>LR738710.1:164314759-164409261 GCA_902687465.1 Secale cereale | reverse complement strand
CCCCCCCCCCCCCCGCATGGCCCACTGGGCTTTGACCCAACTGGCCTCTGGGCCGCTAGGCTGGCCCAACCGCGCCTCTACATACACCCCCACCCCGCAATCCCTAGCCCACAGACCCCATTCCCCACTCCCCACGGTCTCTCTCTTCACCGCTCCTCCCCCGACACGATCTGGATCGGGATCGAGCGCCCGTCACCGCTCGCCGCCTGACCACATCGTCGATCGTCCCCGCCCCCTCCTCAACGGATCACCCCGACCCCGTCGTCGTCGTCCTCCCGACGGCTCGCCGACGTCGCCCCACCTGTGCCACTCCATCGCCACCCCGATGCCAACTCGCCGTCGCCCCCACAGCTCAGGCCCTCCCCGAGCACACCCATGCACCTCTACAGGGCCGGTGAGGACCTCCCCATCCGTCCCCGTCTCTCCTCCCTGCGGTGACCGCGCTACCGCTCGCGATCACCTGCGCTGCAACCGCCTGCAGCTCACGCGTCGCTTGCTCGACGTCGACGGCGCCTCGCAAGGTAGCAAGTGGTTTATGTGAGCATAAACGGTGTTGCAATGATAGTAGGCAAGGCCTAGGGTTCATAATTACACTAGTGCAAGTTCTCTCAACAAGGATAACATAATTGGATCATATTACTAGCCCTCAACATGCAACAAAGAGTCACTCCAAAGTCACTAATAGCGGAGAACAAACGAAGAGATTATGGTAGGGTACGAAACCACCTCAAAGTTATTCTTTCTGATCGATCTATTCAAGAGTCTGTAGTAACTTTCAATCTATCATAGAGTTTGTACTAGAATAACACCTTAAGACACAAATCAACCAAAACCCTAATGTCATCTAGATACTCCAATGTCGCCTCAAGTATCCGTGGGCATGATTATATGATATGCATCACACAATCTCAGAAATATCTATTCAACTAACACATAGAACTTCAAAGAGTGCCCCAAAGTTTATACCGGAAAGTCAAGACGAAAACATGTGCCAATCCCTATGCATAGATTCCCAAGGTCATGGAACCCGCAAGTTGATCACCAAAAGATACATCAAGTTGATCAGATGATATCCCATTGTCACCACAGATAAACACGTGCAAGACATACATCAAGTGTTCTCAAATCCTTAAAGACTCAATCCGATAAGATAACTTCAAAGTGAAAACTCAATCCATTACAAGAGAGTAGAGGGGGAGAAGCATCATAAGATCCAACTAAAATAGCAAAGCTCACGATACATCAAGATCGTGCCATCTCAAGAACACGAGAGAGAGAGAGAGATCAAACACATAGCTAATGGTACATACCCTCAGCCCCGAGGGCGGACTACTCCCTCCTCGTCATGGAGAGCGCCGACATGATGAAGATGGCCACCGGTGAGGGTTCCCCCCTCCGGTAGGCTGCTGGAACGGGGTCTAGATTGGTTTTCGGTGGCTACAGAGGCTTTCGGCGGCGGAACTCCCGATATAGGTTAATTTCTGAAGGTTTCAGTATTTATAGGATTTTTTGGCGTAGGGCACAAGTCAGGGGGCCCTCCGGGCCGTCCATGAGATAGGAGGGCCCCCTGCCCTCGTGGGCAGCCTATGGCTATCCTGGCCCAACTCTTTTACTTCGGGGGCTTCTTTTGGTCCAGAAAAAAACATCAAAAATTGGCACGTCAATTGGACTCCGTTTGATATTCCTTTTAAGTAAAACTAAAAAACAGGAGAAAAACAGAAACTGGCACTCGGCTCTGGGTTAATAGGTTAGTCCCAAAAATCATATAAAAGTGTATATAAAAGCCCATAAGACATCCTAGAAGGATAATATAATAGCATGGAACAATCAAAAATTATAGATACGTTGGAGACGTATCAAGCATCCCCGAGCTTAATTCCTGCTCGTCCTCAAGTAGGTAAATGATAAAAACAGAATTTTTGATGTGGAATGCTAAGCAACATAGTTTTTCAATGTAATTCTCTTAATTGTGGCATGAATGTTCGGATTTGAAAGATTCAAGATAAAAGTCCATGTTGACATAAGAAATAATAATACTTCAAGCACACTAACAAAGCAATCATGTCTTCTCAAAATACTATGGCTAAAGAAAGTTATTCCTACAAAATCATATAGTCTGGCTATGCTCCCTCTTCATCACACAAAATATTCATATCATGCACAACCTCGATTTTAGCCAAGGACTTGTTTTCATACTCTATTCGTTCAAACCTTTCAACTTTCACGCAATACATGAGTGTGAGCCATGGACATAGCACTATGTGGAATAGAGAGGTGGTTGTGGAGAAGACAAAAAGGAGGGAGATAGTCTCACATCGACTAGGCGTATCAACGGGCTATGGAGATGCCCATCAATAGATATCAATGTGAGTGAGTAGGGATTGCCATGCAACGGATGCACTAGAGCTAAATATGTATGAAAGCTCAACAAAAGAAACTAGTGGGTGTGCATCCAACTTGCTTGCTCACGAATACCTAGGGCATTTGAGGAAGCCCATCGTTGGAATATACAAGCCAAGTTCTATAATGAAAATTCCCACTAGTATATGAAAGTGACTAAACATGAGACTCTCTATCATGAAGAACATGGTGCTACTTTGAAGCACAAGTGTGGAAAAGAATAGTAGCAATTGTCCCATCTCTCTTTTCTCTCATTTTTTTGGAGGGGCTTCTCTCTTTTTTAGCCCCTCTCTATTTTTTGGGCCATCCTTTTTTTATTTGGCCTTTATCTTTTTTTTTTGTTTCCTCACACGGGACAATGCTCTAATAATGATGATCATCACACATTTATTGATTTACAACTCGATATTACAACTCGATACAAGAACAAAGTATGACCCTATATGAATGCCTCTGGCGGCGTACCGGGATGTGCAATGAATCAAGAATGACATGTATGAAAAATTATGCATGGTGGCTTTGCCACAAATACGATGTCAACTACATGATCATGCATGGCTATATGACAATATGAAGCGTGTCATATGAACGAAACAGTGGAAAGTTGCATGGCAATATATCTCGGAATGGCTATGGAAACGCCATGATAGGTAGGTATGGTGGCTATTTTGAGGAATAATATGGTGGCTGTTTTGAGGAAGGATATATCGTGGGTGTATGGTACCGGCGAAAGTTGCGCGGTACAAGAGAGGCTACAAATGGTGGAAGAGTGAGAGTGCGTATAATCCATCGACTCAATATTAGTCATAAGAACTCATATACTTATTGAAAAAATCTATGAGTCATCAAAATAAAGCAATCAACGCATGCTCCTAGGGGGGAGGTTGGTAGGAGTTATCCATCGCATGCCCCCGACTGATAACCCTCAACCGTAAGGGATCGAGATAGTCTTCGCGGGTAAGAATAAACCAATTTATAGATTCGACACGCGGGGAGCCAAAGAGTATTTATAAGCTTTGACAGTTGAGTTGTCAATTGAACCGCACCTGAAATATACTTACTTGCAACAAAAGATAAGTGGTAACGATGATATGATAGTGATGCTGGTAACAGCAAAAGTAACAACTAATAACCAGCAGGATTGAAACACTGTAGGCTAGGGACATGGATGGTTGGGCGCTGCATGGATGAGATACATCATGAATCTAACTTGGGGCAAGGCACACAGAAAAGTAATGATCCTCTAGGCAAATATCAAACATTAGGCGTGTATCCCACAGGTAGTTGTACGTGCTTGCAATAAGAACTTGCACAACATCTTTTGTCCTACCATCCCGCTACGAACGGGGCCAAAAGGAACTTATGGAGATTAAGGTGCTCCTGTCAAAGAGCACCGGAACAAAGCAATGAACTCAATGGATACATGTAATCCTCAAATCATGGACCATCCCCTTTGGTGTCCCAAGCTGTCACTTTTGGGATCGCAGGTTCCGGACCATAATAGGTGCAAACAACTCATAGATAGGATCAAGAACACAAATATATTCATGCAAACACATATGGTTCAGATCTGAAATCATGGCACTCGGGCCCTAAGTGACAAGCATTAAGAGCAACAAGTTGAAGCAAAGATGATAAACACCATAGTAGATGATAGGCAACATGCCCCCAACAATCTGATAAACTATTACATGATCTAACTCATCCAATCCCTACCATCCCCTTTGCCTACAGTAGGGAATTACTCACACATGGAAGGAGAAGCCATGGAGGGAGGATGGAGTGGTGATGATGATGACGATGGCGACGATCTCCCCTCTCCGGAGGCCAAATCAACCTCCAGATTAGCCCTCCCGAAGAAGAACAGAGGGTGGCGGCGGCTCTGCGACGGAAACTGGGAAAACGACTTCTGTTCTGGGGTTTTCTCGTCACGGGGATAAATACGGTTCAAAGTAGGGCACCAGAGGGGGAAGGACCCGCCCAGGCGGCCTCCCGGCGCGGCCAGGGGTGGGGTCGCCTGGGCAGGGCGCCTGGGCCCCCCTGGCTGCCCTCTGGCCCATCTTCTGGCACAAGGGCCCTTCGGGTGCGTGGATTTTCTGTGATTTTTCTTGGAATTTTCTGAGATACCTAAAAATCCGTTTTCCTGCACACAATAAAATCATACAGGTAGCTCTGCTGAAAACAGCGTTAGTCCGGGTTAGTTTAGTTCAAATCATGCAAGAATGAGGTCAAAACAATAGCAAAAGTGTTTGGAAAAGTAGATACGTTTGAGACGTATCAACTCCCCCAAGCTTAGCATATTGCTTGTCCTCAAGCAATTCAGTTCAACGAACTGGACGCGACAAAGAAAACTTTGACAAACTCTTTTGCTTCATTAGATGTATATAAGCATGTACTACGAAAAGAGTCTAGCAAGTATTGAAACAATGCTATGAGGACAATGCACGTTGCAATCCTTCTTTCAAGTGACCAATCAAAAATAACCAAAAGTAAATAATATACTACTGAAAATCAAGACAAGATTACATGGCACATAGCTTGAACATACTAGAGTGGTATCTCGCTAGCCTCCATGAATGAAGCAAAACATAAATGCAGAAACTCCTCCAGAGTTTTTAAAGGAGACTAGAACTAAGAATTTCAGAATAAATAATATCACAAGCATGCAGAAAACAATGTAATACTTTGGGACAATGCACATTACACTCAGAATGACAATTATGCTCTCCTAGTTGGTGCTTTGAAGAAAGAAGGTGGAGACTCTCGAACCGTGGAATTTGATGGCGAGGTTGAAAACCCATGGTTGGAAGCAAAGACTAAACATGTACCAGAGCTCTTGGTTTTGAAAACAGAGGTAAAAATGATTTTGAGAGGTGCATATTTCGTCAACGAATGTTAGTAGACAACCCAATTACTTCTCGAGCTGGACAAGTTTCGAGGAACGGCTCCCGCACGGGGACGATCACATCCCCTTAATCTCCTTTGTTTATCACTGCCAAAAGTTTTCTGATTTCTCATGAACAAAGCGTGAAGGAGGGTTTGCTTGTTGTATTATCTTTTATGAGCCGGGCGCTCTCATGCCAGTTCCTTCTCGTATTAGGGGTTTGCAGATTAGACATGCAATCCCGGGATAAAAGTTGTCCAACTTAAAAAGATCATGAATTAACTACTACTTCCTCATGAGCTAAAACAGAGGCACAAAACAGGAGTAAATTTGAATAATTTCGAGATGGTACAAGAAAGTCTTCGTTAGGATGGCAGGTAAATACCACATAGGAAGGTATGGTGGACTCATATGGAATAACTGGTTTGAAAGGATTTGGATGCACAAGCAGAATTCCGCTTAGTGCGAGCGAAGGCTAGCAAGAGACTGGGAAGCGACCAACTAGAGAGCAATAACGGTCATAATCATGCAGAGCGACAAAGCAACATTGAATCGGGCATGAAAGTGATATAACTATTCTGAAACTCAAATATCATCAAGGCAAAGCAGACTTTTTAGTCTTAAACATGTGCCAAGTCAATCCAAGAATTCTCCAAAGGGAAATACCACCTCAGTATACCAAACTATGAACAGTGCAATGCATGTAAATCATTCCAATAACACATTATATACTCTAGCTATTTGAGACTAGCCACAAGGAAAGCATGAGCCACTGGGAAAGCATTGTAAACATAGCACTATGTCGCTACAAGCTGGTCTCTAGATCATAAGTACATGCATATGTACAAAAGTAGAAACAAGAAGAGTTCATACCGGTTTTCCTTGTTGCTTCCCTTCCGTCGATCTTTGTCATTACTGCCTTGTCACTTGCACGATCGAACGTAGGAGATATAATTAAATGCCATCACGGACTCGAGCTGAACTCTGAAAACAAAGCAAACTAAAGAGAGAAAGGAAATCTTTTTGGGTTTTTTCAAAGGTTGAACGAAAGCAAAAGAAAGAGAAAATCTTTTTGTTGTTTTTGCAAAGAAAGAAATAAAGAAGAACGGGCAAAAACTTCGAAAAGATCAAGCGAACAAAAATAAAACGGATAATACAATGGAAAAGTGAGAAGGGCACGTACTCCCCCAAGCTTAGGCTTTTGGCCTAAGTTGGTAGTAGCTACTGCCCCCAGGAGCCTTCTGCTCCGGGGGGGGGTGCTGGTGAGTCCAAGGGTTGTAAAAGGATTCCGGCGCGTACACCGAACTCCTCGGATCCTCCCACGAAGAAGGGTCCGTACTCCAAGCAGAGGAAGACCCTTCACCAAACTGGGTGACGGT
Organism: Secale cereale; assembly: GCA_902687465.1. NCBI lineage: Eukaryota > Viridiplantae > Streptophyta > Magnoliopsida > Poales > Poaceae > Secale > Secale cereale. The sequence continues at coordinate 164,402,598 of LR738710.1, read as the reverse complement.
CTCCCCCTGGAAAGGTGGTAACTCACCGTGCTCCTCCTCGTCGGGCACAACCCACTCCATGGGGTTATGAAACTGATGTTGGACCATGAACTCATCGAACTGGATAACATCAAAGGACCATCCGTTCTGTGGGGACCCCGACTCATAAGTCGAGATCACCGAATGCACGTGTACAGTGATCCCAGAGATCAATGCTCACTGAACACATAGAAGCTGAATAACAAGAGTCTTACATCCATACATACCGTATTACAAAAATAGGACCATAATGGTCAAGACTTGAATATATCATCGCAGCGGAAATCTTCAATAACAACTTGGACCCATGCCATCTACCTTAACCCTACAGGCATTCTGACTGGGAAGCGTCCTAGCTCGCATGATCGTCACCAAGAAATCTTCACCATAACCTGTTCTCTCATGCCTGGCCAATAAAATAACCAGTGGCAAGCCAATGAGTACTTTGAATGTACTCGCAAGCAACCCAAGTGTGATAACAGAATAATTATGCAAGGCTCTACTGCAAAATTGGTAGTTTTGCGGAAAGCTAGTTTTTCATATGCAAGTATGATCAACATGTAACATGGACATGCATGTGTCTGCAACAAGTATCAGGAGGTCACAGACATCATTATCGAGAAAGAGTTGTAATCAACTCATGCTCAAGCTCATTGTGTCTTTCTCACAATCACATCAACAATATCTCTGAATTGTGTTGTTTCCCAGAAACTTATGGACATAGTCTAAGTATCACCACCCAACTGTCCTTGACCGCGGACACGGCTATTCGAATAGTTTTACACTCTGCAGAGGTTGCGCACTTTACCCACAAGATCCGGGGAACTTCCGTGTCATCCACGACCCGCGGTACCTCAAGTACCCGGGGTAAGCACCCGGTCATTACCTTTCCTTAGACGACACTAACACAGAGTCCACTCGTTGGTACACAGCCCTCGGGTACAAACAATAGATCACGGGACTTGCCCTATTTTCAATGTCACGCGTACCCGAAGGGACCAACGGTGTGTCCGGTGCCCTGTGAAAACAGTCATGGTCGTCTATCCAAGCACGACCCCGTCCCGGAAAAGACCTCAAGTCTTCCCGTCACTAGTAATGCGGGCACCATGCTAGTATCGACCTAAGTAATCAATAAAGCCCCGTCCCATAAGGGGTAGTGTGGTTGCACATGTTTGGTTGGGACGGTAGCCACACATAAATCTAATCCATCTCTGTAAACAACACTTTCATCAAGCCTCGGCACACTACTTCTTCACCAAGTAGTGCCCTAGATTCTCATCAACTCCCAGGGGCATTAGTGGCACCCACTGGGTCATTTGCAAGTATGTCAGACCACACTTGTTTCACTCAATGCATAACCAGGACCCATTTTGTGTAGCCAACCACTATAGCATAAATCTATCTACTCCCACCCACATAACCCTCATAGGAAGGTAGGGTCATGTTTGATGCAAGTTTCAATAGTAAAGTAACAAAGGTACCAACCAAAGTGGTCTCCACCTCAACATGATTCCGATGCATCGATAATAAGGTGCTATGAGACATGCATAAAAGTTTCTTGAACATGGTCAAAGGGCTGCTTGCCTTATTCTCCCGAGTCTTCAAACCTTCCGGTCCATCTCCGAGTACTTCGTTTATTTCGTCAACTAACGATGGAAACAATCATAATAAGCAACACAATCAAAGCAAAAATAAAAGTGCTCTAAAAATAGGAGTTGGACTTTTCTAGGATACCTCTAGTCATATGAAAAATAACCAAGGTGGTTTCATAGGTGTTGGATCAATAGGTAGTTTGGAACATTTCAATATGATGGAATCAAGGGTTTTATGGATTTGAAAGAAGTGTACAGAAATATATTCTTGAATGATGAGCAAAGACACCCATCAACAAGTCATGATTTTAGAAGCATCTAGGAGTTGGTTTCACTGGATTTGGAATTCAAATGAATTTCCTAGGATTTTGCAAAGCTGATAAATAAGAAGAAATGGCCCAATATTTGGTGGGGTACAGAAAGTATTAATAAAAATGTTCCAAAACTAAGTTTGGATATGACAAGCATCTAGGAATTTGAACCACTGCATTTGGATCAAAATTGAGCTCTCTGTGATTTTCTAAAGTTCATCACAGAAAATGAAATAATGGCATTTGATAAATATTTGTGAAGGAAATGTCTCTGGAATACTGTGCATGTTGCACCATGTGATAGAGCATGATTTATGGAGCCATAGGAAATTTGAATCATCAAGTTTGGAGTTCAAATGAATTATTTAGGCATTTTTGAAGTTGACTGGAAAAAGAATATGGAAAAAGGATTCAACCTTATAAGGTGCTCTGGGCGAAGCCCAGCTAACCAACGCCTACTGGGCTCAGCCCAGTGGCTCAGCGGCGTGATGGAGGTGGTGACGCCGAAGGCGTAATTACGGCGGGCGCCACCACCACAGAAAGGCGCAGCCTCGCGAGTGCGCTTCCACTTATCGGGGGGCCACCCGTCAGCTGCTCCCACCGGCCCTGTGGCGCTTACAGGCGGGGCCCGCCTGGCGGGTTCGTCGTCCTCCCCCCGCCCAACGCAGAGGAGGAGGCAGGGGCGATGACGGCGCCGTTCCCTGGCGGCTCCAGCCGTCCCCGGTGGTGCCCGGCACACCGAAGGGCCCAGCGGAGCAAGCCGCGCCCATCCCTGGCCTTCAAGTTGGCCGGGAGGAGCAGGAGCGACGACGGCCGAGGTGTCGGCGGCGGCTTCGGGTCGAGATGGGGGCGATGCCAGAGACGCTAGGGGAAAGGAAGGGTGGAGTGGGGGGTAGCTCCGTGGTCCTGGGGTCCTCCTCCTGGCGGCCAACAGAGAAGGGGGAGGAGAGAGCGGCCGAGGTGCCCAATGCCGAGCGGCGGCTGGCGGCGGCACTTCGGCCATGGAGGGAGCAGGAGCGCATGAGAGGGAGAGGGGACGTGTCTAGGAGATGCACGGGAGGGAGGAGGGTCTAGAAGAGGCAAGGGTGCTCGGGGGGAGGCTTTATATAGGCGCAGCCGCGGTGCACCGTGAGCGACGTCCATGGACGCGCTCGGGCGTGCTCGTGGAGGGCGAAGGAGGGCAGGGGAGGATAAGGCCGACCGTCCTGCAGGTCCCGGACGTCGAGGGCGCCTCGGGAGACACGGTCCCGACGCCCCAGGCTGTCGGGTGCAGCCGATTGGAGGCGGCTATAGTGCGGGAGCGCACTGTAGCACGCTCCAGAGCGCCCGAATGGCTGGCACGCCTGCGTCCTCGCCGCTCTGGTCGTGTCCAACAAGCCCAAGGTTGTCTAGAAGGTCAGGGGAGTAGTAAAGTAATGTGGGATGGTCTTGGATGCCCTGGAAAGCCACTGGAATGAGGAGGGAGGTGAAGAAGAAGAAGTTTACTGCTGTCCAGCAGTGTGAATTTGGGGTTTTACCCCCTCCAATGATTGAGCTGAGGCCATAGCGAAGCTACTGGGGGTAGAAGATGATCAGGAGGAGCTGTGGTAAGAATTTGGGGTAAAGGGAAATAGTAAAAGGGGTCCAAACACTGGTTTTGGCAAACTTGCAGAAGGTGTTTGATTAGGTTTTGGAAAATCAAATGACTTCCAATTGGCATGGAACTTAACAGGATCAAATGTCACATATAATTAGGCCCCTCTACCAAATTTGAGCTCATTTGGGCAAAGTTGCCAATGTTACTTTGGTGAACCCTAGAAATCAATAGAAATGGTTTCACCATGTTTGAGTTGAGCTAATCATCTCCCCTTGATGCACCACTTGGTGTAGTTTCATCATTTGGGGTACTGATCATGCCCACAAAGTTTGAAGCCCCAGGTAAAAAGTTGACAATGTAGAGTTGTTCAAATTTGAATTTGAACAGAAATGGTTTTGGGGCACTTAGACCAAGTTATGCTTCTCCAAAACTTGTGCCATTTGACATAGATGCATAATTACATCATTTTAGCATGTGCACCAAGTTTGAGAGCATTTGGACAAGTTTGGCAATGTAAAGTTGCTCAAACTTCAAAATGGACAGAAATGGTTTTGAGGGGATTAGATGATGTTTCCTTGATCTTCAAGGCATGAGGCTTTGCAAGATCATCAAATATGTCATATTTGACATGATAGAATTTCCCTGGAATTTTTGGAGAATCTTTCCTTTGTAAATATTTCAAAAGCTTGAAATATCCAGAAAGGGTTTTGGAAGGATTTGTCCAATATTTTGAACATGACCATGTGTTGAAACTCTTATATATGGACAATATATGTCCTATGAGTTTCCCTGAATTTTGGCAAATATTTTTGAAATAGTTAAATAATTTTTCCCTATTAAAGACCATTTCTGGCCTTAAGAAAAAGCTTTCAAATAAAATATAAAAATGACTTTTAAAATTATAATTTTGTGGTTTCTGGGAGTCCTATACCTAATAGGATTCAAATATACTTTTTGAAAGATTTTTCACACCCTAAATAAGGTACTTGCAGTGCAAACCTCAATTCAGGGTTTTTTGGAAAATTAATTTTAGAAAATACTATTTGGCCAAAATATTTTTATAAGGAAATTCTATACTGGTCTATACACATGGCATGATCATTGGGAAAAGGTTTTGGATCAAGGAGATGAAATATAAGAGTTGGAGGATTTGTTTGATTTTTAGAGCACTAGCAAACAGCAGACAAAAGTCAAATCAAGCAAGGTCAAAAACACTCAAAAGTTTTTGTAAATCCACATTTTTAACATGATAATTAGCTTAAGCAATGTGACATGAAAATCCGGGTGTGACACGTTCCTGCGAGAAAAATCAAACAAAAGAGGTGCAGGTAGACGGATCTTGCGTTCCGCGGTAGTTCCGAAACGCAAGATATAAACAAGGTTACCAAATTCAGAAGTCATGGTAACAAACTTATGCCTTTTCATAGCAGCAAGATCAAAACTTAAATAAGTAAAAGGCTTATCATCAGGGTGTGGGGTGCCTTTAAGATGTTCTAAGATAAGTGTGGCATAAACGCCACCAAATAAATCTCCCTTGTTACCGTTCATAGCAAGGCGTCGAGCAATTAAGGCACCCAAATTATAATCAAACCTCCCTGAGAGGGCGGTTGCCAGGATAGCAATATCCGGCGCAGAAGTGTTGCTCGTGTTGTCACGAGCTAATACCCCTCTAGCAACATAATACGCAAAATACCTGAGGTGAGGGAATAAGATGCTGGAGATTTTTGACCGATGAATATCCCTCGTACCCATGCTGCAGAGAGAGTTGAAGATGGTTTTTAGCTCGGAGGGCTGAGAGGTCATCTTCGCCGTCCATCCAACGTTTGGCACACCTATTATTTCACAAAACTTTTCCAAGGGCATGGTCAAAAGATTATTGTAAATTTTAAACTCAATAGCACCAGTATCAAGGTTATATCTAAAATTGTTAATGAAACCGGAGGTGAGTTTTTGATACTGAGTAACACGGCACGTGACGAGTCGTGTCAGACCTGCATTAGCACAAAGATTATAAAACTCATCCTTAATTCCCGCAGCTTCAAGGAATTCATCACATGGGAACATCATAGCACGTGCTGGACTTGTGTCTTCCAACAACTCTAGCGGCACATGATCTTCATTGTAGCTCACCCTAGCAGTCGAGGATGAGGCTGCGGCTCTAGTAACTCGATCGGAGTGCGCGGGCCTCTTCTTCTCAAGCCACCCCTTTGCCCTTCCTAACAAACTCATTTCTGAAATTTTTGACAAATTACAAAAACAAGGATTTAAACAAAGTGGGTTAAGGCAAACTACTCAACTCACTTACCTAAGGCATAAACTTGCATCAAAACTTGGAAAATAAATTCCTACACATGCATGCAAGCTCATCTACACAGCACCAAGAACTACTAAATACTCACAAATGAAGCCACCAATCAGAAATCTAATTGGAGGGGTGGAGGAGTTACATACCAAGGAGTATTTGTTCAAAATCTCAGGTCGAATGATAGGCTGTAGAGAGAGATCAAAAATCGCCTCCAAGAACAGCAAGAACGCAAGAACAAGTGCAGAACTCGTGTTTTCGGAGAGAAAGAGAGAGAGAGGAAGAAGACTCACCTGGAGGTGGGTCCTTGGGCCCCAGGCGCCCTATGGGCGCGGCCAGGGGGTAGGCCGCACCAGCTGGCCGCCTGGGCCACTGGTGGCCCCCCTGGTTAGCCCCAGGTGCCTCTGGGTCACTCCCGGCATGAAAATTTTTATTTTTATTTTTCTGGAATTTTTCTGAAAACTTCACTGTTGAAAAATTTTCGAAGTTCAAAAAGCTGCAAAACTTTCTGAAAACTTAAAGCAGTGATTAGTATTGTGAAGCTTCAAAAACATAAACATTTGGTACAGCAAGGAGAACAATAGCTAAAACAAATGAAAACATAACAAGCTCAACTTTTTACCTATATAAAACATGCTCACTAGTAAGGTTGATCAAGTCTTACCAACAATCAGGCGATATATAGAGCAAAAAGTCTCACCTCTTACGAAGTGATCATTGCACCTTTACTTTAATGGACATTGTCCCCACCATAATAGTTTTGTATTTGTGGTGCACATGTAGTGGACAGTCCCATTCTCCAATCTTCACGGTCTCGATATTTTCTATAGAGTTGAGGCCATGCCTCTTGTCGGTCTTCTTTGGAAAATACACCGTGTGTTCTTTATCATTCACATTGAAGGTAACCTTTCCTTTATTGCAATCAATAATAGCACCTGCGGTGTTAAGAAAAGGTCTACCAAGAATAATGGACATGCTCCCATCCTCGGGCATGTCAAGCACAACAAAATCAGTAAGGATCAAACAATTAGCAACTTCTACGGGAACATCCTCACAAATACCTATCGGGACGGCGGTTGACTTGTCAGCCATCTGAAGAGAGATATCTATAGGAATTAGTTTCTCTAAACAAAGCCTCTTGTAAAGAGAGAAAGGCATAACACTCACTCCTGCTCCAAGATCACATAAAGCAGTTTTGACATAATTATTCTTTATGGAGCAAGGAATGGTGGGTATACCTGGATCACCAAGCTTCTCAGGAATGTTGCCACTGAAAGAGTAGTTAGCAAGCATAGTAGATATTGCTTCATTAGGAATTTTTCTTTTATTAGTGACAATATCTTTCATATATTTTGAATAGGGAGGTAACTTAATATCATCAGTCAAAGGGATTTGAAGAAAAAGAGGTTTCATCCACTGACAAAACTTATTGTAATGCTCTTCTTCTTTAGATTTGAGAGACTTACCTGGAAAGGGCATGGGTTTCTGTATCCATGGTTCTCTTTCCTTCCCATGTCTTCTTGCGACGAAGTCTTCTCTAGTGTACTTCTTGCGTTTGTCAGGTGCTTCTTCTTCTCGAACTTCAGGCGGATCATTCTTCTCATTATCCTTACCTTCAAGTTCAGCACCGTCTTCAGTCTCAGCATCGGAGGTAGATATACTGTTGGGATCAACAGCTTGCTCTTCACTTGTAATAGGATCATTGGAATTGTCAGCCTCCTTGTGTTTCTTCTTCTTCTTCTTCTTTGGAGAGCCAACAATTTCTTCTTCCTGCATTTGAGAATCTTGCTCGATTCTCCTCGGATGCCCCTCTGGATAGAGAGGATCTTGAGTGCTGGTTCCTCCTCGGGTCTTAATCCCGAAGGCCTGCAAATCATCTTGTTTGGCATTGTTAGCGAGCAAATCTTTTTGCACATTAGAAATTTGTTCAAGCTGAGTTTGAACCATATGAAAATGCTTCACAAGACATTTAACATCATTAACTGTTCTACCTAGAACATTAAGCAAACTTTTGATAGTAAGGGAATTATCATGCAATTGACTTTGTATCCTCTCATTAAAATGATTTTGTTTCATAATAAAATTATCAAGCTCATCTAAACATTGACCAGGAGGCTTACCATGAGGGATGTCACTTGCGTTGAAATCTAAAAGAGAGTGTACCTCTACCATAGGAGGGTGAGTGGTAGGCTCACACAACTTCTCAATAGGGGGTAGATTCTTCACGTCTTCAGTTTTAATACCTTTCTCTTTAATAGACTTCTTTGCTTCTCGCATATCTTCGGGGCTTAGAACAAACATGCCCCTCTTCTTTGGTGGTGGTGGTGGTTCAGGGACGGACCAATCTTCATGGTTTTTGGCAATCCTGCCCATCAAATCCTCTGCATCGTCCGGTGTTCTTTTCCTGAAAACACAACCAGCACAACTATCCAAATAGGACCTGGATTCATCAGTTAGACCAGCATAAAATATATCGATTAATTCATTCTTAGGGACTCCATGTCCTGGTCTAGCCCGGATCAGACTACAGTATCTCCCCCAAGCTTTAGGGAGGTGCTCATCCTGCAACTGTTTAAAGTTATAAATTCTTTGTAAAGCAGCATGTTGCATATGAGCAGGAAAGTGCTTATCAACAAAAGAGTGAGCTATGTCTTGAGGACTCTTAATGGAACCACATGGTAGTGCATCATACCATGTTTTAGCACCTTCCTTCAAAGAGAAAGGAAGAAGCTTAGTCACATAAAAGTTTCGTATCTTCTCATCCGTGGTAAACAAGCCATCCAACTCAGTGAGTTTGGTCAGGTGTGCAATAGCATCATCATTTTCTCTGCCATAAAAGGGGTCAGCTTCAACCATAGATATAAGTGAAAGATCAACATAGAAATCATAATCAGGATCATTGATGCATATAGGAGATGTAGCAAATTCAGGATCAGGAACAGTCTTGTTCTTCAAGGAGTGTTTTTCAAGCAGCTTCTTAATAGCTTCAGGGTCAGAGCCGGCAAACTCTGTCAGTTCCCTGCATAAATCATCATCAAGCATAATGTAATCATCATCAAGGAGTCTCTCCTTGAGTTTACTCAAATCAGGGTAATCATAAGTTCCACCAATAGGGTAGCGAGTAACAGGAATTTCAATTCCAGATTTTTTTTGCAGCAGCGATTTGTTTCTCAAGAGCATAACCAAGTGAACTAATATCATCAAGAGTAGTAGAGGCATCATCAAAAGTATCGGACATAGTAACAGATTCAGTAGAAGCATCATGTGGTGGTGGTGAGGCAAACTTACTCATAACAGAAGGTGAATCAAGTGTAGCACTAGTGTTCAGAACAGTACCTCTTCTTGTAGTGGATAGTAAGATCGGAACCTTGGGGTCTCCTTTCTTACCCATAGCGGATGAAGTGCAGCAGGTAGGATACTTCAAGTAGACTTGTAAATATTGCTATGCTCCCTGGCAACGGCGCTAGAAAACGGTACTTGATAACCCTCAACCGTAAGGGATCGAGATAGTCTTCGCGGGTAAGAATAACCCAATTTATAGATTCGACACACGGGGAGCCAAAGAGTATTTATAAGCTTTGACAGTTGAGTTGTCAATTCAACTGCACCTGAAATATACTTACTTGCAACAAAAGATAAGTGGTAACGGTTATATGATAGTGATGGTGGTAACAGCAAAAGTAAACAGCAAAAGTAACAACTAATAACCAGCAGGATTGAAACACTGTAGGCTAGGGAGATGGATGGTTGGGCGCTGCATGGATGAGATACATCATGAATCTAACTTGGGGCAAGGCACACAGAAAAGTAATGATCATCTAGGCAAATATCAAACATTAGGCATGTATCCCACAGGTAGTTGTACGTGCTTGCAATAAGAACTTGCACAACATCTTTTGTCCTACCATCCCGCTACGAACGGGGCCAAAAGGAACTTATGGAGATTAAGGTGCTCCTGTCAAAAGCACCGGAACAAAGCAATGAACTCAATGGATACATGTAATCCTCAAATCATGGACCATCCCCTTTGGTGTCCCAAGCTGTCACTTTTGGGATCGCCGGTTCCGGACCGTAATAGGTGCAAACAACTCATAGATAGGATCAAGAACACAAATATATTCATGCAAACACATATGGTTCAGATCTGAAATCATGGCACTTGGGCCCTAAGTGACAAGCATTAAGAGCAACAAGTTGAAGCAAAGATGATAAACACCATAGTAGATGATAGGCAACATGCCCCAACAATCTGATAAACTATTAAATGATCTAACTCATCCAATCCCTACCATCCCCTTTGCCTACAGCAGGGAATTACTCACACATGGAAGGAGAAGCCATGGAGGGAGGATGGAGTGGTGATGATGATGACGATGGCGACGATCTCCCCTCTCCGGAGGCCAAATCAGCCTCCAGATTAGCCCTCCCGAAGAAGAACAGAGGGTGGCGGCGGCTCCGCGACGGAAACTGGAAAAACGACTTCTGTTCTGGGGTTTCTCGTCACGGGGATAAACACGGGTCAAAGTAGGGCACCAGAGGGGGAAGGACCCGCCCAGGCGGCCTCCCGGCGCGGCCTAGGGTGGGGCCGCCTGGGCAGGGCGCCTGGGCCCCCCTGGCTGCCCTCTGGCCCATCTTCTGGCACAAGGGCCCTTCGGATGCGTGGATTTTCTGTGATTTTTCTTGGAATTTTCTGAGATACCTAAAAATCCATTTTCCTGCACACAATAAAACCATACAGGCAGCTCTGCTGAAAACAGCGTTAGTCCGGGTTAGTTTAGTTCAAATCATGCAAGAATGAGGTCAAAACAATAGCAAAAGTGTTTGCAAAAGTAGATACGTTTGAGACGTATCACCGACCTCCACACAAGGGTTGACACTTCACAAATACCTCATGCTCTAACTTCGTCACATAGCGGTTCACCATACGTGCATGCTACGGGAATCACTAACCTTAACACAAGTATTTCTCAATTTCATAATAACTCCACTAGCATGACTCTAATATCACTATCCTCATATCTCAAAACAATTATCAAGCATCCAACATCTCATCATATTCAATGCACTTAGTGTGAAAGTTTTTACTACATTGATATTGGATGTCTATCATGTGAAGACTAGTTTTATAGCCTAAACACATTACCATGCTGTTTTAATAGAGTCTCAAATAGATATAAGTGAAGCATGAGAGTTCATCTATTTCTTCAAAATAAAACCACTGCCGTGCTCTAAAAGATATAAGTGAAGCACTAGAGCAATATCAAACTACTCTGAAAGATATAAGTGAAGATCAATGAGTAGTTAAATAATTATGTAACTATGTGAAGACTCTCTAACATTTAAGAACTTCAGATCTTGCGATATTATTCAAACAGCAAGAAAAACAAAATAAACTAAATTGACGCTCCAAGCAAAACACATATCATGTGGTGAATAAAAATATAGCTCCGAGTATAGTTACGATAGATGAAGACGAAAGAGGGGATGCCTTCCCGGGGCATCCCCAAGCTTAGGCTTTTGGTTGTCCTTGAATTTTAATTGTGGTGCCATGGGCATCCCCAATCTTAGGCCTTTGCTACTCTTTGTTCCATAGTCCATCAAAGCAATACTCAAAACTTGAAAACTTCACAACAAAAAACTTAGACAAAAATTCTCATGAGCTCCGTTAGTATAAGAAAGCAAACCAGTACTCAAAGGTACTGCAATGAATTCATTCTTTGTTTATATTGGTGTTAAACCTACTGTATTCCAACTTCTCTATGGTTCATACTTCCCAATATTACTCATAGATGCATTGAAATAAGCAAACAACACACGAAAAACAGAATCTGTCAAAAACAGAATAGTCTGTAGTAATCTGCAGGTTTCACATACTTATGTAACTCCAAAAAATTCAAACTAAATTGGTAAACGTGAGGAATTTGTCTATTAATCATCTGAAAAAAGAATCAACTAAATAGCACACTCCAGTAAAATAGGATGACTATTCTAGCGAGCGCTAACGATTCTGTTTTTCACAGCAAGATCACATAAACTTCACACAAGTCTTCCCAAAGGTTCTACTTGGCACAAACACTAATTAAAACATGAAACCACATATAAACAGAGGCTAGATGCAATATTTATTCCCTAACAGAAGCAAAAGCAAAGGAACTAAAATAAAGTTGGGTTGCCTCCCAACAAGCGCTATCGTTTAACGCCCCTAGCTAGGCACAATGATTTCAATGGTGCTCACATAAAAGATAAGAATTGCAACATAAAGAGAGCATCATGAAGAATATGACTAGCACATTTAAGTCTAACCCACTTCCTATGCATAGGGATTTTGTAATCAAACAACTCATGGGAGCAATAATCAACTAGCATAGGAAAGCCAAACAAGCATAGCTTCAAAACTTTAAGCACATAGAGAGGAAACTTGATATTATTGCAATTCCTACAAGCATATGATCCTCTCTCATAATAATTTTCAGTAGCATCATGAATGAATTCAACAATATAACCAGCACATAAAGCATTCTTTTCATGATCTACTTGCATAGAAATTATACAACTCCCATCATAAGCAAAATTCTTCTCATCAATAGTAGTGGGAGGAGAAAATTCAACAAAATAACTATCATGTGAAGCATAATCCAATTTAAACTAAAATCATCATGACAAGTTTCATGGTTATCATTATTCTTAATACCATAAGTGTCCTCACAATAATCATCATAGATAGAAACTTTGTTCACATAATCAATTGGAACCTCTTCCGAAATAGTGGATTCGTCACTAAATAAAGTCATGACCTCTCCAAATCCACTTTCATCAATATAATAATCATAAATAGGAGGCATGCTTTCATCATAATAAATTTTCTCATCAAAACTTGGGGGACTAAAAATATCATCTTCACCAAACATAGCTTCCCCAAGCTTGTGGCTTTGCATATCATTAGCATCATGGATATTCAAAGGATTCATACTAACAATATTGCAATCATGCTCATCATGCATATATTTTATGCAAAGAATTCTATGTAATTCTTCTTCCAGTACTTGAGCACAATTTTCCTTCCCATCATTGTCACGAAAGATATTAAAAAGATGAAGAATATGAGGTAACTTTAATTCAATTTTTTTGTAGTTTTCTTTTATAAACTAAACTAGTGATAAAACAAGAAACTAAAAGATTTGATTGCAAGATCTAAAGATATACCTTCAAGCACTAACCTCCCCGGCAACGGCGCCAGAAAAGAGCTTGATGTCTACTACGCACCCTTCTTCTTGTAGACGTTGTTGGGCCTCCAAGTGCAGAGGTTTGTTGGACAGTAGCAAATTTCCCTCAAGTGGATGACCTAAGGTTTATCAATCCGTGGGAGTCATATGATGAAGATGGTCTCTCTAAAGCAACCCTACAACCAAATAACAAAGAGTCTCTTGTGTCCCCAACACACCCAATACAATGGAAAATTGTATAGGTGCACTAGTCCGGCGAAGAGATGGTGATACAAGTGCAATATGGATGGTAGATATAGGTTTTTGTAAACTGAAAATATAAAAAAAGCAAGGTAGCAAGTGGTAAACGTGAGCATAAACGGTGTTGCAATGATAGTAGGCAAGGCCTAGGGTTCATAATTTCACTAGTGCAAGTTCTCTCAACAAGGATAACATAATTGGATAATATTACTAGCCCTCAACATGCAACAAAGAGTCACTCCAATGTCACTAATAGCGGAGAACAAACGAAGAGATTATGGTAGGGTACGAAACCACCTCAAAGTTATTCTTTCTGATCGATCTATTCAAGAGTCCGTAGTAACATTCAATCTATCATAGAGTTCGTACTAGAATAACACCTTAAGACACAAATCAACCAAAACCCTAATGTCACCTAGATACTCCAATGTCACCTCAAGTATCCGTGGGCATGATTATATGATATGCATCACACAATCTCAGAAACATCTATTCAACCAACACATAGAACTTCAAAGAGTGCCCCAAAGTTTCTACCGGAAAGTCAAGACGAAAACGTGTGCCAACCCCTATGTATAGATTCCCAAGGTCACGGAACCCGCAAGTTGATCACCAAAACATACATCAAGTTGATCACATGATATCCCATTGTCACCACAGATAAACACGTGCAAGACATACATCAAGTGTTCTCAAATCCTTAAAGACTCAATCCGATAAGATAACTTCAAAGGGAAAACTCAATCCATTACAAGAGAGTAGAGGGGGAGAAGCATCATAAGATCCAACTAAAATAGCAAAGCTCGTGATACATCAAGATCGTGCCATCTCAAGAACACGAGAGAGAGAGAGAGAGAGAGAGAGAGATCGAACACGTAGCTAATGGTACATACCCTCAGCCCTGAGGGTGGACTACTCCCTCCTCATCATGGAGAGCGCAGGGATGATGAAGATGGCCACCGGTGAGGGATCCCCCCTCCGACAAGGTGCCGGAACGGGGTCTAGATTGGTTTTTGGTGGCTACAGAGGCTTTCGGCGGCGTAACTCCCGATCTAGGTTAATTTCCGAAGGTTTTAGTATTTATAGAATTTTTTGGCATAGGGCACAAGTCAGGGGGCCCTCCGGGCCGTCCACGAGATAGGAGGGCACGCCCCCCTGCCCAGGGCGCGCCCCCACCCTCGTGGGCAGTATGTGGCTCTCCTGGCCCAACTCTTTTACTTTGGGGGCTTCTTTTGGTCCAGAAAAAATCATCAAAAATTGGCACGTAAATTGGACTCCGTTTGATATTCCTTTTTTGTAAAACTCAAGAATAGGAGAAAACAGAAACTGGCACTGGGCTCTGGGTTAATAGGTTAGTCCCAAAAATCATATAAAAGTGTATATAAAAGCCCATAAGACATCCTAGAAGGATAATATAATAGCATGGAACAATCAAAAATTATAGATACGTTAGAGACGTATCATGGGCCCCCTGGTCTGGATCTTCTTGCGGGTATTTTTTATATTTTCCAAAATAATTCTCCATGGAGTTTCAGGTCATTCCGAGAACTTTTTATTTCTGCACAAAAACAACACCATGGCAATTCTGCTGAAAACAGCGTCAGTCCGAGTTAGTTCCAATCAAATTATGCAAGTTAGAGTCTAAAACAAGGGCAAAAGGGTTTGGAAAAGTAGATACGTTGGAGACGTATCAGTCATCAACATACAAGCACAATATAACTCCTTTGCCCCCACCATGGCGATAGTATACACATTTTCAGCTTCATTAAGAAGGAAGCAGACATATGTCAGAGTTGTATTAAACTTATCATGCCATTGCTTAGGTGCTTGTTTCAGGCCATATAACGATTTTATCAACCTACACACTTTTCCTTCCCGACCATCTATCACAAAGCCATCTGGCTGTTGCATGTAGATTTCCTCGTTTAGCTCTTCATTCAGGAAAGCCGTCTTAACATCCATCTGGTGGACGAGAAGACCATGCGAGGCCGCCAACGAGAGTAATACTCGAAAGGTGGTCAGTCTGGCCACAGGTGAATAAGTATCAAAGAAATCTTCCTCTTCTTTTTGATCATAGCCCTTGGCCACAAGCCTAGCCTTGTACTTTTCAATCGTACCATCGGGCCTAAGATTCTTTTTGAACACCCACTTACATCCCAATGGTTTGGAACCATAGGGACGCTCAGTAATCTCCCATTTCCCATTAGCCATGATGAAATCCATCTCACTACGGACCGCTTCCTTCCAATAGTCAGCTTCTGGAGAGGTATACGCTTCTAAAATAGAAGTGGGAGTATCATCCACGAGGTACACGAAGAAATCATCACCAAAGGTGTTTGCAGTCCTTTGTCTCTTGCCCCTACCAATGGTTTCCTCATCATCCTCCTCGGGATTTTCATCATGTGTTAGTTCATAATATTCCATAGGAATGGCAAGCTCAGGAGTCTCCTCAGATTCCTGTCTAGAAGTGCTTTGCATATCTCTCATAGGAAAAATATCCTCGAAGAATGTAGCATCTTTAGGCTCCATAATTGTATCGACCTTCTGGTCAGGTACCTCAGATTTCACTACTAGAAATCTATAGCCAACACTATTCTTAGCGTAGCCCAAATTGACGCAGTCCACGATCTTTGGTCCAAGCTTATGCTTTTTGGGGATCGGCACATTGACTTTCACCAAACAACCCCAAGTACGCAAGTACGAGAGTGTTGTCCTTCACTTCGCCCATTTCTCATAGGGAGTGATCTCATTATCCTTTGTCGGAACTTTATTCAGGACATGACATGCCGTCAATATAGCCTCCCCCCACCATACCTTGGATAAACCCGATGTATCTAACATGGCGTTAACCAAATCAGTTAGAGTATGGTTTTTCCGCTCGGCAACCCCGTTTGACTGGGGTGAATAGGGAGGCGTCCTCTCATGAGTAATGCCGTGTTCCGCACAAAAGGAATCAAACTCACTCGAGAAGTACTCTCCACCACGATCTGACTGGACTCGTTTAATTTGTTTTTCAAGTTGTTTCTCAACTTCTGCCTTATAGATTTTGAAGTAGTGTAGAGCCTCATCTTTAGATTTAACAGATACACATAGCAATATCTAGTGGAATCATCTATCATTGTCATGAAGTATTTCTTTCCACCTTTAGTCAACACACCATTTATCTCGCAAAGATCAGAATGTATGAGTTCTAATGGTGCCAAGTGTCTCTCCTCTGCAGCCTTTTAGGCTTATGAGGTTGCGTAGCTTGCACACATGAAAGGCATTTAGAACCTTTGGCTAAAGTGAAACTCGGGATTAAATCCAACTTAGCTAGCCACGTCATAACACCAAAACTAATGTGACAATGCCAAACTTCTGATTCATTAATATTCGAATGAATATGGTTCACGACTTTATTAGAAAAATTTGCGAGGGAAAGGTGGAACATCCCTCTGCTCTCATAACCTTTTCCAACAAAGAGTCCATATTTCGTAACAACTAATTTATTAGACTCAAAAACCAACTTAAACCCTTCTCTACATAGAAGGGAGCCACTAACGAGGTTCTTCTTGATGGCGGGGACATGCTGCACGTTCTTCAGCTGTACTATCCTTCCCGAATTAAACTTCATATCGACCGTGCCAACACCATGAACAAAAGCACTCGCTCCATTCCCCATCAATACGGTCCCGTGGCTTGTTGATGACCCACAAGTGTAGGGGATCTATCGTAGTCCTTTCAATAAGTAAGAGTGTCGAACCCAACGAGGAATAGAAGGAAATGATAGGCAGTTTTCAGTAAGGTATTTTCTACAAGCACTGAAATTATAGGTAACAAATAGTTTTGTGATAAGGTAATTGGTAGCAAGTGACAAAAGGTAAAAGTAAATAAGGTGCAGCAAGGTGGCCCAATCCTTTTTTTAGCAAAGGACAATCCTGGACAAACTCTTATATGAAGGAAAGCGCTCCCAAAGACATATGGGAATTATCGTCAAGCTAGTTTTCATCACAATCATCTGATTCGCGTTCGGTACTTTGATAACTTGGTATGTAGGTGGACCGATGCTTGGGTGATGTCCTTACTTGGACAAGCCTCCCACTTATGATTAACCTCTAATGCAAGCATCTACAACTACAAAAGAAGATTAAGGTAAACCTAACCATAGCATGAAACAAGTGGATCCAAATCAGCCCCTTACGAAGCAACTATTGGGCCTCCAAGCGCAGAGGTTTGTAGGACAGCAGCAATTTCCCTCAAGTGGATGACCTAAGGTTTATCGAACTCAGGGAAGTAGAGGTTGAAGATGGTCTCTCTCAAGCAACCCTGCAACTAAAATACAAGAAGTCTCTTGTGTCCCCAACACACCTAATACACTTGTCAGATGTATAGGTGCACTAGTTCGGCGAAGAGCTGTTAAATGGCAAGTGATATGGATGGCAAAACAAAGTAATATAAATCTGTAATAAAAAGTGCAGCAAGAAAACAAGTGGTAAACGTGAGCACAAATGGTATTGCAATGGTGGAAACAAGGCCTAGGGATCATACTTTCACTAGTGGCAACTCCCAACAACATTAACATAATCGAATCACATGATATTTCCCATAAAACATGCAATGGAGACGCACCCGGAGGTCATTCCTTCGTGGTCAAGAGAGGACGAGAATTATGTAGGGCTACAAAAGCACACCTCAAAGTTTGTAGTTCTCAATCTAAGGATTTTCCAATGTCACCGCGGCCATCCAAAGAGAGTCCCACAATCACCACAACATATCTAAAGGATAGTCAAAGACAAGCACCAAGAGACTCTCAATCTTCAATCAACACACAAGAGAGGAAATCACTCATGAAAATATTTTTCTAATCCATGTCCAATACACCGCTGTCACCTTGGTCTCGGGGATTATACTAGATAAAGACAAGTGAGTACATCAATCCAATACATAGAGGAAGGGGAAACATCATGGGATCACCCTAGATTAACATAGCCTATGATCACAACGAAGATCACATCATGGGAGAGAGAGATAACCACATAGCTACACGTACGAGCCCTCGGCCCCGGAGAAGACTACTCACGCATGGACGTGGTGAGGAGGAGGTTGATGATGGTGTTGATGGAGAGGTGCAGCCCCGCCTTGGAGGAGATGGCCGGCGGCAGCCACGGAGGCGGCGGCGGCGGCCCTTGGGGGCGGCGGCGGCGGCCCTAGGGGGCAGCGGCTCCATGGCCCCCCTTATTCCTTGTGGATGGTGCTGCAATGGTGCTGGTCCTCCCCTCCAAGACGGCGGCTTGGGAGGAGGAAAATTCGTGGCCCTTGGTGACCTAGGTTTTCTCTCTTTATATAGACTCTCGGATTCCCGTCATCAGATTTTGGGCCTCAGTAAAACGGGCTTTACTCGGCCGTCCGGACTCCGATTTGGACGAATTTTATATCCAGAAGCATCGCCTCAAAATTCCCCACAACTTTTGGAACTAGACTTTTTCCGTTTGACGTCGTCTTCCGGCCGGAACGTGACCATCTTTAAAAAACGTTCTCAGACAGATTTCACGAAAGTCAGAGTCCTACTCCAATACGACTCCTTTTGCGTTTTTGTCAATTTCCAAGTAATTCCTACACAATAAAGTGTAAAACAAGAACATTGTGCACTTTTGCAACCATTAGTAGGTTAGTCCAAATATGATCAAAAGTGTATGGAAGTGCATATATATCATAGCAATATCACACAAAAAAGGCATGGAGCAAGCAGAAATTGTAGATACGTTTTGGACGTATCAACATCCCCAAGCTTAATTCCTGCTCGTCCTCGAGTAGGTAAATGATAACAAGCATAATTTCTGTGGTGACATGCTATTAACCATATAAGAACTTTTCACAGTCACATGACAAATGCTTACTGAGACAATGAGTCTGTAGTAATTAAGTTGCCTCATGAGAAAATCACAAAGAACTGAAAGTTTTACAATATGATACTGAAATACTCAATAGATCTGTAATGAGCATGGTGTGCAAATATGATAAAGTGATATCTCGCTTGCCCCCTTTAGTGAAGCAAAACATAAATGCAGGGGCACCTCCAAAGTTTAAGTGACGACTAGATACAATGATTTCAGAATAAACGATATCATAATCATGCAAAAGACAATGGTACTTTGGGACAATGCACATTACACTCAGAATGACAATTATGCTCTCAATAGTTGGTGCTTTAAAGAAGGTGGAGACTCTCGAACCGTGGCTTTTGTTTTGCAAGGTTGAAAACCCGTGGTCGGAAACAAAAACTAAACATGTACCAGAGCTCTTGGTTTTAAAAACAGAGGTAATAATTATTATTTTTGGAATATGCATGTTTTGTCAATGAATGATAGCAGATAACTCAATCACTTCTTGAGCTGGACAAGTTTCGAGGAACGGCTCCCGAATGAGGACGATCACATCCTCTTAATCTCCTTTGTTTATCACTGCCAAAGTTTTCTGATTTCTCATGAACAAAGCGTGAAGGAGGGTTTGTTTGTTGTATATATTTTTTTAATGAGCCGGGCGCACTCTATGCCAGTTCTTTCTCGTATTATGGGTTTGCACATTAGACATGCAATCCCGGGGTGAAGCTTGTCCAACTTAAAAAGATCATGAATTAACTACTACTTCCTCATGAGCTAAAACAGAGGCACATAAGAGAAATGCTTTTTTTGAATAATTTCGAGATGGTACATGAAAGTCTTCGTTAGGAATGGCAGGTAAATACCATGTATAGGAAGGTATGGTGGACTCATATGGCATAACTGGTTTAAAGGATTTTGGATGCACAAGCAGTCAGTCCGCTTAGTACAGGGGAAGGTTAGCAAAAGACTGTGAGCGACCAACTAAAAGAGCAATAACGGTCATAATCATGCAGAGCGACAAAGCGACATTGAATCAGGCATGGAAGTTATATCGCTACTCAGAAACTAAAGATCATCAAGGCTTGATAGACTTTCTTTATAGTCTTAAATATGTGTGAGCATACGCCAAGTCAATCAAAATAAATTCTTGAAGGAAGATATCACTAGACCATACCACATCATAGGCAAACAAATCATGTTGGTACTCCAATAACACATTGAGAACCCCCCAGCTATTTGAGACTAACCATAAGAAAACATGAACTACTAAGCATCATTATGCACATAGCATTTTTATCATAGACATATCAACCAGTGCAACAGAAGCCAACTCTCTTAACAAGATAAGCATTATAACTAAAGAGAGTTCCAGCGACCAACTAAACAAAAGCTCTTCAAAAAGTAAAGCATGAAAACTAAGAGCTGAACATGATAGTAGCTATTGAAAGACAAAGAACACACACAGCAAGGATAGACATGAAAATTCTATGTTGTGTTCTAGGTTGAAGTGGAGCGTGTTTCTCTCCCACACAAAAAAAGCTGAGTTCCAACTCGTTATGAACAGCAAGCAAAGCTAAAGAAAACTTTAAAAGGAAACTAAAAGCAAGACGCTCCAAGCATAGCACATAACACATGAAGTGATAAAAATATAGTGGAACGAAAGACGAAGTGATAATGTTGATGGAGAAGGGGATGCACGGGGGCATCCCCAAGCTTAGATGCTTGAGTCTTCTTGAATATTTCTTGGAGGTGCATGGGGGCATCCCCAAGCTTGAGCGTTTGACACTCCTGAATCTTTTTATCATCTTCCCTCGCACACTTGAAAACTCCCTTCATACATAACTCATCATAATCTGATTAGCGAGGTTAGTACCCTTAATAAAATAATTTTTCCTTGCTGGAAATAAGGATATTCTTGAAGGTCTACTATTTCTCAAGATTGCCAAAAGGTTTTTGCAAAGAAAAAGCAAGCTCAAGGTTTGCAAAATGAAGGAGAGGCAAAACAGGACAGAATCTGTGAAAAACAGACCAGCAGGTAGTAAATGATTTTTTCGGGACACTTCTACAATTCTAATCAAAAAACTCAGAACAGACGTCCGAAAGACAATTGTATAGAGCACGCTGTCGAAAAAATTCAGACCAAAAAGATGACCTGGTGATTTTATACGAATTTTTCTATCCAAGGACAGAATCTGTTTCCTGGACAGCACGTCACAACTTTTGAACTTTCTTGCAATCAGAGGCTAAACTTGGCACAAAGCTAAAAAATAAAGATACAATGATGTTGCTACAGTAGTAACAAACATCAAGACCACTAAAACTGAAAGCAAAGATAACAAGGGTTGTCTCCCTAGAGCTCTTTCTTTATAGCCGTAAAGATAGGCTTAACACTTTAATGATGCTCTCGTAGGAATAGAGTTGAAGAACAAAAGAGAGCATCAATTAGCAAATACCAAGTACATTTAAGCCTAACATGCTTCCTATGCATAGGAATATTGCAATGGAATAATTTATTGAAGCACAAAGCAATAAGTATAGGAAGACAAAACAAGTGCAGCTTCAAAACCTTCAACATAAAGAGAGGGAACTTAATATTATTGAAATATCTATAAGCATATGTTCCCTTCTCATAATAATTTTCAGTGGGATCACGAATAAACTCAACAATATAAGCATCACATAAAGCATTGTTACCATGATCCACATGCAAAAAGGTACTCTTACTCTCCACATAAGCATCTTTGGGGAGCCCATGGTTAGGACATTTTAGCATTAACGTTTTCAGTCTCCCCCAAGCATGAGCTACGCTCTCTCCGTCACGAGACCTAAAGTTATAGATATAGTTCCTGTCTCATTGAATTTCATGAAGAGGATAAAACTTAGTATAAAAGAGAGACATAAGCTCTTGTCAATCAAGCAAGTGCGAGTTATCGAGAAGCTTATACAAATCTGAAGCTTTATCTATAAGTGATACAGCCAACAATTTCCTCATGACAAACTCCCTTGATACACCTGCAAGCTTAAATAATGAACATAGTTGTGACAGATATAGCAAGTGTTCACCGGGATGTCTGTCTCCTGCATAACGATTAGCCAAAATATAATCGATAATACCAGCCGGTATTTTATATGGCACAATTTCAGTAGGAGGAGGAGCAACCACCACAGGTGTGGGGCGTCTTCCCACAAGCAACGAACTAAGAATGCGGTTTTCCATAAACATAACTAGTGAAATAAAAACAAGAAAACAAAAAGATTTAATTGCAAGATCTAAAGATATACCTTCAAGCACTCACTTCCCCGGCAACGGCGCCAGAAATAGCTTGATGTCTACACACGCTTCTACTCTTGTAGACTATGTTGGGCCTCCAAGCGCAGAGGTTTGTAGGACAGCAGCAATTTCCCTCAAGTGGATGACCTAAGGTTTATCGAACTCAGGGAAGTAGAGGTTGAAGATGGTCTCTCTCAACCAACCCCGCAACTAAAATACAAGAAGTCTCTTGTGTCCCCAACACACCTAATACACTTGTCAGATGTATAGGTGCACTAGTTCGGCGAAGAGATGTTAAATGGCAAGTGATATGGATGGCAAAACAAAGTAATATAAATCTGTAATAAAAAGTGCAGCAAGAAAACAAGTGGTAAACGTGAGCACAAATGGTATTGCAATGGTGGAAACAAGGCCTAGGGATCATACTTTCACTAGTGGCAACTCCCAACAACATTAACATAATCGAATCACATGATATTTCCCATAAAACATGCAATGGAGACGCACCCGGAGGTCATTCCTTCGTGGTCAAGAGAGGACGAGAATTATGTAGGGCTACAAAAGCACACCTCAAAGTTCGTAGTTCTCAATCTAAGGATTTCCCAATGTCACCGCGGCCATCCAAAGAGAGTCCCACAATCACCACAACATATCTAAAGGATAGTCAAAGACAAGCACCAAGATACTCTCAATCTTCAATCAACACACAAGAGAGGAAATCACTCATGAAAATATTTTTCTAATCCATGTCCAATAGACCGCTGTCACCTTGGTCTCGGGGATTATACTAGATAAAGACAAGTGAGTACATCAATCCAATACATAGAGGAAGGGGAAACATCATGGGATCACCCTAGATTAACATAGCCTATGATCACAACGAAGATCACATCATGGAAGAGAGAGATAACCACATAGCTACACGTACGAGCCCTCGGCCCCGGAGAAGACTACTCACGCATGGACATGGTGAGGAGGAGGTTGATGATGGTGTTGACGGAGAGGTGCAGCCCCGCCTTGGAGGAGATGGCCGGCGGCAGCCACGGCGGCGGCGGCGGCGGCCCTAGGGGGCGGCGGCGGCGGCGGCCCTAGGTGGCAGCGGCTCCTTGGCCCCCCTTCTTCCTTGTGGATGGTGCTGCAATGGTGCTGGTCCTCCCCTCCAAGAAGGCGGCTTGGGAGGAGGAAAATTCGTGGTCCTTGGTGACCTAGGTTTTCTCTCTTTATATAGACTCTCGGATTCCCGTCATCAGATATTGGGCCTCAGTAAAACGGGTTTTACTCGGCCGTCCGGACACCGATTTGGACGAATTTTATATCCAGAAGCATCGCCTCGAAATTCCCCACAACTTTCGCAACTAGACTTTTTCGGTTTGACGCGGTCTTCGGGCCGGAACGTGACCATCTTTAAAAAACGTTCTCAGACAGATTTCAGAAAAGTCAGAGTCCTACTCCAATACGACTCCTTTTGCGTTTTTGTCAATTTCCAAGTAATTCCTACACAATAAAGTGTAAAACAACAACATTGTGCACTTTTGCAACCATTAGTAGGTTAGTCCAAATATGATCAAAAGTGTATGGAAGTGCATAAATATCATAGCAATATCACACAAAAAAGGCATGGAGCAAGCAGAAATTATAGATACGTTTTGGACGTATCAGCAACGCATAAACCAGGATTTAAGCTTCTGTCACTCTAGCAACCAATCATCTACTTATTACTTCCCAATGCCTTCCTCTAGGCCCAAATAATGGTGAAGTGTCATGTAGTCCACGTTCACGTGACACCACTAGAGGAGAGACAACATACATCTCATCAAAATATCGAACGAAGACAAAATTCACATCACTACTAATAGCAAGACTTCTCCCATGTCCTCAGGAAAAAAAGTAACTACTCACAAGACATATTATGGTTCATGATCAGAGGGGTATTAATATGCATAATGGATCTGAACATATGATCTTCCACCAAATAAACCAACTAGCATCAACTACAAGGAGTAATCAACACTACTAGCAAACCACATGTACCAATCTGAGGTTTGGGTACAAAGATTGGATACAAGAGATGAACTAGGGTTTGAGAGGAGATGGTGCTGGTGAAGATGTTGATGAAGATAGCCCTCTCCAAGATGGGAGAGTTGTTGGTAATGACGGCGATGATGATTTCCCCCTCCCGGAGGGAAGTATCCCCGGCAGAACAGCTCTGCCGGAGCCCTAGATTGGTTTCCGCCTCGAGACGGCGGCGTCTGGTGCCGAAAGCCTCCTCCTAATTTTTTCCAGGTCAAAACACCTCATATAGGAGAAGATGGGCATCGGGGGGCCTTTGGGGGGCCCACGAGATAGGGGGCGCGCCCTGAGAGGGGGGGCGCGCCCCCCACCCTCGTGGACAGCCGGTGGCCCCCCTAGTGAACTTCTTCCGCCATATACTTTTTATATTTTCTGAAATGGAGTTCTGTGGAGTTTTGGGGCTTTTGGAGTTGTGCAGAATAGGTTTCCAGAGTTTGCTCCTTTTCCAGCCCAGAATTCCAGCTGCCGGCATTCTCCCTCTTCATGTAAACCTTGTAAAATAAGAGAGAAAAGGCATAAGTATTGTGACAAAACATGTAATAACAGCCCATAATGGAATAAATATCAACATATAAGCATGATGCAAAATGGACGTATCAACTCCCCCAAGCTTAGACCTCGCTTGTCCTCAAGCAAAAGACGATATCGAAAAATATGTCCACATGTTTAGAGATAGAGGTGTCGATAAAAACAAAATACAGACATGAGGGCATCATGACCATTCTCATAACAGCAACATATATATAATGTCATATGATTCTTATGCTAAAGTAACAATTCATTCACCATATCAAGCATGAATCATAAAGTTCATTGAAAACTAACAAACTTTGATCTCGGTCATTGAAGCAATTACAATTTATCGTAACATCGGAAAGAGTCAATATAAGAGCTTTTCAGCAAGCCTACATACTCAACTATCATATAGTCTTTCACAATTGCTCTCACTCATGCAATACTTATGGTTATGGAGTTTTAATCGGACACAGAGAAAGATAGGGGCTTATGGTGTTGCCTCCTAACCTTTTACCTCAAGGGTAATGTCAATAGTAATAGATCATGAAAACTTACATCCAAGTGGGTATATATGTCAGGATCTTTCCAACACAATGTGCTTGCCAAAGGATAAAAAGGAAAGATGGATTTCACCTTGACTCTTATAAGGCAAGAATGATAGATAAGCCCTGCGTAGAGGGAAGCAGAGGTTGTCATGTGTTTTTATGGTTGGATGCACAAAGTCTTAGCATAGAAGAACTTCACTTTATATTGCCACTTGTGATAAGGACCTTTATTATGTAGTTTGTCGCTTTTATTACTTCCATATCACAAGATCGTATAAAGCTAATTTCCTCCACACTAATAAATCATACATATTTTAGCTAGTTTGCAACATGACAACTTACTTGGAAGGATCTTTCTCAATCCATAGGTAGGTATGGTGGACTCTCATGGCAAAACTAGGTTTAAGGATATATGGAAGCACAAGTAGTATCTTTACTTAGTGCGAGGAGTTTTGGCTAGCATGAGGGGGAAAGGCAAGCTCAACATGTTGGATGATCCATGACAATATACTTTATTTCAGATATAAGAAGACATAACCCATTATGTTGTCTTCCTTATCCAACATCAACTCTTTAGCATGTCATAATTTAATGAGTGCTCACAATCATAAAAGACGTCCAAGATAGTATATTTGTATGTGAAGCCTCTATTCTTTTATTACTTCCTATTAATTGCAACGATGACCAAAACTATGCTTGTCAACTCCCAACAACTTTTATTCATCATACTCTTATATGTGAAGTCATTACTTCCCATAAGATCAATATGATCTCTTTGATACTCTTTATGTTTTCTTTCTTTTTTATCATGACCCAAGTGAGGAAATCAAGCCCTTGACTCAACACTAATCTTTATTATATAGCTCACGGACTCGATTACAAAGGGTAAAGATCATAAGGCAAAAGCTCATGACTAGATCATGCTAACTTATATTCTACTAGATCAAGATACTACCAAAAGGATTGAACTAAGTAAAACAGTAAAGATAGGAGTGATGGTGATACGATACTAGGGCCACTCCCCAAGCTTGGCAGTTGCCAAGGGGAGTGCCCATACCCATATGATTATGTCTCCTTCTTCGGGGGTGGTGATGATGGCTTCTTCCTCAGCTTGCGCTTAAGGTCAGAATTTTGCTCCTTTAGATCATTGATCTCTTGCTCAAGATTTAATATCCTCTTGCATAGTGCCTGCTTGTTTTCTTGCAGGAGGTTAAAAGGGATAAATTTGATCTTAGGTTTCTTCACTCTATCGGGGAGGCCTGACTTTTTGAACTCCACACGCATGTCCCCCGGTTGAGGTAGTGGGGCTTCGTCTTCATCTGAGCTGGTCCAATCCTTCCGTTTGGGATCATGGTCCACTTCTTCTTCTGTGGCCCAACCATAACGCTCCCAGTCCCCATAGGCCTTAGGGTTGGCAAGGGAATCAGCTATGTAGCTTTCTCCCTTCGAATCCTGGGATGACATGTTGCTTTTATCTGCGACAGAAACAACTCGAAACGAGAACACGTGATTTTTGCATGATACAGAGGTCAAAACCTTTGGGAGTATATATAATGAATTTTTACCGACCAAAAGGAGTAACCCACAAGAAAATGGAGTCCGGGGAACACACGGGGTGCCCACGGGGCAGGGGGCGCGCCCGCCACCCTCGTGGACGCCTTGTGTCTCTTCCGGACTCCTACTTATTTTTCTATTTTTCTAAATATTCCAAAACGGAGAAAAATTGCCTTTAGAACTGTTTTGGAGTCGGTTTACTTACCGTACCACATACCTCTTACTTTACGGAATCTGGATCGCTCTAGAAAGTGTCCCTTATGTATTCCTCCCGGGTTACGGTTTCAATAACATTGGTTTCAACATTTATAGGATTACCTGAGATATAATGTTTGATTCTTTGACCGTTCACCACCTTCGGATTTGTGCCTTCGAAGTTGTTGATTTTTATGGCACCGGAACGATAGACCTCCTCGATGACGTAAGGTCCTTCCCACTTGGAGAGAAGTTTTCCTGCAAAAAATCTTAAACGAGAGTTGAATAGCAAGACATAATCACCTACGTTAAACTCACGCTTTTGTATCCTTTTGTCATGCCATCTTTTAACTTTTTCTTTAAACAACTTGGCATTCTCATAAGCCTGGGTTCTCCATTCATCCAGGCAGCTAATGTCAAATAACCTCTTTTCTTCGGCAAGTTTGAAATCATAATTGAGCTCTTTGATAGGCCAATATGCCTTATGTTCTAACTCAAGAGGTAAGTGACAAGCTTTACTATATACCATCTTATATGGAGACATACACATAGGATTTTTGTATGCAGTTCTATAGGCCCATAATGCATCATCAAGTTTCTTAGAACATTTCTTCCTAGACCTATTGACTGTCTTTAGCAAAATTAATTTCAACTCTTTATTACTTAGTTCTACTTGACCACTAGTTTGTGGGTGATAAGGGGATGCAATTCTATGATTCACATCATATTTTGCAAGCATTTTACGAAAAGCACCATGAATAAAGTGTGAACCACCATCAGTCATTAGATATCTAGGGACTCCAAACCTCGGGAAAATAACTTCTTTAAGCATCTTAATAGAGGTGTTATGATCAGCACTACTAGTTGGAATAGCTTCTACCCACTTAGTAACGTAATCAACATCAACTAGAATATGTGTGTACCCATTAGAGGCAGGAAACGGTCCCATATAATCAAAGCCCCAAACATCAAATGGTTCAATAACAAGTGAATAATTCATAGGCATTTCTTGACGTCTATTGATATTACCAATTCTTTGACATTCATCACAAGATAAGACAAACTTATGGGCATCCTTGAAGAGAGTAGGCCAATAAAAACCGGATTGCAATACCTTGTGTGCAGTTCTATCTCCCGCATGGTGTCCTGCATAAGCTTCGGAGTGGCACTTGCGTAGGATCTGTTCCTATTCATGCTCAGGTACACAACGTCTAATAATACCATCTACTTCTTCTTTATAAATATGTGGGTCATCCCAGAAGTAATGTCTCAAATCATAGAAGAACTTTTTCTTTTGCTGGTATGTGAAGCTAGGAGGTATAAACTTAGCAACAATATAATTAGCATAATAAGCATACCATGGAGCAGTACGAGAAGTATTTATGACAACTAATTGTTCATCAGGAAAGCTATCATCAATAGGTTGTGGGTCATCAAGTATATTCTCTAACCTAGACAAGTTATCTGTAACGGGGGTTCTCAGCCCCCTTTCTATCAATAACATGCAAGTCAAATTCTTGCAGCAAGAGAACCCATCTAACAAGTCTAGGTTTAGCATCTTTATTTTCCATAAGGTATTTGATAGCAGCATGATCAGTGTGAATAGTTACTTTAGAATCAATGATGTAGGGTCTAAACTTATCACAAGCAAATACAACTGCTAAAAATTCTTTCTCAGTAGTAGCATAATTTCTCTGGGCACTATCTAGAGTTTTACTAGCATACTGGATAACATTCAATTTCTTATCAACTCTTTGCCCTAGAACAACACCTACAGCATAATCGCTAGCATCGCACATAATCTCAAAAGGTAAATTCCAGTCAGGAGGCTGGACAATAGGTGCAGAGATCAATGCTTTATTAAGTATTTCAAATGCTTCTAGACAATCAGCATCAAACACAAAAGGAATATCTTTTTGTAAGAGATTAGTCAGAGGCCTGGAGATTTTGGAGAAGTCCTTTATGAACCTCCTATAAAACCTGGCATGACCAAGGAAACTTCGTATACCTTTGATGTCCTTTGGGCATGGCATCTTTTCAATAGCATCAACTTTAGCTTTGTCAACTTCAATACCTCTTTCAGAAATTTTATGTCCTAAGACAATGCCTTCATTAACCATAAAGTGGCACTTCTCCCAATTCAAGACAAGGTTAGTGTCTTCACATCTCTGCAAAACTCGATCACGGTTGCTTAAGCAATCATCAAAAGAAGTTCCGTAAACGGAAAAATCATCCATGAAAACCTCAACAATCTTTTCACAAAAATCAGAGAATATGGCCATCATGCATCTTTGGAAGGTAGCAGGTGCATTACATAAACCAAAAGGCATATGTCTATAAGCAAAGGTACTGAAAGGACAAGTAAAAGTGGTCTTTTCTTGATCCCCTTTTAACACGGGTATTTGAGAGAAACTAGAATAACCATCTAGAAAGCAAAAATGAGTATGTTTGGATAACCTTTCTAGCATTTCATCAATAAATGGCAACGGCTAATGATCTTTCTTAGTAGCTTTATTTAACTTACGAAAATCAATTACCATCCAATAACCTGTAACTATTCTTTGCGGGATCAATTCATCTTTATCATTAGGAACGACAGTCATACCTCCCTTATTAGGGACACAATGGACATGACTTACCCATTGGCTATCAGCAACTGGGTAGATAATACCTTCCTCTAGAAGCTTTAGTATTTCCTTCCTTACCACTTATTTCATCTTAGGATTTAACCGTCGCTAATGATCAATAACCGGTTTAGCATTTTCTTCCAGTTTTATCTTGTGTTGGCATAAGGTGGGACTAATGCCCTTAAGATCATCCAGAGTATATCCAATAGCAGCACGGTGCTTCTTCAGAGTTTTCAATAGTTTTTCTTCATCCTGCTCTAAAAGGTTAGCACTAATAATAACATGATATATCTTCTTTTCATCAAGGTAAACATACTTAAGATTATCAGGTAAAGGTTTAAGTCCAAACACGGGATCACCCTTGGGTGGAGGAGGATCCCCTAGGATTTCAATAGGCAAGTTGTTTTTTAATACGGGTCCCTGTTTAAAGAATATTTCATCTATTTCCATTCTCTCATTCATATGCATATCATTTCATGGTCTAGCAAGTATTGTTCTAAAGGATCATTAGGAGGCGCAGCAATAGAAGCAAGACCAATAATTTCATCCTTACTAGGTGGTTCCTTTTCAAGGGGTTGTCTACGAAATTTAGCAAAGTTAAAATCATGAGACATATCCCCTAATCCAACAGTGACAATATCTTTCACACAGTCTATCTTGGCATTAACAGTATTCAAGAAGGGTCTACCAAATATAATGGGACAAAATTCATCTTGTGTGGAACAGACATCAACATCTCTAACAATCCCAACTGGTGAAATAGTGTCTCTATTAGCTAGCTTAATAGTAACATCAATCCCTTCTAGCTCAACAGGTGCAATGTCATGCATAATTTCTCGATATAAAGTAAGAGGGATAATACTCGCACTAGCACCTACGTCACATAAACCATGATAGCAATGATCTCCTATCTTGACAGAGATAACAGGCAAGCCTATAATAGGTCTATGTTTATTCCTAGCGTTGGGTTTGGCTATTCTAGCAGACTCTTCTTGGAGGTAAATAACATGTCCATCTAAATCTTCTACCAAGAGATCTTTAACCATAGCAACACTAGGTTCAACTTTAATTTTCTCAGAGGGTGTAGGTGTTCTAGTATTACTCTTACGAACCACAGTTGAAGTTTGAGCATGATCCTTTATCCTAACAGGGAAAGGTGGTTTCTCAATATAAGTAGTAGGAATAATAGGATCAACATTATAAGTGATAGTCTTTTCTTCAACTTTAGCAGGTTCAACTGCTTTCACTTCAATAGGGGGATGGTATTTAAACCACTTCTCCTTGGGGAGATCAACATGCGTAGCAAAAGATTCATAGAAAGAAGCTACTATCTCAGAGTCAAGTCCATATTTAGTGCTAAACTCACGAAAAACATCGGTATCCGTAAAAGCTTTAACACAATCAAACTTAGGGGTCATACCTGACTCCTTACCTTCATCGAGATCCCAATCTTCGGAGTTGCGTTTAATTCTTTCCAATAAATCCCATTCAAATTCAACAGTCTTCATCATAAAAGAGGCAGAACAAGAATTATCGAGCATGGTGCGATTATTGAGAGAAAGCCGAGCATAAAAAATTTGAATGATCATTTTTTTGAGAGCTCATGATTGGGGCATGAATATAACATTGACTTAAGCCTCCCCCAAGATTGAGCGATGCTTTCTCCTTCAGGAGGCCAGAAATTATAAATATAATTACGATCACGATGAACCTGGTGCATAGGGTAGAACTTCTGATGATATTCCAACTTCAGACGATTATAGTTCCAGGATCCAATATCATCACATATATCATCACATAGCCTAAAACATGTCAATGCATCTCCCTTCAAAGATAAACGGAAGACCTTCTTCTTGATAACATCCTCGGGCATACCTGCAAGCTTAAATAATCCACAAACTTCATCCACATAGATTAGCTGTAAATCGGGATGCAGTGTTCCGTCTCCTATAAAAGGATTTTCAAGTAGTTTCTCTATCATACCCGAAGGAATCTCAAAGCAAACATTTTCAGTAGGTGCGGTAAGTTGAGGAGAAACTCTTTGCTCTTCTGGTCAGGGTGAAGATACCCCGAACAAGCCCCTCAAAGGATTTTGAGCCATAGTAACAAGTGACAATAAATTTCAGCACACTAAATAAATTTTTCCATACAAAATTCCACTTACCAAAGGCGATTCACTCCCCGGCAACGGCGCTAGAAAAGAGTCTTGATGACCCACAAGTGTAGGGGGTCTATCGTAGTCCTTTTGATAAGTAAGAGTGTCGAACCCAACGAGGAGCAGAAGGAAATGATAGGCGGTTTTCAGTAAGGTATTTTCTGCAAGCACTGAAATTATAGGTAACAGATAGTTTTGTGATAAGGTAATTGGTAGCAAGTGACAAAAGGTAAAAGTAAATAAGGTGCAGCAAGGTAGCCAATAATTTTTCTCGAAAAGTACAAGCCTGGACAGACTTTTATATGAAGGGAAGTGCCCTCGAGGACATATGGGAATTATTGTCAAGCTAGTTTTCATCACGATCATCTGATTCACGTTCGGTACTTTGATAATTTGGTATGTGGGGTGGACCGGTGCTTGGGTGCTTTCCTTACTTGGACAAGCCTCCCACTTATGATTAACCTCTAATGCAAGCATCCGCAACTACAAAAGAAGTATTAAGGTAAACCTAACCATAGCATGAAACAAGTGGATCCAAATCAGCCCCTTACGAAGAAGCAACGCATAAACTAGGGTTTAAGCTTCTGTCACTCTAGCAACCCATCATCTACTTATTACTTCGCAATGCCTTCCTCTAGGCCCAAATAATGGTGAAGTGTGATGCAGTCGATGTTCACATGACACCACTAGAGGAGAGACAACATACATCTCATGAAAATATCGAACGAAGACGAAATTCACATGACTACTAATAGCGAGACTTCTCCCATGTCCTCAGGAACAAAAGTAACTACTCACAAGACATAATATGGTTCATGATCAGAGGGGTATTAATATGCATAATGGATCTGAACATATGATCTTCCACCAAATAAACCAACTAGCATCAACTACAAGGAGTAATCAACACTACTAGCAACCCACAGGTACCAATCTGAGGTTTGGGTACAAAGATTGGATACAAGAGATGAACTAGGGTTTGACAGGAGATGGTGTTGGTGAAGATGTTGATGAAGATAGCCCTCCCCAAGATGGGAGAGTTGTTGGTGATGACGGCGGTGACGATTTCCCCCTCCCGAAGGAAAGTATCCCCGGCAGAACAACTCTGCCAGAGCCCTAGATTGGTTTCCGCCTCGGTTCTGCCTCGAGACGGCGGTGTCTGGTCCCGAAAGCCTCCTCCTGATTTTTTTCCAGGTCAAAACACCTTATATAGGAGAAGATGGGCATCGGGTGTGACACCCCCGATTTGTCCGTACACTAATCATGCACGCAAATGTGTACGGCCAAGATCAAGGACTCACTGGAAGATATCACAACACAACTCTAGACACAAATTAAAATAATACAAGCTTTATATTACAAGCCAGGGGCCTCGAGGGCTCGAATACATAAGCTCGAATACACAAGAGTCAGCGGAAGCAAGAATATCTGAGTACAGACATAAGTTAAACAAGTTTGCCTTAAGAAGGCTAGCACAAAAGTAGCAACGATCGAAAAGGCAAGGCCTCCTGCCTGGGACCTCCTAACTACTCCTCGAAGCCGAACTCCATGTAGAAACCTCATCGGGATCCTCTGGCTCCTGGACTCCATCATCTGGTTGCGTCATCCGAGAAGAAGGGACAAAGGGGGAAAAGGGGGAGAAAAGCAACCGTGAGTACTCATCCAAAGTACTCGCAAGCAAGGATCTATACTACATATGCAATGGTATCTGTGTAAAGGGGGTAATATATGTGGACTGAACTGCAGAAAGCAGAATAAGGAGGGGGATAGCTAATCCAAGCGAAGACTACGCTTCTCGTAACGTCCATCTTGCATCAGAAGATGAGGGTAGCTGGAAAGTAACAAGTATCCTCGCGTTTCGCAGCCTCCGTCTTGAAGCAGTAGAAGGGAAATAGATGGTAAGTTCACCAAGTAACAACGTATAGCATAATCCTACTCGGCGATCCTCCCGCACATCACCCTGTGAGAGAGCAACCACCGAGTTATCTCTGGCACTTGTAAGGGTGTGTTTTATTAAGTATCCGGTTCTAGTTATCATGAGGTCAGAGTACAACTCCGGGTCGTCCTTTTACCGAGGGACACGGCTATTCGAATAGATTAACTTCCCTGCAGGGGTGCACCACATAACCCAGCACGCTTGATCCCATTTGGCCGGACACACTTTCCAGGGTCATGCCCGGCCTCGGAAGATCAACACGTCGCAGCCCTACCTAAGCACAGCAGAGAGGTCAGCACGCCGGTCTAAATCCTAGGCGCGCAGGGGTCCGGGCCCATCGCCCAACGCACACCTGCACGTTGCGTACGCGGCCGGTGAGCAGACCTAGCAACCTCCATTACTAAGGAAGTTGCGTTACGCGGTCCAACCCGGCGCGCGCCGCTAAGTCGCTGACGTCAAGAAGGCTTCGGCTGATACCACGACGTCGAGTACCCATAACTATTCCCACGTAGCTGGTTAGTGCGTATAGACCAAATGGCCAGACTCAGATCAAATATCCAAACTCGTTAAGCGTGTTATTATGAAATAACCGCGGACAACGACCAGGGCCAGGCCACCTCTCGACTGGGTGTCTCAACCTGCCCCTGTCGCTCCGCCACAAAGATCCACTCGGGGGCCGTCGGGAACTCAGGCCCACCACTACCTGGATGGAGCCACCTGTCCTTTCAGTCCCCACATCAAATCACTTGCGGGTACTCAATGAGCCGACCCGACTTTAGTCACATCATGTGTCATGTAAGGTGTCTGTAATATATACCCGTGATCACACCCAAGTGATCACGGCCCGATAGAATAGCAGGGCAGACGGACAAGGGTGTAGGGCCACTGATGGAATACTAGCCTCCTATACTAAGCATTTAGGACAGCAGGTAAAGTATCAACAATGGTAGCAACAATGACAGGCTATGCAGCAGAATAGGATTATCGAAAGCAGTAACATGCTACACTACTCTAATGCAAGCAGTAGAGAGAAGAGTAGGCGATATCTGGTGATCAAAGGGGGGGCTTGCCTGGTTGCTCTGGCAAGAAGGAGGGTCGTCAACACCGTAGTCGAACTGGGGGTCGTCGGCAGTCTCGGGGTCTACCGGAAAGAAATAACGGAGGGGAAACATAATAAATAACAGAGCAATCAATGCATCACAAGGTGTAACATGGAAATACGCGGTGCTACGTGTGACCTAACGCAGTAGGAGGTGATACTGGCGAGGATGAAAAACATCCGAGAAAGTATTCCCGGTGTTTCGCGTTTTCGGACAGATGAATCGGAGGGGGAAAGTTGCAGGTTCAGTATGATAGAGATGTGTGGCAGATGAACGGACCACGTATTTGGATTCGTCTCGTCGTTCTGGGCGACTTTCATATATAAAACTTTTTCATCCGAGTTGGTATGAATTAGTTATGATTTTTCTAAGTTTATTCAATTTTCCAAAATTGTTTAATACGAGTTTGACTAAGTCAAATTGACTGGTCAAACAAAGAAGGGATGGCCCACATGTCATAGACTATCCCTAAACAAATAAATAGATCTAATTTATTTAAATGGGGGCCCTACATGTAATCTACTACTAGACTCACTTAGTACTTGTTTAATCCTAAACTAGACTAAACAAGATCTGGCTCATACACACGCCTACGCACACACGGCCGAGTACAGGGGCCTTGGCAGCCATGCCCATGAAGCAGCAGCAGCAATACGCAATTAGCTAATAGCTAAAGCAGTACAAAGCAGCAGCTATGCAAAGTAGTCAAGCAGCAGGGCAGCGCAAGGAGCAGCAGCTTAGTAGCGGCAGCAGGAGGAAGTAGCTGCGGCAAGCAAGTAGTAGCAGCAGTAGTATGCAGGAGCAGCAAGCGGGCGGCAACAGAGCGGCAGCCACGGCGGTCAGCGCGCAGGCTGGCGGTGAGAGTTCAGGCAGGGTGCATGTGGGTGCCGTGCTGGCGCAGACAAGGGGGTGGCGCCTGGGGTGACCGAAGGGAGCGACCAGACAAGGCGAGGCGCAGCCAGGGGGGCGCCCGCGCACGGAAGCAGAGCTTCGGGCTCGACCTCGAGAGGACTTGGGCGGCGGCTACGTCGACGGGAACTAGGGGAAAGGCGGCGGATCGGTGCTGCTCACCGCGGGAGGGCCGATGGCGAGCTCGTACGGGGCTGGGGTGGACGAGAAGACGCGGATCGACGGTGAGGACGCGGCGGCCGTGGCGGAGACCAACGATGAGGGCGACACGGTGGCGGCCTCCCTGCTCCGATCTGGAGGTGTAGATGATGAAGGCGACGACGGCGTGCCTTCTAGACTACTCCACAAGCGCCGGGGAGCTCGTAGACCGCGACAACAGCGCGGTCACCGCGTGATCTCACGAGCTTGTTTTTCGAGCGGATGGAGAGGGGCACGATGGGGAAAGAGAGGGGATCGAACGAGCTCGATCTAGGGTTCCCAGGAGACGTTCTTAAAAGGCTGGGGGTGTACTGCGGTGTGCGTGGCGGCCATCAAGCCGTGGTGGCCATGGATGGATGTGCGCCACGCACATGTCTCTGCCTCCTCCCCTGTTCAGAGATAGGAGAAGGCCTTAGGTGGGCTGGACTTTAGATTGTAGCATTGGGCCATAAGTGAACAGTGCTATTTTCTATCCCCTTTTCTTTTCTGCTTTACATTTTCTCCAATGTTTTGCATTTAGAAGTCATACCAAATAAATTTAATTGACTATGAAACTTGTTACATAATTATTAGTCATTAATTTGGAGAGGTCCACAATGTTCCAAGTCAAAAGGAAAATACATAAACATTTGTTTGTTTTGAAAAGGTTATTTTTGTTGTTTTTGAACCACTTTATATTTTACTAGGGATTAATCGGTGAGTCAAATGATGTTGGTTCAACATGTTAAATGACCACAGGAATTTATACTAAAGTCCGAACATTTTAGTTTTATAGATTGAAGAAATAAATATTTGACTTGATATTTAAATTTGAAATTGACTTTGATTTTGGACAGGTGGCAATTTGCATAGTAAACATGATGACGTGGCCACCATTAGGGGGAGATTACTGTAGCATGATTCTCGGGGTGTTACAAATCTCCTCCACTACAAGAAATCTCGTCCCGAGATTTAAGAGGTGGAGTAAGGGGAATGTTCTGGTTACGAAATTCTAACGGATGTTCTCGGTTTGGTTGCTCTTCTCGAAGAGGTTGGCTCTCCTTGGTGATGTATTCATTTCTCTACTTGAGTTCATCATGATGAAGTCAACATCCTTTCTTCAGGAACTCCATTGTACTTACGAAATAATAAAGGGTGGGTATTCCGAGAGAACGGACCTCTGCAAGGTTGACTATCTGGTCGATAACATCGGGGAAGGTGGCGGAACGGCAACAAGCAAGGGAATGACGAAGTGGCAAGTTATAGGATCAATTTATAAGATGCAAGCTCGGAATCGAAGTTGCCTTTTAGAACAAGCAACATGAGGTTGAAAGCTCGATGTAAGTCATGCCCACATTCTGAAGAATTCGTGCACCAAAGAAGGATGAGGTAGCACAGTCAAAGATAGCAAGACAATGGATGTATCTGATAGTCTAGGAATAACCAGATTGAGTTTAAAATTTTCCCAGTAACATCTACTAGGGGTGTTGAATTTTTCGAGCGGAATTGATTTACTAAACGGTGTCCTCAGTTGGCGGCAACCTAGAACCCGTAGAGTGATTACGACAAGCAAAGGTATTACTTCATCAAAAGTTCAAAAGGTGTAGCGCAAAGGCATGATATCCTCGAGATATCAGAGGGTAAAACTCGAAGGTAGAACACGATAAAAGTTGAACCAGGTCATTGACCTATGACAGTAAATACTGTAACCCTGTCAAAAATTGACGAGGCACTGGAATGAATATCCCAACAGATATATTAGATTAGGACAGCATGGTCGGAACCATAACTGTAAGGAATCAATTCAAGAATACCGAAAGAATCATACAGCTGAATAATCATTTTGCAAGAAGCTTCCGAGACGGTCTACATCATTTTCATGGGCATGAACACAAGTTCAAGGTCGACTCCCACTTCTTTAATGCAAATCATTTCATTTACCTTTTGCTTTGATAAAACTGTAGCGTTGGAATTTCATTTGGTGGGAAACCGGAAGAGTATGACTTGTGAAAATTTTCGGGTTCTCACGGATTAGGGGAAGGCATAGGTGCAACCCATCGGGCATCTTAGTAACATATACCACGAGTTTCAAAAGTAAATAACACCAGCTCAAAAGGAGAGCATGGTTGTCAGAGAAGAGAATACAATTTACCGAAGGTATTATGCATCAGGGACAGAACTTCTTGAGGTTTTTGTATACTAAGGACATTGTCGGATAATATTTCCACAAAGGATCGGGCGATCCACAACGGAGCTGATGGGAGTATCGATACTCACTCAGAGGAAGAAAGAATGCAGAGGCATCAGATTCAAGAATCACCTGATTAGTCTGATGCTTAAATAGAAAGAAATTATGGTTTCCAAGATGAAGGATCAGGAGCAGACGCTCTGATCAAGGATGGATAAGTTGAAAACACTAAGTCGGACAATCAATAAAGGTTTGAATTGCCGAGAACCAACTCATGTCCGGAATGACGTCTGAGTCGGAAAGATAATTTCAATAAGGATAACCCGATGGCTGCGTGCATACGCACATATTGAATCAGGAGGCTCAAAACGGCTAAGACAAAGGATGTTGACGAGGACTACTACTAGTCATATGGAATTAACCATAATGCAAGCAGACAAGAATTTCAAGAGTAACCGGCTGCAGAGGATTTTCGAAAGATCGAAAAGTATTCCGAAGAATATAGTGAGACACATGAACAATTGAGAATAACGGATTCTCGATAATTGTGAGGAATTAACCGTCAGGGTTTTCATGCGAAATAAAACTGCAAAGACAGTAAACTCAAGGATTCTCGGACAATGAAGAGTATTTCTAGGCATCTTGTAACAACAAGAGCGACGAGGAACGATCATGAGAATGACAAATGCACACAGATATCCATAGGGATATATCGGTCGCAGTGAATTGCAAAGGCGATGAGCACAAGTTCTCGGGTCAACAGCGGAGAGTATCTTCAGGGTCTTCTGGTGCAGCAGACGATCATCGATCATAAGGTGCTCTCCGGGTGAAAGTGATAACGAGATCCTAATGTTAGATTTAGTAAAATTCATTTATCCCGAATAGAAGAGAGATAAGAGTCCCAGAGTATAGACGAGGAGTAAAAGATCCTAATACCACCCATTGGTGTTGTGGGCCCGTAAGCCACACAACAAGTTAGTAAATTTGTTTTTCAAAGACTAGACTCAACTTCGGCCATGGAGTTGGAAAGGGGGATTCCTACAGGCAGTCGGCTCTGATACCAACTTGTGACACCCCCGATTTGTCCGTACACTAATCATGCACGCAAATGTGTACGGCCAAGATCAAGGACTCACTGGAAGATATCACAACACAACTCTAGACACAAATTAAAATAATACAAGCTTTATATTACAAGCCAGGGGCCTCGAGGGCTCGAATACATAAGCTCGAATACACAAGAGTCAGCGGAAGCAAGAATATCTGAGTACAGACATAAGTTAAACAAGTTTGCCTTAAGAAGGCTAGCACAAAAGTAGCAACGATCGAAAAGGCAAGGCCTCCTGCCTGGGACCTCCTAACTACTCCTCGAAGCCGAACTCCATGTAGAAACCTCATCGGGATCCTCTGGCTCCTGGACTCCATCATCTGGTTGCGTCATCCGAGAAGAAGGGACAAAGGGGGAAAAGGGGGAGAAAAGCAACCGTGAGTACTCATCCAAAGTACTCGCAAGCAAGGATCTATACTACATATGCAATGGTATCTGTGTAAAGGGGGTAATATATGTGGACTGAACTGCAGAAAGCAGAATAAGGAGGGGGATAGCTAATCCAAGCGAAGACTACGCTTCTCGTAACGTCCATCTTGCATCAGAAGATGAGGGTAGCTGGAAAGTAACAAGTATCCTCGCGTTTCGCAGCCTCCGTCTTGAAGCAGTAGAAGGGAAATAGATGGTAAGTTCACCAAGTAACAACGTATAGCATAATCCTACTCGGCGATCCTCCCGCACATCACCCTGTGAGAGAGCAACCACCGAGTTATCTCTGGCACTTGTAAGGGTGTGTTTTATTAAGTATCCGGTTCTAGTTATCATGAGGTCAGAGTACAACTCCGGGTCGTCCTTTTACCGAGGGACACGGCTATTCGAATAGATTAACTTCCCTGCAGGGGTGCACCACATAACCCAGCACGCTTGATCCCATTTGGCCGGACACACTTTCCAGGGTCATGCCCGGCCTCGGAAGATCAACACGTCGCAGCCCTACCTAAGCACAGCAGAGAGGTCAGCACGCCGGTCTAAATCCTAGGCGCGCAGGGGTCCGGGCCCATCGCCCAACGCACACCTGCACGTTGCGTACGCGGCCGGTGAGCAGACCTAGCAACCTCCATTACTAAGGAAGTTGCGTTACGCGGTCCAACCCGGCGCGCGCCGCTAAGTCGCTGACGTCAAGAAGGCTTCGGCTGATACCACGACGTCGAGTACCCATAACTATTCCCACGTAGCTGGTTAGTGCGTATAGACCAAATGGCCAGACTCAGATCAAATATCCAAACTCGTTAAGCGTGTTATTATGAAATAACCGCGGACAACGACCAGGGCCAGGCCACCTCTCGACTGGGTGTCTCAACCTGCCCCTGTCGCTCCGCCACAAAGATCCACTCGGGGGCCGTCGGGAACTCAGGCCCACCACTACCTGGATGGAGCCACCTGTCCTTTCAGTCCCCACATCAAATCAC
Source organism: Secale cereale (assembly GCA_902687465.1). Taxonomy (NCBI): domain Eukaryota; kingdom Viridiplantae; phylum Streptophyta; class Magnoliopsida; order Poales; family Poaceae; genus Secale; species Secale cereale. Next base: position 164,361,715 of record LR738710.1, on the reverse strand, counting down.
TTGCGGGTACTCAATGAGCCGACCCGACTTTAGTCACATCATGTGTCATGTAAGGTGTATGTAATATATACCCGTGATCACACCCAAGTGATCACGGCCCGATAGAATAGCAGGGCAGACGGACAAGGGTGTAGGGCCACTGATGGAATACTAGCCTCCTATACTAAGCATTTAGGACAGCAGGTAAAGTATCAACAGTGGTAGCAACAATGGCAGGCTATGCAGCAGAATAGGATTATCGAAAGCAGTAACATGCTACACTACTCTAATGCAAGCAGTAGAGAGAAGAGTAGGCGATATCTGGTGATCAAAGGGGGGGCTTGCCTGGTTGCTCTGGCAAGAAGGAGGGTCGTCAACACCGTAGTCGAACTGGGGGTCGTCGGCAGTCTCGGGGTCTACCGGAAAGAAATAACGGAGGGGAAACATAATAAATAACAGAGCAATCAATGCATCACAAGGTGTAACATGGAAATACGCGGTGCTACGTGTGACCTAACGCAGTAGGAGGTGATACTGGCGAGGATGAAAAACATCCGAGAAAGTATTCCCGGTGTTTCGCGTTTTCGGACAGATGAATCGGAGGGGGAAAGTTGCAGGTTCAGTATGATAGAGATGTGTGGCAGATGAACGGACCACGTATTTGGATTCGTCTCGTCGTTCTGGGCGACTTTCATATATAAAACTTTTTCATCCGAGTTGGTATGAATTAGTTATGATTTTTCTAAGTTTATTCAATTTTCCAAAATTGTTTAATACGAGTTTGACTAAGTCAAATTGACTGGTCAAACAAAGAAGGGATGGCCCACATGTCATAGACTATCCCTAAACAAATAAATAGATCTAATTTATTTAAATGGGGGCCCTACATGTAATCTACTACTAGACTCACTTAGTACTAGTTTAATCCTAAACTAGACTAAACAAGATCTGGCTCATACACACGCCTACGCACACACGGCCGAGTACAGGGGCCTTGGCAGCCATGCCCACGAAGCAGCAGCAGCAATACGCAATTAGCTAATAGCTAAAGCAGTACAAAGCAGCAGCTATGCAAAGTAGTCAAGCAGCAGGGCAGCGCAAGGAGCAGCAGCTTAGTAGCGGCAGCAGGAGGAAGTAGCTGCGGCAAGCAAGCAGTAGCAGCAGTAGTATGCAGGAGCAGCAAGCGGGCGGCAACAGAGCGGCAGCCACGGCGGTCAGCGCGCAGGCTGGCGGTGAGAGTTCAGGCAGGGTGCGTGTGGGTGCCGTGCTGGCGCAGACAAGGGGGTGGCGCCTGGGGTGACCGAAGGGAGCGACCAGACAAGGCGAGGCGCAGCCAGGGGGGCGCTCGCGCACGGAAGCAGAGCTTCGGGCTCGACCTCGAGAGGACTTGGGCGGCGGCTACGTCGACGGGAACTAGGGGAAAGGCGGCGGATCGGTGCTGCTCACCGCGGGAGGGCCGATGGCGAGCTCGTACGGGGCTGGGGTGGACGAGAAGACGCGGATCGACGGTGAGGACGCGGCGGCCGTGGCGGAGACCAACGATGAGGGCGACACGGTGGCGGCCTCCCTGCTCCGATCTGGAGGTGTAGATGATGAAGGCGACGACGGCGCGCCTTCTAGACTACTCCACAAGCGCCGGGGAGCTCGTAGACCGCGACAACAGCGCGGTCACCGCGTGATCTCACGAGCTTGTTTTTCGAGCGGATGGAGAGGGGCACGATGGGGAAAGAGAGGGGATCGAACGAGCTCGATCTAGGGTTCCCAGGAGACGTTCTTAAAGGGCTGGGGGTGTACTGCGGTGTGCGTGGCGGCCATCAAGCCGTGGTGGCCATGGATGGATGTGCGCCACACACATGTCTCTGCCTCCTCCCCTGTTCAGAGATAGGAGAAGGCCTTAGGTGGGCTGGACTTTAGATTGTAGCATTGGGCCATAAGTGAACAGTGCTATTTTCTATCCCCTTTTCTTTTCTCCTTTACATTTTCTCCAATGTTTTGCATTTAGAAGTCATACCAAATAAATTTAATTGACTATGAAACTTGTTACATAATTATTAGTCATTAATTTGGAGAGGTCCACAATGTTCCAAGTCAAAAGGAAAATACATAAACATTTGTTTGTTTTGAAAAGGTTATTTTTGTTGTTTTTGAACCACTTTATATTTTACTAGGGATTAATCGGTGAGTCAAATGATGTTGGTTCAACATGTTCAATGACCACAGGAATTTATACTAAAGTCCGAACATTTTAATTTTATAGATTGAAGAAATAAATATTTGACTTGATATTTAAATTTGAAATTGACTTTGATTTTGGACAGGTGGCAATTTGCATAGTAAACATGATGACGTGGCCACCATTAGGGGGAGATTACTGTAGCATGATTCTCGGGGTGTTACATCGGGGGGCCTACGAGATAGGGGCGCGCCCCCACCCTCGTGGACAGCCGGTGGCCCCCCTCGTGAACTTTTTCCGCCAGATATTTTTTATATTTTCTGAAACGGAGTTATGTGGAGTTTCGGGGCTTTTGGAGTTGTGCAGAATAGGTTTCCAGAGTTTGCTCCTTTTCCAGCCCATAATTCCAGCTGCCGGCATTATCCCTCTTCATGTAAACCTTGTAAAATAAGAGAGAAAAGGCATAAATATTGTGACAAAACATGTAATAACAACCCATAATGCAATAAATATCAACATATAAGCATGATGCAAAATGGATGTATCACCTATGACCTGGTAAGAAGTGAACAATGAAATGTCAGCACACACATGAACGCTTGCACCTGTGTCCACCCACCAATCGGTGGGCTGAAACACTGAAAAACAGTAAATAAATTACCATACCCATATGCACCATTCTCATTGTTGCCCACAATCATGTTGACATACTTGGAGTCCTGTCCTGGCTTCTTATACTTGTTTGGGAACTTGTTGGCCCAATGTTCAATCGAATCACAAGTAAAGCAGCCATCATCCTTCTTGTTCTTCTTGAAGGTCTTCTTACCCTTCTTCTTAAAGTCGGTATTGTGTTGGACACCGTTCTTTTCCTTGGGCTTGTGAGAGTCGAAGTTCCTCTGGTTCACCATGTTGGCGACAGAAGTCCCTTCGACCGCTTTCCCGTTCGAGTCCTTTGCCCTTGAGTTCTGATCAACACTCAGATGTTCAATGACATCCTCCACTGAGAATTCACGCCTCTGATGTTTCAGAGTAGTGGCAAAGTTCCTCCAGGAATTAGGGAGCTTAGCGACTATGCAGCCTGCGACAAACTTGCCCGGTAACTCTCACTTTAGAAGCTCAAGGTTCTTAACGATGCATATTATCTCATGAACCTGCTCCAGTACAGAACGGTTTTCAACCATCTTGTAATCGTGGGACTGCTCTATAATATTCATCTCACTCCCAGCATCGGTGGGCCCAAATTTAGATTCGAGCGCCTCCCGCAAGTCCTTGGCGACACGCACATGTAAATATGCGTCGACCAACTTATCTCCGATCACGCTAAGTAGTGCTCCGAGGAACATGACGGTAGCTTCCTTGAATGCCTTCTCCTGTTCAGGAGCAATCAATCCTGAAGGAACACCGGTGACCCAGAACACGTTCATAGCCGTGAGCCATATGGCGGTCTTTGTCTACCAACACTTAAAATGCATACCAGTAAACTTATCAGGTTTCGGTGCTGCGGCAAAGCCACCAGATGAAAAATTCCTACACATAATAGGTTTTTGGATTGTTGAGAAAATAAGAAATTTTTCGACTAATTTAATCCATAGGTAAATCACTAGTATGGCATTGACTGAATTGACGACATACCGATTCTGATCTAAACATAAACGTACTACACAAACAGTAGACAAATCTACACATGATGCTAGTACTGCAAGTACGCAAATAAGTAGGAGCGGAATAAACGTGTTATACCCTCCAGTAGGCCAGACGGCCGTGGCGGCGATGGTGGCAGCGGCGGCGATGGTGGCAGCAGTGGCGACGGACATGGTGATGACGAGGGCGATGCAGACGTAGAGGAAGTAGACGAACGGCGAGCAGTCGCTTAGTCGCTTCCCAAAAACCAATTCGCCCCTCTCCCGTACAGGATCCAGAGAGGCGGGGTATCGGAGACCTGCTCTCCCATCAGCCATGTATGCGGTAGATGGGATGGGATCACCGAAGGCAGCAATAGTGAAAGGAACGACCATGGAGCAGTGGAGGTGAAGTGTTGTGTCTTTGGCTGAGCTGTGATGCCTCATATATATAGCCAGTCAGGTAGGAGAACGGTCCAACCATAAACTCAATTAACTATACAACAATAAACTCGTTAGTGGTCCATCCATAAACTCGTTTAAATACACAGCAATAAACTGGTTAATGGTCCAACTATAAACTCGTTTAATTACAAAGCAATAAAACTCGTTTAATTACAGATGTTTCATCTCCACAATAAAACATATTTATTATGGACATTTCCATTTCCGCAATGAATATGACATCTTATATTCATTTTGTGTCTGTAGTGGACTCTTCAATTTTGTCCGGCAAAACATTGCATCGGCTCACCACTCCCTTGACAGCATGGGCCCTTAGGGATTTTTTGAAATTGTTAAATAGGCCTATAGCCCAACGAATATTCAGCATTAAATAGCCAAAAAATTGCTTCTGGGGTTTCATCCCCAATCAAAGGCACGAGACAACGGCATCTCTCGTAAAGCCCATACCGCCCTTGGAATGTTGTAGTCTAAAAGGGCATGGCGCCACGAGTCAATGGCAACATTGCAAATCTCACAAGTGGCCCCTTTAGTTTCTTTCATTTTGTGTCGTCTTTGAATTTTTTGATTCGCCATTAAGCCACCCTTATCTCCTCTTCTTTGTCTCAACAAGTAGTCTGTATGTAGAGCGAACAGTAAAACTATGAGACCGTCTATAGGCTAGTTGTATTAAAATTAATGAAATCATAGGCGATTCCATCCTTCCTTCTTTTCCATTCACATTAAACACTTTTATTAAATTATAGCTAGCTAAATATATTTAATTTTATAATACCTTAATTTCTATTTTCAAAATCCAAATTACACGAATATTATGTTTAGTTTTTTTGCGATAAATTTCCAATCAAATATTACATAAAATCTTAATTAGGTTATATGCGCTTAGGGTATGTGATTAGGCTAATATTCTATTTGAATAGTATTCACTATACACTACAATATTTAGATCTTTGTTACTATTTGCACCTTCTATTCTTTATTAAGCTGGTTTTTTTAATGCAGGACCTATTAAGGGTCGGCGAGGCCAACAATAAAACCGGTTGTGTGTTCAGTGGTATGATATCCTACTCAGTACTCACTATATTTTCCATTATGCGGCTTTCCGATGTAGCTAGATTCATTTACTTGATGTTTTTAAAAATTATGGGGTAAATTTTTATCGTCTTCCCACGAAGTTCCACCCGAAGGCAATACTTCTGTATGGCCACAATGTTCTCATTCAAACGCCACACAAGGCTAAAGAAAGAACTACCAAAAGAGGTTTCTCCTATAGGATCGCTAGTATAAGAACTCGTCCCACAAGTTCATAAATAAAAATATCAAATGAAGCATGAAACTATATCATTTCCACAACATAATTTACATATGGTTTTCTCTTTTGGGAGGCCCCGAAGGGATTACAAAAAAGGATAACTTATTATTCTTGGCGATTACAAAGCTTCGATATGATGGCTATTCTACCAGTGGTGATGGTACTACTACTAAGGAAACTGAGAGTGCTCTGGAGGCTGCTCTTCTTGCGCGAATATCGGGACTCCATCTCTTCTGTGTATGTTCTCCGCAGTGCTCCTGTCAGGGATATTACTACCAGGTATAAACCGGCCAGGAGGGTCCGGTTTATATTATCAAGGTTATATTATCAGAAGCCCAGCGGAGTATGGAATAGAATATTATAGCCCAATGGGTTTAGAGCCCATGTATTAGGGCCCATGATTTGTAAACCGTCATATCATGTAACTTGGGATGTAAGAAAGAGCAGAGACCGAGGCAGACACGTTTATGAGCCGGCCTCGGGACTCTGTAAACCGGACCGGGCGTCACCTCTCATATAAAGGGACGACCCGGCGACAGTTCAGGACAAGAAACAACAGCTCGAGACATAGGCAAAGCAGATTCGCTCCCTGGTCACCGAAGCCCAAGCAATACCACACCAAACTAGATGTAGGCTTTTACCTTCATGGAAGGGGCCGAACTAGTATAAAATCCCTGTGTCCTTCGTCCGCTTTAACCCCTTTGAGCTAACCCGTAGCGATGGCCTCACGACTAAGTCCTTTTGCTAGGACATCTGCCGTGTTAAACCCACGACAGTTGGTGCCACCATGGGGCTATCACACGATGGTTTCGAGTTCTTGAAGGGAAACTTTGAAGGGCTCAAGGGCTACGCAGTGGGACGGATGACTAAGAGTCGTCGCGGCCGGATCTACATCGATGATGCAGGCTGGGGCCCCGAGGCCAATTCAATCTACGGGTACCGGGTACCCTTCGGCGGCATCCATGTCTTCATCGGCAAGATCGGCGAACCGGACACCTTCCCCAACATTGTCGAGTCGGCTCAGCGTGTGAGACCTGCCCAGATTCAGCCCGCCGTGAAGCACGTCTTCGTTGGTGCAGTGCATGGAGTACAAGCCGAGGACGGATCAGACTCTGGCAGCGCGACTGTTGTTTATTCCGGCGATGAATCTTCATCCGGAGAGACCGAATCTTTGTATCTGCTGCAGGATGGCCGGTCTGAGGGTTGTTCCGATGGTGACAGTATTCCGGACCCCCTCGATCCGCCAAATAGGGTTGTTGTTTTCATGGCCGGATCACAATCCATGCAGCAGCCTTCAACGACAGGGGCGTTAACATCAGATGCAATGGGAGCTAGAGCTGGAGATCCTCCCTCGTCGCCTTCTGACGCTCTATCCATCTTGGTCGACACTTTGACAGCACTTGTAACAGCAGAAGTAGCCTAGGCCGACAAGGAGGAGCATGATGCAGAGGTCGCTCAGGTGAAGAGCCGGATTGAGCAAGCCAAGTTGGATCTGGCTGCTGAGAAAGCTAGGATGGCTACAAGGCAGGCAGAGCTGGATGCTCAAGCTTATCAACTCAGGTTAGATTAGAATGCTTCACAAGAGGTAATGATGAGAAGATAACGATCTCGCTTTCCGCCGGTTTCTGAGGCGAGGAATCTCTTTAGCACGCCAGGCGTAGGAACCAGTAACCAGCCAGAGATAAACCGGGGAGGAGCACCAGGAACAGGCGCGTCGGTTCAGCCACCGGCCGCAGAGCCAAATCGCCAAGTTGTGCCGACCTAGCATGTGCCTACCCCTCTTGGTCATTATTCTAATCCGTTGGACAACATAGTTGCTGTCGCTTCACGACTGGCCGCCCTTCCCATTGAAGGTACGCCCCCCATAGCAGTGGAGGCACGACGGGCCAAGGAGTTGCTGGACACGGCGCTAACTCAACAGCAAGCTTATTCATGTAGCCGGGAGAGAATTCATTCAACCCCCCGCCCGAGCCGGAGTTATACGAGGCGTCTGGATGAACCGGCCGTATCAAGCAGCGCACGGAGACGTCATCGGCCAAGGCAGGATAATCCGGCAGGAGAGGAAGCACATGCACAAGAGGTGGTGGATCAGGCCAGACACACTGCCCAGTACGACGCCCATCAGGCGACGCCGGTTCATCCCACCGACATAGTTGAACCGGGGGTCATGTCCAGTTCCTTGGGCGTACAATGTCTCATCCCCGCTTTACGGAACGTGAAACTACCCTAAGATTTTAAAGGTCCACGCAAGGTGCCCAACTACACGGCGGATCTTGCCCCGGAGGCATGGGTTGAGAGCTATGAGATGGCAATGGAGATGCTCGACGTGGACGAGGCAGCATGCGCTAAGTATTTCACAATGATGCTCGAGGGTACGGCCCGAACATGGCTGAAGGGCTTACCACCTAATTCCATCGGATCATGGGGCGAATTGCGGCGCCGGTTTATCAATAATTTCAAGGACACGTGCAAGCAGCCGATGTCGGTTGTCGACTTAGTTGTATGCGTTCAAGGAGAACAAGAGTCTACAAGCAGTTGGGTGTGTCGAGTATCCGAAATATTGCACTCCTCCAATAGCATCAACCCAAGTACAACAATAGTAACATTTGAAGGTAATTACCGGTTTGAACCTTTGAGACAGAAGTTGGGACGGCTCAAACGTGATTGCAACGACATGGGAACACTCATGGGCGCTTTGGTGAAATACGGAGATTCTGATAACACCAAGTATCCAGACGCAGATGGAGACAAGTCAGGGAAGGCGAGCAAGAACGGTAAACCGCCGCAGGCCAATCCGGCAAGTCAAGGATACAACGGCAAGCGTAAAGCGGAAGGAAGCTCAGACTTTGTGGCCAATACCAACGCTCAGGACAATGGGCAGCACCGCAAGGGTAGACCGCCTCCACGCAACGGGAGGCCGCCTATTAATCTAGAGTGCCAGTTGAACGTGCCCTGCCCAAAGCATGGTACAGTGGAAAACCCGGCTACGCATATCTGGAAAGATTGTTTCATTATGCAAGAATTTATGAAACAGACTAAGTATGATCACGGGCCCCCAGGCAGATCAGGCCCCGGTTTTCAAGGTCCGGGTTATCAAGGTGGCGGATCCGGTTCAGGATACCACGGCGGTAACGGTAACCACAATGGCAACAATCAGCATCAGCATAACCAGCAGCATGGTCAGGGCGGATACAACAACCAAGGGAACCAACAACGTCAGCAGCAGCAGCAATCCGGATATCAGAATAATCTGAAGGAGCTGAGCAGTGGGCAGTATCACGTCTTCACCACGAGTTTATGCAAACGGGATCAGAAGGTTCTGAAGAGGGCAGTGCATTCTGTTGAACCGGCGATACCACGTTTTTTGCGTTGGTCTGAGCAACCCATTGTGTGGAGAAGAGAGGATCATCCACACTGGGTTGATAATCCGGGCCAGTTGGCTCTGGTAGTGGCACCAGAGGTGGGTGGTTACAAGTTCACCAAAGTGCTTATGGATGGAGGCAGCAGTATCAACATCCTATATTATGAGACTTTTCGGCGCATGGGGCTGACAGATAAAAAGCTTCGACAGTCCAACACAGTGTTCCATGGGGTAGTACCCGGTAAATCGGCTTATCCAGTTGGCAAGATTGATTTGGAGGTCACCTTCGGAGATGAGCATGACACTAGATCAGAGACTGTGACCTTTGAGGTTGTAAAGATCAAGAGCCCATACCACGCCTTGTTTGGACGGCCGGTCTATGGCAAGTTCATGGCTAGGCCGTGTTATGTTTATTTACAGCTCAAGATGCCGGGCCACAAGGGAACTATTACGGTTCATGGGAGTCGCAAAATCGCATTGGAGTGCGAGGAAGGTGATGCAGCTTATGCTGAGACGGTTTGTTCCACTTAGGAACTGAAGTTCTATAAGGACAATGTTGATCCGGCGGATATGTCCCCGCTGAAGAAGCCAACCACAGAGCATGATCTGGCGTTGAAATTCAAATCGACTGAGGAGACTAAGCAGGTGGACTTTGTCCCTGGCAATTCATCCAAGCAGTTCACTATCAGCGCTAACCTAGATCCAAAATAGGAAAGCGCGCTCATCGAGTTCATCCTGAGAACTGGGATATCTTTGCATGGAAGCCTTCTGACATGCTAGGTATACCGAGGGAACTCGCTGAGCACAATCTTAATATTGATCCTAAGTTTAAACCGGTCAAGCAATATCTGCGCCGCTTCAATGAGGAGAGGCGCAAGGCTATTGGAGAAGAAGTGGCTAGGCTCTTGGCTGCAGGCTTCATAGTTGAAGTGTTTCATCCAGAATGGTTGGCTAATCCGGTGCTAGTGCTTAAGAAAAACGGAACTTGGAGAATGTGTGTTGATTACACAGATTTGAAAAAGGCTTGCCCAATTGATCCTTTTGCTCTCCCCCGTATAAATCAAATTATTGATGCTACGGCAGGATGTGAGCGGCTAAGTTTTTTGGATGTATATTCAGGTTATCATCATATCAAGATGGCAGTTAAGGACCAGGAGAAGACATCCTTTATAACTCCATTTGGAGCCTTCTGCTATGTATCTATGCCATTTGGGCTTAAGAGTGCCTAGGCAACCTACCAGCGTTGTGTGCAGAACTGCCTACAAGGGTAGATTGGGCAGAATGTTCGTGCATATGACGATGACATTGTGGTGAAATCAAGGAAGGAGGAAACGCTGATAGATGATTTGAAGGAAACTTTTGATAATCTCCGTGTCTATAAAATGATGCTTAATCCGGAGCGTTTTTGGTGTTCCGGCATGCAAGCTCGTGGGGTTCTTAGTGTCAAACAGAGGGATTGAAGCTAATCCGGAGAAAATCAAGGCAGTCACGTCCCTGGCTAAACCGGCGTGCATCAACGATGTCCAACGCGTGGCGGGCCGTATTGCAGCACTCAGCCGGTTTATCAGTCGTTTGGGGGAGAAGACATTCCCGCTTTATCAGATGATGAAGAAGACAGACCGGTTCGTCTGGAGTGATGCTGTTGATGTTGCGTTCGAGGATTTGAAGAGGAAATTGGCAGAGCCGCCGGTCCTTGCTGCCCCGGTTGACAATGAGCCGCTGCTGTTATACGTGGCTGCCAATGCCCGTGCAGTAAGCGTTGCCATTATGGTAGAGCACAAGGAGGCATGCAAAGAATATCTGGTTCAATGGCCGGTTTATTACATCAGTGAGGTGCTCATTGAGTCAAAACAAAGATATCCACATTGGCAGAAACTGGTGTATGGAGTGTTCATGGCAAACCGGAAGCTGAAGCACTATTTTCAGGGCCACCCAATCACCGTTGTCAGTTCAACTTCGTTAGGGGATATAATCTAGAACAGAGAAGCCACTGGTAGGGTGGCAAAGTGGGCCATTGAGCTTAGCCCGCACGGATTAAAATATGTGCCCCGTACTGCTATAAATCCCAAGCGTTGGTGGATTTCATCAATAATTGGACAGAGTTGCAAGCACCTGAAGAGAAGCCGGATCATACATACTGGACTATTCACTTTGACGGTTCAAGGCAATTGGAGGGCTCGGGGGCTGGAGTCGTGTTAACTTCCCCACGAGGTGATAAGTTCTATTACATCCTCCGTTTAATGTTCCACTGTACTAATAATGCTGCTGAGTATGAATCTCTCCTCCATGGTTTGCGGATGGCCAAGGAGATGAACTTGAGCTGGGTTAAGTGCTTTGGCGATTCAGATCTGGTGGCACAGCAAGTATCTGGCAAGTGGGACTCCAAGGATCGGCTTATGGCAGCATATCGACGAGAGGTGGACGCTGTCGCTGGACACTTCAAGGGATATCAGGTGGGTCATATAGACCGGCGAAAGAATGAAGCAGTCGATGCGTTAAGCCGGCGTGGTCCCAGCGTAAACCGGTTCCACCTAATACTTTCTTGGATGAATAGCATAATCCGTCGGTGCAGATACCTTCAGAGGAGGAATTGGTTGTTCCTGATCCGGAAGCACAATTGGTTGCAGCACTTCATGTCATTCCGGATTGGACGCTCCCTTAATTGGCATACATGAACCGAGGTGAGTTACCAGAGGACGAAGTTGAAGCCCGGCAGATAATCCAGCGGTCTAAGTCTATTACTATTATCAATGGAGAACTTCATCATCGCAGCGTTTCTGGAGCATTTCAGCGGTGTGTATCATTAGAAGAAGGTTGTGATATTCTTCGAGAGGTTCATGAAGGGGACTGTGGTCATCATGCCAGTTCAAAATCCTTGGTGGCTAAAGCTTTTCGTCATGGGTTCTACTGGTTGACGGCTCACCCCGACGCAGAGGACTTGGTCAGAAAATGTGGTGCTTGCTAGAAATTCTCACGGCGTGCTCATATACCGGCGCAGGAGCTGACGATGATCCCAATTACTTGGCCGTTTGCGACTTGGGGGCTCGATATGGTCGGACCCTTCAAGAGATCCCAAGACCAGAAAACCCACCTGTTGGTGGCAGTGGATAAGTTTACAAAATGGGTTTAAGCGGAGCGTGTCAGTAAGTGTGATGCAGCAACAACGGTTCAGTTCATCAAAAAGGTGATTTTCCGGTTTGGCTTTCCGCACAGTATTATAACTGATAATGGCACCAATCTGTCCAAGGGGGCTATGGAGGAATTCTGTCAACGTGAGCATATTCGTCTTGATGTATCATCAGTAGCTCACCCTTAGTCTAATGGCGAAGCTGGAAGAGCCAATCAAGAGATCTTAAGAGGCATCAAACCCCGGCTTATGGTTCCTTTGCAGAGAACACCGGGTTGTTGGGTGGAGGAGTTGCCTTCTGTCTTATGGAGCATCAATACTACACCTAACAGATCCACAGGGTACACGCCTTTTTTCATGGTATATGGAGCTGAAGCGGTCCTCCATAGTGATATTCGGCACGACTCGCCGTGGGCGTCAGTTTATGTTGAAGCGGATAATGAACAAGCAAGACAAGACGCCTTGGACCGGCTGGACGAGGAACGAGACACGGCAGCAGCATGATTCGCAATTTACCAGGAAGACCTGCGCCGGTACCACAGGCGCCGGGTTAAAACCAGGACGTTCCAAGAAGGAGATTTGGTGCTCCGGCTCATCCAGGACCAGACAGATATGCACAATTTATCCCCACCCTGGGAAGGACCCTTTGTGGTCAGCAAGAACTTGCACAACGGATCATACTATCTCGTCGACGTTCGAGAACATAAGGACTCACGCACGGCAGAGGAGGAGACCAAGCGGCCGTGGAACATCGCTCTTCTTCGACCTTACTATACTTGAGCCATCAGGCTCCGCTTTATGTACAATGTATATATTATGATTAATAAAATAAACCGGTGCTCCCGGTAAACCGGGGAATCAGCCATTTTTTCCATAAGAGTATCACATGGGGGCTTCCGTGGGCAAGGGAGTTTTCTATGGCCTCTTAAACCAGCGACCTTGATTAATCAAGGAATCAGCCGTCCTTTCTGTACAAAAAAGAATCACATGGGGGCTTCTGCGGGCAAGGAAGTTTCCCATGGCCTCTTAAACCGGCGGCCATATGAAGACCATCATAAGAGCACTGCTCTGGTTGCTTCGGCAATTTCCACATGATGATGAGGGGCAAAAGAGGGTTTGATGCCTAGCACAACTCAAACATATGCCCCGACGAGCAATGCTCACACGCTACCTGGGGGCTCCTGATGCAAGTTCATCAGTGAGTTGAAAACTCTTGTAGTGAACATGGCTTGGAAGCCCGGTGTATACACCTAAAACCCCGGATTAACCTGCCTGCATCAAGTAAATCGCGCCGTCCAGGTAAACCTGGTATGACCCGTCGAATGTATCACAAGTCAATCCTTCGGGACCCTGAACTTGGTCACGTTAAATTGACGATCATCAAGTGATTACACAAGCCAAAATCTTTATGAGATTTTGAACATTGGTAGCATTTGACATTGATGATTTGGTTAAAGATTGCGGATCATCTTAACAACTTTGCTAAAATGGTTAATGACAGTAGCCTGGCAGCTCATAAAAAGCCTCGAATTTGGAGCCTGGCAGCTCGTAAAAAGCCTCGACTACATGGTCTTATTTTCCCAAAAACTTTATTTTTTATTTTTTATGTTTTCTCAAATCTTTATCTTCAAGGTCATTGGTTTTTCAACCATGTCCATTGATTCAAGACTAGATAACTATAAAGTTGTCATTACATCTGTATCTACCGAGCTATAGGCTGGGTCATGAACACCAATACTAGTTAAACCGGCGTTAATTGTAACCCAGATCGGCCTTCATGATAAGCAGACAAAGAGCCAAGTAAGTCATCAACACTCATGCCTTGGATTGTTCCTGCTGGGTTAAGGTTTACATATACACTTAATCGCAGGTACGGCGCGCGTTTCTATTTTATACACAGTTCAAGTTATTTACTTAGATCATTTGTTTGGACAGTATAACCCGTCCAGTGGTAAACCGCGAGGATATTTTTTTTAGCTTTATTCATGCAGACACAGGTAATATAAATTGTCAAAGCATTGCAAGTAGGAGATAATTTAGGAATTGCCAAACAAAGTAATGCCATGAAGGATAGGGTGGGACAAAGACAGTATCTCGACTATTCTATTACAAGGCACTAGCAAGCCCAAAAGAATATCAGTTTCTCGCAAAGTATTCAACACATAAGATTAAACCGGAGCCGGTTTAGGATTCTTCTTCGGCTCGCTATGAAGAATGAGGGCCAGCTTGTTCCGGATCTTCGATGACTTCTGGCAGCTACTGGAAATCAGGGGTGCTCCAGTCAATCTTGGCAAGGGCGCGGAAATATACTTCATCGTTTATAGGTTCTGACGGTTCAATGTCAGGAGCGAAGGTATGCTTACGAACGGGTGGAATCAGATTTTCGATGTCATAAGACGGCCGCTCCACCCGCACATTCTCTAGATCATAACCCGGATGATACCTTGTTAAGTCCGCTTCATCAGCAAGCTTACTGGCAAGAGGGCGCATATCTTTGGTCAAGGCACGAAGATCTTCAGCGGAAAAGGCTGATCCGTCTTCTTTCATACTGGGATAACCATTCATGGCCTCCGCCGGATCAAAATCGGGAACCCATGCCTTGGCCCGGGTTAACGCCATGAGGGAACCAGCTCTTGGAGAAGATTTCTTCACTTCAACAATTCAGGTAGGCAAGATGGATAATTTCTCCAGAGTACCTTGGATGGTGGTTGGTGCCGGTTTATTATGTGAAATAGCACTAATGGCCCTCTGAGCACCAGCATAGAGTTGTTCCACCAAGGTGTAAGCAGCCTTCAGCTTCCTCCGTACATCATCCCCAAGATGAGTCACGCGCCTCCCTGTGTACAAGTGATGAGTTAAGCCGGAGTAGTATAAGACATCAAGGATAAAGCGTATGAAAACAAGTACTTACCGAAGATGGCAGATGTCATATCGTCTATATGTTGCCTTAACCCGGATAACTCCTCCGTCGCCGGATTAAGAGCAGCCTCGGCATCCTTGCCTCTTTTCTCTAAGGCGGCCTTCTGTACCTCCCAAGTGGACCGCCCCGCTTCAAAATCTTCCTTGAGCTTCTCCATACTAGCTAAAGCAAGAGTAAGTTCCTCATTGACTTTAGTCGAAGCAGTTTCTTGGAAGGCCAGGCTATTCCGGAGCTCAGTTATCTCCAAAGCCCTCCGGTTCAAGTCAGTCTGCAGAGAATAGAAAATATCAGATATTCATGAAGACAGTTCAATCAAAAGTCTCAAGCACATAACAAGTTATGCACTCGACACTTGGGGGCTAATGTAAAATTGAAGTGAAGAAAGCAACTTTTTCAAACAAGTCCCAAGCACATAACAAGTTATGTCCTTGACACTTGGGGGCTAATGTAAGGTCATTCTCAAACATAGTAGAAGTCCCGATTCACCCGCAGTGGAGTAAACCGGCCCTTGGGGGCTACAGGTGCAAATCAAGCTATTCCAGTTAATCTACCAAAGTCCCGGTTTACCCTAAAGGCTAAACCGGCACTTGGGGGCTACAATGGACCAAAGGAACAGTTACAAGTTACAAGCAGAAATGAAAGGCAAAGGGAAAGAAGTTACCTCATATTTTTCCTTCATCAAGTTTACCAAACTGGCCTCGTGGTCGCGGCTGGTGAAGAGCCGGTTTAGGTACCCAGAATGAAGCTCCTGGGCACTAAGCGGAGCATAGCTAGACAGATCAGTGCTCCACTTACCCTTGTCCTTCTGAAGAACCTCTTCCTTGGCAGTGTGTCTGGCCAAGATGACAGGCTCCGCAGGAGCCGTAAAGCTTATCCCAGTGATCTCGACATCATCTGTCGAGGCAGTAGTCGGCCTGGGGGGATCAGCAGCAGCAGTAGGATTGGTCTGTACCGGACTAGCAGGAGCCGGACTAGCCTGAGGAGGACTAACCCGGACAGGGCTGGCCGGTTCGGCAACATTTTTCATGGCTTCACCCCCCAGAGCAGCAAGATCTTCTTGGTACATAGGGGAAGGATCATCATGTGGAACTTCGACGCTTTCTTCCTGAGGATTGGCAGCTTCAGGATCTTCAGCCGGTTCAGCGGTGGTGTTTTCGACCGCCGGTTTATTCAACTTTGCATTCTTGCTAGGCTTGGGCATACTGAAAAGATTAAAGGAATAATGAAAATCAAAAGTCAAAAAGGAAAGATAAACCGGACATACTAAAAGATGGCTTACCCAGGAACGGTCTTGAGCACCGGGACTTGGGTGGCAGTTGACTCGCCGGAAGAAGATAAAGGAGTTTCCTGATAGTTTGGATCAGATGGTTTAAGAGGTTTGGGAATAAGACCTGCTTTTGGATGAAGAATGGTTGGAGTAAGCAAAACCTCTGAGCGGCGTCTTCGAGCCGGCGTATGGGGTAATCCGGTTGAGTCAACCACGTGACCACTGTGGCGTGTGGTCCGGCGAGCCTCATGCTGCTGTTTCTTCAAAATAAAGTTGGGATCCAATTGAGCATAAGGGTGAGAAAATGGATATTTCCAGGCTACCCGACGAGATTTGGGTTGCAACAGTTCTGAATCAGAGGAGAGAGAGATTACCTCGACTTCATCTGCTTTACTCCGTTCCGCCGGATCCTGGGAAAGAACATTTTTACTATGAATACAGACAAAGGAAAATTAAGAGACGTAAGAGCCAAGCAGTACCTCAGAAGCCTGATCATCTTCTTCGGCGTTTGAACCGGAAGCAGCGGCAGGTATTTTCTTATGTTTCTTTACGGCCAAGCTCTTCTTGCGAGTTGGCTTTGTCGGTTTGTCCTGGGCCTTCCTCTTCCAGAAGGGGTCATTGGCCTGTGTAAAGGAATAAAAATATGTTGAAGACAAGTAATATGGACGGATTAAAACAAAGAGAAAGGGACTTAAGAATCTTACCGATGGCGGTTTATTGTTCAGGCAGAAAGGTGCTAAACAGGTTCGACTGCACTCCTCCAGAGGAATATTCAACATCTTTTTAGCAGACTCGGTAACTTCATTGTCGGGAAGCACCATATCTGTGTGACGCTGAGGGTCCTTCGGATTACCAGTATACTCGCACATTAAGCCCGAGTGCCGGCTTAACGGGAGAATGCTCCAAGAGAGCCAGCAGCAGACAAAGTCAACCCCAGTTAACCGTTGGTAACAAAGGCCCTGAGTTTCGAAAGTTGGGAGGCATACCAAGCCCGGTCTTGGGCACTCAGACGCTGCGGGAAGGGGTGATCCGTTGTCAGACGATAAGGGCGGTAACCCGGCAGTGGATTCTCCCCCTCTGGGGAAGTGTCAAGGGAGTAGAACCAAGTCTGATTCCATTCCTTGGGATGGCTATGAAGAGTGGTGTGAGGAAAGCTGACATCTTTTCTCTTCTGGATGCTCATTCCGCCAAGTTCAGTATTGGGCCCGTCATGGAATTCAGTCCGACGATTCAGATGGAAGAAGTCCCGGAATAACTCCACGGATGGCTCCTCTTGCAGATAGGATTCTGAGAAGACTTGGAAATTGCAGATGTTTGATATGGAATTGGGGCCTATGTCTTGTGGATGGAGTTGAAAGTCGGCTAAAACGTCGCGGAAAAACTTTGAACCGGGAGGGCTAAAGCCCCGGGCCAGGTGATCAAAAAAGACGATGGTCTCTCCCTCATTAGGCTGAGGAGGACACTCTTTCCCAGGGGCCCGCTAGTGCAGAACCTCTTTCGGATCTAAAACGCCAATTGAGACCACCTTTTCTAAGTCGTCCTCGGTAATCCGGGACGGGACCCAGTTGCAGGCAACAAACTGCTTCGCCGTGGAAGTCATCTTTTTCAAAGAGGGAATACTGAAAAATACAATACAACTTCCGGTTTACAATCCATGTATCCGGCATGATCTATGAAGGCATTGATCTAATTGGCGGTTTAAGCTGGGGACTAATGGTACCTACTGGTCCGGAATACTTATGAAGGTAACATCTACCGGATTATGAAGTTTGAAAGGAACAAGTTAAACCGCCAAATACCAGCAGGCGACACAGGCATATGAGGTGCAGATCGAAGGTATAGGAAACAACTTACACATGAGCAGTACTAAAATACGGATCTACGGCGTATGGAAAACTCAGGATAATTCAAGTCATATTCATCGAAGGAAGTGGGGATTTTCTACAAATCCATTCTAACTAGAAGTATTGGGGGAACTAAGATTATAAAGGCAGAGCGGAGTCATGCGCATGAGAATTGGTCTAAAAAGTCTAAATGTCTATGGCTAAGAACTACCTATGGTGATGAACTGTGAAGAACGGAGGTTCATCCGCGAGCTTCCGTGAAACCCTAGAACTAAGATCTATGGGGAGGAATGAATAACGCACCTGAGGAAACAGAAGCGGAAGGACGGCGACGAAACTCTGGACACGCTCAGGTTGATGTAGTGGCCGGGCTTGGTGAAGGCGACGAGCTCGAAGGACGGGGGCGGAGCTTGAGCACTGGAGGACAGAGGAAGACGAAGCAGAGGGGAAAATAGATGCCCTTTGGGCCCTATTATAAGCTGAGGGGATAAAACGGCAAGCGCGGGAATCGAGTAGATCGAAAATTGGATATGGATGGTGCTGTCGCCTCAATCTTCGCAGTTTTAATAAATAAAGGTAAGAAACAGGTACAGGCATTACATGCGCAGATGGCGTCATGACGATTTAAAGCGACTTGAGGGGATGACGTCAAGCCGGTTTACCAAGTGGACTGAAGCCGCAGACAGGAAAATCTGTACAAGACTTTGGAGATTGACATGAACAGGTTCAAATCAATCTGGGGCCTAATGTCAGGAATATTACTACCAGGAATAAACCGGCCAGGAGGGTCCGGTTTATATTATCAAGGTTATATTATCGGAAGCCCATCGGAGTATGGAATGGAATATTATATCCCAATGGGCTTAGAGCCCATGTATTAGGGCCCATGATTTGTAAACTGTCATATCATGTAACTTGGGATGTAAGAAAGAGCAGAGACCGAGGCAAACACGTTTATGAGACGGCCTAGGGACTCTATAAACCGGACCGGACGTCACCTCTTATATAAAGGGACGACCCGGCGACGGTTCAGGACAAGAAACAACAGCTCGAGACACAGGCAAAGCGGATTCGCTCCCTGATCATCGAAGCCCAAGAAATACCACACCAAACTAGACGTAGGCTTTTACCTTCATCGAAGGGGCCGAACTAGTATAAAATCCCTGTGTCCTTCGTCCGCTTTAACCCCTTTGAGCTAACCCGTAGCGATGGCCTCACGACTAAGTCCTTTTGCTAGGACATCTGTCGTGCTGAACCCACGACAGCTCAATTTTATAGTGCGGGAGGGATGCTAGATGACGCCTTTTTTATTCTTCTACGTCATAGCTGGAGCATGGAGTATATCGCAGCTTGACACGCCTTATGTATCGTTGAAGTGCCTCAAAGTTTGCACAATCAAGCCTTGCATTCCTCCGATGCTAGACTGATGTTTTTGTCAAGACCGAGAATTTTGTATAGACTGAGAACTTTGTCCAGACCGAAGAGTTTTTCGTGGCTGAAATCCTGGCTTCTCGTTGCATGATAAGATATATTTACTTTTACTTTTACTTTTTCACTTTTATTGTGGGTCTTCCCCACCAATATAATTTATAAGATATTATCAGTATTTCTAATTCGCTCCTATTGGGATATTATCAATATTCGGGGAGGTCCTTCGCGCTTGAATAACTGATAGCAATATCAATCCAGGTATATGAACTTCTGTTCAATAGGTTGCCCATGCCGAAATATGTCCATGTGATCGTCATCAGACAGATGGAAATCATATTTGCCATCACATTCTTTCTCTATTTCTTCACAAATTTCATCTATTTCTTGTCTTACTTCTTTTAAGATCCCCCTTTCAATTCTTTCTTTATTATTTTTGAAAATTCTTCAAATCTTGTATCCGTTTCTTGATTTATATATTCATGATCTAGAGGGTCAATTCCCTTTAGAAGGCATTCTCGATATGTATGATATTTTTGGGATTTCTCCTTCTTTATATTCTTCGAGCTTGATGCTTCTCCCATTGCAGGAATAGCTTAAGCGGGTATATTTTTATTTATGCCTCATTGATTTTGGATATATTCTTTAGCCTTTTGGTTAATATAATAATTCTCACCTATTATGTCACTTGCCAATTTCAAGGCATCATCGATGTTATCATATATTTCTAATGTTAGTTCTTCGTTTCTTCGCTTTGTCGCGAACTTCTCTATTTGAATTTCTTCCCATGACATATATATTCTTGGCTTATTTCCGTCAAACATAATATATAGATATTCTTCCTTTTGTACTTCTATTTTTGTTTTCTTTGGTATATTTTTGTTCAACATGTTAAAATATTCTACAAGACTATTGAGATTAGATAACATGTATAATTTCTCTTTTCTCTTCACTACGTATTGATACCAAAGATTATCCAATAAACATCATTGGATCTCCAAATATGGCTCTTCGGTTTGAAATTTCATGTACTTGGTGGAAATATGGCTCTACGGTTATGGCTCTTCGGTTTGAAATTTCATGTACTTGGTGGAAATATTTTTAATTTATTACCATCTCCAAATATAAAACATTCACTTCCACCGCCGAGTATTCTGCTCTTCGTTTCTGTAAATTTATGAACGAGATAATATGTCAGGTATACTATTATATTTTCCCTTAATATTCTCAAATAGTACTTTATATCCATTCCCGGCTATAGTATCTTCAGATAAGACCCATCTACTTGTCATGTTTTTACTATTAATTTTATTTTAATATCGACATATAGCATCAGTAGCCATTCATAATGACCTTGTAGACAAGTAAATGTTTTCCAAGGGATAGATTCTTCGGTCATTTTTACTTGCCAAAATCATGCTTTTATATCAATTTAGAGGAATATTTGCCTCCTTGTATTCTATTGATCCATTCCTTCTTATTAAGTATATTGTATGCATCTTCTATCGTATTATCATTAAGCTTTTTAAAATTAAGTATCATTTTGGATTTACCTGTTACCTCTTCAGCATGATTTCTAACTATAAAAGCAGCAGACCGACGAGGGCTTTTGCTTTTATTTTTAGTAGCTCTACAATATGCATTTTGAACTCTTCAAAATCTTTAGGAGTAGCTTCTACTGGTCATCAGTTAATTATATAATTTGGATTTATGATATTAATTTTACAAACTTTATAGTTCTTACCCCAATGTTTCATTGGTATTTCCCCACTAAGTTTTATATTTTCTAGTCTTTACACAATCTTGTCTATATATTTTTTGGATTTTATATCTCTATACTAATTTGGCGAGAAAGATTGTAACCCTATATATTATGTACATGTATTTTGTATATGATATTCTTCAATGGTCTCACTAAGTTCTTCTTCTTTACAAAAATCAACGGGATTTGGACTTTTGCTATACCCATCATCTAAATTAGATTTTTTCCATGCATTCCATTGCACCTTTATATTTATCATCACTAATTTATGTTTCTGACATAAGAGATTCTATCTCTTCTATCAATGCAGCTTTATACTCCCTCCGTCCCAAAATTATTGTCTTAGATTTGTCTAAATACAGATGTATCTAGTTACATTTTAGTGTTAGATACATCCGTATCTAGACAAATCTAAGACAATAATTTTGGGATAGATGGAGTAGTTCATAAACCTAATACTATTAGTTCCTTCACAATTTTGATATCTTATGTAGTTTTCAGGTTGCGTTGATTTTTTCTTCTCTATTAATTCACCTATCTTCCATTCTTCTCCGGTTCTCCCACTCTTTCTTCAGAACCAATTTTAAATGGATTTATCAATGTTATACCTTTTGATTGTATACTATCAATAACTTCATTCACATTTACTCCATATCCAGAGCTGCTTCTGTTGGCAAGCCTTCCTATAATGCTATGCTTGGGCAATACTTGCAGTAGTAGACACGATAAATGCCTTTAGGCTATATCTAGGATTAAAATAATTCATTATAAGGACAGACTGTGAAGCTATATGTCAATACTACAATAAAATTAATAGTAAGAAAAACTTGACAAAAAGATGGGTCTTATTTGAAGATACTATAGCTAGGAATGGAAATAAAGTAATATTTGAGCATATTAAGGGAAAATATAGTAGTTTACCTCACATATTTTCTCGTTCACAATTTTGTACAGAAATGAAGAGAGGAACACTTGACGATGGAAGTGAATGCTTTTATTTGGAAATGATAATATATTGAAAATACTTCCACCAAATACATTCAATTTCAAATCAAAGAGCCACATCTATATTGATGAGATCCAAGGATGCTTATTGGATAAATTTTGGTATCAATACATAGTAAAGAGAGAAGAAAAATGATACATGTTATCTAATCTCAATAGTCATGCAAAATATTTTAATATGTAAACAAATATATACCAAAGACAACAAAAAATTTAGTACAAAAAGGAGAACCTTTATATATTATGTTTGATGGAAATAAGCCAGGCACATACGTGTCATGGCAAGAAATTCAAATAGATAAGTTTGCAGCAAAGCGAAGAAACGAAGAACTAACATTCAAAAGATATGATAAAATCAATGATGTCTTGCAATGGGAAAGGGACATGATAGGAGGGAATTATTACATTGGCCGAAAGGCTAAATAATATATCCAAAAGCGTAGAGGCGTAAAGAAAAATATACATGTTTCACCAACTCCTACAAAGGGAGAAGCATCAAATTCGAAGAATATAAAGAAGGAAGAATCCCCCAAATATTATACATATCAAGAATGCCTTCTAAAGGGAATTGACCCTCTAGATAGTGAATACATAGATCAAGAAATGGATAGAAGATTTGAAGAATTGACAAAAGTAATAAAGAAATAATTGAAAGATGAAATCTTAAGAGAACTAAGACAAGAAATAGATAAAAAAATTGAAGAAATAAAGAAATAGTGTGATAGGAAATATGATTTCCATTTGTCCGATGACGCATGGACATCGCCGAGCATGGGAAGCCTATTGAATAAAACTCCATATACCTGAATTGATATTGCTATCAATTATTCGGGTGTGCAGGACCTCCCGGAATATGGATTTTATCCCAATAGGAGTGAATCTAAATATTGAAGTTGTATTAGCAATTATATTACCGGGGAAGATCTCCAATAAAAAATAATTGTATCTTATCATGCTACGACAAGCCAGGATGTCAACCCTGACAATATCTTTTGACTGGACAAAGTTATCAGTCAAGACAAAGTTCTTATTATGGGCGAAAACATTAGTCTAGCATGGAAGTCATGCAAGGCTTGATTGTGCAAACTTTGAGGCACTTCAGCGATGCATAAGGCGTCTCAAGCTACGGTATACTCCAGGTTCCAGCTATGGCGCGGAAGAATAAAAAAAGGGAGCATCTAACATCCCTCGCACACTATAAAAGGAGGAGGACTGAGCACTGCGGAGAACACACACATAAGAGATGGAGTCCAGAGGTTCGAGCAAGAAGGGCAGCCTCCAGAGCACTCTCAGTTCTCTTAGTAGTAGTACCACCACCAATTGTAGAATATAAACCATATCGAATGTGCTATAATAGCCAAGAATAATAAGGTATTCTTTTTAGTAATCCCTTTCGGGCCTTCAGAAAGGGAAAAACATATGTAAATCATGTTGTGAAAATGATGTAATTTCATGCTTCACTTGGTATTTATATTTATGAATTTATTGGATGTGTTCTAATGATAAGATCTTATAGGAGAAACCTTGGCCGTAGTTCTATGTTTAGGCTTGTGTGGAGTTTGAATGAGAACCTTGTGGCTATATAGAAATGCTCCCTTCGAGTGAAACTGTCTGGGAAGACAATAGAAATTTACCCCATAAGTTTGCATTTAAAAACATATAGTGAATGAACCTAGCTACATCTCAAAACAACATAATGAAAAATATGATGAGTACTAAGTAGGATATCACACCATTATGCATACCACTGGTTCACTAGTAGAAAACAGGGCTTTTGTTCGGGCCTGGCAAGCCCATTAGTCCCGGTTCACTCACGAACCGGGACCCATGGGGGCATATGTCCCAGTTCGTGTGCCCAGGGGGGCTGGCCGGGCCTCGGGGGGCATCTGTACCGGTTGGTTAGGACCCATTTGTCCCGGTTCCAGGCACAAACCGGGACCAATGGGCCTCGCTCCTAGCCCACACCCATTGGTACCGGTTCTTGTCTGGAACTGGGACAGAAGGGTGGACTTTAGACCCGGTTCCTGTCACGAATCGGGACCAATGAGTTTCCTATATATAACCCCTCGCCCACCACTTCTCTGCTTTGTTTTTTCTAGCCGGACAGGGGGAGCTTTGTGGTGCTCTAGCTAGCTCACCTCCTATGCACATGAGGTGTTTGATGAAATGCCCGAGCCACACTAGTTAAGCTTTTCTCCTCTCGAAGCTCAAACTCCAAGCTCCATTTTCTCCGAGATTTGTCTAGGTTTAGCGGTCCGTCACGTCCCGTCCCCATCTTCACCGCCGTCGATCGCCCCCGCCGATCTCGTCACCGCCACCACTGTGGTGAGCCTCTTGTTCTGTCTATGCTTTTCTTACTTTTATTATAGCTTGTTATTATTGCTTTAGATAGATATTTTTCTAATTTTCTTACATTTATTATTGCTTGTTATTATATAGTGCGATGGTTTTGATATCCGCCCACGTCGGCCCTCGTCATGTCTACGATTCGGTTGTGGTATATTATCTTTAATTTATAACTATTTGTTTTAGTGTTTATGAAAATTATACCGACCAACCTGACATAGATGTTTTTATATGTCCAGGAGGTAGTTGAACCAGAAATTGCAACCGACCCTCTTGGGGAGAGGTTAAATTTAGTTGAGAAGGAAAACATTTCCTTGAAGAAAAAATTGGAAAAAACGGAGGAGGAGAAGCTGGAATTGGAGTTGCATGTTGCGGAAGTCATCGATGATCACAAGATCAAGATGGACCCTATTATCAAGAGGTTAAATTTAGTTGAAGAAGAAAACAATTACATGAAGAAACACTAAAAAAATTGAGGAGGAGAAGATGATATTGGAGTTGCATGTTGCGGATATCGTTGATGATCACCAGATCAAGATGGATGCCATGCGCTTGAAGATTAGAAAGACTAGAAAATATGCCATTCATACCGAGGCTTGGTATCATTATGCCGTTGGATCAATTGTTACCTTGGTTGCGATTATGATCGCATTTGTTGTTGCGTTGAAATGTTCTACATAGTTTCAATGCATGGTTTAATTAGATGCTCTAGAGATATGCATGTACTTTGAATGGCATGTGATGATGAACTTATATTAATTTGATCACTTATCTATCCATGATGTGCTGTAATGGTTTTTTTACATGCTTAAATATATATCATGGGAGTGGAGGGCAAGACAAACATTCAGGGTCTTATAGATCAAAAAATTCAGGATCTTATAGCTCAAAATATTCAGTAAATGCATGAAAAATAGCAAATGAAGTCAGAAATGGTTGAAAATTGATGATGTGGATTTAATGGTGCATTTTGAACACAGAAAAAGTCTGTAGTTCAAATAAGTTCAAAAAAATGAAATCCCTTTGTAACAGATGAGTTTTCGTTTGAAACCCTGATACCTCGAAAGATAGTGTCCGTTTTGTACACGAAGTGCATCCAGTTTTTGCTGTAACCCTCTCTACTTTTTTGCACATGCTTTGTGGGTGAAATGATGATACCATGCCAACTTTCTACCTTTTCAGAGTTCATTTGAAATGTTTTTCAATTTCAGGGTCTTATAGCTCAAAATATTCAGTAAATGCATGAAAAATAGCAAATGAAGTCAGAAATGGTTGAAAATTGATGATGTGGCTTTGAATGGTGCATTTTGAACACAGAAAAAGTTTGTAGTTCAAATAGGTGCAAAAAATGAAATCCCTTTGTAACAGAGGAGTTTTCGTGTGAAACTGTGATACCTCGAAAGAGATTGTCCGTTTTATACACGAAGTGCATCCAGTTTTTTCCGTAACCCTCTCTACTTTTGTGCACATGCTTTTGTGGGTGAAATGATGATACCATGCCAACTTTCTACCTTTTCAGAGTTCATTTGAAATGCTTTTCAATTTCAGGGTCTTATAGCTCAAAAAATTCAGTAAATGCATTTTGAAGTCAGAAATGGTTGAAAATTGATGATGTGGCTTTGAATGGTGCATTTTGAACACAGAAAAAGTCTGTAGTTCAAATAAGTTCAAAAAAATGAAATCCTTTGTAACAGACGAGTTTTCGTGTGAAACCCTGATAAGGAAAAATATTTTTCATAAAATAAATAAAAAAGCAAAAAATAAAATAAAATAAATAAGTAGAATAAAAATAAAATAAATAAGTAGAAACAAAATAAACTTTAATAAAGAAAAATAAAAAACTTTAATAAAATAAACAAAAATAGCAACAGTAAATATTTTGTTGAAAGTAGAAACAAAACTAAAAAATAAAGCAGCAAAGAAAAAAATGGAAAAAACGCCACATACTGGGCCACCATGGCGTGAATACGACTAGAAACCCAACAGTGGGTTAGGGTTCAGGCCCGCAGAAGGCCCAGTAGGCCCACAGGCATAGCAGTGTCAAATTAGGCCCGTAAGCCTGCAATGGAGAGGAGCTCGAGAGGGGTGCGACAGTGGTGCTTATAAACCACTACGCGCCCCTCTCAACTAGCGAGGTGGGATTAAATTTTTTTGGCCATCCACGGGTAGCACGGGGCCATTGGTCCCAGTTGGTCGCACGAACCGGGACTAAATGGGCGCATTGGTACCGGTTCGTGCAACCAAC
The DNA here is from genome assembly GCA_902687465.1 of Secale cereale. Lineage (NCBI taxonomy): Eukaryota > Viridiplantae > Streptophyta > Magnoliopsida > Poales > Poaceae > Secale > Secale cereale. Next base: position 164,334,865 of record LR738710.1, on the reverse strand, counting down.
CGGGACCAATGCCCCTCTTTAGTCCTGGTTGGTGCCACCAACCGAGACCGTAGGCCTCTGTTTCCCGCCCTTTGGCTGCTAAAAAATGGCTTTTTTTCCCGGTTGGTGGCACGAACCGGGACTAAAGGAGGCATTGGTCCCGGTTGGTGTCACGAACCGGGACCAAATCCTTTGCTATATAAGCAACACTTAAAAAATTTCAAATTTACATCGTCAGTTGCCCCCGACGCCGCCAGGCTGCTCGCCGTCGACGCCGTCGCCGCCTCTGCCCCGACCTCGCGCCTTTGCCGAACTTCGCCGTCGCCCTGCCTCGTCGTCGCCGTCCCCGCCGCCGTCGCCCTGCCTCCTCGTCGTCGTCCCCACGCCCATCGTCGCCACGCCGTCTACCCCCGCCGACGTCCCCGCGCCCGTCGTCGCCGCTCTCTGCCCCCGCAACTGTCCCCGCGCCGCCCCTGCCCCAACGCCGTCGCCCTGCCTCATCGTCACCGTCCTCGTTGTGAGCGCCGCCGGCCCCCGATCCCTTCCTCTCCTGTCATATATATGATGTATATATAGATGTAATTTTAGTTTTAGTTATACAAATGTTAGATGAATTTTAAAAATGTTACTTAGTTATATATACAAATGTTAGATGAATTTTCTGTTTTTATATTTTTTACAGTTTCAGTGATAGAATGTAGTTTTTTTTTAGTAAGAACTAGTTTATTTTTAGTAAAACTAGTTTATTTTTAGTAAGAACTAGTTCATTTTTATTTATAGTAAGTGCTTATTAGTTGAACTAGTTGAATTAATAGAACTAGTTTATTTTTAGTACACTAGATTATTTTTAGTAAGAACTAGTTCATTTTTATTTATAGTAAGTGCTTATTAGTTGAACTATAGTTGAATTAATATAGAACTAGTTTATTCTTTTAGTTCAAGCAATTATTCACGTATCGACGTCGACGATGCCTATCCCGCATCCTCGTCCTCGACTCAACGGAGGCCTGCTTGATCAGAGGGGTCATGTTCGGGATTGGGCTCCGCCGGGCTGGTTTTGGGAGGTTCTTCCTTCCGGGGGGCGCAACTTGGTGAGGAGCTAACCCGTTGTTGACCCGAACCTTCTTTGGTGGAGGGCGCGCGGGCCAGTGATGGTGCGGAGGCTTGAGGACCCCGTGGAGGTTGTACGTCACCGTGTCAGCGAGGAGGACGAGCAAGCCCGTCGCTACATGGTTGCGTTGGAGGCCAGGTTCGACAATACATGGCAGGTTCTTCATGGATCTCACTGGAGCTATGATCCTGTGATGGTTCCTTCCCTTTGGGTGTCAACCGCCCGCACCAATACTCGTCGTTCGCTAGGGTTTTAGCTGTATTAATTAATTAGTGATGCTATATGTATGATACTATTCGAGATGTATTAGTGATAATATTCGACGATGTACGAACGCAAGAGATGATTTAGTTTTGCTTATTGAATGCTCAAACTGGAGTCCAATCAAATCTCCATGTCAATATGAGTCCTATAATTAAGATATTTTGAAATGTTTTTGTTTATATTTTCAACCATTGAATTTTGGCATGACTTGTGCTACAATATGTAGGAAATGTCATCGTCTGACGATGACGATAGGATCCCGGTGTGCGACTGGTGTGGCGACGACCGGGGTCAGTGCGAAAGGCCACACTTGATAGACGATCGATGCTTTAGTGTTAAGCTCGATGAGGCCTTAGATTTTGAGATGGTATGCAACACGACAAGTCTTGTTTGGTAATTAAGCATGACTTATGCCTTCTTTTCAACGTGTAATTTTCGTCTTTTACAATTCGACTAGCTTATCCCATGCCATGCAAGACACTATGTCTTGGAGCATCTGGATTTTGAAGATCATGAAAGTATGGAGACAAAGAAAATTCATCTCAGGACCCATCATGATTATGATTTTCTTGTAAAGCTATACAATTTAGAGAGCGTTACCCATTTTGGTTTCTCGAACTGGAGAGCACTGTGCAAGGCATATGATTTTCAGGAGGGTGTGTATGTCACCTTTGACCTTGGTGATGATGACGATGGCATGTGGGTCCTTGTTGATACGCTTCCAGTTCTACCTCTATGTGAGTTTCTCAAACATATTTATTAAGTAATTTATATTGTTTATTTCAAAATAATTGACAGCTTATTCCATTCTTCAAGAAATGTACAGAAGATGGTAGACAGAACCCACTACACTGATGGTGCAGAATTAACTTGTCAGAAGAAAAATCATCTTGTATCATTACTTTCTTATTTTGAGTGTTACAATACCTATTCTAAAACTCCTGCACATTATGGTCAATATGTGCCACTAGGGCACGTGTTGAACTACGGTAACAACCATGGAGATGTCATGGTAAGATTTGTGGCCGATCATCTTTTGCATAAATTCTTCTAAAACTAAACTACATTACTAACTACGAAGTTATTACTATGTTTTTCAACAGAAAATCCTTTCAGATTGTGTGCCACATCTGATGTTTCAGAAAGGTCACCTCAATGTTATGAGCTTATTATCGTACTCTTCAGGTCATCATTCTACACATAACTGTCCATACCGGAGTTCTAAATGCAATGAAGACATGACAATCAAAGATTGGAAGAAATGTATGATCAGTCGTAGGGAGCTACATGGAAGCGACATTGTGCGACAGCCAAGAATTGGAGACAGGATAATCTACATTCTCCATAATGGAGAGTCAGGGCCTATCTTGTTTTATGATATTTCATCTTACAGAGGGTGTACTTAATTAAGTCTGGCTACTTATGATCATGTGCTAAGAAGTTGTTAGATGACTATGATGACGATGATGAGTAGGACTTGTTATTATGACATCGAGTACAAGTTGTGAGATGACGATGATGTTGAGTACAACTTTTTTATTATGACAACGATGATGATGATTTATTATTAATTATGATGATGCATTTTTATATGAGCATGCACGGAGATAAGAGATGACACTTCTCTCTATTAGCTAGCTAACACAATATATGAAACCCCTAAATTAACCCTACAAAACCCACAAACCCCCTCCCCCCCTTTCACAAAAAAAAACAAAAACTCTAGCCCTATGAAAAAAACAAAAATCAAGCTTATTTGTCTCGGTTGGTGCTACCAACCGGGACAAAAGAACCCCTGCCAGCGCAAGCCGCAATTGCCACATGGAGGGCCATTTGTCCCGGTTGGTATAAGAACCGTGACTAATGGTCTAGGGCATTTGTATCGACCGTTTAGTCCCGGTTCCCCAACCGGGACAAATGGCCCTTACGAACCGGAACAAATGAACTTTTTGCACTAGTGGTTGTAATGTTGGCATCCCCACCCTTGACCTGCATTAGAAAATAACCAGCTTAAAAAAGAATAGAACATGCAAGCAGTAGCAACGAATTAAATAGTATAGTGAATAATGAATAGTATTCAAATAGAATATTATCCTAATCATATATTAGCCTAATTGCATATTAACTTAATCATATATTAACCTAATCGTATATTAATCTAAGCGCATATTAAGTTAATATGTGATTAGGCTAATATTCTATTTGAATAGTATTCACTATTTACAATAATATTTAATTCTTTGATACTATTTGCACATCCTATTCTTTATCAATGTCACTATTTTTTACTACAAGATCTATTAAGGACTGTCGAGGCCAACAGTACAACCGGTGGTGTGCGCAGTGGTGTGATATCATACTCAGTACTCAGGATATTCTTCCATTATGTTGCTTTCAAATGTAGCTAGGTTCTTTCACTTGACGTTTTTAAACGCAAACTTATGAGGTAAATTCCTTTCGTCTTCCCAGATAGTTCCATCTGAAGGGAACACTTCTCTACGACCACAAATTTATCATTTCCCTAGCACAAAAACTCGTTCCATAAGTTCATAAATAAAAATATTAAGTGAAGTAAGAAACTACATCATTTCTACAACATAATTTACATATGGTTCTTCCTTTCGGGAGGCCCCCAAGGGATTACACATGCTAAAAGGGATACCTTATTATTCTTGGCGATTACAGCACCTTCGATATGGTGGATATTCTACAAGTGGTGGTGGTAGTAGTACTATTAAGAAAACTGAGGGTGCTATGGAGGTTGCTCTTCTTGCTCAAAGCTCTGGACTCCGTGTCTTGTGTCTTGCTCAAAGCCCTGGACTCCGTCTCTTCTGTGCGTGTTTTTGGCTCTGGGAAGCAAGCTTCTCCTTTTATAGTCGTGAGGGAGGTGCTCAGGAGCCTTCTCATCTTTATTCAAATGGCATAGCCTTCTTACATGTCCAACTAGAGCGTGGATAAGGATGCCTTCGCGAGAGCGGCCGACAAACCGGCAGCTTCTCGTTACTCACATTGTTGTCTTCTCAGCTTCTCGTTACTCACATTGTTGTCTTCTTATTTGACTCATACCGTTGGCTTGACTCAAAATTCTGCCTTCTTCTTCAATGCATGTGGCCATGATTAAGTTTGCTCTTCTTGTCCATTTATTTACTTATTTTTATATCGAGGGTCTTCCCCGCCTATATAATTGATAATGGATTATCCATATCCAGATTCGCTCCTATTTGAATGTTATCAATATACGAGAAGGTATATACTCCACTTAATGCATGTGTGTTCAGTTATTTGGACATACTACCGCAAACTGGTGCTTGTTCAGGTTTTTTGTTTTAATAAATGAACGGTCGGGCCAAGGCCTTGGTATCATTATCCTCTTGTATTGCTTTTTTTAATTGGAGTCCTCTTGTATATTACTCCCTCCGTTTTTAATTATAATTCTTTCTAGAGATTTTTTTTGAAAGATCCAGCAAAATGCTGGCATTCCATATCATAAGCAGAAAGCAGTGGAAATACAAAGTTGGGTGCTGGCCCTAAGGCCTTTCAAAAGACAAAAACCAAAAATACAGCAAAATATATCACATGGATTATATTCTCATGGAGGATCCCAGAAGGGGCTCTCTAGATGGACTGCTCCTGCTTGCCGCCATAGCTCGATGGAGTGGTCAATGGCTCTTGAAATCTCTTGGGCCGACGCGTTCTTCCCGTTGAACATGCATCGGTTTCTTTCTTGCCAAATTTCCCAACATGTCAACAGCATCGTGGCCTGGCAAGCCCTCCTTTGTGTTAGCTGCGTGTTTGCCATGATCACCCTGAAAAATTCACTTGCATCTTTGCCGTGGGGGTGGTGTCTTGTGTCTAGCATGTGGCATCCTCCTCTCGCACCCACCCTTGACCACACGTCGCGGGCTACTAGGAAGGACCAAAACAGGTGTTGTGTCGTCTCCAGGTTGCGAAAGCACAAGGGGCAAAAATAGTTGTTTGGCCAGCCCCTTCGTTGTAGCCTGTCGGAAGTCCATAGTCGGTTTTGGACAAGCAACCATATGAATATCTTGATATTTCCTGGAACCTTGGCTTGCCAGATGAGCTTATCCCAGTCAACTTGCATTCTTCCTTGAAATTGGGCCGTGTATGCGGATCGAGATGAGTATTTTCCTTTTTCTTCCAAAACCCACCGGATTTCATCTCTCTGTTCATCGTTGAGTGTCACGCCCCTGGATCTTATCTTGCGGTGTAGTATCAGAAAATCTCTTATTATTGGTTGGACATTTCCATGCCTCGGGTCTTTTATCCATGTGTCTTCCGAGAGGGCCTCTTTTACGGTTCTGTTTTTCCGTCTAGAGTGCTTGTAGATCGCCGGGTGAGCACTAGCTAGGGTGTCTGCTCCTAGCCAAGTCGAGTGCCAGAATAGGGCAGTGTTCCCATCTCCGATGGAGACAGATGTTGCCACCGCAGACAGGGCCCTATCCTTGGCATTGCATGGTGTTTCAGTGCCAACCCATGGCCTCTCGGGGCTAGTCCAGGAGGTCCAGAGCCATGTTAGCCTGAGAGCTCGGCTAAAACATTCTAGGTCCAGGATCCCTAGGCCTCCAAACGATGTTGGAGCGCAGACTGCCGTCCAGTTAACCTTGCAGCTCCCTCCCGTGATCTCTTCGTCCTGTTTCCAGAGGAATCTACGTCGGCTTTTGTCTATCTCCTTGAGAAGCTTCTTTGGAACTTGCAACACCGTGAGCGCGAAAGCTGGCATGGCGCTAAGGACACATCTAACCAGAATGCGCCTGCTAGCTATTGGCAGAAATTTCCCTTTCCAACCTGCTAGCCGAGCTCTGATCCTATCAAGGACAAACTGTAGATTTGCCAACTTGAGCCTCGATAGAGAGAGAGGTAGGCCTAAATAAGTAGACGGGAAAGTGCCTAGCGTTCCTCCGAAATTCTGCAGAATGCTAGCTAAGTCTAGATCTTCGCATCGGATTGGTAAGGCTGAAGACTTTGCTGGGTTGATGCGGAGGCCAGAGGCTGCACCAAACTCCTGGAGGATGTTCATTAGGGCATCTATATCCTGCTTTAAAGGGTTAGCGAAGATGACGGCGTCGTCAGCATAGAGGCTGATTCTTAGCTTTAGCTCACGGCCTGGGAGCGGTGCGATCATGCCTTGATCTGCTGCCGCCTGCAGCAGATGGTGAAGCGTGCCAATGGCGAGGATAAAAAGAAACGGCGATAGGGGGTTGCCCTGACGTAGGCCTCGTCGGTGCTTGATCCTTTTTCTGGGGGAGCTGTTAAGGATGAAAGAAGAGGAGGATGTGGATAGGAGGAGAGCAATCCAGTCTCTCCAACGGGCGCTAAAGCCTCGTTGTTGCAACAGCTCAAGCATATATTCCCATGAGACGTTGTCGAAAGCTTTGGCAATGTCTAGCTTGAGTAGGAGAGCCGGCGTTTTCTTTCTATGAAGAGCTTTGATGCAGTTTTGAACGTATAGAAAGCTATCGTGAATGCACTTAGTGCGGAGGAAAGCTGATTGGGCTGGAGAGATGAGCATTGGCACTACGGTCGCCAGTCTAAGGGAAAGCACTTTGGAGATCAGCTTCCCGATGGAGTGTATTAGGCTTATAGGTCTGTAATCGTTGGTCGTGGTTGCCCCGTCCTTTTTTGGAAAAAGAACCACCGCCGCTGTGTTGACCGCTCTGAGGTTCCCACCTAGCAAGTTGTAGAATTGGCTGAATGCCGCCATGATGTCCCCTTTGATTGTGGCCCAGCAGGATCTGAAGAGGCGCCAGAAAACCCATCCGGCCCCGGCGAGCTGTCCGCCGGCGATGCTTTGACTGCACGCCAGACCTCTTCCTCAGTGAAGGGGTTGTCTAGACCTCCCCCTTGGAGCCTAGGCATTTGTAGGGATTGCCAATTAACCAAAGTTTCGCGTTGCATAGTTGTGCCTAGAAGGGAGGAGAAGTGGGAATGAATGGTTTTTTCCTTTTCCTCGTGAGAGGAAACTATATCTCCTGCAGGTCCCTGTATTGTATGGATGAACGCTTTCCTCCTCCTAGCGTTGATTTTTGCTTGGAAGAAAGCCGATGGTGCATCCCCCGCCCTCAGCCATGTGATCCTAGAAGCTTGGCGTTTCCTAGCACGCTCTACTGCTGCTAGCCCAAGAATCCTAAATTTGAGTAGCTTGCGTAGGTTGAATTCAGCATTGGAGAGAGCTCTAGATTCTTGAGCAATGTCTAAGCGTAGCACCACTTCTTGAGCAATTTGCATCTTCACCTTGGCTCCTCCAAAGAGAGATTTGCTCCATATCTTGAGGTCTTTTTCTACACGGCCCATCTTAACTTTTAGCCTCTCAAACGCGCAGTTCACCGCAGTTGGCCTATTCCATGCGTTTTGAACTGTTTCTTGGAACCGAGGGCAGCGCGGCCAGAAATACTCAAATCTGAACCTCGCTGGTCGGGGTGGAGCTGCCGCCGAAGCAAGAAGCTATGGGCAGTGATCTGAGCAGGAGGTGGCCGCGGCGTGAAGGAGGTAAGATGGGAACAGCCCTTCCCATTCAATATTGCAGAAAAATTTATCTATGCTCACTAAGGTCGGGTTCCGTCGTTCGTTGCTCCATGTGAAACGCCGATTCTTACATTTAATCTCACGTAAGTTGCCTGCGTTGATCGCGGCCCTGAATTTCCCCATCATTCTACGGTTAATGTTGCCGTTGTTTTTGTCCCTAGCTTCATAAATGATGTTGAAATCGCCGTTGATGAGCCAAGGTTGGCCTATCGGGGGGGCGATGGAGGCTAGTTCCGCTAGGAAGTCGTCTTTCCGTTCCTCGTCGGAGGGGCCATACACTGTGGTAAGCCAGAACTCTGTGTTAGTCTCTGGAAAGATCACCTTGGCGGTGATGGAGAAACGGCCTATGGCATGCGACTGAATTGTGACCGTGGAGGAGTTCCAAAAAATGGCAGCCCCTCCTCTTGTTCCAATTGCTGGAAGGACGATGCATTGGTCTAACCAAAAGCCCCCTACTTCTCTAGCTAAGCCGGAGGACCAACATTCTATCTTGGTCTCTTGGATGCAAAGAATGGTGCTCTTTTGAGCAAGAGCGGTGTCTCTAATCACTGCGCGCCTGGCTGGGGTATTCAAGCCCCTCACGTTCCAACTCATCACTGGGATGTTGGGTTCAATCATCCTAAAAGCAGACTAAAACTCTTGCCTAAATGGTAGTAGACAGGGTGATCCTTAAAGGAAAGTCGACGACCACTAAGATGCAATGAAGAAAAGTGGAACGAGTACACCAGCCCACGGTCCTGGGGTTTCCAGCGGCCACCAATAGGCCCCAAATTCCGCCGGAAAACATCTAACCCTCTAAACCTAACACTGAAACAGACCAGCACGCTGAAGAATGGAGATGCCTCTATCCAGCGTAATGCTGGTCGTCGTCGGCCGGCTGCAGGTCTGAGGCGCTCTAACATGGAGGGACAGGCCCGGAGGCATCGCCCTGGAGTCTCGGCACCCCGGCGATTGCCTTGAGTGCACGCGCATCTAGACTTGTGAGCTTGGCGATGGCCGCAATGTCTTCATCAGAGAGCGGCTCATCGAAGCGCCTGATCAGGGCTTCAGCAGCACGCGCCGTCATCTTCTCCTTTGGCCGCAGGACTCCAAGGCCCTGAACCAGCCTCAGCGTGCCCCGCTGTGAAACAAGCACCGGAGATGGGTTTGCAGCCTGCCGAGCACTGTGCCGAACAGCCTTGGCCTGAGGCCGGCCTTTGAGCGGAGTCTTGTCCCTCGCCGGTGGTTTCCCTACTATCGCCGGCGGCATCTTTGAGAAGAGGGGCTGTTTTGGATCTTCTCCATCTTCTCCCTGGAGCTTGATCTCAGTGACTCTCTGCGTGACAGCCCCAAGCTGCATCTCATGGGTGTCAGCCGCCGCCGGGGTGTGGCGAGCCAGTGAGAGGGCCGGGCCCATGCTGAGAGAGTCATCGCTGTCACCCCCCTCTCTGTTGTTGAAACAGAGTGGCTTCACTAGCTTGGCCGCGATCAGCTCGTTGAGCTTCGAGGCCATGGCATCAGGCCTCTCAGGCTGTGGGATGCTCTTTGGGGTTTCCTGGAAGAATTCTTCCACCGGGTCCGGGGTCTTCTCCCTCACTGCATTGGCTGGAGGGATCTACGACTCCACCGCACCCCCAAGCTTGTGCGGCGGGGCGAGCAGGGAGGAGCCAGCAGAAGATCCAGCCTCCGGCGGCCCCTTGCGGCGAGCCGTCTCCTTCCCCCTGGCGTTGGAGGAACGGGGCTGCGCCACTGGGACCTCCCTCTTCTTGGGCTCGATCGCCTGCCTTGAGTCCGCGCAGAGGTGCCTGCCCCTCGGCGCGCCCTGACGGTGGCGCGAGGTGGGGGTGCGGCTGCGGCTACGGGCCGCCGGGGTCTTCTGGGTGGGGGCAGAGGCACGGTCGCTCGCGCGTCCCCTGCCCAGGAGCGTATCCTTCCAGCTGCGCCGCTGGTAGCCTGGGTCACCGCCCTCATCGTCCCGCCGTTCCCACCGCGGGCGGCAAGCCCCGGCAGCCAGTAGAAGCCACCCGCGTGGTGGGGCGCATCGAGGGTGCGGGGGCCGTAGCCGTGCGGCCATCTTCAGTTCCGGCGACCCAGACGCCCGACTCGGTGCGAGGGAAGGGGCGCTTGTCAGGCTCGTCGTCGTCAGAGGGGATGCCGCTCTGCGGCGAGCGGGACGATCGCGGCGAGAGCGGGGTCCAATCCTCCACACGGTCCAGGTGGAGAAGAAGCTCGTACTGCAGGAGTTCCGGTGGGGGAGCCACCGCTCGGCTCGGGGGGGAGAACCCCACCATTTCCTCGATCCTTCCCGCCCCCTGGCGTGCTTCCAAATCGTGCGGCGGGTGGGGATGTGCGCCGTGTCCCAGCACCACACCCAGCAAGCGAAGAGCTTGGTGTCGACACGCTCATGCGTCCGGCTGTCCAGGCGATCGATGATCACCTTGTCTCCAATGGCCTCCTTGGCTCCCTCCAGCGTCCAGAGCTGCTGCGGTAGTTTCTCGATGACGACTCGCACGTGGAGCATCCATTTGATCCGGACGGCGTGAGCCTCTTCCCGCCATGGCTCCAGCAGGAACGGCACCCCGTCCACCGAGAGGGAGCCGTGCCGCACCGCCAGGTCCTTGTGTGCAGGCATGGTGAAGTAGACGAAGAAGTCTTCAGGGTCGTGGCAGGTGACGCGGAGCAGGTGGGGCGGGATCTTGAACTCGCGCTCGAGCGCACGCCCCAGCGAGAGGGGGCTCGCCGCGTGCACCTTGGTGCCCACCGCGGTGACTACCACCGCATGCTGGTTCAGCATGAACACTTGGTGCTCCATCTCCGGCGAAGAGGATATCACCTTGTGGATGTTGCGAGGGCGGCGTGCGTGGTTGATGAGGGGTGCAGGCTCCATGATGATGCAGGACGCCGGCTGGGGAGCGGCGGGCGGGGGGAAGACGATGCGCTCGCCAACCGGCCGGCGAGGGGATGGCCGTTGGTGTGGAGCAGCAGAGGCGGCGGCGGAGTGACGAGGATTTTTGGGGCACTGCCAGCCAAAGTGCCCCTGCCGCCTCCAGATGATGCAGTGGAGAGGGTCTCTACAGTCTATCCTACGGTGGCGACGGCTGAGGCAACGGAAACAGCGACCTTTGAATCTCTTTAAGAAGGCGTCGCGACCAGGGGAGGGCCGATGGCCGGAGGCTTGATGGTGGCGCATGTTACCCCTACCCTGCCGCGGACTAAATGCTTCCCGGCTGACGCGGCGGAGCTTGCGCGATTGATGGACTGTCCATCCCTCTTCAATGTCGTCGGCGACCGGAGGGGGAAGGGGAAGATGGCTTACCACGATGGATTTGAGGCGGGGGCGTTCAGATTGGGAGGGCAGGCCGCCGGCCAGCGGTCCGAAGCCCACCTCCCCCCACCTCGCATCAGCGCCGGATCCAGGCTGCGCGTCGCCGTCCAGCGGTCCAAGGCCCTCCTCCGTCGCCTCAGCACCAGATCCGCGCTGGAGACAGCCTGGCCGCCGGGGAATCCGCGTCGAGGGGGACAGGGGGGTCTCCGGGACCTCCGACGGACAGCTGGATCCGCCCTGGCTCCCCCCCTTTTCAGGGGTGCTCCATTCCAGCGGAGCGGAGGCCGGCGCTGGACCACGCGGCGAGGTAGGGAAGCGGGGCATAGCCCCCTAGGGGCGGAGGCGAAGTGACCGTAGGGATAGAGGGTGGCCGCCGCGGCCGGGGTGGCCAGCGGCGCGGACGGGGAGAGACGTTCCCTCAGAGGACGGGGAGAGACTGGAGCCAGCCTTTTGACACCACAAAAATGATGACAGTTTTCTTTTTCTAGAGATTTCAACAAGTAATTACATACGGAGCAAAATGAGTGAATCTACACTCTAAAACATGTATATATACATCTGAATGTTGTAGTCCATTTAAAATGTCTAAAAAAAACTTATATTTAGGAAAGAAGGAAGTATTATATACTCAGCCATCCCGAACGAGGAAGTACTCATATGTCTTTAACGCTACGTCGCCCCTTGGTACTGGTATCAACTTGAAATGTGACACGACACGACTAAGTGGCAAAGTTATTAAACCATTCTCCGTTTTGTGGTCGCATCGTGGTAGCAGGTGAAAGAATCTCCTTTTGATCGATCTAGTCACTAGCTTTTGCTCCGTACGAAGACTCCAACATCTGAAGTATGACAGGAATACGGATCCTGACGCGGGAACACTGGGAGACATGAAGTGGTGCAAACTTAGTGACTAAGAATACCTTTGTTCGAAAAAAGTAGGAACAGCAAAAATTCACTTTGGTGGATGAGCTCTTGTGAGCCTTATATTTTAAATAGTGCTGATATGGTATTCTGGAGTTTCAAAAAATTCTGAATTTTTTTCACCATGTTTATATGAACGTATATTACACATGTGCAAATTCTGATGATGAAATGAGTTACACAAAAATGAAAAAAAAACCGTAAAGATGAACAATATATTTTGCTCATGAGCTCATTTGAGCTCGCGGTAATAGTAAAATCATTAGAAAAAAGAAATTAAATATAGTCGTATAGAGTGTGTCACAGCTGTGTGGATGCATGCACGATCACCATTTTCCCTCTGGACTGTGAAACTCTCTCGATATGGAATATTACTTTTTTTCCCAGCAAGAAAAGGGGAAATAAATTCAAAAAAAAATTTCTTTTGTGGTGAACTTCAACAAATCTAAAACACAACGTTGTGAGAGGTGACTGCCTTCCGCGCCACGCCCGGGCATCACGTAGGGACCAGCGATGAATGACTTTGTCGCCTCTTTCCTCATCTTTTGATTCTTTTTCATATGGTGACATGATTAGCGCTGTATTTTTCCAACGTGAAGTCGATAGTAGTACTGTTGGTAGTCAAGGTCGTCTAGGCATAGATCACTGAGAAAGTATCCTGTGCAATGACAAAATCTGTGCACCTGATGCACCAAGTACTCATGGGCCGTTGGATGAAGAACAAAGGGACAAGATTCAGGCCCATGGTGCGCTGCTGGCACATTTGCAAAAAAGCACCCTGTGTTTTGATAAACCGCTATTGTTTTTGCATAATAGAGCAAAGCAGGACAAAATCCGTTGCTCTGCAAACCAACTTCGCTACATCTCTCGTTATTTTAACAGTTCACAAGAGCTGTTGCGGGAAGATGACGAGTTCATTTCACATAGCTAAAGCTATATGCACTCACGCCATGTCTTCTGTTAGTTGTATCCGTACTATGTAAGTGCAAAGAAATGTTCTAACAACATGTCGGGTGTCTCATAGCAGATGGTTTGTACATTTCTCACAAAACAGAAAAAACATGGCAGTAGTATCAGCAGACTGGGCAGAAACAAACCATTAATAATCCAATTCATGACTTCAAAATCACATCACCAATTGATTGGATACTAGGAAGCATTAAGTGCCGCTTTTTTATTTATAGAAAAGGTCTTCAAATAATTACTTCCTCTCACCCCACACATGGGAATACTTGTAGTAAGTTGTACTTCATAAACAGGGCCTTCATCAAGATCATAGTCACGTAACTGTTCTGTTACACCTATTTTTGGAATCATGAATCTGAAAAAAAATGAAATCATGAAATACAAAACATCTGTCGAAATAGAATGTTGTAACCGAATCGGAGACGAGAACAAATAGTGATGCTTTCAGCTAGTTCTGTCAAACATAGAAGAACACTCTCCATTTAAGCTGTCCTTGTTGTGTAAAACAGATATATATAAATGGACATGGTCCTTTTATTTAATTCAGAGAAATCATAAGGTTCAGTTTACAAGTGCGTCAGCAGCCCAGATTGTACCTTGATCTTGTCTGTTCAATCTCAATCAAATGGCCCATAATTCCCCGGTGCATCTGGTGCACTAGTTCCATCATTGCATGGGATACGTTCTCATAGATCACCTTCGTTGCTATAATACCACGATCTGCGTCGTATCATCCATCTAGTGAGGTTAGTCCAGAGTCCAGACACATAACCACAAGCCGGAGTGGAAAACCAAGCGAGATGAACACACGCGACCTCCTCTTCTCCGGTCTCGACCTCGTCAAGCAACAAGCTAGCGCCGTGGCCTCCACCGTCTCGTTGGCGAAGCCGTACCTCCCGGCAAAGCTAACCGAGATGAACGCCGGCGACATCGTCGCAGGTCTCGGCTACGTCAAGAACCATACAGGAGCGGCCATGGTCTCCACCATCTCGTTAGCCAAGCCGTACCTCCCCGCAAAGATGAATACGGGCGACATCGTCGCGGGTCTGAGCTACGTCAAGAACTATACAGCGGCCATGGTGTCCACGCGCGACGGTGCCGTGGGGACCGCGGCGATGGTCATCGGGGGCGCCGTGGGCGCCTACTTCCTCTGGCCTGCTGCGGCCGCCCCCGCCGCGGCCGGCGCCATGATGAAGGCGCCTGGTGCCGCCGGCTTCCTCATCTCCCGCACGGCGTTCCTGGCCAACCCGCAGGTCTACTACCAGATCCTCCGCACCGCTGGCACCGCGGCGGCCGCCGCAGCTTTCGCGTAGGGAAGCAAAAGCAAGCAAGCGCGATTTCTCCCCCGTTTGCATCGCTTCCTGATGATGTACTGTTTTATTAAGTGTGGTTCCACTGTATGGTCTTCCAATCCATCTAGTACTTCCTGTTGTAGTGAAGATGGGGGTAATAAGCGCTGCCTCGCGCTCGTCTTTGTCATTGCTAGCCATTGTGTTCTGCTTGCGATATCATGGGGTTTTGAAGCAACTGCTGCTGTGCTTCCTACTGTATTCTACTATGTGTTCCTCCATGCCGCCACTGTTATACTGCTCCCTCCGCCCGGAATTACTATCCGATGGGTCAGTAAACCTTCCACATAGTTTCTGAGAATCTTGAGCAGATGCATGCAGATCGACCCAGCAAATTCGTGGGAGTCAGGGTGTGAAAGCAAAAAAAAAAAAAATTCTTCTTTTGCTGGTCCGTGGTGCGTAGTGCTAAAAGCATTACATAAAAGAATCTCCTTTTTATCAACTAGCAAAGTGGCCCGCTCGATGCGCGGGCTAGAACTTTAGAAAGTCTGGTAATATAACAAATTCTTTTATTTGTGTAGAGAAACTTTTGGATCAAATGTGATGCCATTTATAAATATAGTACTGTGAACATAGTCTTGTCTTAGACTTTTGTTTTTGTTTTTTCGTTGACATATAAATATATGTTATCCATTTACCATGCAATCTTTTTGAATATAATTGGCAAACCGACCACATTATTCATTGAAAACTTAGTGATATCTTTTGTTGGAGATACTACTAATTTTCACATGTCAATAGACTCGCTGATATCATTTTGCAATTAACATAATTTTTCTCATGGGTCTAAACTTTTTTGGTAGTTGTTGATGGTGTGATAGTGTTTCAAGGATGACTGTGCCACAATCTATTGTAAAATGGATGCAAACTCTTGCACTCCCTCCCTAATGCATATGTTTCGCTCCAAATGCACTGACATCTCAATTTTATACATGTACGAAGATATTTTAACTTCCTCTCTAAACAGATTTGATATTGCTTAGTCCAATAAACCTTTAATTATC
Source organism: Secale cereale (assembly GCA_902687465.1). Taxonomy (NCBI): domain Eukaryota; kingdom Viridiplantae; phylum Streptophyta; class Magnoliopsida; order Poales; family Poaceae; genus Secale; species Secale cereale. The sequence goes on along the minus strand of LR738710.1, from coordinate 164,319,424 downwards.
ATGGACTGAGCTTAATCTACAAAGGTTTCTCTATGTGATTCTCTCATTTTTGTCTTGGTTTTTCTGTGCGCAACATGAGACGGGACCCAACTTCTGACATGTAGATCGACTAATTTTGTGTGATTGACTCACTATGCACCAGATTGACATTATATAATCTCACACCCCCTACTCAGACATATTCGTTTTGCCAATGACATGTATTTATCTTGGGATTAAACTATTTCCTTTTTGTTAGACTGCATCTGCAAGATATCGAACTGCTCATATGTGACAGTCTTGCAATGGACCAACTAATCAAAAGTACATGTGCCACCCAAACAGGTCATGCCTTCTTAAATAAGTATTTTTTTTATTTCTTACTCGAGATAAAAATTTAATTATCAGCTGAAGAAGAATAGTCATAGGTTTTTCTTTGTGATTTCTTTATTTGTATCTTGTGTCTATGCATCTCTTATTTTTAGCTGTGGGCGACCACTCTTAGTGTTTGATTTCTCTTTGCAGTTTGCATATTTTTTATGTTGGGTATATACCCCCTCTGGCATTTCAATTTGTGGAGGATCGAGATCAATTAATAAATAAAAAGATGTGAGTGGGTAGGTAGAACATGAAAAAGAACATTTTTCCCGACAGAGTATTGTATAATATACACATTCTTATTTATTAGCATCTGTGTTGTGTTTAATATAATTTGCCACATCTTCAGAATTATGAAACTGATCGTGGGTGGTAGAAGACAATTATAATTTCGATTGTAATTTCATCTTAAAGGCTGCAAAACACAGATTTTGCTACCTTTCTTGAGTCGGATCATAGGTGAATATTTCTGGTCGTATCAGCATCACAAATCCTTTTTCTTTCCATACAAAACCCAAATCCAATTAAAGTCAAGTTTGAATAGCTCTTTCCTTTAATCAATCTGTGGTCGAGAATAATATAGGAAATTAGTATTAAAAACGAAACTACCTATATTTGTAAACATGAAGAATTGAGTGACAAGACACACCTTGTTGGTAGTTCTCAAATGCACCTCAACCTCCTCTTGAACAGGGGAGTCAAACATAGGTATGAATCCATTGTGAATCCAACCATTACTGTTTCAGTAAACCTATCATTTTGAAGACCACACATTTATGAGAAATCAAAAGGCATCACACTGCTTCGTAGAAACAATTTGGTATCACCTTATAAATCAAAATCCAAGCAATCAAAATGTTTCTTCGGGTTTAACAATCATAAAGTGCAAGTATAGAATTGTGATCGACAAATGACACCATTCATAGAATTGGCATGACATTTATAGGTGTTCTCCTTAAAAAAAATGAGAAAAAAGTGATGCACTTTTTTCTTGTTTTTCCTTATTAAGATCAGCATAGATAAAGTAATTAATTAGTACATCACATTTTAATGATTTGTTCAGCCAAGACATGATGAGTATTTCTCTTTTTTAAATTCTTCTATCAGCTACTCAAATCCAATCTCTTATTTTTGGTAAGATCGACATGTATAAAGTAATTATTTAGTGAGACACATTTTCACCCTTTCTTCAGCCAAGGAACAATACCTTTACATTGTCCAAACATAATCTCTTTGTATCTCTCTTCTCTTCCTATAAAATTATGTGATCATAACTGATTCTGGATAGAAATAGACGAACATATCAAAACTTAGTTCAGCGCTATGACATGATGCACGAGGAAAAGTTTTCTTGTATATATTATGCGTGTGGAGAATAGATTGTAATCCAAGCAGATGTTGCTCTATCCTCTTTGGTCATAGATCGTATGTTTCTTTCAGACAACAGGAAAAAGTTCATTACTCATATATACCATATTTGTATATATAACTGCTTCAGTCATCCGAAGGAGGATCGGGTGTATAAGTAAACATGTGAGTTTGATCTTCAATTCCTAAATTTTTGTCTGCGGTACAGTAACAAATGTGATTCGCATAACAATGATATATATAGAAACACACACACATATATATACATACATACATCTCAAAACTTCCTACTTTTCATATAAAGCAGAAACAGTACAGTGTATGCAATACTAATAGATAATGAATGATATATGGTGCTTTGCTAAGCACAGTCGCATATACCTTTGGAAACCGTCCATGAATGAAATAATATTGGGGAACCTACAAAGATATTTTAAAACCCCGGGATATTGTAACTGGTTTTCGAAACATTAATGGGCTAGGGAATTTTTTGATAAATACAAATGATCCAGCAGCATCTTATCTCTTGTGTAGAACATGAATCTAAAAAGCAAAGTACGGGTAAGTTAAAGATGATAAATGTGTCGCTTGATTAAAAACACTTAATAACTCCTTTTTCATAATGCTGCGGTGATATTAATAAAAAAAGGTCTGTAGATCGTTCAAACTGCCGCTAAATCAGAAGCTAATATTCCAATACTTATTTTTATTGTCGCGGACACAAACATACAACTACTTTTGCTGTTCAAACAATGCATCAGATAACTGGCACATTATGTCCTTTATTTTTCTATGTTTGCTATTAGTTAAAGAACAACACAGTTTTGTCAGACTAAAAAATAAAGGGACGTGCATCGCATGAAAGGAACCGTAAAAGCTTGAATTCTTTGAGAAAATGGATTGAGTACCTACCCTGGTTCTAGTGGCTGCTGATGCAGTCAAGTTTTGTTGTATGAACAGAGGGACCGATCGGTGCCTTTTTGTGTGTATGCCTTCCAGCCAGTCGGCCCCTTCCTTCGATGCATCGATGGCTCTCAAATCTAGATCAACAACATACAAGGGAGGATGTATTGTGGGACGTGGAGATGGGACGTGGCCCGGTCGTGGCGTGGCATGCTGATGATCGTGCTAAGGCATCCCAACTTACCGGCTGTTACATCCATCTGCCTGCCTCTCAATTGCCTGATGTTAGCTGATAGCATGGTCAGATAATACGGACGTCACCAATGGTAGTGCCCGTGACTGGATGGATTTGGCGGCCAGATCGTATCTTGTGTTCTGTGCGTACGTATCTCTCCGGCCGGGCAAAAATCCATTAAAGCAAGCTTCATGTATTTGTATGTCCCGGTCAAATTAAATAAGTCAAACCTCTACCATCTAGCAAGTTTTTTTTTCGAAACGGAGGCAAAAGATTTGCCTCATCAATTAGATAAGAGAGAATAGTTTAGAGTTTTACATGGACTACTTCTGACATGGCATGCTAACTACTCATGAGATACAATAGTCCCTAGTTTCTTTGCGCCAGCGATAACCCAAAGCTTTGCCTCCTCGAGGATTGTGTTAAGAAGAACGGGCGGAGGAGCGCTCTTGTGCCGGACCACCCTAGCATTTGATGGCTTCTCGCCCCTCGTTGATTACCCCAAGTGGAAGGTTTGAGATGCAGTGTAGCGGAAGTTTTCCCTTGGCAAAGATACCAAGGATCGATTTCCCCTGAGACTCCCAGTTTCAACAAGAAGGTGTCAACTGCTAACGGCGTCAGATATTAGCAATCAACATGGACCTGCACACAGATACAAATAACTTTGCTCCCAACGAGTACAGAGAGGTTGTCAATCCCTCCGGCCTTGTCGTTTACAAAGGATCAAACACAAGTGATAATAGTGATAGGTTTTGCTGCAAATAGTAAGTAAAAGCGGAAGGTAAATAGCGGATGTGATCAGTGATGGTAATATGGACCGGGGTCCCATGATGTTCACTACTGATGTCTCTCTCCCAAAAGACGATAAAACAGCTATGTGAGGTAAACGAATTACAGCTGGGCAATTGACAGAATTATGTGCGCAAACCAATGCTAACTATGTTGCAAGAAAGGTAGAGGTTTAAAGCATGGGCGGTACGCCAAGGCAAGTAGACCGAAATCCATCTGCATCTACTACTAATCATCCACCTTGAGATATCTATCCAGAACATCTCGCTGGTATTAAGTTGCGAGTCCCACCCATAGTGTAAACTCAAAGCAACAGACAACTGCATTAAAAGAACTTTGCGTAAAGTAAACAATCCTTGCACCCGCGGGCACAAGCACTGTTGTTTTCCCCCTTTTGGCAACAGCACATCCCCTAGACTCATGTTTCTGTCACTCAAGCTAGTCATCGAGGGGCATGAACCCACAATCAAGCATAACGTTCCCTCTTGGAGTCACTACCTACTACTTGGCCAAAGCAATAAATAACAACGGAGAACATGCAAGAATTACTTACGAACATAAATATAAAAGAGGTAAATCAAATATATTACTCAAACACAATCTGAACATAATCTCACAATCCATCGGATCCCAGCAAACTCATCATAGCAACAACACAAGGATTACATATGTGCCTCGATCATGTAGGGCCGCTCACGAGGACTAATTAGTGAAGCACAAGAACGGGAGGAGAACATCACATAGCTACTGGTCATGGACCCATGGTCCAAGGGAGACTACTCACAACTCATCCGGGAGGCGTCCATGGTGGTGGAGAGGCTACCGGTGGTGATCCTCCCCTCCGGCAGGGTGCCGGGAAGAGTTCTCCTGGTGCTCCCGATCTTGGAAGCGCGGCGGCGGCGGAACAGAGATGAGATCGCGAAAAAGGGTTCCCGTCTCGAGGGTTTCGGAACACGATATAAATATATGCCAAAGGGGGGCATCAGCGGAGGCCTGGGGGGCCCAGGCGCCCC
>LR738710.1:164292292-164314680 GCA_902687465.1 Secale cereale | reverse complement strand
CCCCCCCGGTGCGGCCAGGAGGGGGGCCGCGCCACCAGGGCGCCTGGAGCCCTGGTGGCCCCCCTCCGACTGTACTTTGGCTGCCGGGAAGCTTCTGAAACGCTGATTTTTTATATAATTTTTCCGGCATTTTTCTGGCAGTTTTCGTAATGGGAAAACCTGAAATACAAAAACAGCAGAAAACAGAAACTGGCACTGGGGTGCACTGAGTTAATAGGTTAGTCCAAATATGATCAAAAGTGTATGGAAGTGTATAAATATCATAGCAATATCACACAAAAGAGGCATGGAGCAAGCAGAAATTATAGATACGTTTTGGACGTATCAACATCCCCAAGCTTAATTCCTGCTCGTCCTCGAGTAGGTAAATGATAACAAGAATAATTTCTGTCGTGACATGCTATTAACCATATAAGGATTTTTCATAGTCATATGACAAAAGCTTACTGAGACAATGAATCTGTAGTAATTAAGTTGCCTCATGAGAAAATCACAAAAAACTGAAAGTTTTACAACATGATACTCAAACATCAAATAAATTTGTAATGAGCATGGTGTGCAAATATGATAAAGTGATATCTCGCTTGCCCCCTTTAGTGAAGCAAAACATAAATGCAGGGGCACCTCCAAGGTTTAAGTGATGACTAGATACAATGATTTCAAAATAAACGATATCACAATCATGCAAAAGACAATGCTACTTTGGGACAATGCACATTACACTCAGAATGACAATCATGCTCTCAGTAGTTGATGCTTTAAAAGAAGGTGGAGACTCTCGAACCGTGGCTTTTGTTGGCAAGGTTGAAAATCCGTAGTCGGAAACAAAGACAAAACATGTACCAGAGCTCTTGGTTTTAAAAACAGAGGTAATAATTATTTTTTTGATTATGCATGTTCCGTCAACGAATGCTAGCAGATAACTCAATCACTTCTTGAGATGGACAAGTTTCGAGGAACGGCTCCCGAATGAGGACGATCACATCCTCTTAATCTCCTTTGTTTATCACTGCCAAAGTTTGCTGATTTCTCATGAACAAAGCGTGAAGGAGGGTTTGTTTGTTATATTAATTTTGAGCCGGGCGCACTCTTTGCCAGTTCCTTCTCGTGTTATGGGTTTGCACATTAGACATGCAATACCGGGGTGAAGCTTGTCCAACTTAAAAAGATCATGAATTAACTACTACTTCCTCATGAACTTAAAACAGAGGCACAAAATAGGAATGCATTTTTTTGAATAATTTCGAGATGGTACATGCAAGTCTCCGTTAGGAATGGCAGGTAAATACCATGTAGGAAGGTATGGTGGACTCATATGGCATAACTGGTTTAAAGGAATTTGGATGCACAAGCAGTCAGTCCGCTTAGTACAGGTGGAGGTTAGCAAAAGACTGGGAGCGACCAACTAAGAGAGCAATGACGGTCATAATCATGTAGAGAGACAAAGCAACATTGAATCAGGCATGGTAGTTATATCGATACTTAGAAACAGAAGATCATCAAGGCTTGACAGACTTTCTTTAGAGTCTTAAATATGCGTGAGCATACGCCAAGTCAATCAAAATAAATTCTTGAAGGAAGATATTACTAAACCATACCACATCATAGGCAAACAAATCATGTTGGTACTCCAATAACACATTGGAAACCCCCCAGCTATTTGAGACTAACCATAAGAAAACATGAACTACTAAGCACCATTATGCACGTAGCATTTTTATCATAGACATATCAACCATGCAACAGAAGCAAACTCTCTTAATAAGATAATCATGATAACTAAAGAGATTCAAGCAACCAACTAAACAAAAGCTCTTTAAAAAGATAAGCATGAAAACTAAAAGCTAAGCATGATAGTAGCTATTAAAAGACAAAGAACACACACAGCAAAGATAGACATGAAAATTCTATGTTATGTTCTAGGTAGAAGTGGAGCATGTTTCTCTCCCACATAAAGAAAGCTGAGTTCCGACTCGTTATGAAAAGCTAAAGAAAACTAAAAAGGAAAACTAAAAGCAAGACGCTCCAAGCATAGCACATAACACATGAAGTGATAAAAATATAGTGGAACGAAAGACGAACTGATAATGTTGATGGAGAAGGGGATGCACGGGGGCATCCCCAAGCTTAAACGCTTGAGTCTCCTTGAATATTTCTTGGGGGTGCACAGGGGCATCCCCAAGCTTGAGCGTTTGACACTCCTGAATCTTTTTATCATCTTCCCTCGCACACTTGAAAACTCCCTTCATACATAACTCATCATAATCTGATTAGCGAGGTTAGTACCCTTAATAAACTAATTGTTCCTTGCTGGAAATAAGGATATTCTTGAAGGTTTACTGTTTCTCAAGATTGCCAAAAGGTTTTTGCAAAGAAAAAGCAAGCTCAAGGTTTGCAAAATGAAGGAAAGGCAAAACATGACATAATCTGTGAAAAACAGAACATTAGGTAGTAAATGATTTTTTCGGGCAATTCTGCAACTCTAATCAAAAAACTCAGAACAGACGCACGAAAGACAATTGTATAGAGCACGCTACAGAAAAAATTCAGACCAAAAAGATGATCTGGTGATTTTATACGAATTTTTCTATCCAAGGACAGAATATGTTTCCTGGACAGCACGTCACAACTTTTGAACTTTCTTGCAATCAGAGGCTACACTTGGCACAAAATTGAAAAGTAAAGATACAATGATGATGCTACTGTAGTAACAACATCAAGACACAACAAAAGCAAAAATAAAAATTTATTCATGTGGGCTGCCTCCTGATGGCTTCTCGCCCCTCGTTGGTTACCCCAAGTGGAAGGTTTGAGATGCAGTGTAGCGGAAGTTTTCCCTTGGCAATACGAAGGATCGATTTCCCTGAAACTCCCAGTTTCAACAAGAAGGTGTCAACTGCTAACGGCGCCAGATATATTAGCAATCAACGTGGACCTGCACACAGATACAAATAACTTTGCTCCCAACGAGTACAGAGAGGTTGTCAATCTCTCCGGCCTTGTAGTTTACAAAGGATCAAACGCAAGTGATAGTAGTGATAGATATAATTGCAATAGTAAATAAAAGCGGAAAGTAAATAGCGGATGTGATCAATGATGGTAATATGGACCGGAGTCCCATGAAGTTCACTAGTGATGTCTCTCTCCCAAAAGACGATAAAACAGCTATGTGAGGTAAACGAATTACAGCTGGGCAATTGACAGGACCATGTGCGCAAACCAATGCTGACTAAGTTGCAAGAAAGGTAGAGGTTCAAAGCATGGGCGGTACACCGAGGTAAGTAGACCGAAATCCATCTGCATCTACTACTAATCATCCACCTTAAGATATCTATCCAGAACATCTCGCTGGTATTAAGTTGCGTGTCCCACCCATAGTGTAAACTCAAAGCAACAAACAACTGCATTAAAAGAACTTTGCGTAAAGTAAACAATCCTTGCACCCGCGGGTACAAGCACCGTTGTTTTCCCCCTTGTGGCAACAGCACATCCCCTAGACTCATGTTTCTGTCACTCAGGCTAGTCATCGAGGGGCATGAACCCACAATCAAGCATAACGTTCCCTCTTGGAGTCACTACCTACTACTTGGCCAAAGCAATAAATAACAACGGAGAACATGCAAGAATTACTTACGAACATAAATATAAAAGAGGTGAATCAAATATATTACTCAAACACAATCTGAACATAATCTCATAATCCATCGGATCCCAGCAAACTCATCATAGCAACAGCATAAGGATTACATATGTGCCTCGATCATGTAGGGCAGCTCACAAGGACTAATTAGTGAAGCACAAGAACGGGAGGAGAACATCACATAGCTACTGGTCATGGACTCATGGTCCAAGGGAGACTACTCACAACTCATCTGGGAGGCGTCTATGGTGGTGGAGAAGCTCCCGGTGGTGATCCTCCCCTCCGGCAGGGTGCCGGGAAGAGTTCTCCTGGTGCTCCCGATCTTGGAAGCGGCGGCGGCGGAACAGAGATGAGATCGCGAAAAAGAGTTCCCGTCTCGAGGGTTTTGGGAGACGGTATAAATATATGCCAAAGGGTGGCATCAGCGGAGCCTCGGGGGGCCCAGGCCCCCCCCCGGCGCGGCCCAGGGGGGGCGTGCCACCAGGGCACCTGGGGCCCTGGTGGCCCCCCTCCGGCTGTGCTTCAGGTGCCTGGTAGCTTCTGGAACGCTGATTTTTTATATAATTTTTCCGGGATTTTTCTGGCAGTTCTCGTAATGGGAAAACCAGAAATACAAAAACAGCCGAAAACAGAAACTGGCACTGGGGTGCACTGAGTTAATAGGTTAGTCCTAATATGATCAAAAGTGTATGGAAGTATATAAATATCATAGCAATATCACCGAAAAGAGGCATGGAGCAAGCAGAAATTATAGATACGTTTTGGACGTATCAACATCCCCAAGCTTAATTCCTGCTCGTCCTCGAGTAGGTAAATGATAACAAGAATAATTTCTGTGGTGACATGCTATTAACCATATAGGAATTTTTCATAGTCACATGACAAAAGCTTACTGAGACAATGAATCTATAGTAATTAAGTTGCCTCATGAGAAAATCACAAAGAACTGAAAGTTTTACAATATGATACTGAAACATCAAATAGATTTGCAATGAGCATGGTGTGCAAATATGATAAAGTTATATCTAGCTTGCCCCCTTTAGTGAAGCAAAACATAAATGCAGGGGCACCTCCAAGGTTTAAGTGATGACTAGATACAATGATTTCAAAATAAACGATATGACAATCATGCAAAAGACAATGCTACTTTGGGACAATGCACATTACACTCAGAATGACAATCATGCTCTCAATAGTTGGTGCTTTAAAAGAAGGTGGAGACTCTCGAACCGTGGCTTTTGTTGGCAAGGTTGAAAACCCGTAGTCGGAAACAAAGACAAAACATGTACCAGAGCTCTTGGTTTGAAAACATAGGTAATAATTTTTTTTAGATTATGCATGTTTCGTCAACGAATGCTAGCAGACAACTCAATCACTTCTTGAGATGGACAAGTTTCGAGGAACGGCTCCCGAATGAGGACGATCACATCCTCTTAATCTCCTTTGTTTATCACTGCCAAAGTTTTCTGATTTCTCATGAACAAAGCGTGAAGGAGGGTTTGTTTGTTATATTATCTTTTTGAGCCGGGCGCACTCAATGCCAATTCCTTCTCGTATTATGGGTTTGCACATTATTCATGCAATCCCGGGGTGAAGCTTGTCCAACTTAAAAAGATCATGAATTAACTACTACTTCCTCATGAACTTACAACAGAGGCACAAAATAAGAATGCTTTTTCTTTGAATAATTTCGAGATGGTACATGCAAGTCTCCGTTAGGAATGGCAGGTAAATACCATGTAGGAAGGTATGGTGGACTCATATGGCATAACTGGAATAAAGGAATGTGGATGCACAAGCAGTCAGTCCGCTTAGTACAGACGAAGGTTAGCAAAAGACTGGGAGCGACCAACTAAGAGAGCAATGACGGTCATAATCATGCAGAGCGACAAAGCAACATTAAATCAGGCATGATAGTTATATCGCTACTCAGAAACAAAAGATCATCAAGGCTTGACAGACTTTCTTTACAGTCTTAAATATGCGTGAGCATACGCCAAGTCAATCAAAATAAATTCTTGAAGGAAGATATTACTAAACCATACCGCATCATAGGCAAACAAATCATGTTGGTACTCCAATAACACATTGGGAACCCCCCAGCTATTTGAGACTAACCATAAGAAAACATGAACTACTAAGCGCCATTATGCACGTAGCATCTTTATCATAGACATATCAACCAATGCAACGGAAGAAAACTCTCTTAATAAGATAAGCATGATAACTAAAGAGAGTTCAAGCAACCAACTAAACGAAAGCTCTTTAAAAAGATAAGCATGAAAGTTAAGAGCTAAGCATGATAGTAGCTATTAAAAGACAAAGAACACACACAGCAAGGATAGACATGAAAATTCTATGTTATGTTCTAGGTAGAAGTGGAGCGTGTTTCTCTCCCACATAAAGAAAGCTGAGTTCCGACTCGTTATGAAAAGCTAAGGAAAACTAAAAGCAAGACGCTCCAAGCATAGCACATAACACATGAAGTGATTAAAATATAGTGGAACGAAAGACAAACTGATAATGTTGACGGAGAAGGGGATGCACGGGGGCATCCCCAAGCTTAGACGCTTGAGTCTCCTTGAATATTTCTTGGGGGTGCATGGGGGCATCCCCAAGCTTGAGCGTTTGACACTCCTGAATCTTTTTATCATCTTCCCTCTCACACTTGAAAACTCCCTTCATACATAACTCATCATAATCTGATTAGCGAGGTTAGTACCCTTAATAAAATAATTGTTCCTTGCTGGAAATAAAGATATTCTTGAAGGTCTACTGTTTCTCAAGATTGCCAAAAGGTTTTTGCAAAGAAAAAGCAAGCTCTAGGTTTGCAAAATGAAGGAAAGGCAAAACAGGACATAATCTGTGAAAAACAGAACAACAGGTAGTAAATGATTTTTTCGGGGTACTTTTGCAACTCTAATCGAAAACCTCAAAGCAGATGCACGAAAGAAAATTATATAGAGCATGCTGTCGAAAAAATTCAGACCGAAAAGATGATCTGGTGATTTTATACGAATTTTTCTATCCAAGGACAGAATCTGTTTCCTGGACAGCACGTCACAACTTTTGAACTTTCTTGCAATCAGAGGCTACACTTGGCATAAAATTGAAAAGCAAAGATACACTGATGATGCTACTGTAGTAACAACATCAAGACACAACAAAAGCAAAGTAAAATTTATTCATGTGGGCTGCCTCCCAAAAGCGCTTTCTTTTATGCCTTTAAGCTAGGCATAATGCAAAGAGATCAAGTTGTATCAATTGAACCATCATCAAGATCATCAAAAAGCTCTTCAATAATACAACTAGTCTTAAGAGGACTTTCAAATAAAGGCCTCATAGAGATACTTCTAGGTAGAAGACCAAACGGATAAAAGTCAAGGGAAGATTCATTTATAAATTCATCAAAGAGAGGTGTTTCTTCCAAAGTTTTTACAGTTTCAACCCCTTTGGCAATAGATGGATTACTTTTAGAACGGGGAGCCTTTGAAACACGAACGAACTTAGGCTCCCTCTTTGCCAGAGTTTCTACCTTTTTGGTTTTGATTGAGGAGAAAGTAGTTCCTAGAGTATCAAATATTTCCTCAATCTTGTCTATCCTAGAAGAGTCCAAATCATGGGATTTGATGGTCTCCAAAGTTTTGAAAATTTTATGCATGGAGCTATCAAGCCTATTCAAATTCCCTTGGATCTTACGATCCAACTCATTTATCTTATTAATGTTTGGCATCTCTAGCTCTATCTCTTCAAGTTTTTTCATAATGTGAGCTAGGGTGATGTCCTCTTGAATGCTAACAACAGGGGGATTCCCAACAAGATTTTCAATAATACTAAGAGACTCCCAAACTGGGGCTTCTAGGAAATTCCCATTGATAGAAATATCTAGAATAAACCTATTCCAAGAAGTAATCCCAACATAAAAATTTCTAAGCAGGATAGTAGTAGGTTGCTTCTTGGTGGCTCTTTTTTGAGAATCATTAATTCTATACCAAGCATCTTTCAAACTTTCCCCACCTCTTTGTTTAAAGGTGAGAACTTCTGCCTCGTCAAAGACAAAAGGACCCGACATAATGACAACTAAAGAATAAGATAACTATTTTTGTGATTTTCGATAAAAGATACTAAAGCAAAAACTGAAAGGTAAACTAACAAGACTAAAAGCAAAGGTAAAAGATAGCATGCAACTCCCCTATCCTGAAGAGTGGAGTCCCCGGCAACGGCGCCAGAAAACTTTGCTTGATGGCTTCTCGCCCCTCGTTGGTTACCCCAAGTGGAAGGTTTGAGATGCAGTGTAGCGGAAGTTTTCCCTTGGCAATACCAAGGATCGATTTCCCTGAGACTCCCAGTTTCAACAAGAAGGTGTCAACTGCTAACGGCGCCAGATATATTAGCAATCACCGTGGACCTGCACACAGATACAAATAACTTTGCTCCCAACGAGTACAGAGAGGTTGTCAATCTCTCCGGCCTTGTAGTTTACAAAGGATCAAACGCAAGTGATAGTAGCGATAGATATAATTGCAATAGTAAATAAAAGCGGAAAGTAAATAGCGGATGTGATAAATGATGGTAATATGGACCGGAGTCCCATGATGTTCACTAGTGATGTCTCTCTCCCAAAAGACGATAAAACATCTATGTGAGGTAAATGAATTATAGCTGGGCAATTGACAGGACCATGTGTCCAAACCAATGCTGACTAAGTTGCAAGAAAGGTAGAGGTTCAAAGCATGGGCGGTACGCCGAGGTAAGTAGACCGAAATCCATCTGCATCTACTACTAATCATCCACCTTGAGATATCTATCCAGAACATCTCGGTGGTATTAAGTTGCGAGTCCCACCCATAGTGTAAACTCAAAGCAACAGACAACTGCATTAAAAGAACTTTGCGTAAAGTAAACAATCCTTGCACCCGCGGGTACAAGCACCGTTGTTTCCCCCTTGTGGCAACAGCACATCCCCTAGACTCATGTTTCTGTCACTCAAGCTAGTCATCGAGGGGCATGAACCCACAATCAAGCATAACGTTCCCTCCTGGAGTCACTACCTACTACTTGGCCAAAGCAATAAATAACAACGGAGAACATGAAAAAATTACTTACGAACATAAATATAAAAGAGGTGAATCAAATATTTTACTCAAACACAATCTGAACATAATCTCATAATCCATCGGATCCCAGCAAACTCATCATAGCAACAGCATAAGGATTACATATGTGCCTCGATCATGTAGGGCAGCTCACGAGGACTAATTAGTGAAGCACAAGAACGGGAGGAGAACATCACATAGCTACTGGTCATGGACTCATGGTCCAAAGGAGACTACTCACAACTCATCCGGGAGGCGTCCATGGTGGTGGAGAAGCTCCCGGTGGTGATCCTCCCCTCCGGCAGGGTGCCGAGAAGAGTTCTCCTGGTGCTCCCGATCTTGGAAGCGGCGGTGGCGGCGGAACAGAGATGAGATCGCGAAAAAGAGTTCCCGTCTCGAGGGTTTCGGGAGACGGTATAAATATATGCCAAAGGGGGGCATCAGCGGAGCCTCGGGGGGCCCAGGCGCCCCCCGGCGCGGCCCAGGGGGGGCGCCACCAGGGCGCCTGGGGCCCTGGTGGCCCCCCTCCGGCTGTGCTTCGGGTGCCTGGTATCTTCTAGAACGCTGATTTTTTATATAATTTTTTCGGTATTTTTCTGGCAGTTCTCGTAATGGGAAAACCTGAAATACAAAAACAGCTGAAAACAGAAACTGGCACTGGGGTGCACTGAGTTAATAGGTTAGTCCAAATATGATCAAAAGTGTATGGAAGTATATAAATATCATAGCAATATCACCTAAAAGAGGCATGGAGCAAGAAGAAATTATAGATACGTTTTGGACGTATCACCTCCCAAAAGCGCTTTCTTTTATGCCTTTAAGCTAGGCATAATGCATAGAGATCAAGTTTTATCAAGAGTAAAAGAATAGCTAGCCCGTATAACGGACTCAAAAGGTAACTTAATCTTCTTTTGAGGGAAGTGTTCCATCCCTTTCTTGAGAGGAAATTGGAATTTTATATTCCCCTCTTTCATGTCAATGATAGCACCAACGGTGCGTAGGAAAGGACGTCCCAAAATAATTGGACACGAAGGTTCACATTCAATATCCATAATAGTAAAATCAACAGGAACGTAATTGTCATTGACAATGATAAGAACATTGTCGATCCTCCCCAAAGGTTTCTTTATGGAAGAATCAATGAGACGAACACCAAAAGAACAAGAATCAAAAGGTTTCAATTTAAGCATATCATATATTCTTTTGGGCATAACGGAGGTACTAGCTCCAACATCACATAAAGCATAGCAAGAGAAGTTATTCAACTTAATTTTAATCATAGGATCCCAACCATTTTCTAGCTTTCTAGGTAAGGAGGCTTCTACTCTAAGTTTCTCCTCCCTAGCTTTGATGAGAGCATTTGTGATATGCTTTGTGAAGGCAAGGTTAAGCATGCTAGTGCGGGGATCTCTAGACATCTTGTGAAGGAAATCAATAACTTCGGTAAGAGTGTAATTATCAAAATCAAGGTCACTACTATCAAGTAAAGTGGTAGTGGTGTCCTTTAGGTTCACTTGTTTGGTAGTTTCTATAGTCATAGCATCACCATGAATAGGTCCAATGGGACCAGGAGTGCATTGGGTGCTAAGAGTTTGGATATCTTCAACAACTTGGATAGTAGCAACAGTGTGGTGGGTAGGAAGGTTCTTAATTCTATCTTCTTCCTCCCTTTCTCTAGCCCATCTCTCTTTAAGTTTAGCCAACATCCTAATGTTTTCATTAATTTGCACTTGAATAGCATTCATAGGAGTGACCTTCCTCTCCTCAAGAGGAGAAGTTCTAATTTTAAGCAATTCTACCTCATTGGCTAAATTGTCTACCTTCGAAGAGAGATCATTTAGTTTGTTTAGTTTTTCTCCTACACTCTTATTAAAGGCTTTTTGGGTAGTGATGAAATCCTTAAGCATAATCTCTAGTTCAGTAGTGGAGTTCTTGGTGCTAGGATAAGCATTGTTGTTCCCATAAGAATTAGAGGGGAACGGTCTAGGATTGCTACCAAAATTACTCTTATAAGCATTGTTGTTAAAATTGTTTCTAGAGATAAAGTTCACATCTACTTGTTCTTGAGCAATCAAAGAATTTAAAGGAACATCACGAGGATCAACAGAAGATTGCTTCGAAAGTAGAGACATGATCAAGTCAACTTTTTCATTTAGGGAGGAAATCTCCTCGACAGAGTTTACCTTCCTACCTGTTGGAGCGCGTTCGGTGTGCCATTGGGAAAAGTTGGTCATCATCTCATCGAGAAGCTTCGTGGCAGCACCAAGTGTAGTTGACATAAAGGTTCCTCCCGCGGCCGAATCTAATAAGTTCCGCGAGGTAAAGTTCAAGCCTGCATAAAAAGTTTGGATAACCATCCAAGTAGTCAACCCGTGAGTAGGGCAGTTCTTGACAAGAGATTTCATACGTTCCCAAGCTTGGGCAACGTGTTCATTATCCAATTGTTTAAAATTCATTATGTTACTTCTTAGTTGGATAATTTTAGCAGGTGGATAGTATTTTCCAATAAAATAATCTTTGCACTTGTCCCATGAATCTATGCTATTTCTAGGCAAAGACTGAAACCAAATTTTAGCTCCTCCTCTCAAGGAAAAAGGAAAAAGCTTAAGCTTAACAATGTTACCATCTATTTCTTGGTACTTTTGCATATCACAGAGTTCAACAAAATTGTTTAAGTGTAAAGCAGCATCATCTCCAGCACCGGAGAATTGATCTTTCATAACTAGATTCAGTAAAGCAGGTTTAATTTCATACGAAGGTGCTAAAGTGGCAGGTGTAGTGATAGGTGTACACATAAAGTCATCGTTGTTATGACTAGTGAAGTCACACAACTTGGTGTTCTCGGTGGAACCCATAGCAGCAAGCAAGCAAGATAACTATTTTTGTGATTTTTGATAAAAGATACTAAAGCAAAAAAAAACTGAAAGGTAAACTAACAAGACTAAAAAGCAAAGGTAAAAGATAGTGTGCAACTCCCCTATCTTGAAGAGTGGAGTCCCCGGCAACGGCGCCAGAAAACTTTGATTAATGGCTTCTCGCCCCTCGTTGGTTACCCCAAGTGGAAGGTTTGAGATGCAGTGTAGCGGAAGTTTTCCCTTGGCAAAGATACCAAGGATCGATTTCCCCTGAGACTCCCAGTTTCAACAAGAAGGTGTCAACTGCTAACGGCACCAGATATATTAGCAATCAACGTGGACCTGCACACAGATACAAATAACTTTGCTCCCAATGAGTACAGAGAGGTTGTCAATCCCTCCGGCCTTGTCGTTTACAAAGGATCAAACGCAAGTGATAATAGTGATAGGTTTTGCTGCAAATAGTAAGTAAAAGCGGAAGGTAAATAGCGGATGTGATCAGTGATGGTAATATGGACCGGGGTCCCATGATGTTCACTAGTGATGTCTCTCTCCAAAAAGACGATAAAACAGTTATGTGAGGTAAACGAATTACAACTGGGCAATTGACAGAATTATGTGCGCAAACCAATGCTAACTATGTTGCAAGAAAGGTAGAGGTTCAAAGCATGGGCGGTACGCCAAGGCAAGTAGACCGAAATCCATCTGCATCTACTACTAATCTTCCACCTTGAGATATCTATCCAGAACATCTCGCTGGTATTAAGTTGCGAGTCCCAACCATAGTGTAAACTAAAAGCAACAGACAACTGCATTAAAAGAACTTTGCGTAAAGTAAACAATCCTTGCACCCACGGGCACAAGCACCGTTGTTTTCCCCCTTGTGGCAACAACACATCCCCTAGACTCATGTTTCTGTCACTCAAGCTAGTCATCGAGGGGCATGAACCCACAATCAAGCATAACGTTCCCTCTTGGAGTCACTACCTACTACTTGGCCAAAGCAATAAATAACAACGGAGAACATGCAAGAATTACTTACGAACATAAATATAAAAGAGGTAAATCAAATATATTACTCAAACACAATCTGAACATAATCTCACAATCCATCGGATCTCAGCAAACTCATCATAGCAATAGCATAAGGATTACATATGTGCCTCGATCATGTAGGGCAGCTCACGAGGACTAATTATTGAAGCACAAGAACGGGAGGAGAACATCACATAGCTACTGGTCATGGACCCATGGTCCAAGGGAGACTACTCACAACTCATCCGGGAGGCGTCCATGGTGGTGGAGAGGCTCCCGGTGGTGATCCTCCCCTCCGGCAGGGTGCCGGGAAGAGTTCTCCTGGTGCTCCTGATCTTGGAAGCGCGGCGGCGGCAGAACAGAGATGAGATCGCGAAAAAGGGTTCCCGTCTCGAGGGTTTCGGGACACGATATAAATATATGCCGAAGGGGGGCATCAGCGGAGGCCTGGGGGGCCCAGGCGCCACCCCGGCGTGGCCAAGAGGGGGGCCGCGCCACCAGGGCGCCTGGAGCCCTGGTGGCCCCCCTCCGGCTGTACTTTGGCTGCCGGGAAGCTTCTGGAACGCTGATTTTTTATATAATTTTTCCAGGATTTTTCTGGCAGTTTTCGTAATGGGAAAACCTGAAATACAAAAACAACAGAAAACAGAAACTGGCACTGGCGTGCACTGAGTTAATAGGTTAGTCCAAATATGATCAAAAGTGTATGGAAGTGTATAAATATCATAGCAATATCACACAAAAGAGGCATGGAGCAAGCAGAAATTATAGATACGTTTTGGACGTATCAGCATTACGTTCATTCCAGATAGTCCAGGAGACGAGGAGGGTGAGGGAGGTCAAAGCACTCCTGTTGGGGACGTGGCTCCCCGCGCTATCTTCCCACCAGTCCATGACGGAGTCATGTAGATGCCACCCGGAAGTGTCAATGTGATGGAGGCCGAGCTTGTCCGCGATAGATCTCCACAGCCGAAGAGTGAAGCGACACTTGAAGAGGATATGAGCCCCCGTTTCCTGCTCCCTAGAGCAAAGGGGACACATCCCATAGTTTTCCCACCCACGCCTTTCCAGGCGGTCTGCAGTCCAGATCCTGTCTTGAATAGCCAACCAGGCAAAGAATTTGATCTTTGGGGGAGCCCAAACCTTCCAAACCATGCGATCCATGGGGGACTAGGTTAGCCCAAGGAATTGAGCTTTATAAGCACTGGCTGCCGAGTACACCCCATCATTGGAGTGCTTCCAGATGATGTCGTCCTCCCGATGCTCATCGAGATGGACGTCGTCCAGAAGCATCCAAAGAGTGAAAAACTCCCGAATGTGGTCTCCGGTGACCATGGTGTTGTAGTTGATTTTGAAGATCCAAGCGTTTCCACGAACAGCCTCCCTGACCTTCCAGTTCTTTCTTTTGGAGGCCTCAAAGATGTGCGGGGCGTTCTCCTTGGGCTTACGGCCAAGGAGCCAAGGAGAATCCCAGAATGGTGTCTTGGCTCTGTTTCCCAGAATAATGGTGGTGGAGGCATAGAAGAAGCTGAGGTCGTCCTCCGAACAAGGGTTGCCAAAACCCACCCACAGTCTCTGGGGTTCCTTCCACTCGTACCAAAGCCACCTAAGTCGCAGGGCACGCGCAAATTTCGCAGTGTTAAGCACCCCAAGGCCACCGTATTCCTTGGGCCTACACACAGTGTCCCACTTCACTTTGCACTTGGCACCCATAGTCTTGTCAGCGGCTGACCAAAGGAAAGCCCGCTGAATCTTGGTCAGGCTATGGAGAGTGCTTGGGGGCACGATGAGAGGCGTGATTGAGAACACCGCTTGGGAGCAAAGAACTGACTTGACAAGGGCCGTGCGCCCCATAGATGTGATGTTTTGGCCATCCCAAGTGACCAATTTGCCGGCCGCCTTGTCTTCAAGATACTGGAAATCCACCCGCTTAAGCTGCCAAACCGAGAGCGGGAGGCCTAAGTATTTGACCGGGAAAGACGCACGTGTGGCCGGCAAGCTCCCCAGAATGGGCCCAAGTTGGATGTGGGCGCATCTAATAGGCATGACTGAGCTCTTCTGAAAGTTGCAGCAGAGGCATGTAACCTCGCCAAAGCCACTCAAGATTGCTGCAAAGTTGTCAATGTCCTGCTTGATAGGAGCCATAAAGACGGCCGCATCATCAGCATAGAGTGAAGTGCGCATCGCAGCCCCCCGCCCTCGGACCTTGTGAAGGAGACCTTTCCTTGTTGCCAAATCAAGGATTTTCTGAAGCGGGTCGATTGCAATGACAAAGAGCTGGGGGGGGGGGGAGAGGGGGTCCCCCTGCCGAAACCCGCTGCCGTGAGTAATGGGCGGACCTAGCAGGCCGTTGAGAAGGATGCGGGAGGATGATGTCGAAAGAAGTGCAGCAATCCAAGCACGAAATTTGGTGGGAAACCCAAGCCGTTGAAGAAGTTCCAGGAAGTATTCCCACCTCACAGAGTCAAATGCCTTCTTGATGTCAAGCTTGAAGAGGAGGGTAGGAGTTTTGCACTTATGTAGCCTTCGCGCGAAGTTCCGCACATACATGAAGTTGTCATGAATACTACGCCGCTTGATGAAAGCGCTCTGGACGTTTGATACAAGACCATCCATAAGAGGGGCGAGCCGGAGCGAGAGGACTTTGGCGATGATTTTGACAATGGAATGGATGAGACTAATGGGCCTATAATCGGAAATGCCCTCAGCCCCCTCCTTCTTGGGCAGGAGAATGACGTTGGCAGAGTTGAGCCAGTGTAGCTCGCGATGTGAATGGAGTCAAAGCGTTGGACCACCCTCATGACCGCATGCTTGATGACTCCCCAACACCTCTTGAAAAACAATCATGTGAAGCCGTTAGGGCCGGGCGCTTTATCAGAGGGCATGTCCTTGATGGCGTCCCAAACCTCCTCCTCGGAAATGGTGGCATCGAGGCCGTGCAAATCATGGGGCACAACGCCCAACTCATCCCAGTTAAAGTCCTTGTTGCTCGAGCCCCCTCACCCCATCACTTCATTGAAGTGATCGTGAATGATCTTCTCTTTTTCTTTATGCTCGGTTACCCAACCATGCCCATGTTTGATCCGATGAATATGGTTTTTTCGCCGCCTCGCATTAATGCGCCGATGGAAAATTTTGGTGTTAGCATCGCCATCCTTCAGATTTGCAATCCTGGCACACTGGCTCTTTCGAGCCCTCTGGAGCACCGACAAACTAATGACCCTCCTCTTTAACCTCGAGCGGAGGTCCTGCTCCTCAGGGGAGAGTAGTCTCCCCTCCTGCGCAATGTCAAGGTGAAGAATCACTAACTGAGCCGCATGAAACTGTACCTTCACTTTGGAGAAGAGCCTCTTACTCCATTCAGAGAGACGCAACGCAGTCTTCTTGAGCTTTTGATATAGAATCTGGTATGGCTCAGTGTGGCGCACTTGCTCGGCCCAGGCCTCCGAGACCACCGCATCGAATCCTGGCAAGGACACCCAGAAGTTTTCAAATTTGAAAGAACGAGGCCGCCTGGGACCCCTGTCGTCGGCAAGAAATAGAGGGCAGTGATTGGAAATGGACGACGACAGGGCGTGAAGCACGTGAGTGTTGAATGACAAGTCCCAGGCCGGATTGCAGAAGAAGGAGTCCAGTTTGCAAAGGGTTGGGTTTTCCCTCTCGTTGCTCCATGTGAAACGCCTATTTTGCAAATGGATCTCCTTGAGCTCACATGACTGAAGAGTGTCACGAAAACGCTTGATCCTCCTCCGGTTGATATTGCGTTTGTTTTTGTCTCTAGCGCGGTAAATTTGGTTGAAATCCCCAAGCACAAGCCATTCCAAGCCCGGAAGAGGCTTGCAGGAGCAAATCTCAGCAAAAAAAAGGATCCTTGCACGCATAGTCAGTAGGCCCGTAGACATTTGTGAGCTTAAAACACACGTTGTTCTCACGGACTCGGACCAAAGCCGAGAGGCAATAAACCGAGGAAGAGATGTCAGAAACCTCAAGGACATTGTCATCCCAGAGCAGCAATAGGCCACCCCTCGTCCCATTTGCCAGACGTTGTGCAAAATTCCGCAACCTGTTACCCCCGAGAAAGGCAGCAGCAAACACATCCACATTCTCCAGTTTTGTCTCCTGCAGACAAACAATTTGGCAGGAGGAAGACGCAATCGTAGCGCTAACAGTGGCCCTCTTGGCCGGGCAATTTAATCCCCTCACATTCCAGCACAAAGTGTTTATGGGCTGACTTAACATGGAGACCATAGGAGCACACATGGTTGAGCAGAATCAAAAGAGCCGAATTCGTTGGAGAAACGACGCAAACTTGAAGATGCATGGCGCAAATGAAGTTGAAGATGAAGATTCAAGGCATAACATCCATCCATGCCCACATAGCAAGGTTCAAAGTACTGATACAACATAGAAGAAAAGATACAGACCCCATCGGGCCAACTAGCCAGGCTTGCTAACATAAAGAAACAAGGTAGCATCCTGGGGCAGACAAGCAGTTCAGACTGCATCAATGTCCACATTCCCCTGCAGCACAGTGCCGTCTTGCGCCGTGGCAATCTCCAGGGCCCCATCACCGCCATGGTCGATCAGGGCATCTTCAACATCATTGACAACCTTGTCGTCGAGGTGGAAGAAATCACGCATGGCCACGATCACCTCCGGGGGCAGCTGCTCCTTGAACTTGGCGGTGAAGTCATCCAGGGTGGCCTCTGTCACATCCTTGCCATCCTTCGTAATACCCAGGCTGCGAGAGACCAACTGCTCGGCAGCTTTGGCCACCGGAACAACCGTCGGGCCAGCAGAGCGCTTGATGCGCTGCAGGGAAAGGCCGCCCTTGGAGGAGATGCGCATCCCGGCTAGAGTCTTCCTGCGAGCCGGCGGCGGCCTGGGAGGTGGAGAGCCAGGCGAGGCGAGGATGCCCGGCTGACGAGCCGCGAAGAGGGACGCCACCACCGGAGCCGCAGCAGCATGCACCGGAGAACCCACCACCACCGGGGCCGCGGCATCATGCACCGGAGAAGGGGTTCGCCTCACCAGACCATCACAGAGCAGCGGCAGCGTAGGCGACACCTCAAGGCCTGGCGGTCGAGAAGGAGAGGGAAGCGGCTCCAGCAGCGTTCCAGGCGAACAGAGGGCCAAAGTGACGGGATCGACGTGCAACAACGGGGAGCTTTGAGACCCAGCCCGCCCGGACCTCAGGTTGACCGGCAGGACAGAGGTTGGGGAGCGAGACGGGGACGACGGAGGAGTGAGGGCCTCCAGCGAGCGCCGCCTAGCACCACGGGGAGAAGCCAGCCGAGAGGAGCAGCGCCCCCTGCTTCCAGGACGCTCACCCCCAAGGGCGGGCAGATGCTCGTCGGCCCGAGCAAGGGCATCACCACCCGTACCGGAGCCGCGCAGAAGAGCATCGCCGGCCGGCGCATTCTGCACAGCCGGCACCAGCGCCAGGGTAAGGTCGGACAGCTCCGCCGCGCGGCGACGGTCACCCGAACGGTCCCTGGAGCGATCGTGGCCATCCTCCCGCTGTCGATCACGCGTGTTGCGGGAGAATGAACGGCGCACCCTAGCGCCCCAACCCTCGCGGTTGCGGGCACCATCACGGCCACGGCGGCCATCCTGGTCTTCATCATCACGCCTATCACGGCGTGCAGCTTCACGGGCCGGAGCAGCGCGCCTGTCCGGAGGGACGTAGGTGCCATCGACAAACTTCCTGTACCAAGTGAACTCCTCGACGTCCGGCGACGGTAGGTTGTCATCATTTTCTCCGGCCTTGGAGTGGTCCTCAAGGAGGTCTAGGTGGACGATGACGCGGTGTCGAAGCCCGCGGCGCCCACGACGCCGGTGCCCGCAAGTTTTGTACGTCCATGCAGCAAACCTATACCACCGAGCAAGCTTTGTACGTCCATGCAACCAGCAACCTCATGCCGAAGAGTATAGAGCAACATCTGTTTGTCCTCAATGCCTTTGATGGCTAGGATTTTTCTCATGCATATGGCAAGGAATCCTCACGTCTCATGCTAGCCGTTTTTTTTAATATAAGAACGGCAATGATGTAGTATGAAACGTTTTCCCAATAGTAATGGCAATGATGGGTAATTATTTCACCTAAATCTTGTCTAATGGCTATAAATTAAAGACATTTACATAAATGGTCGGATGTATCTGATTTTTGTGGTAATTTTTAGGTTATTTCTCTTTTTTCTGATGAACCCGTAAAGTACATAAATGGTCGGATGTATCGGATGTATCTGATATATAGTGAAGCTTTAGAGCAACTTCAATGGGGCGATCCATTTCGTCCGCCACCGTCCGTTTGGATCGGCGTGGACAGAAAAGTCGGCCCAACGCCGATCATAACGGACGCGCGTCTGCTTTCGTCCGCCTGCCGACCCATTCCCGGTCTATTTTTGAACCGGATTTGTGTCGACGCGGACACAAGATGGAAGCGCGCACGCTCGTCCTCTCTCCTCCCCAGACCAGCTGGTTGGTGGCACATTGGCCTCTCCGCATCCAACAAAACACCCTCGCCCGCCTGCTTCGTCGCCGACGCCGCCGGCCATTTTTTTCCGATAGAAAAAGGATACATATAGTTCTAGCGTATACAGATAAAAAAAGATCAACTACTCGTCGCTTTCCGACTCCGACACAGTAATGCCCTCCTCCAACGTCTGAATGTAAGCGTCAGCATGCCGCTCGTCCTCGAAGTCCCACCCCGACGTTTCTCGTAGTTTCAGTTTCAATTGAGCGGCCTGCATCCGCTCACGCTTGTCCTCCTGATAGGCGGCTCGCTCCGTCCTCCTCGTCTCCCTCTCTGTCCTCCTTTGCTTATATAATTGGCGCTCGTCAACGATGTCCTGCGGAAAGCATTCACGCCACACCTGTTGGGGATACACATAACAGGTAGGCCCACAAAAGGGTCGAAATATCATAAAGCATGGGGTCCACACAACATGTGGGTCCAGATAAGTTTCATACAGACATACTATCCACTCGGACAAGCAACATACCGTCCACTCGGATGACAGTCGACCACTCGGTCGACTGACTCACTCGGATATGCGAAGACCAACAGTCCACAAGGCAGTCGAAGCATCATCTGACATTATGTCATCAATACCCCACTTTGTAACATAGGAGGTGAGGGGGTAGAGCACTCTATATAAGCCACCCCCACCACTAGACTAGACGTGTTCTCATTCTTACTCTATCTCTTTCTCGCCATTAGTCTCAGGACTTAGCCCAGGCATGAGGATCTGTTCCTCTCTCTCTCTCACGTATTGTAATCTCCCGATACATACTCAGATAAAACAAAGCCTCTCCGGAGCACGAGACGTAGGGCTGTTATCTCCACCGCGAGAGGCCCGAACTCGCTAAAACCGCCGTGTCACCCATGTGCATCTCGATAGATCATGCTTCTTTACCCTATCCCTTATTATTGTCGGAATTGTTCCCACGATAGTTGACGCCCACCGTGCGGCATAGTGTCTATCGAGCCATGATGCATATGGTTTTTCCATCCGTCGTCTCTGCCCTTGTCCCTCGTCTACGACACCGTTGGCAAGCTCGATGAGCTCGTACACACAGCCACCGGCGCATTCCACCCCGTCGTTTCCGCCCTCATCTACCACGTCGGTGGCGGCCCCTCACGCACGGCATGTCGCGACAGCAATGGCGGAAACAATCCGGATCTTCCCGGCGACCTCGACCAGTGATCCGACTTCGCGAGAAGACAAAGCATCCGGCGTCTGCACCCGATCGTAATCTTTCTCTCTTCCTCTGATTAATACTGATCCATACGCATACATGCATGCATAGTTTTTTTCCTTGATCCACTCGGCTGCAAGTTCACTGGATCGGTTAGGCACCCGTGCCATCAACTGTGTACATAACGCGGCAGCCGATGCGCGTCGATGCGTAGTACTCCCTCCGTTTCTAAATATAAGTCTTCGGAGAGATTTCATTATGAACCACATACGAATGTACATAGATGCATTTTACAGCATAGATTCACTCATTTTGCTCCGTATGTGGTCTATAATGGAATTTCTCCAAAAACTTATATTTAGGAACGAAGAGAGTATTTTCCTCGGTCCTCTTGCATGTTCACTGCATCGATTAGGCTCCCACGCCATTAACTGCGCATGTAAGGGCATGTATAATGGTTCTATCTTAGCACTGCCACGTATGATAAGTGATGAGGTGGAGGAGAGAAAAATCATAAGGCTTGTCTTCTCTTAATTAATAGAAGGCAAAAGATAATCTCTTAGCACAATATGTCTCAACACATTTTTAGGGATAACTAGTTTTTGAAGATAAGGCTAAGAGATGACCCATTGTAGACAAGTTTTTTTGTCATCTTTAAATTACATGCAAGATTTAAGATAAGACTACCTTATCAACCATTGTACATGCCCTAACGCAGCAGCCGATGCATGCATACCGTAACTGCAGTTACTCCCTCCGTCTAGGTGAGTAAGTCATCTTAGGTTGTGCACCGTGACCAAGGTAGAGTGAAAAACAAGAGAAGTTAATGTTCATTTGCTAATTAATAGCATTGCATGCAATGAACTGACCACTGCATGTCGTGTTTGGTAGCCTCAAGTCATTAAAAAGAGAAACACCCCATATCTCTTATTGGTTGATTCCTTTGCTTATGACAAGAAACAAAAAACAAGGTGAGAGTTAATGTACGGCGCCTAAGTGTTTTGGGATTATTTGGTTTTCGTAAGATGACTTACTCACCTAGACGGAGGGAGTAGTCCTGAATGGAGGGTTAATTTGTGGCATGCAAAACCGAAGCATGCAGTCCGGTGCAGCCATAATTGCATGCTAACAATTTGCTGTCTTCAAAAGCGCACATAATTAGCATTAATTCGTTGCCTTAATGTCCGAGTAACATGCTGGATTCACTCGGAAGAGCCGGCCATGCCTCCACATGCGGCGCATCTGTCCGCCGGAGCCGCCACGGCCAGGTTCGTCATGCCTGCCAGGGCTGCCAAGTCCGTCGATGTGATGCGCCATCCCGAGTGCGCCATCGGAGACTGCGATGTTAGCAAGGTCCACATCCCGAGCTGCTCTCCGGCATCGGCCGGCGGCCTCGTTCACGTCAAGGCGTCAAGTTCATCGCCTACCGGGTTTACTCGGACAATTATTGCATTCGGCACGCTCGACTCGGCATCCATGCGCAGCGGCTCTTCTCTCCAAACAGCTCCTCGATGGTGGCCTTCTCGACAAAGAAACGGGCCCAACACGGTGCCCGCACACGACAGCGCCTCCCCTGGGCAGCAACTCCCTCCAGTCGACATGGTCACTCGGATGGGACTAGCTCACTCATACCAAACCGGATCACGCACTCGGCCGCCCATGCGCCGTCACTCGCCCGACTTGCACGCAGTCACGAAGCTGCTCGCGTCATCATCAACTTGCCCGACTCTGTCGTCCCGTGCATTGTCATTTCGCGGGACGCTTCTTCATCACTCAAACGCTTCGCGTTTCGTCACTTCGCGGGACGCATCTACTTCATTAGAAGACCCGCGCGTCGCTAGTCCGCAGGACGCCTCTACTTCACTCGGCCGCTCCGTGCGCCGCCTATAGGTTGATCACCTCATAACCACTCGGCCGCTCCGTGCGTCGCCTATCGGTTGGTCACCTCATAACCACTCGGCCGCTCCGTGCGTCGCCTATCGGTTGGTCACCTCATAACCACGCGGCCGCTCCGTGCGTCGCCTATCGGTTGGTCACCTCATAACCACGTGGCCGCTCCGT
>LR738710.1:164223126-164281012 GCA_902687465.1 Secale cereale | reverse complement strand
GCGTCGCCATTCGGTTGTGCACGTCTTCTCCAGTCGGCCGCCCCGCGCATCGCCACTCGGTTACGCACATCCTAACCACTCGGCCGCCCCGCGCATCGCCATTTGGTTGTGCACATCTTCTCCATTCAGCCGCCCCGCGCGTCGCCACTCGATTACGCACTTCGTCACCACTTGGCGCCCCGCGCGTCGCCACTCGGTTGTGCACGTCTTCTCCATTCGGCCGCCCTGCGTGTCGCCACTCGGTTGTGTACGTCTTCACCACTCGTCTGCCCCGCGCGTCGTCACTCGGTTGTACATGTCTTCGCCCCTCGGCCTCCCTGCGCGTCACCATCAGTTGGACATGTCTTCACCACTACATCCAGATCCATCCGACTGATTCAGTTCCAAACTGGGCTTATTTACCATGCCAAGTGCGTGAAGATCCATCCGATTGACTCAATTTCAGACTAAAATATATTTACCGTGCCGACTGCATGGAGGTTCGCTAGAAACTTAAACCCTCGGCCAGACTCATCCAGTCCGATAGAGGCTCGGGGGCTACACCCAGTGGGTGCACTCAGCGTGCCCCCACTCGAAGAGAAGCCAAAAAGAAACATTTTGCTCGATCAAGACCAATACCAGATCCTCAAGTAATACTCGACATCCGAGTCGGAGAGGAACAAGTTCGATCAGTACCAACTAAGAAGATTTTTAGTTCTCTCAGACCCCCGCCGACTGCCGCAGTCGACGGTGGTCTCGGGGACTGCACCCAGTGGGTGCACTCAGCGTGCCCCCACTGGAGTAATCTCCACTCGGTATGGCCTGACCGTTCCGAGTGACGAACAAAAACAAAAAAGTTCTGAGGCTCCGGTCGACTACAGGAAAAATTCCTATAAGGTGAGTTTAAGGCTCTTTTGTGGACCTGTTTTGAGCCTTCTTCTAGGACTTAAAGCGTGAAACTCATGAGTTTGGGTCTACTTATATTGACGTTCCTCCGGGATAAGAATGACATCACTCCGAGAGAGCAGTCCATGCGTCAACCTTGTTACCCAGATTTAATGACACACCCGTACTCTGATCACGAGTTAACCTCTTCCGAGAGATGATCGAATGTCACCAAGTTGCTCCTCGTGGGCACTTACCCCATATCAGTCAGGAATCGCAGTGCCGGAATCCATTGAGATTTTGTTCAAACCTTGGTTGTCTAAAAGCACGATGACGGGTACCAAGTATTTCCATAATCACTCGGGCCAAATTGTGTCTTTCACAAACTCGTTCTGCAAAATCGCAATTGATTCAGGGGATAATGTTGGGGATACACGTAACAGGTAGGCCCACAAAGGGTCAAAATATCATAAAGCATGGGGTCCACATAGCATGTGGGTCCAGATAAGTTTCATACAAACATACTCTCCACTCGAACAAACAACATACCGTCCACTCGAATGACAGTCGACCACTCGGTCGACTGACTCACTCGGATATGCGAAGACCAACAGTCGACAAGGCAGTTGAAGCATCATCTGACATTATGGCATCAATACCCCACTTTGTAACATAAGAGGTGAGGGGGTGGTGCACTCTATATAAGCCACCCCACCACTAGACTAAACAGGTTCTCATTCTTCCTCTCTCTCCTTCTCGCCATTAGTCTTAGGACTTAGCCCAGGCATGAGGATCCGTTCCCCTCTCTCTCACGTATTGTAATCGCTGGATACATACTCAGATAAAACAAAGCCTCTCCGGAGCACGAGACGTAGGGTTGTTACCTCCACCGCGAGAGGCCCGAACTCGCTAAAACCACCGTGTCACCCATGTGCATCTCGATAGATCATGCTCCTTTATCCTATCCCTTATTATTGTCGGAATCGTTCCCACGACAACACCACCATGGCTTCTACGTCCATTTTGGCGATGGCGAGGCGACGTTGCCGCCTCCGGTGGACATGACGATCCTCGTCGGTGAAAAGCCGCGGGAGAGGCGCGAGATCCTGCGCCCGCTGGCTCAACACGTCGGGAAAGTTCATCTCCCGGCGAGGCCTCAGGAGGCACCACGCCACCGCGTCGTGCGCTCGTGCCGCCTCTTCTGCGCTGTCGAAGGTGCCGAGGATGAGGCATTTCTCGCCAAACCTGATCTCGGAGGAGAAGGCGCCGGAGCGGCACTCGCGGACTCCGCAAAAATCAGAGGCGCCCAGGCGGCGCATCAACATGGTGGCGCAGAGGCGATGAGGCTAGTGAGAGGGGGCGAGACGAGTGGGCGGCGGATAGAGTGTGGAGGGATTGCACCTTCTTATAACAAGCGCCGGCCGCAGCGCGCCAAAACAAGCGCGCGAACCTTTCCCGTGTGCTGGAGCGCTAAACTAGCGCACGCTAGGCCGATTTTGCCCCCCGCGCGCGAACTTTTCCCACGTGCTGGAGCACCAAAACCAGGGCAACGACATGGCCGCTGGCATGATTTAAAGCGCGCGCGGTCTTGAAATGGGTCGGCGCGTTGGGCGCACTGCCGGCCCAAATCTAAAAGAGGGCGGACGCCGGGCGGGCGGCCGACCCAAACAGACAAAAAGCGGACAAAAGCGCCGTCCGTTTGGGTCGGCCTGTTGGAGTTGCTCTTAATACTTTTTATGCATTCTAGGGCAAGTATAACGTGCAACCAAAGTTGATAAAGGAATTTTTTTATGGAAGTTCATAAAAGAAAGTTAAACATGCAAGCACACTGCACATATGGATTAGAAAGATTGAAAGGTGCTAGTGCATACTTAGGCCGCATTTGATTTGATAGCAATATTTTCTAAGTATGTTGAGAATACTACAGTTTTTTAGATTACTCACTCCGTCCGGGTTTATTAGGTCTCTCAGCATCACAAGCATGTCCCTTTTTATAAGGCCTCGCTTTGAAAAGGTGCATGCATGCAACCATTTCATTGGTTGCATTGAAAGTCATTGTTGTTGGTACCATGGCTGGAAAATTAATACACTTCATGTGTGCTTTTTTATTGGCTGCATGCATGCGAGAGAGTGCATTGGAAGTGGAATGGATGAATTAATATAAGCAAATTACTATGTGTCTTGGTCTAAGAGAAGTTGTCTTTAGACCTAATAAACCCAGACGGAGGAAGTACCATAGTTTTATTTACAATGAGCTCTTTGGTTGCCCCTAACAACTGTGCTTTTAATACTGTATTATTGGGCAAACTGTAGTTTTTTCTTTGCATAAAAAAGTACCTCATGCCTCTTTTTTAAAAACAGAGCTGCTGAGCGCTTAAAGACAACAGATAGGCAGCAAAATTTACAATGTTCCGCGGTAACGGCCAAACAGGTTCTATGTATTATGAATACTCCCAAATATTCTATTTTAGTAAAACCATGGTATCTCATACCTACATGCAAAATTATTGTAGTTTTTGATTCTTTGGTTTATATAATACATTGCTATCAAACATAGCCTTAATGGCTAAGGATATACACACTACACTACCAGAATTTACGTAGTTGCCGACGGCCTCATCTATGCCGACGGCCCCCGTCGGCATAGATTACGGCCTAGAGCAGGCCGTAGGCGTAGAAATGCCATCGGCATATGACGATCTATGCCGACGGGGGCCGTCGACATATAGTGGCCGTCGGGACCACTCGCGATACGCCTACGGGGGCCGTCGACATATAGTGGCCGTCAGGACCACTCGCGATACGCCTACGGGGGCCGTCGGCATAGCCCGGGCCCACCTACCCGGTCAGCGACGACCGTTTGACGGCATCGAAACTACGCCGACGGGAGCTAACGGCGGCCGTTGGCATAGATTTGCTCACATCACCGATGCGCTCCATCGATACGTCATCGATCCGAGGGAGGGGGTCGTGGTGTGGCAGAGATATGCCGGCGGCACAGCCGTCGGCATAGACCTGGCCCATGCCCTCTGCCACGTCATCGATCCATGGGATCATAGCTCCGTGTGGCTGTCGGCATACCTCTATTTTTATTTATTTTTTATTTTTATATTTTTTATTATTCTATATTTTTCCACAAGATAAATGTGCCTTATCTAAACAAAAATCATATCCCGATGGTATATCGATTGCCCCCCTCACGGATGTCACTGCCGCCGTGTCACGGAGGGGGGAAACGGTCGACACGAAGGGAATCTGGTTAGATGGGGGATTTGGGGTGGCCTTCGGGTTGTAGCTATGCCATCGAAACGTTGCACGGGTCCCGATGCATGTGTGAAAGTGTTCTGGCATGCGTAGACGCCCGTCTTGGGGCTCCGTGGTGCGGGCCCCCCTCCACGGAAGGCAGAGCCACCATTACTTGGAGGGGAGATGGTGCGAGTGTGGTGGAACCAGAGGGAATCTAGTGTTGGGTTGGGCCCATACCGTGTTCGGGGATGTTGCTATGGGCTGACCTATCGCAACCAGGTGGGAAGGTCCACCAGTCAAAGCCCATTCCGTGAAAGTCAAAGGGCTAGATCTACTGGTTAACTGGGATCCGGGGTGGCCTTCGGGGTGTAGCTATGCCACCGAAACCTCGCACGGGTACTGATGCATGTGTGAAAGTGTTCTGGCATGCGTAGACGCCCATCCTGGGGCTCCGTGATGTGCCCCCCTCCACTGAAGGAAGAGCCGCCGTCACTTGGAGGGGGGATGGTGCGGGTGCGGTGGAACCGGAGGGAATCTAGTGTTAGGTTGGGTCTAGACCGTGTTCTGGGATGTTGCTATGGGCTGACCTATCGCAAACAGGTGGAAAGGTCCACCGGTCAAAGCCCGTCCGGCGAAAGTCAAAGGGCTAGATCTACTGGTCAAATGGGATTCGGGGTGGCCTTCGGAGTGTAGCTATGCCACTGAAACATCGCACGAGTCCCGATGCATGTGCGTGCGCGTGTGTGTGTGTGTGTGTGTGTGTGTGTGTGTGTGTGTGTGATAATTGGCCACAAGACCATGAGGAAAAAAAAGAGGACAATTACTTACAAGACTTCTGTCGGGGATATGTTATAACTATTGAGTGGGAATCTCGTGAATTCGAGTGTGATACCTCTCACTTCAAGGTGGTGGCAGGGAATCTTGTGATGAAATGAGCTCAATCTTGGTTTGATATGTCACAGTTACCTACCCTAACACAAACAAAGAGAAAGTCACCATGGTCAATCCCCTTTGGAAGCCGATCAAAGTTCTAGACCGTGCATGGCCCACAGATTAACGCTTATTCCGAAACCACCCGAGGGAGGATAAAAAAACCTCTGCCACTTTCATGTAAACCTAATATATCTATAAAAGGGTGGTATGATGTTTAAATGTCCAATAAACATGCAGAACTTGCTTCCCAAACAGTACTATCCGACAAGAAGGTTCTAGACTTAGAGAACGACACCACCGGTTCGATGCGATGGGAGGAAATCTTGTGGGGACATGGCCTCTATCTTTGTGTGACATGTCACTAGACCTATCCTAACTCAAACAAAGAGAAAATTACCATGGTCAATCCCCTCTCAATGCCGGTAAAAGTCGTACACCGCATGTGGCCCACTAATGAGCGCTTTGTCCGAAAACACTCGACGGTAGGTCAGAAACCCTCCCCCACCTGCATGTGGCCCTAATATATGTATAAAAGGGTGGTGATGTTTAAATATCCAACATATAGCTTTGATGTTGCACTTGCATCAAAAAACAATACTATCAGACACGAAGGATCTGGACCGAGAGTGCAACACCCCCTATTTGATGCGACGGGAGGGAATCTTGTGAAGGCATGACCTCAATTTTGGTTTGACATGTCACTACGACCTACCCAAACACAGACAAACAGAAAGTCACCACAGTCAACCCACTCTTAGGGGGTGTACCAAAAAGCTGACAGGATCGAGGTGAAGCAGGACTGGACTGCGGCGACCACGTGTGCGGGGAGACGCTAGTGTTGTTCCCTGCAACCGTGGCTAGGAACGCGAGTTCCAACAAACTCGCAGGGCCAGCTCCTGAAGATGAAGGTTGTGAACACACAAGCCACCAAAACAAATGACCATCCGATCAGTATCCAATATCTTGCAGCGCGTCGCCAACTGTTTATCTTCTTCCTCTCGCATCTTCTCCCCCCTCCTCGTGATGATTCCTCCTCCTCCCTCACGGCATACCCAACACTAACCGCCTTCCTCCATTCACCGCGGCAGGCGGCTATCATCACCTTGCCGCTCTGCCCTCCCCTCGACCTCTTTCCATAGTCGTGTTGCCGCCGCCATGACCATCCCTCTAAGCCCTGCCCCGATGAACAACTCCGGCGCCCCCACCACCCACAACACCCCCCGGTTAAGTATTGGAATCGCTTGTACAAGGTTATCTTTGGCTCCCTCTTGTACACGTCTCAGCCTTTCTATGGCGGGCGCTCCTCATGCCATCCCCACCTTCGGCCATGCCCTGCGCTTGGCAAAAAATTACCAATGCCACGAAAAAATTTAGGCACCTTATGTTTAGAAAAACTGGCATACGTATAAAACTAGGATAGAGATTAAATGGTTTGAGGACAATGCATTCATAAATCGAAACAAAACCATCGACTTTGGGAGATTGGAATAGCACTTTCAAAAACTGAGAATTTCATAAACTAGGTTGTGGATTCAGTACTTTCTGGAATTTTTCTCTTGTCTACATAAATTTCAAGTATCAGAAATTTGGACCACATGATTAAACTCATGAAGCAGAGTACCAAACTTGAACTAGTGTGTAGCAGAGTAGCCACACGATCCCTAGCTGTCACGATGAACCAACTAAAAGGATGTGAAACACCATGCACAAATCTCTAACAGTCTTGCTAAATTTCAGTTGACTGAGACTTCGTTATGGGCCAAGGGCCCCGGTTCCATTGCAGCAACGAAACCAAGTTCATACACTATCTCTTATTACATCGTGTGGAGGTAAGCAGGACTACTACCTCATCTAAAAAACACAAAAGAGAACACGCTAAGACTAAGACAGACAGAAAACACAGGAGTTCGACACATGGCTCACAAAGGAAATGTTGATAGCAATGGTACACCCACATCACACACAAGACAAAGCTCCATAGTGAGGGTGTGGTAGGGGAGGGGCAGCCTCACTGCATCACGTTCATTGCCATAGGATAGCTGGAAAGCTTCAGCCCAGATCTGGCCACAGTAGTAGAGGAGGATCTCTTGCTAGTCCTTCCAGTCTTGCAGCCGCCGCTGTACTTATTCTTTGGGCAGGGCCTAAGGAAAGAGCCTCCCATGGCGCAAGGGTAAGACCTATCTAAATTTCGCCACACGACTTGCATACCAAGGCAATCAGCACAGTTGAAACATAATGATGCGGAGCATCCTACGGACATCACCATGCCAAGAGTCCGTTTGGCAAGTGAGACGTTTGACCTCTACTTGTAATACTTAAAGGTGAATCATCTCCTTTACACGTGTTCACTTGACCCCTTCGAGGATGGTATACTACTTGACACTCCACTCGTGTGCGCGCATAGGTATTGTCGGAGCTTCACGGATGATGAGGAGGAGTGCAAGCGCCAAGGATCACCTACACCATCCGCGAGGGAAGCGTGGAAGAGAAGACGGAAGAAACGGAGCTGCTGCAAGCTACAGGCTCCGGACGAACGGCGTTTACCGGACGTCCGACGCGTCCCAGGCGACCGGACGACCGGCAGCCATCGGACGTCCGTGACATCCTTCACAGAACCAAAATAGCGGAAGTCCGAGAGCTACCGGACGTCCATTCCCTCCCGAGCCACCGGACGTCCGGTGCGCAGCGGACGTCCGCTCCCTGCCTGTGCGCAGCCGCGGGCCTTTTGGCCATGTACCCCTTTCGCCCCTCACTTACCCCTTCGTGGCCCTAGACTATATATACTCCTCCACCTCCACCATTTTAGGTTAAGCATTTATTTAGCTCATATGTGAGATAGAGCTTTGCTCATCCATTACGGATCTACTCCACGAGAGAGACCGCGGCCCCTCTACGGAGAAGATCCACCTTGGATTCAAGACCCCTAAACGGGAAGATCCTTCTAGGATCCAAGACCTCCTCACGGAGATGAACTTTACCTTGTATCTTTCCCTTTGTTGTTCATGTACCTTGTGATCTTGTGTGTTTGACTGTCTAGTGGATGTGTGATTGGACTTGTTCTTGAGTGTTTTCCCTTGTGTTTCTCCCCGTGTTCATCGTGTTCTTTGTGGGATCCTCTCCATTTCGTGATAAATCGGCCATCTAGGGTTCCACCCTACATCATTATGGTATCAAGAGCCACGGTTTCTCACGAATTTGCAGCCCCCTCCACCGTTTTCTACCCTTGTTTTGTGTGATTTCGTCCAAAAAATTCAAAAATCCCCACCAAAAATAGCCCCAATTTTTTTGTGATATGTTGGTTTGATGATATTTTGTTGATTTTGATCCGTGGATTTGCTTGGTTTCAAGTGGATCTAGCATTTCCCCAAGTTTGCCCATCTTTCTTCCACAAAATCCGTCAAATTTGGACCCCAAAATCATCAAATTCCGCCCAAAACCGCGTCCCGGAACTCAAATCCCGCGTTGACCCCGACCCACCGGATGACCGGCATTTTACCGGACGTCCGGACCCTCACGAAGCACCGGACGTCCGGAACTCACCGGACGACCGGAACCATCTATACAGAAGAAAATACCGGATTTCCGGCCTTTACCGGACGTCCGGTACCTCTAGATTTTGAATTCGGCTGATTTTTGTTTTGTCCATAACTAATTCACATGAACTCTGATTTTGACGTTCTTGAGCTCGTTTTGAAGCTCTTGACATTCCCCATACCAGAAAAATACCACCATATTCTTTTGACTCCATAAAATGTTGTCAAATTTGGCAAGTTTGTATAGGCCCTCCACCATATCATCCGCATAGCCACCATAGCTTTCCGCAACCTAACCATTTTGTTCCCCATAGCATTTGTGGTTGCTTGAGTAGTGATTTGAGTCTCGTAAGGTTTTTAGGCTACTTAGGGACAATTGCTCTTCATCAACCACCACCACCATTTCCGCTTAGCCTTGCCCACTATACATTTCTGCCAACCCAACCTAACCCAATTTTGTTGAGCTTGTTTGAGTTGTGGCTTGTGTCTCCTAAGGTGTTTCGGCTACTTAGGGACCATGACTTCAACTCCGACACCGTGTATAGCCCATCATACACTTCCACCAACATAACCCATTTTGACCGGGTTTCCACCAACATTTCCGCAACCATCACGGCATTGTCCGCTACCAGCATTTGACATTTGTCTTTGAGATGTTGAGTTGTGGTTTTTCCGTTTCCTAAGGTGTTTCGGCTAATTAGGAACGGGTCTACATCGAGAACACCGCCACTCATCATCGCCACGAGGTCGTCATCGTACATAAGGACGGTAACCTCGACGACATCTTTGTATATTCCCCTTGCAATTGCATTGTTAACCCCTAGCCCATTTTTGCGTCACTTACCCATCGAGACTAGCCTTTGAGTATTGCCGGCAACGTTACTTGTGCACATTAGTGATCATCAAGCCGCTCTTCCATTGCATATATACCATATCATATTGGTGTCATCATATCATCCCTTGTGTCACAAGATTGTTCCCGCATATACACAATTGCTATCTTGGTTTGTGCATCGTGGCCATATACAAAAAAAGAGATAAAGCTTTTAAGCAAAAAGAGAAAGACAAAGAAGCTTGTAAGCAAGAGACATAGCATCACATCATATGATATCATACTTGATCATCTTGGATCATCTTGTGCTAAAAGCACCGGAACATCATACACATAGCATACTTGGGATAGAAAGTTCATACATTTGCATCTTATAGGTTGTGCACAAGTGTCGTATCCGCCTATTGAGCAATCGTGCTAGCGTCTCTCTTGAGTTGTGCAACACGAGTGTTTTCCGTGGACTCCACATTTTGTGCTCATTCCTTGGTTGCACGACCCCATCTATCTATCCGTGTGTGTGTTTCCGTGTGCGACCCACATTGCTATTTGTCTACTTGTTTCACTTGTTTCACTTGCGAATTTATGAATCTCTTTCAACATTATTGACTATTTCTAACATTTTGCATCAAATTTTTGTGCCACTTATCCTAACCAAGCCACTCGATAAGCTTTACTTGATAGGTGTGAGTGAACAAGTCCGGTACCAATTCCACTATTCTTTCATTTCACATTGAGTGAAACGGGATACATCCTCAACGTTGAGAAAAGGTAACTTGGTATTGTTTATCTTATCTCCTACTCACCTTTGCTCGAGTCTTGTGATGGATAGGCAAAGCATTTCATCTACTTCGGTCTACACCAACAACGACAAGTTTGATGCCATGGCGAATAAGTTCTGCGCCAACATGGATGCTCAAATGGAGGAGCTCAAAGCCCTCATCAAGAACCACAAGAGGTCTCCCTCATCTTCGAGAAGACGCTCTAATGCACATCCTTTCGAGCTACCATCTTCGGCGAGATCACATCGGCATCGACAACATCAACAACAAGAACGTGAAGGTCATGAGCTCAACACCAACAACCGCTCAACGACTTCACCATGTACCTTGGCATCTTAGCCAAGCGACTTCAAGGCATCTTCGCCTTTGGATATGCGGCATCTTCGCCCACAAGCACCTCAAGATTATGCTCAAGAGAAGCTTCCCAAGCTCAAGTCCGCGACTTCCACGAGCTACTACGACCTTGACAACGACCATGAGATTCCTTTCTATGGGACTCAAGACCCC
Organism: Secale cereale; assembly: GCA_902687465.1. Taxonomy (NCBI): domain Eukaryota; kingdom Viridiplantae; phylum Streptophyta; class Magnoliopsida; order Poales; family Poaceae; genus Secale; species Secale cereale. The sequence continues at coordinate 164,270,318 of LR738710.1, read as the reverse complement.
GAGGAGTATCTCGAGTGGGAACGCAAGATGGACAACTACCTGAAGCTACATCAAGTTCCCTACGAAGATCAAGTGAAGTGCACCACAAGACACCTCCACGACAACACGTCAACATGGTGGCTTCACACACGTTCGACGAGCTTCAACGTGAATTGGCCCAAGATGAAGAAAGCTATGCGAAGAGAGTTCGGGCCTCCCAACTACACGGAACAACTTCTACGCCAATTGGAGAACACCATTCAAGGATCCAAGTCCATCGACAAGTACTTCAAGGAGATGAAGATGGCCTTGCGACGAGCCGGCGTGCACGACCCCATTTCGATGAAGCTCCACTTCATGATGGGATTGCATAACGGCATCTACAAGACTATCTTCCTCGAGAACTACAAGTCCCTCGACGACAACTACATCGGTGCTCTTATGGCGGAACAAGAACTAATGAAGGCCAAGGCTTCTCCACCACAAGCAAACTTCTCGAAGACCAAGCTCCAAGACGGCGAGCATGAGGCTAGTACCACCATGATGTCCAAGCCCAACGAGCTCCAAGACGCCCCCCCCCCCAAATTCGACTTCACCGCCATCCCTCTTTGTGGCATTGATGATGCCGAGTCCACTTCGACTCTTTTTCAAGACGGTACGGCGACGAGTACGACTACGGAGCCATTCGAGGACCAAGCTTTGGAGGCGAACGACATGGTGACCAACGAGGATGATGCTTCCATCTTTGGAGGCGAGAGTGATGATGTGCCATCTTCGGCCTTCATCCACGACGACGATGACGAGATGGTTGAGCATGGGATTTTCCCTTCGACCACGACGGCGTATGACGACTTGAGTGACTTGTGCCACCATATTGAGAGTGAGAGTGAGTTCACCACTAGCCCCATATATGATGAGCTGCCCCAATTCCCATGTGAGGAGAGCCACAACCCCCACCACTTGAGTGAGATGAGTGACTCCACCATATGCGAGTTTGAGTGCACCCTTCAGGGAGTGAGTGAGCCACCACATAGAGAGAGTAAGATAGTTGATAGGTCATGTGAGGCCACTTTCATCACTAACGACTTGACCTCTACCTCTATTGTGTCTTCTCATTTGGTGCTAGGTCCCACATTGGATGACGCACCGATCCTCGACGACTTCGTCCTTCCTATGGACAAGACGATGGCCATGGTGGAATATGATGCACCCCCCCACATGGTTCCATCAAGATGAAGATGATGACCACCTTTTGGTCTTTCGCACCTCACCTACACCACATGAGAGGAATGAGAAAGGTAACAAAGGTGAAGGTGATGATCTCATCCCACTAGTGGACTATGTTAACATTGATGGCTTGCATGATGTCGATCCACCTATTGCCATGCTTCATTCAGGTATGATTTCCCCATGCGATGATTTACCCATTTATGATGAGTTTGATGATTGCCATGTGGAGTCTATTAGTTGTGATGCCATGTTGCATAAGATTTCATGTGATCATTCTCTTGGTCACATCATGTTTGACAATCCGCTTGACTTGTCATATGCTATGAATGAGATCAACCATATGTCATATTTGCAATCTCTTCGTAGTAATTATGCATATGCCATTAAAATAAACCCAATTTGCACTTATGGCATAGATGACAATCCCATGGTTATTGGCATTTGTTTTTCTTGTCATGATATTGACATGCTTCCTTTGCATCATATCCTTCATATGCCATGCCATGATTACCTAGCCTCAGACATGCATTGTTTCGGATGTTGTTCCACTTCTCCATATTATGCTTCCCCTATTGCTCATGAGGAGACCCCCATAGTTTCCTCATACATATTAGGAGATTTTGATCCATCCCATCCATTGCATGATCCCAATCCTTATATGCACCATACGCTCACCATGAATGAACATGCTATAGATGTGTCATATAATTGTATGCTCAATTTGCATTCACATCATGCTATACACAATAACTATTCATTCATGATGTATGACATGTTCTTATACCATGCATCAAATTTCTTTAAGCGATTCGTATCTTGTGCTAACTCACACATGCACATACACATCATGATGGATGATGTGTACATTTACCACGCGCACAATTTCTCTGGTTTGTGTCTCTTTTGTGTAGGTACACATGCATACTCGTCAACCTCGCAAGAGAACGAGTTGACTAAACGAGCTCTAGAGAGCAATGATGACTTGGGATTCCGTGGATTATCTTTCCCACTGCTCCCCTCGTGCAAAGACTTCGCGCATTCCTTCTACATGGCACTCACATGGTTATGGGTTATTGTCCATTATATCTCTTACGCCCATCTTGCCATCTTCACTTTGCATGATATGCTCATTCCTATGCCTTTTCCATGCATTTGTGACCCATGCTTTGCATTACACATGATGGTTGATTCTCATACTTGTATGTGTATTTGCAAGCTTGGTGGAGATATTGCTTGTTCTTGCCATGATGCCTTTGTACCCCATGCCTATTATGATGCTTTGATCTTGCTTTGTGTTCGTGCTTGCGATATGTCATGTGTATTACCTATACCCACTATTTGCTCACATGACTTGATTGCCATGCCTTCTCCTAGTGTGTTGCATCTTCGCTCCACTAGTTTGCACAACTTGATCACCATGCTTGCTTCATGTAGTGCATCACCCATGCTTCATACATGCTCATTTCATGCGGTTGATAGCCACTATTTCAATGCTTTGCACATGATTGCTAGTCCATGGTGTCATATGTCTTCATATGTTGCCTCTCGCATGCTAAATAATTTGCAATATATTGAGTGCAACAATGCCTTTCATCTTGCAAAAGAGATTGCCCCCATAGCATTCTATACACATTTATTTGGAGATTTTGACATCATTCTTGTGAAGCATGCTTGTTTTACCTCCTTGCACCATATGCCTAGTGCCATGAATATAGCTATTGTTGCATCATATTATTCATGCACTTTTGCTCCTAATGGTTATGTGCAAGAGAAGAGAACCATCATGATGGATGATGTGTTTATCTACCATGCGCATATGTTCTTCCTTTTGTTGTGTGCATGTGTAGGATACTTGGACTATATGTCGACTTCGACTTCACGTGAGTTGACCATTCAAGCTCTTGAGAGCGAGCCACTTTCTACCACGACGCTTCTACACCGCACTTGCTTGTGCTTCGGCATTGTGAAGGATGCACAAGGACACACTTTCGAGGTGATATCCTTCTCTTTAGAGAAACCACAATCCATGAGCATGAACATTTTGGATCATACTAGTTGTGTTGCTTGCACCATGACTCTTTGCACACATGCTAGAGATCTTTCTTCGACTTGCCATTGCCACATTGCCATGCTTCATGATATATATGCCTTGTGTGTTGCATCCGACTTGTGGATTACTTCCTCCTATCATGTGCTTGGTTGCAACAATATCATCTCTTCACATATGCCATGTCCCATTGCTTGTCACATGATTGACTTGTTTGCCTCAAACATGATGAACAATTGCTATTTCTATTGTGTTCAGTGCCACTCGATTTGCACTACACCCTATGCGCATTATGCTTGGATTGTCTTGCACTTGACCCTTGTGTTTAGACACTTCATTTTCTTTGGTGTTGTGAATGATTCGTATGCCTACCATAGACCTTTCATTGAGCGCTTTATGCATGACCTTGCTTGTGCTCAATTGATGTGCTTAAATGCCATGCCACAACCCTTTGTCACACCCTATGCTATGCTTGGTGACAACACTTGTTGGGTGAATCACCTCTTGAATGCTTGGTTTTGCACTAACGCTAACCACATTTGTTTTTCCAAGTGTTTGTTTTCCTTGCTCCTCTTGAAGGAATCACTCGACGGTGCGACATTGGAGAGTGCGCATGTAAAGCTTCAAGATGATGAGTACTTCGTGATCGTCCACATCTACACGACGACGCCATCTCTTTCCCATGGTGATTTGGTTTTTGATCCGAGGTCGGATCTTTCCCAAGGGGGAGGGGATGATGTGGAGCATCCTATGGACATCACCATGCCAAGAGTCCGTTTGGCAAGTGACACGTGTGACCTCTACTTGTCATACTTAAAGGTGAATCATCTCCTTTACACGTGTTCACTTGACCCCTTCGAGGATGGTATACTACTTGACACTCCACTCGTGTGCGCGCATAGGTATTGTCGGAGCTTCACGGATGATGAGGAGGAGTGCAAGCGCCAAGGATCACCTACACCATCCGCGAGGGAAGCGTGGAAGAGAAGACGGAAGAAACGGAGCTGCTGCAAGCTACAGGCTCCGGACGACCGGCGTTTACCGAACGTCCGACGCGTCCCAGGCGACCGGACGACCGGCAGCCACCGGACGTCCGTGACATCCTTCACAGAACCAAAATAGCGGAAGTCCGAGAGCTACCGGACGTCCAGTCCCTCCCGAGCCACCGGACGTCCGTTGCCCAGCGGACGTCCGCTCCCTGTCTGTGCGCAGCCGCGGGCCTTTTGGCCATGTACCCCTTTCGCCCCTCACTTACCCCTTCGTGGCCCGAGACTATATATACTCCTCCACCTCCACCATTTTAGGTTTAGCATTGATTTAGCTCATATGTGAGATAGAGCTTTGCTCATCCATTACGGATCTACTCCACGAGAGAGACCGCGGCCCCTCTACGGAGAAGATCCACCTTGGATTCAAGACCCCTAAACGGGAAGATCCTACTAGGATTCAAGACCTCCTCACGGAGATGAACTTTACCTTGTATCTTTCCCTTTGTTGTTCATGTACCTTGTGATCTTGTGTGTTTGATTGTCTAGTGGATGTGTGATTGGACTTGTTCTTGAGTGTTTTCCCTTGTGTTTCTCCCCGTTTTCATCGTGTTCTTTGTGGGATCCTCTCCATTTCGTGAAAGATCGGCCATCTAGGGTTCCACCCTACATCACATAAGTTATTTCCTGTCTTCCAAAGAGTCCACACAGCAGCGACACGTATAGCATTATGGGTGCGTTAATATTGTTGGAACTCCACCAGGAAGAAATGTTCATAAGAATATTGTTGGACTTTCGTTATGTCTCAATTGATGTTATATTCATGCGATTTTACGTTGAGATCCGTTCCAAAAATATATATCTGTTTTCAGTTTTTTATTTCTTTATGCTACTCTCTTTATTTTTGTATACAAGGCCGCAAGATCATATTACATGTACCATGGAAAAATTTAATGTCTTGTTTTGTAAATTCATTTTTCTTTTTGTTTAGTGAGATTATTAATACACCACATGCATGCAAGGAGGGGATAGAAAGCTGATTGGACTGTCATTATGACTGCATGCATGTAAGTATTAAATAGGCTACTAGCTCGAGAAACTATTATTAACATTTGTCTCGATTACTGTTGGTGGTCTTGTATAGATGCAAAATGTATTTTTTTACTTAACGTTTAATTTTTTGAACTATCCTCACGTGGGATCTCGTCTTAAATTACATGCAAAATGATGTCTGGTGGCATATTCGGCGACACTATACAAAGATTATTTGACACCACTTCCCTAGCTAAACAATGTGCAGCCCGATTTGCATCTCTCCTAACCCATGCAATCTTCCATTCCTCCCTTGACACCATAAGCCGCTTGACTTCCTCCACGATCGGTTCCAGAGGAGACAGATCCTTCACTTTGCTCCGGATTTTGCATACAATTTCTTGGCAGTCAGATTCGATGTACTCTCTAGGAATATTAAGCGCTTCCGCTAGAATGACTGCTCTTCGGCAAGCTTGAAACTCTGCTCTCGCTAGTTCATTGCACTTTGGGAGAAAGTGGCAAGCACTACTGATGTATGCACCATCGTGATTTCCGAGAACCACTCCAGCTCCTCCACCCCCCGTCTTTTCCGTTGCACCATCGACGTTTGTCTTGACCCATCCCTCTGTTGGTGGTCTCCACTTCTCTGTCGTTCCCGTCCTTCCCGGTTTGCTCTTGCGCCCATGGATGGCCTGCCATTCAACTATTAGGTTAAACACTCTCCTTGCTATCGCCTCCGCTTCCTCCACCCTTTTTCCTTCGCGAGCATTATTTCTTGCTAGCCAAAGTGCATATACACACAGTGTCATAACAACTCATTCATCATCTGAAGCTTCGGAAAACCATGACATGAGCCATCTCAAAAACGCACCCTGAGGGCTACATGACTCCGGTGGGATCGCCACCGGCACCCCCAATTCCGAATGCATTATCTTCCAAAACTTAACCGTGGGGTATCAGCCCCAGAATCTATGATAGATTGTCTCCTCTCGTCCACAAGCAACACAAAAGACTCCCGCTTTGATTCTCCTCCTCTGTAGCTAAGCCGTTTCTTATGATTCTCCACACGTGCGTTTTAACTTTCTCGGGTGCCACCGTATCCCATAGCTCAGCCATGACTTGTAGTCTGCCACTGATGAGGATGATTCTGTCCTCCCCGATCGCGCCCATTTCTAGCTCATGCGCAGGTGGTACGCCAACCTGACTGAGAAAACACCGCTCTTAGTGTAATTACACGCCTGATAGTCCTCCATGTGTAAGCCACCCACGGGAATTTGTAGTATCTCCCGAACCTCGTCCGGAGCAAACATGTTATGTACCACATTCGCATTCCAGGAGGCTCCGTCTGGCTCCAGAAGATCGCTAACTCTCACTATCCCAGGGATGTAGCTTTGGCCCAGTGGCTTTAGGATTCCTGGGAATCCAGTTATCATGATGTATTTTTATGTTAGAACCATCTCCAATTCTCCATATGAGGCCATCCAGCAACATATCCCTCCCATGTAAGATACTTCTGTATGTGTATGAACCCCCCGTGGGCAGGTTGCATTTAGGATGGATCCTTCTGAATAATATCGGGCTTTCAAGAGCCTAGCACACAGCGACGATGGCACCTGAAATAGTCGCCAAGCTTGCTTGGCAAGCAAAGCTTGGTTAAAGGCCTCCGGGTCCCGAAACCCTAGCCTTCCTTCATGTTTTCTCGTGCACATTTTATCCCAAGCGATACAATGAACTGTCTTCTAACCATTTGCTTCACCCCACCAGAAGTTTGACGAAATGGATGACAGATTCCCGCACATTTTCTTTGTGAGTTGGAAGCAGCTCATGGTAAAAGTTGGTGTTGATTGGAGACCGGATTTGACCAGCACCTCTCTCGCCGTCTTTGATAATCCTTGTCCTTTCCACACTGATACTTCCCCCCTTGCTCTCTCCTTGACATATCTAAAAGTTCCATCCTTCGAGCTCCCCACCATCGTAGGTAATCCCAGATACCTCTCACTCAGCACCTCCTCCGCAATACCCAGCACCTGCTTTAGCTCTTCTTTTGTAGCATCCTTCATACCTTTTCCAAAGAATATTGAAGACTTCTGAAGTTTCACTTTCTGACTGGGCGCAGCTTCATACTCCTGCAAAATGGCACGAAGTGACTCAATTTTATTCTAGAGCCCTCCAGAAAGACCACATTGTCATCCGCGAAGAGTAGATGAGTGACAATAGGCCCACTGCTACCGAATGATACCCCCTTGATTTCAGCTTCCTCCTACGCCTTCTTTAATAATGTCGAGAAACCCTCCACGCAAAACAGAAAAAGATATGGGGAGAGAGGATCCCCTTGTCTCACTCCTCTGGAAGGATTAAACCGCTGAGACAACCCCCCATTCAGCTACAGAGAAAGTAGGGGATTTCACACATTGCATAACCATCTCCATCCAGTTACAAGAGAATCCAAACTTCATTAGCATTTTCTCTAAAAAATCCCATTCCACTCTGTCATATGTCTTCATTATATCTAGCTTAACCGCACACATTGGCTTCTTGCGCTTCCTCTTCCTGATTGCATGCACACACTCATAGGCTACTAGCACATTATCCATGATTAGCTTGCCATGCACAAATGCACTCTGCTCCTCTGAGATCATGAAAGGAAGCACCACTTTCAGGCAGTTGGCCAGTGCCTTCGCCGCAATCTTATAAAGCACATTACAAAGACTAATAGGTTGGAATTGCGAGAGTAACTCCGGTGAGTTTACTTTCGGAATCATCACAATGATTGTGTCATTAAAGCCATTAGGAGCCGCCTTCCCCTCCAAAAACTCTCTGACTGTGCCGCATACATCATCCTTAACCAACTCCCAGTGGCATTGGTAGAACATGTCTGGTAGGCCGTCCGGCCCCGGCCCCTTGGTTGGCCCCATTTGAAAGAGAGCCGTTCTAATCTCCTCGTCGGAGAAAGGCATTGTCAATTTTGCGTTCATCTCATCAATAACCAGACCTTGGATACATTGCAAAACATTTTCTTTGTTATTTGATCCTTCAGTGCGTATAAAACTATGCAGCCATCGTACACATTCCTTCGTCATCTGTACATTTCGTTCCGTTCTCCCTCCTCAAGGCTTTGACCGTATTCTTTCGTTTGCGGTGCGAGGCTCGTTTTGGAAGTACTCTGTGTTCTGATCCCCTTCCATCAACCACTCCACTCTCAATATTTGCTTATGAGACACTTCCTCCCTCTCATATAGTTCATAAAGTTGGTCTTCTATGTCCTTTATTTCCTGTCTATACCCTGTCTCGGCAGCTCATTTTTTTGCGTCCAGTAACTTCCCCTTGAGGTGGGAACTCTGTTTCTTGATCGACCCAAAAACCTTTCGGCTCCACTCTTGTATGGACTTGGTCGCATCTTTGAGCCTATTGCATCCCGACTCCAGTTTCCCCTTCTGATGATTGGCTGCACGGGCTGCATCCCATGCAGCGGCCACCATCCCTTCATAGCCATCATGCCGGGCCCATGCTGCCTCATAAATAAAAGGACGATGTCCCTTTGCACGCGCCTCGACCAGTGTCTTCGATGCCTTAATGATTAAGGCTTGATGATCGGACTCTTCCGTCATCACATGTTGGACTTCTACCACCGGAAATAGCTGTGCAAAATCTGCGTTACATGTCGCCCGGTCCAACCTTACTTGAATGTTCTCATCCGCATCTCGCTTGTTATGCCATGTAAAAGGGTATTCCGAGAAGCCAAGATTCACTAGTCCGCGGTCCGACAAGCAATCCTCAAATAGTGCCATCTGGTTCAGACTCCTCGGGTTTCCACCTAGTTGTTCACTTTATCGTAATGCTTCATTAAAATCTCCCGCGCAAAGCCATGGTAGATCGTCCTGTGCCCTGAGATATCGAATAACCTCCCAGGTTTTTGTTCTCGTCTCAATACATGGCTCCCCATAGATTCCATGGAATCGAAAGGGGACCCCATCCTCCACAATCTTTGTGAAGGAAATATGCCCTAGAGGCAATAATAAAGTTGTTATTCATATTTCCTTATATATCATGATAAATGTGAAGGAAATATGCCCTAGAGGCAATAATAAAGTTGTTATTTATATTTACTTATATCATGATAAATTTTTATTATTCATGCTAGAATTGTATTAACCGGAAACTTAGTACATGTGTGAATACATAGATGAAACAGAGTGTCCCTAGTATGCCTCTACTAGACTAGCTCGTTAATCAAAGATGGTTATGTTTCCTGACCATATATATGTATTATCATTTGATGATCGGGATCACATTATTAGGACAATGATGTGATGGACAAGACCCATCCATTAGCTTAGCACTATGATCGTTTAGTTTTACTGCTATTGCATTCTTCATGACTTATACATGTTCCTCTAAATATGAGATTATGCATCTCCTGAATACCGGAGGAACACCTTGTGTGCTATCAAACATCACAACGTAACTGGGTGACTATAAAGATGCTCTACAGGTGTTTCCGAAAGTGTTTGTCGTGTTGGTATAGATCAAGATTAGGTTTTGTCACTCCAAGTGTTGGAGAGGTATCTCTAGGCCCTCTCGGTAATACACATCATAATAAGCCTTGCAAGCAAATGACTTATGAGTTAGCCACGAGATGATGTATTACGGAACAAGTAAAGATACTTTCTGGTAACGAGATTGAACTAGGTATGATGATACCAATGATCGAATCTCGGGCAAGTAACATATCGATGACAAAGGGAACAACGTATGTTGTTGTGCGGTTTGATCGATAAAGATCTTCGTAGAATATGTAGGAACCAATATGAGCATCCAGGTTCCGCTATTGGTTATTGACCGGAGATGAGTCTCGGTCATGTCTACATAGTTCTCGAACCCGTAGGGTCCGCACGCTTAACGTTCGATGACGATCGGTATTATGAGTTAATGTGTTTTGATGTACCGAAGGTTGTTCGGGGTCCCGGATGAGATCACGGACATGACGAGGAGTCTTGAAATGGTCGAGACATAAAGATTGATATATTGGAAGGTTATATTCGGACACCGGAAGGGTTCCAAAGTGTATCGGGTATTTTTCTGAGTACCGGGAGGTTACCGGAACCCCCGGGGAGTCTATGGGCCTTATTGGGCCCTAGTGGAGAAAGAGGGCAGAAAGCATGTGGCGGGGCGCGCCCCTCCCTAGGCCCAAACTGAATTGGTATAGGGCTTGGGGGGCCGGCCCCCCTTTTCCTTCTCCCTTCCTCCTCCTTCCTCCTTTCTCCTAGTATGACTAGGAAAGTGTGGAACCTACTCCTACTAGGAGTAGGACTCCACCCCTTGGGCACGCCCCCTATGGCCGACCCTCCTCCTCTCTCCCTCCTTTATATACATGGGGAGGGGGCACCCCATAGACACACAAGTTGATTTCTTAGCCGTGTGCGGTGCCCCCCTCCACAGTTACACGCCACTGCCATATCGTTTCACTGCTTAGGCGAAGCCCTGCGTCGGTAACTTCATCAGCACCGTCACCATGCTGAACAAACTCCCCCTCGGCCTCAATTGGATCAAGAGTACGAGGGACGTCACCGAGCTGAAGGTGTGCAGACCGCGGAGGTGCCGTACGTTCAGTGCTTGATCGATTGGATCGCGAAGACGTTCGACTACACCAACCGCGTTACTAAACGCTTCTCTTTCGGTCTACGAGGGTACGTGGACACACTCTCCCGCTCGTTGCTATGCTTCTCCTAGATAGATCTTGCATGATCACATGATTTTTTTTGAAATACTACGTTCCCCAACAGTGGTATCAGAGCCATGTCTATGCGTAGATGATATGCACGAGTAGAACACAATGAGTTGTGGGCAATAATAGTCATACTGTCATACTTTGATTCGGCGGTATTGTTGGATGAAGCGGCTCGGACCGACATTATGCGTACGCTTGTGCGAGACTGGTTCTACCAACGTGCTTTGCACATAGGTGGTTGGCGGGTGTCAGTTTCTCTTATTTCTCTTAGTACGGTGGTAGCATTATAAGATGATCCCTTACAAAAATTCAAGGTACACGTGTTCTCCCTGAGTATGCACCGTTGCGATAGTTCGTCGTGCCTAGACACCACGTGGTGATTGGGTGTGATAAGCTCTACGTTCAAATACAACGGGTGTAAGACAGTTTTGCACATGCAGAATACTCTGGTTAAACTTGACGAGCCTGGCATGTACAGACATGGCTTCGGAACACTGGAGACCGAAAGGTCGAGCGTGAATCATATAGTAGATATGATCAACATAAGATGTTCACCGCTGAAGACTACTCCATCTCACGTGATGATTGGACATGGTTTAGTTGGTATGGATCACGTGATCATTTAGATGACTTGAGGGATGTCTATCTAAGTGGGAGTTCTTTAGTAATATGATTAATTGAACTTTAATTTATCATGAACTTAGTCCTGATAGTATTTGCAAATTATTTTGTAGGTCAATAGCTCGTGTTATAGCTCCCCTATGTTTTTGATATATTCCTAGAGAAAACTAAGTTGAAAAATGTTAGTAGCAATGATGCGGACTAGGTCCATGATCTGAGGATTATCCTCATTGCTGCACAGAAGTATCATGTCCTTGATGCACTACTAGGTGATAAAGCTATTACAGGAGCAGATGCAGACATTATGAACGTTTGACAAGCTCGGTATGATGACTACTTGATAGTTTAGTGCACCATGCTTTACGGCTTACAATCAGGACTTCAAAAACGTTTTGAACTCCACGGAGCATATGAGATGTTCCAAGAGTTGAAAATAGTATTTCAGACTCATGCCCGTGTTGAGAGGTATGAGACCTCTGACAAGTACTTTGCCTACAAGATGGAGGAGAATAGGTCAACCGATGAGCATGTGCTCAGAATGTCTGAGTACTACAATCACTTGAATCAAGTGGGAATTAATCTTCCATATAATATAGTGATTGATAGAATTCTCTAGTCACTATCACCAAGCTACTAGAACTTCGTGATGAACTATGATATGAAAGGGATGACGAAAACGATTCCCGAGCTCTTCGTGATGTTGAAATCAACGAAGGTAGAAATCAAGAAAGAGCATCAATTGTTGATGGTTAACAAGAAAAATAGTTTCAAGAAAAAGGCAAGGGGAAGAAAGGGAACTTCAAGAAGAATTACAAGCAAGTTGTCACTCCCGTGAAGAAGCCCAAAGTTGGACCTAAGCCTAAAACTGAGTGCTTCTACTTCAAAGGAAATGATAACTGGAAGCGGAAGTTCCCCAAATATTTGGCGGATAAGAAGGATGGCAAAGTGAACAAAAGGTATGATATACATGTTATTGATGTGTACCTCACTAGTGCTCATAGTAGCCCCTGGGTATTTTGATACTTGTTCGGTTGCTAAGTTTAGTAACTCGAAACAGGAGTTGCAGAATAAACAGAGACTAGTTGAGGGTGAGGTGATGATGTGTGTTGGAAGTCGTTCCAATATTGATATGATCATCATCACACACTCCCTTTACTTTTGGGATTAGTGTTAAGCCTAAATAAATGTTATTTGGTGTTTTTGTTGAGCATAAACAAGATTGGATTGTGTTTATTGCAATACGATTATTCATTTAAGTCAGAGAATAATTGTTATGTGTTTACATGAATAAAACCTTCTATGGTCATACACCCAAGGTAAATGGTTTATTGAATCTCGATCGTAGTAATACACATATTCATAATATTGAAGCCAAAAGATGCAAAGTTGATAATGATAGTGCAACTTATTTGTGGCATTGCCGTTTAGGTCATATTGGTGTAAAGCGCATGAAGAAACTCCATGCTGATGGGCTATTGGAATCACCTGGTGCTTGCAAACCATGCCTCATGGGCAAGATGACTAAGACTCCATTCTCCGGAACAATGGAGCGAGCAACAGACTTATTGGAAATCCTACATACTGATGTGTGCGGTCCGATGAGTGTCGAGGCTCGCGGTGGGTATCGTTATTTTCTGACCTTCACTGATGATTTGAGCAGATATGGGTATATCTACCTGATGAAGCACAAGTCTGAAATATTTGAAAAGTTCAAAGAATTTCATAGTGAAGTAGAGAATCATCGTAACAAGAAAATACAGTTTCTATGATTATTTGAGTGATGAGTTTGGTCTTCATTTAAAACAAGGTGGAATAGTTTCACATCTCACGCCACCCAGAACACCACAGTGTAATGGTGTGTCTGGACGTCGTAACCGTACTTTATTAGATATGGTGCAATCTATGATGTCTCTTACCTATTTACCACTATCATTTTGGGGTTTTGCATTAGAGACAGCTGCATTCACATTAAATAGGGCACCATCTAAATCCATTGAGACGACATCGTATGAATTGTGGTTTGGCAATAAACCAAAGTTGTCGTTTCTTAAAGTTTGGGGCTGCGATGCTTATGTGCAAAAGCTTCAACCTGATAAGCTCGAACCCAAGTCGGAGAAATGTGTCTTCATAGGATACCCAAAAGAAACTGTTGGGTACACCTTCTATCACAGATCTGAAGGCAAGATATTCGTTGCTAAGAGTGGATCCTTTCTAGAGAAGGAGTTTCTCTCAAAAGAAGTGAGTGGGTGGAAAGTAGAACTTGATGAGGTAATTGTACCTTCTCCCGAATTGGAAAGTAGTTCATCATAGAAATCAGTTCCAACAATTCCTACACCAATTAGTGAGGAAGCTAATGATGATGATCATGAAACTTCAGATCAAGTTACTACTAAACCACATAGGTCCACCAGAGTACGTTCCGCACCAGAGTAGTACGGTAACCCTGTTCTGGAAGTCATGTTACTAGACCATGACGAACCTACGAACTATGAGGAAGCGATGATGAGCCTAGATTCCGCAAAATGGCTTGAGGCCATGAAATCCGAGAGGAGATCCATGTATGAGAACAAAGTGTGGACTTTGGTTGACATACCTGATGATCGGCAAGCCATTGAAAATAAATGGATTTTTAAGAGGAAGACCGACGCCGTTGGTAATGTTACTGTCTACAAAGCTCGACTTGTTGCGAAAGGTTTTCGACAAGTTCAAGGAGTTGACTACGATGAGACTTTCTCACCTATAGCGATGCTTAAGTCTGTCCGTACCATGTTAGCAATTTCCGCATTTTATGATTATGAAATCTAGCAAATGGATGTCAAAACTATTTTCCTAAGTCGACATCTCAAAGAAGAGTTGTATATGATACAACCAAAATGTTTTGTTGATCCTAAAAGTGCTAACAAAGTGTGCAAGCTCCAGCGATCCATGTATGGACTGGTGCAAGCATCTCGGAGTTGGAATATACGATTTAATAAGGTGATGAAAGGATATGGTTTTATACAGACTTACGGTGAAGCTTGTATTTACAAGAAAGTGAGTGGGAGCACTACAATATTTTTGAAAAGTATATGTGAAAGGATCGAGAAAGGTGTCTAGAGGGGGTGAATAGACTCTTAGCAAGAAAAGTGGCAGTTTTTAACTTCTTCAAGTTTAGATGGAGTTTTAGCAGATGTTTAAACATTCACAATACATATCAAGCAAGCATGACAAGAGTATATGGGCAGCGGAAAGTAAAGCATTTAATTTTGCAAGAATGTAAAGGGATGGGATTGGAGTGTGCAAACGCAATTGGAGACACAGAGATTTTTTATCCGTGGTTCCGATAGGTGGTGCTATCGTACATCCACGTTGATGGAGACTTCATGTAACACCCCAAGTGTAACACCTTCCTTATATGGCAATAAAGCAATTATCAATTTGATCCTTATCCTTCCCTTGGGGGTTCTTGTCATTTATACATTCTTTTGTTATTGCATTGTCATTTTTTTCTCTTATGCATCCATGCATTGCTTCATCATCACCAAGGCATCATGTTCATCTTAGCATTCTTTTACTTGCACATGTGATGATCCTTGTCCTAACATGCCAAGTGAGCGCATCTTGTTATTATGTTGGTGGTGATAGAGACCATGGCCATGCTAACCCTAAACCCCCCTCTTCCTTTTGCATCACTCTTCTCCTTCCTCCTTTTTCTTTCCTTTCTTTAAGTAATTTTGCAAGTGACTTAGCCTCTTCCTATAATGTTCATCTCCTCCCCACTTCTTTGTTACCTTGACATAAGTCACCTTGCAAAGCCTTGCCTCAATATGAAATGATTTCATTAGGTTCAAAAATGACAGAAGTTTGAACCATATTCAAACTTGTTTTATTTTTCTACCTCTATAAATGCCCAAGTCATTTTTTTAAAATAGGGCATAAATCCAGGAGCATGGGGATATTTTATTTATCTCCTAATTCCTTTTCCTTGTGCTTGTGCTTTTTCTTTTATTTTCTGTCTGAGGAAAATGGAAAAAGAAAAGGTTATAAAGAGCAGCAGCCACAGCTGTGCAGCCCAACCAACTTGGGCCTCCTTTTCCCCCTCGGCCCAGCTATACCAGCCCGCAACGTCCCTGCTACCTTTTGCACCCGCACGCCTCCTTCTGCTTCGCAGCCACGTGGACATCTCGGCCCCACTTGTCATCGACTGCGCCAGAAATCTCACCCACCTTTTCTTCCTCCTCCCGCGACGCCATGGAGACCGCGAGCACGACGCCGTTGCCGCACCGTCGTGGCTCTGGCCCTCCTTTTAAACCCTCTCCGTGTCCAACCCATCCTCTAGGGTTCCCTCTTCCTCCTCCCGCCGCCTGGTGAGCTAAGAGCCACCAGATCCACTGCTCCGCAGCTATCCAGAGCACATATGAGAGCGCAGGCTTGTCCCCAACGTGCTTCCCGTCCTCCTCTGCCTCGCCAACATTGCCGGTCTTCTTCCTCGATGTCGTTTACATCGTCTACGTCCACTACACGGAGCCGATCGCCTCGCCTGCGACTTCTTCTTCCTCTTCTTCAACTCCAGCAGCCGCGGGTGTTCGATCATCACCGTCGTCGACTCCGTCCACCTCTCGGCTAACCAAACACCTCCGTGCTTGTGGTACGTTCACGCACCTCCCCGTGCCCTTTTCCCCTTCGCCCGCGTCGTCTAGCACATAGTTCACCGTGCACCCGAGCTCGTCGCCGTCGGGCCTCGTCTTAAGCGAGTGTTCCGACCACCTTAGTTCCTCCGCTGTTGCCCGTCGTGTTCGCCATGTCGCGTAGATGCTGCTATTGCTTTCAGCGCTCCGTTCAGGACACTGCTTTGTCTCGTCGAGGTCCGCCGCCGCCGCTCTGTTTGATGCTCGCCGGCGTCGTTGTAGTCGTCGCTAGGTGCTGCGAGTGCACGTCGTGGATGCGGAGTTCCCCCAGGAACATACCGCACCACTCAGCCGCCAGATTGGGTCGCGGGAGCAGCTCCGACGGGCTCTGTTTTCCCCTTCGCTCTGCGTCTTCAGTTATCTCTTAAGGCAATGTTCGCCTTAACTGTCAGCAACACTCGCCTAGCCCAGTGGCTTGTCTCTTCGTCAGTTAACCAGAGGGCAGGGTTCGAATCCCGTCGGGGGCAGTGGTTATTCCCCCCCTTTTGCAATTTCTGAGCCACTGACAGGTTGGCCCCACCTGTCATCCTTTCTACTCATTCCACCCACACGCGCACCCACTCTGCCACGTTGGATTCCCTTTGGTCCACCAGTCAGTGTCTCTGGCTAGATCCAGGCGGGGTCAGTTTGTCTTTTTCTTTTGTTTTGTTCTCTGTTTTGTTTTTGTTTTTCTGCATTATCTTTGCATATTTAATATCTGTTAAAATATGCATCTGATGAAAATGAGTTATATATGAAAACTACTTAGTTTTTCATGTAGAATATTAATATGCAGTCTGTTGCCATGCTTAAAAACATTTAAAATGTTGTTTGAATTAATTTGATTTTAAAATATGCTCAAACTTGTAAAAATCATAACTAAATATCTACAACTCCAAATTTGACAAACTTTATATGCATTTGGGGTGGAAAAATGTGTAGATTAATGTGGTGCTGTTACTTTGCATGTTTAACAACTTTAAAGAATGACTATATAAGATCTGCCCTATTTGTATTTATATGAATATGGGAGTTTCCGGAAATTGTTGTTTGTTCTTTCCGGCCCATTTAAAATGCTAGCATGTTGCCGTTAGTCCTAGATGCACCCCTTGCCATGTTAAACAACTTTTAAAACTTGTTGCGTGCTTGTATAAATAATCTACATAACCACTTGTGGCCATGTTAGTTTTATTCCTTTTGCTTGTGTTCCACATGTGTGTGATCTTGTTATTGCCATGTTATTTGTGCACTCTTCTTGTCCCTAGGAGTTGCATCATGTCCTACCCATGTTCACATGCATCATATTCATGCATCTTGTGTTTGAGCATTGCATGATGATTGATTGTTGTTCTGTTGTTGCATTGTTGTGTTTGTTAGAGCCCGATGATGATTCGGAGTGCGAGGTTCCTTTCGAGGCTGAGTTTGAGGAGCAAGGTTACGATCCCTCCGTGGAATCAACATGCAAGATGACCATTACCAGATATCAGTTCTATCTTTTCCTATGCTAGATGTCTCGTTCTTTAGATATTGCCTTGATGCCTATTCCTGTTTGTCAGCCCTCCTATTGTTTCCATGAAACTCTCTAACCACCTCCCTAGCAAACCGTTGTTTGGCTAAATACGCATCGCTCAGCCCCTCTTATAGCGTTGTTAGTTGCAGGTGATGTTTTGAAGATTTGCCCCGTCATGAAGTTGTTGTTGGGATAACACAATATATAATACCTGTTAAACTAATTCACTACATATTTGTAATGGGTCGAAGGCTAAGCCTTTCTGCTTGGTGTTTTGTTCCACTCATGCCACCTTAGGAACCGATAAACCGGTGTTATGTTCCTTGATTTAGCGTTCCTAACACTGTTGGGGTTTATGGGCCCCCTTGATAATTCGCTCTATTTAAAGCTTTTCCAGCAAGGCCCAACATTGGTTTTATATTTACCTAATAACTAAAATTTGCATAGGGACTAGCTACCCTGAGGACTTAATTAACAACCCCCGGGCCAGTGCTCCTGATGAGTGTTGGTCCAAACTAGAGCCACTTGCGGTGCCACCCAGATTCTGGGGTCTTTGGTTGCCGCACGAACTGCTCATCCGGCCGTGGCCTGAGACGAGGTACGCGCGGCTACTATCAGGGTGTCCGCACGCCGGGAGGTCTTGCTGGATTAGTTTTACCTTTGTCGAAATAACTTGAGCACGGGATTCCGAGAATACTCGAGTCTTCACACTTTGGAGTTGCGACTCCGCGGATCGTAAGCTTGTGATGGGCTAATTTGGAACACCCCTGCAGGGTTTGATCTTTCGAAAGCCGTGCCCGCGGTTATGTGGCAGATGGGAATTTGTTAATATCCGGTTGTAGTTAACTTGACACCTTATTCAAAAGAATACACTACCTTTGTGAGTAACCGTGATGGTCTCTTTCCGAAGGGCTTCGGGAAGTGAACACGGTAGGGTTATGTTTGATCGTGAGTAGCTAGGATCACTTCCTGATCAACTTGGCGATCGTTGGCACTTGTTCTCTTCTCACTGTAAACTCGTAAGCAAGTGCTTAGTGCTTGCTGTAGCCCTTTTTTATGGCCTTGCACACCTAAGGTTTTGGTAGTTTTGATACCCGGGAACGGGATGGCTGAGTCCTCTGTGGCTCACAGATTCAACACACACCAGATGCAGGTACCGCTGAGAACAATGCAGGAGATGGTTCGGAACTTCACTGGGAGGTCGATGAAGAGCGTGGACGTTACTACGTTTCGTATCCCGATGACCAGTAGTGGTTCTTACTAGGAGGATCCGGGCTTGTGTTATTTATGGTATCTTTCTCGTTTGGTTTTCGTCCGTAGCCGGACCCTGATGTTCTTTGGATGATGTATGTTATTGTATTCATTGTGTGACGTGGCGAGTGTAAGCCAACTATCATTTTACAATTTCATCCCTGAATTTTACATGAGATGTGCAAAGATACCATACTTGAGATCATTCTAGTATGCGTTTATGTCCTTAAGTCGTGCCTCCAGACGTGGGGGACATAGCCGCATATTGGGCATTACAAGTTGGTATCAGAGCCTTCTCCAACCTAGGAGCCCCCTGATTGATCGAATCGCTGACGGTTGAGTCTAGGCACACACAAAAAAAGTTTTTAGTCCTATACATATATCGGAGAGTAGGATTTCTTTTTACTCCTCATCCCTTCATCGCTCTAGTGAGGACTCCTGATGTTGTTCTATCTCCTCTACTCTCAAAATTCATTAATTTTTTTAGGATCATGCGGGTATTGTTTGGATTTTTCCGATATCTTTGTGACGAGAACATTGTTCTCGATGTCTCCTGTCATTTAGGGGTTGTGGCAGTGTCCTGGCGTGTAGCGACCAGACCTCAAACAGTCCGATCTCTGTGCATCAGTGTCATCCCTGGTTCAGTAATGCTGACACGCACAATACTTGAAGGATTTATAACAGAGTAGCAATCACACACTTATTACATCGATAGTCCAACGATCACTTTATTACAAATAATATGGCTGAAGGCCATCTAATACGATAACAGCGAAAGGCTTGGAAGATGAGTGAGTCCATCAACTCCAGCGGCATCACTGAGTATAGAACCACGACCTAAAAAGGGCATCTTACTCGTCATCTGAAAAAGTCTGCAACATGAAACGTTGCAGCCCAAAAACGGGTCAGCACATGGAATATGCTGGCAAGGTAACACAAGAGAATGCAATGAAAGTAAAACTATACTATATGCAATATGGCTGGTGGAAAGCTCTATGGTTAAGTTTTTGCATAAAGCCAATTTTCCCTACTTCAAAGGAATGCATTTTAATTAACTATCATGGTAGTTGAAACATCGTTGAGAAGATAGACATCCTCTCAACCCCAATTAAAGTTCATCATTAAACCCAACAAAATTAAATTAAAGTAACATGTTGAGATGCACATGAAAATCCAAGTACTAGATACTCAAGACGTCCATAACCAGGGACACGGCTAATCATGATCAGTTTGTACACTCTGCAGAGGTTTGTGCACTTTTCCCACAAGACTCGATCGCCTCTGTTTGGTTTCTCGCACTGCATGGTGTTTGAGAAATGGATGACCGAGACATAGTCTTTCAGAAGCGCTAGCACCTTACGATCGGGCGGACCGTACCAACCTACATCCCCTACATCTGCTAGTCCACCACTGTAAGAGTTCGCACAACCTTCTCATACTATGCTAGAGCCCATAATAGCATTGTGGCTGCACACGGAAGTTTCTAGTATGAATAATCTCATGATCCCTTTGAGCCTAGGTGGCGGTCCAAAAGAAAAACAGGCAATCCTGGAATACCCAGATGTGTATTAATGTTTCCACCTTAAGTTGAACCATTAATTAAACAATCTCACATCTGTCATGGATTTTACTCACCCAATCCACGTCTACGAGCATAGCATGTCCTAGCAGCAAACGTAGAAGTAACTCCCAAAGGTTTGAATGTAATGCAGGTAATAGGTGCTACCTCAATCTACTTCCCAATCGCACAAATTAATTGATCCTACTCATGAAATGTGTTAGGGTTGGACTAATGCAATGAAAACTGGGTAATTGGAAAGTATGATCAAAGTGTTACTTGCCTTGCTGATGATCCGCAAAACCTAGAGACTCAAAGTAGCAAGTGGCGCACTCCGGGTACTCTATCGCAATCAAACAAATAAGCATACAATAAGTACTTAACTAATGCACGGGTAAAACTCAAATAAGAGATCTAACCAGAAAGTTCAACATAAGAACTCCGGTTTGCAAAAAGAATCAACTCGAAAGAAGCAACGAAACTCAAACTGCAAAACAAACGAGCTCCGAATTACTAGTTGGCCTAAAGTCAAATTTTACAGTAGCCAAAACTTTGTTCAAGTTGATCTAACGTAAAGAGGGCTTCGAGACGAAGATCTGTGATTTTGAATCACCTGATTCCGACTCTCGAGCGAAAAGAAAAACGAAAAACAAGATCAGGGCAGAAATCACGATCGGAATAACCGCGGATAAATACCCCGAAAAAGAAAAACGACGAACAGGCTAACGAACGAACGTTCGCTGTCTGCGGTTAACTAACGAAAACCATTCGCTAAAACAAACGTACGGACGAACGTCCGCTAATTAGCTAAACCGAAAAAACCGAACCGATCTATTCTAAAAAAACAGATCTTGGTTTTCCTAAATAAAACCGATCGGTTAACCGAAAAAAACTAACTACCTCGAACTCCGGCGAACTCCAGCGGTCTCCGGCGAGGGGGCGGCGGCGGCGGCTGCGAGGCGGCGGGGTGGCAGTTGGCGGCGGCGGGTGGCGGGCGGCGGCGGCGGGTGGCGGCGGCGGCGGGTGGCGGCGGCGGCGGGTGGCGCGGCGGCGGCGACGGGCGCGTCGGGCGGCTAGGGTTAGGGCGAGGCTGCGGGGCGGGCGAGGCTTTGGGCCGGCGGGTCTGCGGCTTATGCCCTGTCTCTTGGTCCGATACGAGACTAGGTCAGTTTTTTTTAAATAGAGTCCCGGCGCAGAAAAACTAACGAAAGAAATACCAAACGGACTCCAAAATTCCCGAAATAAATTTTCATCGTCCTCGAATAATATTTAGGACAAAGTGAACATTTTTCCCGGACCTAAATGCAGTTTTGAAAAACGCGTATTTTTCCTATGCAAATAAATCCGCAAATAAATCTAGAAAAATATCAAAAGTGGTTTTAATATTTTTCCTCCAATATTTCTGTTATTTTGGAGAAGTCATATTATCTCCGCTCATATTTTGTACTTAGAAATATTTTTAGGAGGGAAAAATAATTAGAATCACACTGTCCTCGTACCGGTATTTGAGCGAACTCAAATACGAAAACGGTAAAATTCCCAACTCTCTCCGTAGGTCCTTGAGTTGCTTAGAATTTCGAGGAACTCCACGGAAAAAATGCAAATGCAAATATGATCTATGTATAACATTCCAAATTGAAAAATTTGGGATGTTACACAGAGAGTTGAGCTTTGAGGTGTTGTTGTCACATATGTATCGTAGCGGTTCTAGAATACCAGAGTCGGCCGACATCGAAAACTCTTCTATGCGGTTAGTGGTGAGATAACCCCGACGTCACCCAGTACTGGTGGGATAGTTCAGGAGTATTGCCACAGCTAGTATAGCAGATGCGTTTCGAAGGTCCGAGGTAAACAGTTTCCGAGGAGGACTGGTTATGTGTTGACGGATGGATACAGCTGGATGTAGGTTTAAAGTTGAGTGCGTGGTGCTTCCCCTGTATCCCCAACACAAGATTACATAACCAGAAAGCTTCAGGAATTAATAGGTGTTTTTTCAAGTAGCTCGTAGGTATTCTTCCAACGAGTGCATGTTTTGATGTTTGGGGTTCAACATCGAGTGAAGAGGTTTCATGGGTGCTATTCCAATTGGGAGTTGCAACTTAAAGGGTCCTTGGCTATGCTGATCCGGGGATTGCAACACCCTTTGTAAACTGTACCATGGGGCATTCAACACGAACATGTGGGACGAAACTTCTATCATGTATTTGTTTCATCTGTACCTTGTTGTCTTTATTTTATATTTTGTCTCCCAAGTGCCTTCTCGACATTATTGTTGTACCATTAAACTGTGGAATTCATTCGTTCATTTTGTTCGATTGTTCATTGTGAAGACTTTTGTTGCAAATATCTAGCCGTTGATTCAGCTTACCTGTTTTGCATCAATGGCTAACGGTTGTCATCACATTCAGGATGGCTCCTAAGAAGGTTCCCAACCCAAACCAAGAGGGTGAAGAAGAGCGTCCTCCTGAACATCCTCCTTCCCCTCCTCCTACGGCTGAGGCATGGAGAGCAATTATGCAAGCAACCAACCAGAACACTCAGATTCTCATGCAGATGATGCAGAATTTCCAAGCCAATCAAGCAAATCAAGGCAATCATGGGAACCACAACCAAGGTAATCTGTTCAATCAACCTCACTTTGCGACACTGAACCAATTCCTGGAAAACCAACCAAAGTCGTTCAGTTACTGTGTGGACCCGCTAGATGCTGAAGATTGGATCATAGACATCAAAAAGCACTTTGAATGCAGTAACATGAGGCCTGAGGATTATGTCAAGGTTGCCGCTATCCAACTCAAAGATCAAGCTGCTGATTGGTGGCAACAGTACAAAGACTCCAGAGGTGATCGTAAGATCTCGTGGTCTGACTTCTGCAAAGATTTCCACTCTCATCACATTCCAACCAGTGTCATTGAAGGCATGCGTGAGCAATTCCGCAACATGAAGCAAGGCAAGTCAAGTTCCAGAATCTTGCCCGTAATGCGAAGCAAGACATCCCCGATGCCAAGAGCAAGATATATCAGTTCCGAAGTGGTTTGAAAGACGAACTCCAACTTGCTCTCACCTTGTTCGAGCCAGACGAATTTGACCAATTCTACAATATGGCTCTCAAGCAAGAGGCAGCTCGAGTCAAGTGTGAAGCTTCCAAAAAGAGGATTAGAGATGCTGTTCACTCCTCCTCTTCCTCTCAAGTGGTTGCCAAGAAGCAGAAGTTCTGGCTACCGCCTCCTCCAGTGTTCCGTCCTCCAAGCAACAACAAGCACTCAGGTGGCCGTGGATTCTGCCACCCACCCAACCCAAGCAATCAGTCCAAGCCTCAGTTCCAAGCTTCAAGATCAAGTGGTCCTTATCATCGGCCTCTTTCGGAACTTACTTGCAACAAGTGTGGCCAGAAGGGTCACTATGCTAACAAGTGTCCCAACCCAAGGCGCCTTCCGCCTCCTCCACCTATCAGCACTGCTATTGTCAAGCACAACCCCAAGTCAGAAAGAGTGAATCTGATGAATACAGCTCAAGCAGAGAATTCTTCTGATGTGATAATTGGTAATCTTCCAGTTAACTCAATTCCTGCAAAAGTCTTGTTTGATTCGGTTACAACGCTTTCTTTCATTTCTAGACCATTAGTTGCCAAGCATGAATTTGTCACTCAAGTGTTGCCAAAGCCATTGAATATTATTTCTCCTGGATTGCAGATGTCCTCTCGGGTGCATGTTCCGGATATATCTATTCATATGGGTGATTACAGTTTTCTGGTTTCCACGGTTGTTCTCGGTAACTCCAACATTGATCTTATTCTTGGGATGGATTGGCTCTCCAAGAATGATGCAAACATTGATTGTGCAAACAAGGAGGTCAAGCTAACTCATCCTGACAAAGATGTGATTATCTTCGCAGCTCGAGATAACACAATCAGGATATTCTCTCTCAATGAAAAGGGCGAGATTAATGCCATTTCTCAGATCCCGGTGGTACGTGAATATGAGGATGTATTCCCTGAAGAGCTTCCAGGCATGCCTCCCCACCGTCAAGTTGAATTTTTCATTGAACTTGAACCCGGTACCGAGCCAGCATGTCAGCGCCCGTACAAGCTTTCTCCTGATGAGTTGAAGGAGCTGAAGAAACAACTCGATGCGCAAGAATGTATGGGTCTAATCAGACCAAGTACTTCTCCTTGGGGTTGTGGTGTTCTATTTGTCAAGAAGAAGGATGGCACGGAACGCCTTTGCGTTTATTACCGGCCATTGAACAAGAAGACAGTAAAGAATAAGTACCCGCTCCCCAATATCCATGAATTGTTCGAGCAGCTCAAAGGAGCAAAGGTATTCTCGAAGCTCGATCTCCGGATGGGTTACCATCAGAATCGTATCCGTGAAGAGGATATTCCTAAGACCGCATTCAGAACGAGTTTTGGCTCCTATGAATACACGGTCATGTCTTTCGGCCTTTGCAAATGCTCCACCCACTTTCTCTCGGATGATGCACTTCATATTCAACCCCTACACCAATGAATTCATTCTCGTCTATCTGTATGATATCTTGGTATTTTCCAAGAATGAAGAAGACCATGCCAAGCACCTCCATTTGGTTCTTGACAGGCTCCGTGAGCACCGGTTCTATGCGAAGTTCTCCAAATGTGAATTCTGGCTGGATAAAGTCCTCTATCTTCGCCATATTATCTCTGCCGAGGGCATTTCTGTTAACCCCGAGAAGGTTGAAGCAATTGTCAACTGGGAACCTCCGCAGAATGTCAAGCAACTCTGAAGCTTCCTTGGTCTCGCTAGCTATTGCAGAAGGTTCGTTGAGAAGTTCTCCAAGATTGCCAAGCCTCTTTCCGACCTGTTGCAGAAGAATGTCAAGTACTCACGGACTCCTGATTGTGATGTGGCATTCAAGACACTCAAAGAGAAGCTCATTTCTGCTCTGGTTCTTACTCCTCCGGATGAGTCCAAGCCTTATGAAGTCTTCTGTGATGCTTCATTGCAAGGTCTTGGTGGTGTTCTCATGCAAGACAAGAAGATTGTAGCATACACTTCTCGTCAGCTGAAACCAAATGAAAAGAATTACCCCACACATGATCTTGAGCTAGGAGCAGTTGTTCATGCCTTGATCACGTGGAGACACCTTCTATTGGGCAGAAAAGTGGACATCTTCACCTATTACAAGAGCTTGAAGTACATCTTCACTCAACCAAACCTTAACCTTCGCCAGACTCGTTGGGTTGAGATGATTCAAGAGTACGATCCAAGCATTGAGTATACTCCTGCCAAGGCCAATGCATTGCAGATGCCTTGAGTAGAAAGGCGTATTGCAGCAGTCTCCTTCTCAAACCGTTCCAACCTGAACTTTGTGAATCATTCAGGAAGCTCAACCTCCAAGTTGTTTCGCAAGGCTTTCTTGCAAACCTTCAAGTTGCTCCTACCTTGGAAGATCAAATCCGTGAGGCCCAACTCAGTGATGCTATGGTGCAGAAAGTGAAACATGGTATTGCTAAGGGTAATCCCAAGTACAAGTGCTAGCACGTTGATGAGAAAGACACCTTATTCTTTGAGGACAGGATCGTGGTTCCCAAAGGTGATCTCAGGAAGCTCATAATGAACGAAGCACATGACTCACTTCTCCCGATACATCCAGGAAGTTCCAAGATGTACCATGACCTCAAGCAATCATATTGGTGGACTCGCATGAAAAGGGAGATTGCCCAATTCGTGAATGAATGTGATTTCTGCAGAAGAGTGAAGGCAGAGCATCTACATCCAGCCGAACTCCTTCAACCTCTACCTATTCCCGAGTGGAAATTCGATCACATTGAGATGGATTTCGTCACCGGTTTTCCCAAGTCCAAGAAGGGAAATGAAACTATCTTTGTGGTGATTGAAAAACTAACTAAAGTAGCTCATTTTCTTCCCGTCAAAGAATCCATCAACGCAGCTCAGCTGGCAGATCTGTACACCTCCAGAATTGTATCTTTGCATGGCATTCCTCAAGTGATCTCCTCAGGACGTGGAAGCTTGTTCACTTCCAAGTTCTGGGATTCCTTTCAGTCAGCCATGGGCACAAAGATTCGCTTCAGCACTGCGTTTCACCCTCAGACTAGTGGTCAAGTCGAAAGAGTGAACCAAATCCTTGAAGATATGCTAAGAGCTTGTGTCATCTCCTTTGGTATGAAATGGGAAGATTGCCTTCCGTTTTCCTAATTCTCCTACAACAACAACTTCCAAGCAAGTGCCGACAAAGCTCCTTTTGAAATCCTCTATGGCAGAAAGTGTCGTACCCCTCTGAACTGGTCCGAGACTGGTGAACATCAACTCCTTGGAAATGATTTGATCTCAGAAGCCGGAGAAATGTGCAAAGTCATACGTGAGAATCTCAAAGCCGCGCAATCGCGTCAAAAGAGCTACTATGATGGAAAGCATCGTGACTTGGCTTTCGAGATTGGAGACCATGTCAATCTCCGTGTTTATCCCATGAAGGGCACTCAGAGGTTCGGTATCAAGGGCAAGCTTCCTCCAAGATACGTGGGCCCTTTCAAGATTCTTGGCAAGAGAGGCGATCTAGCCTACCAACTCGAGCTTCCCTCCAACTTTGCGAATGTGCATGATGTGTTTCACGTGTCTCAACTCCGCAAGTGCTTCAAGACGCCTGAACGCACCATTCCGTTCGAAGAGATTGATCTTCAACAAGACTTGTATTATCGTGAGCACACCGTTGCTATTCTCGAAGAAACCAAGCGCAAGACCCGCAACAAGTCCATCAAATTCTTGAAAGTGAAGTGGTCACACCGTACCGACCGAGAAGCTACATGGGAACGAGAAGATCATCTCCATTCCGTGTATCCCGCCTTCTTTTAGTCCTAGATCTCGGGACGAGATCTTCTTGTAGTAGAGGAGAGTTTGTAACACCCCAAGTGTAACACCTTCCTTATATGGCAATAAAGAAATTATCAATGTGATCCTTATCCTTCCCTTGGGGGTTCTTTTCATTTATGCATTCTTTTGTTATTGCATTGTAATTTTATTTTATTTCTTATGCATCCATGCATTGCTTTATCATCACCATGGCATCATGTTCATCTTAGCATTCTTTTACTTGCATATGTGATGATCCTTGTCCTAACATGCCAAGTGAGTGCATCTTGTTCTTATGTTGGTGGTGATAGAGACCATGGCAATGCTAACCCTAAATTCTCCCCTCTTCCTTTCGCATCACTCTTCTCCTTCCTCCTTTTTCTTTCTTTTCTTTAAGTAATTTTGCAAGTGACTTAGCCTCTTCCTATAATGTTCATCTCCTCCTCACTTCTTTGTTCCCTTGACATAAGTCACCTTGCAAAGCCTTGCCTCAATATGAAATGATTTGGTTAGGTTCAAAAATGACAGAAGTTTGAACCATATTCAAACTTGTTTTATTTTTCTACCTCTAAAAATACCCAAGTTATTTTTATAAAATAGGGCATAAATCCAGGAGCATGGGGATATTTTATTTATCTCCTAATTCCTTTTCCTTGAGCCTGTGCTTTTTCTTTTATTTTCTATCTGAGGAAAATGGAAAAAGAAAAGGTTTTAAAAACCAGCAGCCGCAGCAGTGCAGCCCAGCCAACCCGGGCCTCCTTTTCCCCCTCGGCCGAGCTAAACCAGCCCACAACGTCCTTGCTACCTTTTGCACCCGCACACCAGCACGCCCCCCTCTGCTTCGCAGCCACGTGGACGTCTCGACCCCACTTGTCATGGATTGCGCTAGAAATCTCACCCACCTTTTCTTCCTCCTCCCGCGACGCCATGGGGACCGCGAGCATGACGCGGTCGCCGCACCGTCGTGGCTCTGGCCCTCCTTTTAAACCCTCTCCATGTCCAACCCATCCTCTAGGGTTCCCTCTTCCTCCTCCCGCCGCCTGGTGAGCTGAGAGCCACCAGATCCGCCGCTCCGTAGCTATCCAGAGCGCATCTGAGAGCGTGGGCTTGTCGCCGCCGTGCTTGCCGTCCTCCTTTGCCTCGCCAACCTTGCCGGTCTTCTTCCTCGACGTCGTCTACGTCGTCTACGTCCACTACACGGAGCCGATCGCCTCGCGTGCGACTTCTTCTTCTTCTCCTTCTTCTTCTTCAACTCCGGCAGCCTCGGGTGTTCGATCATCGCCACCGTCGACTCCGTCCACCTCCCGGCTAACCAAGCACACCTCCGTGCTTGTGGTACGTTCGCGCACCTCCCCGTGCCCTTTTCCCCTTCGCCCGCATCGTCTAGCCCATAGTTCACCATGCACCTGAGCTCGCCGCCGTCGGGCCTCGTCTTCGGTGAGTGTTTCGACCATCTTAGTTCCTCCGCTGTTGCTAGTCGTGTTCGCCATGTCGCGTAGATGCTGCTAGTGCTTTCGCCGCTCCGTTTAGGCCCCTGCATTGTCTCGTCGAGGTCCGCCGTCGCAGCTCTGTTTGATGCTCGCCGGCGTCGTTGTAGTTGTCGCTAGGTGCTGCGAGTGCACGTCGTGGATGCAGAGTTCCCCCAGGAACAGACCGCAACACTCCGCCGCCAGATTGGGTCGCTAGAGCAGCTCTGACGAGCTCCTCCGACAGGCTCTGTTTTCACCTTCGCTCTGCGTCTTCAGTTATCTCTTAAGGCAATGTTCGCCTTATCTGCCAGCAACACTCGCCTAGCCCAGTTAACCAGAGGGCAGGTGTCGGTGTACTAAGGTAGGGGTGCCTCAGTACCCCAACTTGTGCACGGGCAGTTGCAGCCTCCCGCGGCAAGGTTTACTGCTGGCTCGCCGGAGACCTTCCTGCTCCTTATCTAACCATTCAAAAACAAAGTATACAAGACAGAAGACCAAGACCCCGGCAAGAGGAGCTTGCCGGGAAGGCCGTCCCAGGCTCAAGATTGCTTAACTAGCACGAGGCCCTGGCAAGAGGAGCTTGCCAGGACGAATAGAAGATTCTATCTTAGAAGACCCGGCAAGGGCTCGGGGAGCGGCAAGCTTCCGGGCCCGGCAAGGTCGAGATCCCCGGCAAGGTGCTTGCCGGGGGAGGTGCCCGGCAAGGTGCTTGCCGGGGGAGGTGCGCTGTGTGCCCGCGCTCCAGCTCATCAGCCCACGCGTCGCCCTGGGGCCACTCCAGGGACGCGTGGCGGATGGCTGTGCAGCCTGGGGGACACGGTGGCACTCCACGGCAGTGGATCCATCGCCGTGGCAGACGGAGACGCAACGGCGGGAGCTTTTGGGGTCGACGGCGACGGGTATTAAATGCCCTTGTCCCCCACTGTTAGAGTAGGTATAGGCCACTGTTCTGCACTGTAGCTCCACTGTTCCCGCACTGTTCCAACTACCACATCTTTTACATTTTTACCCCTTTCTCCTACGTTGACACCTGTCGGTGACCCCTTGCACTATAAAAGGAGGCCCATGCACAACGTGGAGGGGGTTCGAAACCTAGATCATTCTCACGCTCGTGTAGCTGCTTCTTCAAGCTCCGAGCGCCCAACTCAATACACAACCAAGCAGGAGTAGGGTTTTACGCATCCGTGCGGCCCGAACCTGGGTAAAACTGCCCGTGCGTCTGCCTCGATCTGCTCTTCGTGCTCCCTCCGCCCTCGTACCGCACAGACAAAGGGGCTCCGGTCCCATAGGTGTTCGTGGTGGACAGTTTCCCCCGACATCTTTGGCGCGCCAGGTAGGGGGCGTCGAGGTTGTGCGAACCTGATCCGGCGTTCGCGCGGGCGCAATCTTCATCAACCTCTCCAGCTTCATCAACAACTTCATCAGCAACAACTCCATGGCCCCGAAGAAGAAGCCTTCGGAGGTCGGAGGCCCGTCTGTGTCTCACCCGCCGCCACCAGAGCCAACGGTGGGCGGGGGAGACGCCGTCGGAAGGGTGGTTGCCGGCGAGGACACTCACGGTGCCACCAGATCCAAGAACAGGACGGACGACCGGACCTCGGTCTCCGTGGACGCACCACGTCCATCGCAGCACACAACGACCCCGCAGCGCCATACCACTGGAGGTGGTATCCGCTTGCTGGGACAAGGCCATACCGGAGGTTCGCGGGACGCCCCGGACCCCCGTCCGGGCACAAGCAAAGCAAAGGCGCCGGCGCGGGACCCCGCTCCTTCTAACGTCGTTAGAAGTCCGAGCGTATCCCACTCCTCGCACCGCTCGCCCGCGTTCCCCACTACTCCGGCAGAAGCGCTCGCAAGGGCGCAGCTGCTCCTCGATTTTCCTCCAGCGGCCGACAAGGCCGAGGAATGGAGGGCCACTATCCGGAGCCTGATAGACTTCGCCAACAACGACTCTCCGCAGCAGCCGTCGGCCTCACGGCCGCGGCAGGCCGAGAAGACGAAGGCTATCGGCGACAAGACTGCCGGGGGTGCGACAAGCGTGCACTCCCCGCCGCAGAAGCAGAAGACGCCGCCCCGCCGGAACAACCCCGACGACGGCTCCACAGCCTCGTCGGACCCGCGGGCCCGTCGGGACCAGCGCCAGGTCCTTGACGACCGGCGAGATGAAGACGCTCGGACCACGATCGAGCGCCGCCGAGAAGCTCGGCGACAATCCGACAAGAGGGCTGGGAACACTGTCGACGCACCCGCGCCCGGTGAACCAGGCGACTTGCCGTACGCGGCAGGCTGCCCTGCGTTCACCCGCGAGCTGCGGCGCGTCCAGTGGCCCAGCATGAAGAACTTTAAGCCCGACGTACCGGAGAAGTACGACGGCAAGACGCACCCCTCGGAGTTTCTCAGCGTCTACACCATAGCAGTGCAAGCTGCCGGGGGGCGCGACGAGAAGATCCTAGCCAACTACTTCCCGCTCGTGCTGAAGCCGAACGTCCGTTCGTGGCTCATGCACTTGCCGGAAGGCTCTATCTCTTCTTGGGCCGACCTCTGCCATCAGTTTGTTGGCGCCTTCACCGGCGGCCACAAACCCCATGGCCAGGAGAGCGATCTCCACATTTTGGCCCAGAAGGAAGGCGAACCCCTGCGCAAGTATATCCAACGTTTCAGCCGGGTGCAGCACAACATCCCAGATGTTCACCCTGCTGCGGTTATCAGCGCGTTCCATCAGAACGTGCGTAACCGCCGCATGCGTGAGGAGATGGCGATGACCAAGATCAGGGACGTCAGCGAGCTTTACGCTCTTGCCGACAAGTGCGCCCGTGCAGAAGAGGGGAGGAAACTCCCCGGGGAGGATGCTGGCGCAGGGGGAAGCGACAGCGACGACGCCGCCCCGGCAAAGAAGAGCCGGCGGCGGAACAACAGGAAGAAGGGCAAGAAGGAAGTGCTTGCCGTCGAGAAGTCCGGCAAGGAGGCCCCCGCCAAGCAAGCGCAGGCTGGCGGCTCCGGCAAGGAGCCTGCCCCTGCGGCGGCGGCCGACAAGCCGGGTAGCTCCGACAAGCAATACTGCAAGATTCACCGCACCAAGGGTCACGACCTCTCCAACTGCAAGCGCGTCGAGTACCTCGTCGAGCAGCAAAAAGCTGAGTACGAGAGGCGCGACAAGGAGAAGGCCCAAGGTGGCGGGGAAGAGCCCAGCAAGAAGCGGCCATTCAATGGCCGAGGAGGTCACACCACCGGCAACCGAATCCAGCGACAAGCAGGGGGCTGTCCCGACAAGCTCTGGCCCCGACAAGGAAGACTCTGCGCAGGAAAAGGAAGAGGTGCGGAAGAAGATGGTGCAGCGCCCAGTGTATTTTGTAAGTTCCCTTCTCCAGGGAGCTAGATCAAGGTACTCTGGTGTGCAAAAATTGCTTTTCGGCCTTCTCATGGCCTCGAGGAAGCTGCGCCACTACTTCCAAGCCCATGAGATAACAGTGGTCACTCGCTTTCCATTGAAGAGGATATTGCACAATCCAGAGGCAACAGGCAGGATCGTCGAGTGGGCACTGGAACTGTCAAGCTTCGGACTCAAGTTTGAAAGTACTTCAACCATTCAGAGCCGAGCTTTGGCAGAGTTCATTGCTGAGTGGACCCCAACGCCAGAAGAAGAAGTTCAAGAAACAAGCGCACCCGTGCAAGAAGCAACAAGTGAATGGGTAATGTACTTTGATGGTGCCTTCTCGCTGCAAGGCGCCGGTGCCGGCGTGGTACTCATCGCGCCCACCGGAGAGCACCTCAAGTATATTATCCAGATGCACTTCCCAAGAGAGCAAGCGACAAACAATACTGCAGAGTATGAAGGCTTGCTCGCCGGCCTCAGAATTGCGGCTGAACTTGGGATCAGAAAGCTGATTGTACGTGGAGATTCTCAGTTGGTGGTCCGGCAAGTCAACAAGAGCTACCAGAGCCCTTTGATGGAAGCATATGTAGATGAAGTGAGGAAGCTTGAAGAGCACTTTGAAGGTCTGCAGATGGAGCATGTCCCGAGAGCTCAGAATGAAATTGCAGATGGCCTTTCAAAGTGTGCTGCGATGAAGTTACCTGTGGAACCAGGGACCTTCCTGCTCAAGCTAACTCAGCCATCCGTTACACCATCAATCGGACAGTCTAAGAAGAGAAAGTTGGTCTCCGGCGACTACTTGCCGGCGGATCTTCCAGAAACCGCCGCCAAGGTCCCCAAGATCAACGACAAGAACGCTGAGGAACAGTTTGCTCCTGCAAGCCCTCGGGCTTGTGCAGTTGAAGCAAGTGTTCCCGACAAGCCTCGCCCCGGCGAGCTTGCCGGGGGACCGTCAGCTCCGACAGGACCAGAGGTCTTTGCCGTAGAAGCTGGGGTTCCCGCAGCGGCCCTCGAGCCTTTAGTCCTTGTCGTCGAGCCACGAGCTCCGGCATGGGCACAGCAGATCGTCCGCTTTCTACAAACTGGAGAACTTCCCGACGACCCTCAAGAGATAGAGAAGATAACCAGGCAGTCAAGTATGTATCAGTTTGTGGATAACGAGCTGTACAGAAGAAGACTCAATGGTGTCAGGTTGAAGTGCATCTCCAGGGAAGAGGGACAGAAGCTGTTGGCGGAAATACACGGAGGCATATGCGGCCACCACATTGGCGCAAGGGCACTTGCCGGGAAAGCTTTCCGGCAAGGGTTCTTTTGGCAGGAAGCCCTCCAAGATGCAACTGCACTAGTAACCAAGTGTGAAGCGTGCCAGTTCCATGCAAAGCAAATTCATCAGCCAGCTCAAGCTCTCCAAACAATCCCTTTGTCATGGCCCTTCTCGGTCTGGGGGCTCGATATCCTCGGCCCTTTCCCTCGCGCTGTCGGGGGCTTTGAGTACTTGTACGTTGCAATCGACAAGTTCACAAAGTGGCCAGAAGTGGAGCCAGTGAGAAAGGTGACGGCACAGTCAGCGGTCAGGTTCTTCAGGTCGATTGTTTGCCGTTTCGGGATCCCTAACAGGATCATCACCGACAACGGTACGCAATTCACTAGTCGCACCTTCATGCAGTACGTCCAAGACCTTGGCGCCAAGGTCTGTTTCGCTTCTGTTGCTCACCCGAGGAGCAACGGTCAAGCGGAGAGGGCAAATGCTGAAGTGCTGCGCGGACTCAAGACAAGGGCTTTTGACAGGCTGCGCAAGTGCGGAAAGAATTGGATAGAGGAGCTCCCGGCGGCTCTTTGGTCAATCAGAACGACACCAAATCGAGCCACCGGACAGACACCCTTTGCCCTGGTCTACGGGGCAGAAGCAGTTATCCCCACGGAACTCGTATACGGATCTCCTCGAGTGCTCGCTTATGATGAGCTCGAGCAAGAGCAACTGCGGCAAGATGACGCATTGCTCCTTGAGGAGGGACGTCTCCAGGCTGCTGTACGAGCTGCTCGATACCAGCAAGCTTTGCGCCGCTACCATAGCCGCAAAGTCAAGGCCAGGAGTCTCGAGGAAGGCGACCTTGTCCTTCGGCGTGTTCAGTCCGCCAAGAATTCCAACAAGTTGACGCCGAAGTGGGAAGGCCCTTATCGGGTGAGACAAGTTACGAGGCCCGGCGCTGTCCGCCTCGAGACCGAAGAAGGCTTACCGGTGAGCAACTCCTGGAATATAGAGCATCTTCGCAAGTTTCACCCCTAAGGCGCGGTTGCCGTGATCCGCTCCGGCAACCACCTTTTGTACAAGCCTTGCCGCTGTTGCATGTAACCCTTTGTACAAAGCCGGGCGCAGACCCCGTGCATCAGTAAAGATTTCGTGTTTTCGCATCGATTGCCTTTCGCATGCTTCTCTTTGCTATTTGCATGTTTTATTTGGCATTTGATGCAACACTTAGATACTCGGTAAGCACTATTACGACGAAAGGCGATATGCTTGTTTCCCTCTCCTTTTCCTTTTTCTCTTAAGCAGAAGGAACGTTCCTCGCGCACAAGTTTGCCGGGGGGGGAAGGGGGTGGAGGAGGAACTAAGTGCCGTTCAAGTAAGAAGAGCCTTACCGGAAAGCAAACAACATGAGCAAGCAGCTTATGAAAGATAAGTTGTTAGAATTTAACCAGTTCAAATTTTAAATTTTGGTTGTCTTCCTTGAACGATCACACTTTGTATGGAAAACCTGTGCGCGGAGGAACCTACCCGTGGCTTGCCGCACCCTTATCTTGTTTTCGAGTTCACTCAACGATTTAAGTGAGCTGCGACAAGTGTCGCGCCCTTACCTCGTTTCCGAGTACACTCAGCAAGCTAAGTGCGTTGCGACCTGCTGCGGCAAGGTTGCTTGCCGGCGAGGACCTTGGCCAGCAGGCTGCTCAGAGTCCAGCACTCAGCGCTCGCGGCAAGGGCCCCTTGCCGGCAAGCTCCCCGGGAGCGTAGGGTGAAAAACATACAAAGTCAAAAATTGGAACAAGGAAGATAACATTGCACTGATTGATTAAAGTAAAGCAAATATCTTACAAAGATAACTTGTCGCAATGGACTAATGAGTTCATAACTTAACATGCAGCAACAAAAAGATAAAGATAGATGGGGCCCTAGTCTACGCGGTCGCCCTCCTTCCTGCCAAGCTTTGCCACCTTGGCGATGATGTGGCTGACCTGCTCCTTCAGGGCCTCCGTGTTCGCATCCTCCGGCAAGCTGCGAAGAACGTTCGTGAGGTTGATCCCCGGGTTGCGGAACACGATCTTCGTCAAGACCCGCTCCAGAGTTCCTGCGCAGAGACGGCGCGACTCCTCGGCCAGCTGCGCGGGGATGCGGTTCCGGAGACCTGCGAGGGCCGGAGCGACGCCTCTGAAGAAGAGGCTGAGCTTGGCGCTGTGCGGGAGATCTGGATCCGGCGAATAGATAAGATGCTCGACCTTCAAAGCAAGCAACTCCTGGTCAATGATGGACGCAGAAGAAACCAGCTCTTCGGTCCACAGCTCAATGTTCTTGCGGAAGAGCTCGGATGCCTTGTTGGTGCTGTCCACCAAGGCCCGCTCCTTGCGGAGCTCCTCCTTCAGCTTGTCTTCTCGAAGCTTGGCGGCGTCAATTGAATCCCTCAGAGTTGAGACCTTCAGCTCCAAGTCTTCGATGGAATCCTTGGCGGCCTTCAACTCGTCGCCCTTCTTGGATAAGCTTACTTGGAGCTCCGCGTTGGTGTGGGCGTCCTTCTCGCGCTCAGTAATGAGCGCGGCAACCTTCTCGGCGCTCACCTTCATCGCCTTCTCCAACTGGATGACCTTGGCGGCGAGCTCCTTCTTGGCGTCTTCCGCGGCAGCAGCAGCGGCTTTCGCCTCCTTCAGCTCCCCGCCAAGGGCGGCCTCGCGAGCGGCAAGGTCCTCCTCGTGGGAGTCGAGATCCACCTTCCGCTGCGTGAGCTCTCCCTCTCGCCGGGACATCTCCACCCCGGCGAGCCGTTGCTGTTCCTCAGCCTCGGCCTTCTCCAGCACCCATTCTTCATATTCGCCGGCAAGGCGCTCGCGCGCCTCCGCCACCTCGCGGAGGCCCGCCTTGTGGGCGGCGCTAAGCTCCGCCGCACGCTTCTCCATCTCAGCGGCGGCCTGGGCAGCAAGGGCTTCCCGGGAGGCAAGCTTCGCCTGCCTGGCCCGGTAAAGGGCCAGGAGTCGGTGGAGAAGCTTCTCCTCCTCGGGCCCATCTCCTTCGCCGGGCGCCTCGACGACTGTCAGACCCGCGGAGGCGAGGACTTCCCCGTCAAATGCCTCGCCCTCCGCGGGAGCTCTTGATGAAGACCCCCAAGGCACTTGGATAAAGATGCCATTGGGGGCACGAAGATAGTAACCGGCTGGCTCCTCGCCGGCGGAGGGACCGGCGGCCGGTGCAGCATCCGATGCTCCCGCCACCTCCGGGTTGGCGGTGCGGTCGCCGTCCCCCTCCCCGGCCGCTGCGTCGGCAGCCGGAGCGGTCTCCTGCACGGCCGGCTCGGTGGTTTCGGCCGTCTCCGCGGTGGCCTCGGCCATCTCCACGACGACGGGAGCGTCATCGCCGCCGCCCTGTGCGCCCTCCTCATCCTCGATATTGATGACCTCGGTCTCCATCGGTGCGGGAGGAGGAGGAGGAAGATCTAAGAAAAGAAGAAAAAGAAGTACAAAATCAAGCAAAGATCCAAAAAGAAGCAAAGTCAAGAAAACCAAGTACAGAACGTACCTTGGCGGACGTCCTCTGCGGCGGGCTCCCTTGCCGGGGAGCTCGGCCCTGGCGGAGTGGCCGTCCTCGCCGGGCTGCTCGCCCTTGGCGGGGTACTCTGCCTTGGCGGAGTACCCGCCCTTGGCGGAGCGCTCTCCCTCGCCGGAGAGTTTTGCCTTGCCGGGGACGGCGGGGCCTGCGGCTCCTCGGTGACGGCCTCCGGGCGCTCTTCCCGCTGCGGCCCCACCTCTGCACAAGAGAAGATAGAAGAACCAAGACATTCAGAGATCAAAGCCCTAAGCGCGCCCCGACGAGCAAAAACAGTAAACCTCTAACTTACGCTGGGGGCTGCGCTGGGGGCTGCTCCCCGGAGCGGCACTCGGGTCCGGCAAGATCGGCTCCGCCGCGATCCCTGCTTCCGCGACGGATGGGTCTTCCACGACCTCAACTGTGGGCACCTTGACCCTCTTCGCGCGCTGCTCCAAGGTCCTGCAATCACAAGCAACAAACAAAATCAAGCGTCAGCAACAATCGAGATATAAAAATCAAGAAGGAGTAAGGTCTCGGGTCCTTACTCTTGGTCCTCCTCGTCGTCCTCGCTCAGCGCGGAGAAGTCGAACTCCACGGTGGGCGCGTCGGCGCGAGGAGCGGAGGATGAAGGTTCCCTCGCGCGTTTCGGAGCCACCGGGGCTGGGGGCTGCATAGGCCCAGCCCCTGTGGTGGCCGGCGCCCGAGAAGGGGGCGGAGCAGCTGCTCCGCTCCGAGAAGATCCTTGCCGGCTCGGTGCCGGCCTGCGGGACGCCTCTGCCGTGGCCGGCACGCCGGCCGCCCTTGGCACGGCTTGGCTCGGCCGGGGAGCTGCCCGGCGAGCTGGCTGTTGCCGGGGCGCTCGCGTCTGCTCTCCCGTCGCCGCCTTGCGGAGACGCTTCAACGGGGACTGCTTCGGGCTTGCCGGGGGCGGGGAGCTCTCCGACGAGGAGAGGTCGTCGGCGTACAACTCTGTCGATCCGCCGGAGCCTTCGGCCTCCTCCTCCTCCTCCTCCTCTGCCTCGGCCGGCTCGCTGGGCCCAGCATCCGACGATGCGGCCCTCTTCCCCTTGGCGCCTCCGCCCCTCGCGGCGCCTCTGCTTCCTCCGGCGGTGCCCTCCATTGCCGCGGCCTCCGTCGCGATCCCCCTGATCCCAGAGTGCCTCAGCGAGGGGATCACGGCGAGCGCGTCGGGAGGGAGCTCTAGCAGCTTGCGAATCTCCTCATTGTCCGCCTGGCTGGCGGCATCCGCGGCTTCCGCCTCCGCGGGTGTGTATCCAAAGTTTCCCGCCGCCGAGGCTGCGGCGACTTCTTCAGCGCGAGAAGCTATGTAAGCAATCTCTTGGTCGGTGGTGGCCCGCGTGTGCAGCTTGAGATCGTCCTTCTTCTCCAACACCTCCACAAGGCGGTCGTAGAACTCGAGGACGTCGATGGGCTTGGGCGCAATCCACGTGCGCTCCACTCCATGAGAGTCGCACGCGGGCATCATAGCGACAAGGCGATCCCGGGCGCTGCTGGCGCAGAGCGGCACCACTCCCCGGGGAGCGCGGAAGTACTCGGGGTGGGCCGGGTCGAACTTGAAAAGTTCCCTGACCATACCCCGCAGCTCGAGGGTTGTGAAGTTAAAATTGAGGCCGGGGCGCAGCCTCATGATGTCTGCCGGGCCGCCATATTGCCACGCCGGCCTCTTCCGGTCTTGGAGGGGGGCGATCCGGCGACGAAGAAAGTCCTTGCCCACTTCAGCGACAGACAGCGGCGCCAAACGAAGACGCATGATCCTGACGAGAGCAATATCCAGCTTGGAGTCGTCGGAATCGAAGTTACTCCAATCCCTGCCGCGCACGATGGGCGATGTGCGCGGCGCGGTGAAGTGTTGCGGCCGCTCCTCGACGACCCAGCACCACTCCGCACGCCACTCTTCCCACTTGCCGCGGAGCTCCCCCGGCAAGTAAGCGGGTTTCTTATTCAGCCTGAACACCCAAGAGATTCCTCCGGAGAGGGGGGCGTCGGCCTCTACTCTGGGGATGAAAAAGTGCCTAAAGAGAGCTACGTTGGGCTGGATTCCTACGAAGTTTTCGCACATGTGTGCGAAAACGGACATGGTGAGGATGGCGTTGGGAGTGAAGTCGAGGAGGTGGAGGCCATAAGTATTCATGATATCGCAGAAAAAGTTTGAGAAGGGAGGGCACAGACCGCAGTGGAAGAAGGCTGCGAAAAAGTAATACCCGCCGGGGTAGTGATCCTTGGCGACGGCCGGGTAGACGCGCGTGCGGGGGTGCGCTGGGGTCTCCTTGGCCCAGAACCAATAATATTTGCTCCAAAGCTCCCGCACGCCGAGCTTCGGCGCGAAGACGATGTGCTCCTTCCGCAACGCGACGAGCTTCGCCGCCTGATCTGACTTCTCCCGCTTGGACTTCTCCGCCTTCGCCTTGTCGGTCTTTGGGGCCATGGCGGACGCGGTGGAAGGAAGGGGACGAAGAGCTTGGTGGTGGCGGAGGAGTAGAGGCAAAGAGCAGAGGAATCTGAGGAAGAAGACGATGGCAATGAGTGCGCAGGGAGGGGAACCGCGCCGCTCTCTCTGCTTTTATGGGGGAGTGGGGGGCGTTTCGCCCTCCCCATTAAAGAAATCGTGGGCACGTCCCATCCCACGGCGCCGCAATCGACGCGTGCCGTTGCCGTGGGGTGCGGCGGATAGGGAAGTGGATTCGGCGCGCCGCGGGCCGCGGGTGCCCGTGCACTGTTTTGGGCCTGGCCCAACAGCGCTCGGCACCGTGTGTGGCCCAGGCCCGGGGGCTCCTGTCGGTGTACTAAGGTAGGGGTGCCTCAGTACCCCAACTTGTGCACGGGCAGTTGCAGCCTCCCGCGGCAAGGTTTACTGCTGGCTCGCCGGAGACCTTCCTGCTCCTTATCTAACCATTCAAAAACAAAGTATACAAGACAGAAGACCAAGACCCCGGCAAGAGGAGCTTGCCGGGAAGGCCGTCCCAGGCTCAAGATTGCTTAACTAGCACGAGGCCCTGGCAAGAGGAGCTTGCCAGGACGAATAGAAGATTCTATCTTAGAAGACCCGGCAAGGGCTCGGGGAGCGGCAAGCTTCCGGGCCCGGCAAGGTCGAGATCCCCGGCAAGGTGCTTGCCGGGGGAGGTGCCCGGCAAGGTGCTTGCCGGGGGAGGTGCGCTGTGTGCCCGCGCTCCAGCTCATCAGCCCACGCGTCGCCCTGGGGCCACTCCAGGGACGCGTGGCGGATGGCTGTGCAGCCTGGGGGACACGGTGGCACTCCACGGCAGTGGATCCATCGCCGTGGCAGACGGAGACGCAACGGCGGGAGCTTTTGGGGTCGACGGCGACGGGTATTAAATGCCCTTGTCCCCCACTGTTAGAGTAGGTATAGGCCACTGTTCTGCACTGTAGCTCCACTGTTCCCGCACTGTTCCAACTACCACATCTTTTACATTTTTACCCCTTTCTCCTACGTTGACACCTGTCGGTGACCCCTTGCACTATAAAAGGAGGCCCATGCACAACGTGGAGGGGGTTCGAAACCTAGATCATTCTCACGCTCGTGTAGCTGCTTCTTCAAGCTCCGAGCGCCCAACTCAATACACAACCAAGCAGGAGTAGGGTTTTACGCATCCGTGCGGCCCGAACCTGGGTAAAACTGCCCGTGCGTCTGCCTCGATCTGCTCTTCGTGCTCCCTCCGCCCTCGTACCGCACAGACAAAGGGGCTCCGGTCCCATAGGTGTTCGTGGTGGACAGTTTCCCCCGACAGCAGGGTTCGAATCCCGCCGGGGGCAATGGTTATTCCCCCCTTTTTGCAACTTCTGAGCCACTGACAGGTTGGCCCCACCTGTCATCCTCTCTGCTCAGTCCACCATCACGCGTACCCACTCTGCCACGTTGGATTCCCCTGGGTCCACCAGTCAGTGTCTCTGGCTAGATCCAGGCGGGGTCAATTTGTCTTTTTCTTTTGTTTTATTTTCTGTTTTGTTTTTGTTTTTGTTTTTCTGCATTATCTTTGCATATTTAATATCTGTTAAAATATGCATCTTATGAAAATGAGTTATATATGAAAACTGCTTAGTTTTTCATGTAGAATATTAATATGCAGTTTGTTGCCATGTTTAAAAACATTTAAAATGATGTTTAAATTAATTTGTGTTTAAAATATGCTCAAACTTGTAAAAATCATAACTAAATATCTACAACTCCAAATTTGACAAACTTTATATGCATTTGGGGTGGAAAAATGTGTAGATTAATTTGGTGCTGTTACTTTGCATGTTTAACAACTTTAAAGAATGACTATCTAAGATCTGCCCTAATTGTATGAATATGGGAGTTTCCGAAAATTGTTGTTTGTTCTTTCTGGCCCATTTAAAATGATAGCATGTTGCTGTTAGTCCTAGATGCACCGCTTGCCATGTTAAACAACTTTTAAATCTTGTTGCATGCTTGTATAAATAACCTACATAACCACTTGTGGCCATGTTAGTTTTGTTCCTTTTGCTTGTGATCCACATGTGTGTGATCTTGTTATTGCCATGTTGTTTGTGCATTCTTCTTGTCCCTAGGAGTTGCATCATGTCCTACCCATGTTCACATGCATCATATTCATGCATCATGTGTTTGAGCATTGCATGATGATTGATTGTTGTTCCGTTGTTGCATTGTTGTGTTGGTTAGAGCCCGGTGACGATTCAGAGGGCGAGGTTCCTTTCGAGGCTGAGTTTGAGGAGCAAGGTTACAATCCCTCCGTGGAATCAACATGCAAGATGACCATTCCCAGATATCACTTCTATCTTTGCCTATGCTAGAAGTCTCGTTCTTTAGATATCGCCTTGATACCTATTCCTATTTGTTAGCCCTCCTATTGTTGCCATGAAACTCTCTAACCACCTTCCTAGCAAACCGTTGTTTGGCTAAGTACGCATCGCTCAGCCCCTCTTATAGCTTTGTTAGTTGCAGGTGAAGTTTTGAAGATTTGTCCCGTGATGAAGTTGTTGTTGGGATAACACAATATATAATACATGTTAAACTAATTCACCTATATATTGGTAATGAGTGGAAGGCTAAGCCTTTCTGCTTGGTGTTTTGTTCCACTCATGCCTCCTTAGGAACCGATAAACCGGTGTTATGTTCCTTGATTTAGCGCTCCTAACATGGGTGAGGTTTCTGGGCCCCCCTTAATAATTCGCTCTGTTTAAAGCTTTTCCAGCAAGGCCCAACATTGGTTTTACATTTGCCTAATAACTAAAATTTGCTAGGGAGTAGCTACCCCGAGGACTTAATTAACAACCCCCGGGCCAGTGCTCCTCATGAGTGTTGGTCCAAACTAGAGCCACTTGTGGTGCCACCCAGATTCTGGGGTCTTTGGTTGCCGTACGTACTGCTCATTCGGTCGTGGCCTGAGACGAGATACGCGCGGCTACTATCAGGGTGTCGGCACGCTGGGAGGTCTAGCTGGATTAGTTTTACCTTTGTCGAAATATCTTGAGCACGGGATTCCGAGAATACTTGGGTCTTCACACTTTTGAGTTGCGACCCCGCGAATCATGAGCATGTGATGGGCTAAGTTGGAACACCCCTGCATGGTTTGGTCTTTCGAAAGCCGTGCCCGTGGTTATGTGACAAATGGGAATTTGTTAATATCCGGTTGTAGTTAACTTGACACCTTATTCATAAGAATACACTACCTGTGTGAGTAACCGTGATGGTATCTTTCCGAAGGGCTTCGGGAAGTGAACACAGTGGGGTTATGTTTGATCGCGTGTAGCTAGGATCACTTCTTGATCAACTTGGCGATCGTTGGCACTTGTTCTCTTCTCGCTCTAAACTCGTAAGCTTGTGCTTAGTGCTTGCTGCAACCCTTGTTTATGGCCTTCCACACCTAAGGTTTTGGTAGTTTCGATACCCGGGAACGAGATTGCTGATTCCTCTGTGGCTCACAGATTCAACACACACCAGATGCAGGTACCGCTGAGAACAATGTAGGAGATGGTTCGGAACTTCACTGGGAGTTCGATGAAGAGCGTGGACGTTACTTATCCTGATGATCAGTAGTGGTTCTTACTAGGAGGATCCGGGCTTGCGTTATTTATGGTATCTTTCTCATTTGGTTTTCGTCCATAGACGGACCCTGATGTTCTTTGGATGATGTATGTTATTGTATTCATTGTGTGACGTGGTGAGTGTAAGCCAACTATCATTTTACAATTTCATCCCTGAATTTTACATGAGATGTGAAAAGATACCATACTTAAGATCATTCTAGTATGCGTTTATGTCCTTAAGTCGTGCCTCGACACGTGGGGGACATAACCGCATACTGGGCATTACACTTCAACCCATGAAGGGTAACAGTTGCGCGAGTCCATGGAGAGCTCCACCCACGAAGGGTCCACGAAGAAGCAACCTTGTCTATCCCACCATGGCCATCGCCCACGAAGGACTTGCCTCACTAGGGTAGATCTTCATGAAGTAGGCGATCTCCTTGACCTTACAAACTCCTTGGTTCAACTCCACAATCTTGACGGAGGCTCCCAAGTGACACCTAACCAATCTAGGAGACACCACTCTCCAAAAGGTAATAGACGGTGTGTTGATGATGAACTCCTTGCTCTTGTGCTTCAAATGATAGTCTCTCCAACACTCAACTCTCTTTCGTAGGATCGGATTTAGTGGAAAGATGATTTGAGTGGAAAGCAACTTGGAAAAGGCTAGATATCAAGATTTATGTGGTTGGAATGGAATATCTTGACCTCAACACAAGTGTAGGTGTTTCTCTCTCAGAAAATGTATGTTGGAAGTGTAGGCATGTTGCGATGGCTTTCTCCATGGATGAAAAGTGGGTGGAGGGGTATATATAGCATCCACACAAAATCTAACCGTTACACACAATTTACCAAACTCGGTGGGACCGAATCAGAAAACTCAGTCAGACCGATTTAGTTCACAATGTGACCGTTAGGCATTTCGGTGGGACCGATATGATCAACTCGGTAGGACCGATGTGCTTGGGTTAGGGTAAAGCTTCATCTCAGTATGCATGGTTACACAAACTCGGTGGGACCGATTTGGGTAATAAGTGAAACAAAAAGTTGGCCAAGCAAACTCAGTGAGACCGATTTCATATCTCCGTGGGACCGAAAATATTGCAACAGGCAAGAGAGAGTTTGTAAGCCCATATCGGTGAGACCGAGATCCCTATCGGTGAGACCAAAGTGACTAGTGTTTGTGGCAGTGGCTATGTCAACTGAACTCGGTGGCGCCGGATAGAAAGTTTCGGTGGGGACCGAGTTTGACTTTTGGTTTGGGACATATGTGGATGTGAGAAAGTGGTTGAGGGTTTTGGAGCATATCACTAAGCACTTTGAGCAAGCAAGCCATTAAGCAACACCTCATCCTCTTTCAATAGTATTGGCTTTCCTACGGACTCAACGTGATCTTGGATCACTAAAATAGTAAATGTAGAGTCCTGAGCTTTGAGCTTGAGCCAATCCTTTGTCCTTATTATCTTGAAGGGGTTCCACATCCTCTAGTCCATGCCACTCCATTTTTTGAACCTTTCTGAAATATACTAGATGAAAGCATTAGTCGAACAAGAGATATGTTGACACTAATTACCAAAATCACCCAAGGAGCACTTGTGCTTTCAATCTCCCCCTTTTTGATAATT
This sequence comes from Secale cereale, assembly GCA_902687465.1. Lineage (NCBI taxonomy): Eukaryota > Viridiplantae > Streptophyta > Magnoliopsida > Poales > Poaceae > Secale > Secale cereale. The sequence goes on along the minus strand of LR738710.1, from coordinate 164,225,581 downwards.
GATGAAAACATACATCAAAGCTTTAGATAAACATATGAAGAATTACAAGTAAAGCTTTGGAAGGACATGTAACATGCATAGGCTCCCCCTACATGTATGCAATCATCTAAATATGGAATATAAGAGCATGTGAAAGCATAGACATGATAGAGAAAGCAATGAGTTACATGCATCTTGGCTATATGCATCAGAGCAAATGATATGAATATGTGAAGTGTATCCTCATGTTCATGATTCCTTCTTGTAAACAATATGTACATTAGCAAGAAATCTTCATGAACATGAGTGTGATGCATATACTTACCTTGTGATCTTGAGCTGGCTTATGAAGGGATGAACCTGAGTAAACAAGGTTGGATAACACATGTACATCTACTAGACAGAGCAACAAAAGAGCCACAAGAGTACCAAGATTGGGATAACATGTAGAGAGTGAGTACTGGGTACTCTTGAATACATGCATGTTCCCAAAGGTAAAATATATGCAATGAATTCAAAAACTTCCTTCCCTAGCAGTCTTTCTCCCCTTGAATCTTATATTGGATAATGGAAGAGAGTAGGGAAACGGAATCAGAGCAGAAAAAAAACTGATCAGATCACAGAGACATAACATAGACATGTCTTTCCCCTCTTAAAGACATGTGTCTCCTCTTGAACACCAAGAATGTAGGGCATGTGATTCCTCTCTCCCCCTGTTTGAAGCATTCTCTCATTAAGCTTTGATGTGAACTCTCTCTCCCCCTTTGACATAAATTTCCAAGAAGGGATCTTCTGGAGTGTGAGTCAAAATAGGTTTGGTCCTTGAGTCACAGAGCAGAGCAACATATAAAATGTGATGCTGGTAGAGGAGAAGAATCATTGAGTGGAGCTGGAACAAAAGTGCAGGAACAAGTGGCGTCTTTTCTGTAGTGAATTCGGTGACACCAAGTTGTGTTCTTTGGTTGCATCGAATGGGTTCGGTTGGACCGAAAGTGACAAACCGGTGGGACCGAGTTCAACAAAGAAAAAGAGCAATAGTCACCTCAGCTCACTAGGCAAATAAGATCTCACAAAGATTTGCAAAGAATTAACGGAAGGATTTGCAATGAATTTGATGCAGAAAATGCAGAACAAAGGAGAGAAAAGAAAATCTTAAAAAAGAGAGGAACAAAATGCAAGGAACAAATGCACGAACTTAGAGAAACACTAGAGAACTGCATCTAGAATTGGGCGGTGAAAATGTCACCTATGTTAGAGTATATTGACTAAGGAGTCAAGTGAGAACACTTGATCATAAGTCATACTTACCGTTTAAGCTCAGAATGGGGTTACCATTTTTCGTTTAAGCATTTGATGTATTCTCATCTTGTTGAGTTTCTTTGACCCATGTCTTGGGGTAAAGCTTCTCTAAGATGGAATAACATACCTTGGGTGGTGGTGCTGATATTGATCATGTAGTTGAACTTGTGTGAGTTGCTCAAGGTTGAAGTAGCTCATCCAGAATTGGGAGCACCACCTGGGTTTCAGTTCATCTACCTACATGGGTTAGTCTTGCAAGGAAGAGCACTTCTGCATCCAAAGTGACAATCATGATATTTGATACCAAATGATATATAGAATTTGTCAAAGGATATGTTGAAGGGTTTCATGATTCCTTGTCTTCAACCACCACGGTGTAGGGACTTGGTGATGTAGACATTGCTCAAGATGTGAGTGAGTTGCAATCCCATGGATTTAGACTCATCCAAGTGTGTACAAGGGTTAGATAGCATGCAAGGGTACAAATGTATCCAAGACATATGATCAACATCATAAGAGAAAAAGTCAAGGATTAGTCATAGGCACATGCCTTGCAAGTATCCAAATGGAGTTCCTACTCCAAGTTTGAAGCATCAATGATGTTCAATTCATCTCTCAATCGGCAAAAGACTTTCTCATCATGCGGTTTGGTGAATATATCCGCGAATTGCTTATCAGTTCGAACATGCTTAAGATTAATGTCCCCTTTAGCAACATGATCTCGAATGAAATGATGACGAACTTCAATATTCTTAGTTCGAGAATGTTGGACGGGATTGTGAGCAATCTTAATAGTACTTTCATTGTCACAAAGCAATGGAACATGTTTCACATATATCCCATAATCTTTAAGAGTTTGGGTCAGCCAAAGTAATTGAGCACAACATGATCCAACGACAATGTATTCCGCTTTGGGGGTGGATAAGGATACTGAGTTTTGTTTCTTGGAGGACTATGACACAAGAGATCCACCAAGAAATTGACAAGTACCTGAAGTGGACTTTCTATCAACCTTGTCTCCGGCATAGTCCAAATCAGAGTAGCCAACAAGATCAAAAGAGGACCTCTTAGGGTACCAAATGCCAAAATTTGGTGTATGTATTAAGTATCTCACTATCCTTTTGACAGCCTTAAGATGACATTCTTTAGGCACCGCTTAATATCGTGCACACACACA
>LR738710.1:164035300-164211914 GCA_902687465.1 Secale cereale | reverse complement strand
CCTCCCTCCCTCCTCCCCCTACCTGGCCAAGTTCGTCGACAAGGGCGTCCAGGTCAAGCTCACCGGCGGCCGCCAAGGTTGATTCCATTCGCACAGACCAAATCCCCTCTAATTCCTCTGTTCCTCTGCTATGCTCTACGTAGTCAGATCCATTAGATGCCCCGCTGTCTGCTTGCGCTAGGCTCTGTCGCCGCTGCAGTGTACGGTGATTCTTAGAGAATGCTATGAATGTTACTGACGGTAGTACTCATTGGTTGACCTTTGTCTGATTTACTTGGTGCGTTTTGTGTTTCTAGTGTTGAAGGATGTCTCTGTTTGAGTTGTTGGCTGCTGTCATTCTAGCCAGCAAACAAATGCCTCTGTGCGAGCCTATCTTGTCTAGATATGTGCTAGGAGCTAGGATATGTATCTACAGTGAGGAAACAGGTTGGGTGGGAAAGCAAAATTAAACCTGGATCATGGTAATTCATCATGTGTTAGCGTGATGTATGGACTTTTATCGCAAATCATTTACAGGCTTGTGCTTGCTTGCACCTCTTTTTTGTTGGGCATGTTTGTCTATAGATTTTGACGGGTGTGGGTGTGAGGCGTCTCTTACCTTATTAGTTGAAATTTATTTAACCTCCTATGGTGGCCAGCTCTTTGAAACCCATGCACTCCCTTCGTTCACAAATATAAGATGTTCCAACTTTTTTATACGAAATACAGATATGCACATGCTAGTTGGCACACACAGTAGGAAACACATTGTTTATACGAAACAAGCACCTCATACAGATTCTTTGTTAGCACCTCATGCTAGTTAACTTCTATTTTTCTGTGTGGAAAGAAATCATCTTAATGGAGGCTCTGCCCTTATGAGGTCAAGGATAGCCACTGTTACTTAAATATGCCATATTGCTGCTGCTTTCTAATTAATACTGGCAGCAACATCAATTTTTGAGTTGTTGTCAGTTTGCTATCAAGCCGGGGTATTCACTGCTGTTGTTTTACAAGCTTCAAACTATTGTTTTACAAGCTTCAAACTATTGTTTTACACATCAATTTTCTGTGTGGAAAGGAATATGGTGGTCATGTATTTGGTTCCTTGTTGTAAATATTTGAACTTCAAACTATTGTTTTACAAGCTTCTGCAACTTTTTCTTAACTGTTCATGCTGCTGTTATGAATTCACTGCTGTTGCTACTGTACTTGTCATGATGTTGTACTTGCGATGATGCTACTTGTGATCTTCTGAAATGACCCATTAGCGACTTCATTAGGCGGGGATAATGATTTTGCAGGTACCCCGAGAGGCCCTTGAGTTTGCTGGAATGTTGATTAACTTCCGTTCCGGCAAATTCGGGTACTCCATATGTCCTATTTTCAGCAAAGGTCATGCTGAAATTTTCCGTGAATTTTAGCATGACTTTGCTAAAAATAGGACATATAGGGTACTTGTGACTAATGCATGGGCCGGGGTATCTTAGTGGTTAATTAGGTAGGATCAAGTGATTAGAGCCAAGTGATTAGGCCCAACTTACAATTCTCCTTCCTAGCTTAGCTTTTAGGATGCCTCGGTGTCGACAAACCATAAATTATGAAACCTTGGCTTTTAGGGTCCCTCGGTGTCGATAAAAAACGAAATGATGAAAGCTTAGGCTTTTAGGGTGCCTGGGCGTCGAAAAACCCTCAATTATAAAAGCTTAGCTTTTAGGATGCCTCGGTGTCGACAAACCCTAAATGATGAGACCATGATCTTGTTCCTTGACAATAACCAACTTTTTGACCAAACTTTGTTCCTATTTAGAGAGAAACATGGCCAACAACGATGAGGCCGGCGGTTCGGGCGGGAAGGCATTCTGGGAGCTGTACCAGGAGATGGAGGAACAACCTCACTTGTATGAGGACGCCGCCTTCCACACCGATCCTGAGACCACTGATGGTACCGCGGAGGATGACCCCACTGATGCCACCACTGATGGTGCCGCCGAGAATGCCACCACTGATGATGGCGGCGCACGCACAGATGGCAGCCAACCGAAGAGGCAACGGAAGGACCGGCGCCCGACCGTGCTCCGCACCCTCAAGGAGGAAGTTACTGAAGTGGACCCCGACAGGAATCCAACGGCGCCCGAACGAATAGTCAAGGGGTACTCGATTCAGCTCGGGTGCATTCTCCGGAGCACCGTCTCGATCAACAGCGAGAACCTGAGGCATCCTGACAACGCGAATTACCGCAACCTCCTCTTCACGAAGCTGCATGAACGATACAAGTTCCCCGCTCAATTTGATAACACAAGCCTCAAAGGGAATAAAGTGAACAATGCTGCCCTCACGAAGATGAGCAAGGCCCTGTCTACTTGGAAAACCAATGTGAAGATAATGATCAAGAAAGGTGAGAGTTATGAGACGATCAAGCAGAAACATCCTTCGATCACCGAAGATGACTACAACGAATTCAAGATCACTTGCTCGAGCGCCTCACACTCCGAATCAAGTCAGCGGGGGAAAGAAATGCGGGAGCTCAACTTAGGGGAACACACACTTGGTCCTGGCGGTTACAGAGTGGTGGAGCCTATATGGGACAAGGAGGAGGCGGACCGTGCCGAGCAAGGCCTACCGCCCCTCTTCGATAAATACGGTGACAAGCAAACCAGGAACTTTATCAGGGCCCGGTACAAGAAGGACCCAAAAACAAAGGAGCTGACCACGGATCCGAAGACCAGGGCGCTTGAGCTTGTTCTGGTAAGGAATACACCCCCGCGTAATTAGCTCCATATGGTTGCATTCTAATTAATGAAGCCAAATTTCTAAATGATTCACATTCCTTCCGCAGGCGACTGAAAGCAGTAGCGCGGGGTCGACTAAGAGCGGCCCTTGGGACACGACTCTAAATAGGGCGTTGAATGTAATGAAGAACAAGGATAAGCTCGAGAAGCCGACGTCAGCTGGTCGTGTGGCCGGCAAAGGCTTGTCGACAAAATGGTCGTCATACTATAACGCTGGTGGGCGAAAGGAGAAAAAGACCAGCTCGGAAAGCCAGGCGCGCGAGGTTCAAGAACTCAAGGCACAGGTGGCGCGGATTCCGGAGATTGTCCAAGAGCAAGTGCAACAACAGCTCGGAGCGACGATCACCGCCATTGTGCCTACCTTGATCGAGGGGTTGAGTGCATGGATTGCTGGCGGCCAACAGGGGCCGCCCCCGATTCCTAGCTTCACGACCAGCAACTCGCAGAATGCGATGGCGGGGCCATTGGTGTCTCCGGCGGAGGCGGCATTGGTGTCTCCGACGCCGGCATGGGAGCTTAATGCACCCGTGTGTACGCCGGCCGGCACCTCTGCAGCAAGCGGCCCCTCCGTCAACTGCACGCCCGCCGTTGGCGGTGCCTCGACATTAGCCGAGCTCGACGCCATCATCACGGTAACTAATTAAGCCTCTCTCGGCCGAGGACTTCATCTCCTTGCCTTTGACTGGGCATCCCTGACGCCCTACATGTTTTCGCAGGGCGCCGCCGACGTTCCGTGCACTCTCCTGCACTTCGTGAACAACGAGTTGGTCGATGTCGCCAAGGGCAAAATCGTTCAACCGGGCCAGCGCTTGTTCCACGGTACCCAGATGCCACCCAACTTGTTTAGGGTTCAACTGGTTCGGGTGCTGCCAGGCTGCGACGACGTGTTACCTCCGATTCGACCCGTCGGGGCCGACGATGATGACATCATGACCCTCAGCGCCTGCCTGAGCTGGCCCCTGCTTTGGCCGAAGAGCCAGATTCGTTTGGGGGCGGGGGAAACCACACCAAAGACAACACCGCCAGTCGTGCCGGCGCCAAGTCGTCCCCATGGCAAGTCCGCCGCAACGGTGCCGGACATCCCCATGCCACTGGATCCAAACATGCATATGGCACAGGATCAGAACGACGACGACGACGATACATTTGCCAACGTCGATCATTACTTTGCCGATCATGGGTACGGTGACGACTTCATGGGGGCTCCTTCTCAAGAACCCAACCCAACAAAAGACGTGCGCGATCAAGCCGGTACCGCGGAGAAGCCAAGTTGCAACACGCGTCGTCTGCCGTTCAGCTCTCAGGAGACGCCTCCAGCTGCCGATTTCACCGAGCCTCAGATAGGCGAGGTGCGAAATATGATCAGCCCCAACACACTAAAGAAGGCGGTCTCTGAGCAGAACTCGGTCCCAATTCATGAGATCAAGAAGAAGGCACGCAAAAGAAAAACTAACAAGGGTGCGAGCCAGCCGGCACCGAGTACGATCCGTGCTCAGGACGGGCCACCTTCACCTGAGGATGTAATGAGGAGGGTGCATGTGGCGGGTAGGCCGATGCTACCGACAAATATGCTCGATGCTGCAACCGGTGCCATGCGGAGTCTGCATGACAGTGTTCTTTCTTTGGAGAAGCGGCGTCTCACACAGAAGGATGTGGCGTACCCGGTTTTCGTGGCCAAGGTGCCGGAGGGCAAGGGCTTTGTGGATAACTCCATCGGGGGTACGATCGTGCTGTGGTTTGATGACATCCACGCTATGTTGAACCTTCATCCGCTGCACTACACCTTCGTTCGGCTATTTTCGCTGAGTATGGAGATGCGGATCATTCGCGACAAGACCCCGGACATCGTGATAGTCGACCCCTTCTACATGCATGCCAAGATCTTGGGCAGCGCTGGGGACCGGCAAGTCGCGAGTTCTTACCTCGGAGGCGTCATTCTGGCAAACCGAGATAAGGATAACTTCCTCGTGCCTTACTTTCCCGAGTAAGTCCTCCGCCTCAACCGCCCCGTAACATATGAATTCTTAGATTTCGATCGTTCTTCTTTTAACATTCCGTGTTTTCTGCAGTGACACACAGTGCACGCTCATCCTACTAAGCCCCAAATATTCCATGGCCACGTATTTCGACCCGGACCGTAAGTCGGCTGTAGACTGCACAAATGTCAAGAAGGTTCTTGATGATGTTCTCGCCGGCTACGCCAAATCTGGAGGCACCTTCACCAGGACAACTCGTAAGTACGGCAAGCACGTGTTCTCCCACAACACGACGTTCTGCTGCGTCAAGCAGCCGCCTGGCGGTCAGAAGGGTGCCTACTACGCCATCCATCACATGCGGGCGATCGTATGGGACCATCATCAACTTCTGCTACCGAGTAAGCTCAAAGATTGGGCCGCGCGCGTGTCGGCAATCCAGGACGCGGACATCAGACAAGATTTCTTTCGCATCCAGTCGGAGTTTGCGGAAATCATCCATCAAGATGTCCTTCGTACCTCGGGGCTGTTCTACCTCAGGAATCAACCGTCGAACAGTGACATAGACATAATGCTACAAATGCAGGCTGACAACGCCCATGATTTCTTGACTCCCACGATAGACGGCGGCTTCATCCACGCTCCGGTGCATTGAGTCGAGTCGAAAGCAGTGATGCTGTGTCTAGTTCTGAAACATCGATTGGCTCTTGTTGTAATTAAACTTTAATGAACTTGTAGTATGTCTCTTTGGTTTCGAGAGTCGTTCAACTTAGATGTAATCGATGCTATTAATGTCTTGCTTTTCTCTTTCGATCGTTCTGTTGCATACTTATATATTGCTTATGAATTGTCTGTGAATTGATACTAACGTTTCGTTTGGCTAGTGCATATATATAGCGATGTCGTCGTATGTCGTGTACAAGGGTAAGGTTCCCGGAGTCTACGATGACTGGGAGGAGTGTCGGAGATAGGTTAACCGATTCAGCGGTAACAGTTACAAAGGGTACACCACTAGGGCCGAGGCCGAATCTAGATACACCCGCTATCTAGCGGGAGAGGGGAGGGAGCGTTGGAGGAACCGGATGAAAACGAGTTTCATCGTGATGATGCTCATCGTGACGACCGCAGCTCTCTTCTATGTGATGGTAGTTTAGATGATCAATATCGACTTGTAATGCGAAGACAAACTCGCTACTCGCGATCTCGAGACTTGTAATATATTGTTCTATCTTTGTTTGGTCTTTTCAATTCGGAGACTAATATGATCGATGAATTGTATTCGGAGACTAATATGATGAATTGTATTCAGTGATTAATCTTCTATTGTATTCGATGAATGTGTTGTTGATGTGTGCTGTCTATATTCTGTGCAATTATACATTTTGTAATCTGTGCAAAAAAAACAGAAAAATAATATTAAAAAAAACCTAATATTCATACTAATGGCGCATCAGAGAAAAGTGCGCCATTAGTATGCCAAAGCATAGTAATGGCGCATTAACAGGCAGTGCGCCATTACTGTGCGGATACTACTAATGGCGCATCATACTTAGTGCGCCATTAGTATGCCATAGCACCTGGCCCCTGGGAGGCATACTAATGGCGCACTAAGGTGCACACTAATGGCGCATCCGAGGTGCGCCATTAGTATACCAGATACTAATGGCGCACCAGAGGTGCGCCATTAGTATCAAATACTAATGGCGTGCTAGTAATGGCGCACCACTAATGCGCCATTAATGGCCAAATTAGGTGCGCCATTAATAGGCCTTTTCCTAGTAGTGTTGTTTAAAAGGATTTTTTTCGATAAAAGACCTCGATGAAAGTGCTTACATAATTGGCACCAAGATCTATAGAGATAGATCAAGACGCTTGCTAATACTTTCGATGAGTACATACCTTGATAAGATTTTGAAGGAGTTCAAAGTGGATGAGTCAAATAAGGAGTTCTTGCCTGAGTTGTAAGGTATGAAGTTGAGTAAGACTCAAAAACCCGACCACGACAGAAGATAGAGAGAGAATGAAAGTCATTCCCTATGCCTCAACCATAGGTTCCATATAGTATGCCATGCTATGTACCAGACCTATTGTGTACCTTGCCATGAGTTTGGCAAGGGGGTATGATAGTGATCCAGGAATGGATCATTGGACATCGGTAAAAAAATTATCCTTAGTAACTGGAGGACTAAGGGAATGTTTCTCGATTATGGAGGTGATGAAGAGTCCATCGTAAAGAGTTACGCTGATGCAAGCTTTGACACTAATCCAGATGACTCTAAGTATCAATTTGGATGCGTATTGAAAGTGGGAGCAATTGTCTAGAGTAGCTCCATGCAGAGCATTGTAGACATAGAAATTTGCGAAATACATACGGATCTGAATGTGACAGACCCGTTGACTAAACTTCTCTCATAAAGCAAAACATGATCGCACCTTAGTAACTCTTTGGGTGATAATCACATGGCGATGTGAACTAGATTATTGACTCTAGTAAACCCTTTGGATGTTGGTCACATGGCGATGTGAACTATGGGTGTTAATCACATGACGATGTGAACTATCGGTGTTAAATCACATGGCTATGTGAACTACATTATTGACTCTAGTGCAAGTGGGAGACTGAAAGAAATATGCCCTAGAGGAAATAATAAAGTTGTTTTTTATATTTCCTTATATCACGATAAATGTTTATTATTCACGCTATAATTGTATTAACCGGAAACTTAGTACATGTGCGAATACATAGACAAAACAGAGTGTCCCTAGTATGGCTCTACTAGACTAGCTCGTTAATCAAAGATGGTTATGTTTCCTGACCATAGACATGTGTTGTCATTTGATGAACGGGATCACATCATTAGGAGAATGACGTGATGGACAAGACCCATCCGTTATCTTAGCACTATGATCGTTTAGTTTTACTGTTGTTGCTTTCTTCATGACTTATACATGTTCGTCTAACAATGGGATTATGCAACTCCCGAATATCGGAGGAACACCTTGTGTGCTATCAAACGTCACAACGTAACTAGGTGATTAAAAAGATGCTCTACAGGTGTTTCTGAAAGTGTTTGTGGTGTTGGCATAGATCAAGAATAGGTTTTGTCACTCCGAGTGTTGGAGAGGTATCTCTGGGCCCTCTCGATAATACACATCATAATAAGCCTTGCAAGCAAATGACTAATGAGTTAGTCACGAGATGATGTATTTCGGAATGAGTAAAGAGACTTTCCGGTGATGAGATTGAACTAGGTATGATGATACTGACGATCGAATCTCGAGCAAGTAACATACCAATGACAAAGGGAACAACGTATGTTGTTTTGCGGTTTGACCGATAAAGATCTTCGTAGAATATGTAGGAACCAATATGAGCATCTAGGTTCCGCTATTGGTTATTGACCGGAGATGAGTCTCGGTCATGTCTACATAGTTCTCGAACCCGTAGGGTCCGCACGCTTAACGTTCGATGATGATCGGTATTATGAGTTTATGTGTTCTGATGTACCGAAGGTTGTCAGAGTCCCGGATGAGATCACGAACATGACAGGGAGTCTCGAAATGGTCGACACATAAATATTGATATATTGTAAGATTATATTCGGACACCAGAAGGGTTCGAAAGTGTATCGGGTATTTTTCGGAGTATCGGGAGGTTACCGGAACCCCCCGAGGAGTCTATGGGCCTTATTGGGCCCTACTGGAGAAAGAGGGCAACAAGCATGTGGTGGGGTGCGCCCCGCAAAGGTCCAAACCGAATTGGTTTAGGGCTTGGGGGGCCGGTGATATGTCTCCAACGTATCTATAATTTTTTATTGTTCCATGCTATTACATAACTGTTTTGGATGTTTAATGGGCTATATTATACACTTTTATATTATTTTTGGGACTAACCTACTAACCCAAGGCCCAATGCAAATTGCTGTTTTTTTGCCTATTTTAGTGTTTCACAGAAAAGGAATATCAAACAGAGTCCAAACGGAATGAAACCTTCGGGATAGTCATTTTTGGAACAATATCAACACAGAAGACTTGGAGTACACACCAGGAAGCGAATGAGGCAGCCACGAGCGCAGGGGTGCGCCCAGGGGGGTAGGTGCTACTTCTCGAGCTTGCGTTGTATTCCCTCGAAGGGGAAAGGGTGATGCAACACAGTAGCGTAAGTATTTCCCTCAGTTTATCAGAACCAAGGTATCAATCCAGTAGGAGACCATGCATGAGTCCCTCGCACCTGCACAAACAAATAAGAACTGTGCGGCCAACGCGATAAGGGGTTGTCAATCCCTTTACGGTCACTTACGAAAGTGAGATCTGATAGAGATGATAGTTTTATATTTTTTGGTATTTTTGGATATAAGAACAGAAAGTAAAGCGGAAAAGTAAAGTAGATTGTAGATTGATATGTTGAGAATAGACCCGGGGGCCATAGTGTTTTCTAGTGGCTTCTCTCATGATAGCGATATTCTACGGCGGGTAAACAAATTACTGTCGAGCAATCGATAGAAAAGAGAATAATTATGAGACTAACTAGGCATGATCATTATATATAGGCATCATGTCCGAGACAAGTAGACCGAAATGATTATGCATCTACTACTATTACTCCACACATCGACCGCTATCCAGCATGCATCTAGAGTATTAAGTTCATAAGAACGGAGTAACGCCTTAAGAAAGATGACATGATGTAGAGGGATAAACTCAAACATACTGATATAAACCCCATCTTTTTATCCTCGATGGCAACAATACAATACGTGCCTTGCTGCCCCTACTGTCACTGGGAAAGGACACCGCAAGATTGAGCCCAAAGCCAAGCACTTCTCCCATTGCAAGAACTATAGATCTAGTAGGCCAAACCAAACCAACAATTCGAAGAGACTTGCAAGGATATTATAATCATATATAAAGAGTTCAGAGAAGAACCAAATATTTCTCATAGATAATCTTGAACATAAACCCACAATTCATCGGATCTCGACAAACACATCGCAAAAAGATTACATCGAATAGATCTCCTCGAAGATCGAGGAGAACTTTGTATTGAGATCCAAAGATAGAGAAGAAGCCATCTAGATACTAGATATGGACCGAAAGGTCTGTGGTAAACTACTCAAAACTCATCGGAGAGGCTATGGTGTTGATGTAGAAGGCCTCCGTGATCGATGCCCCCTCCGGCGGAGCTCCGGAACAGGACCCAAGATGGGATCTCACGGGAACAGAAGGTTGCGGCGGTGGAATTAGGTTTTTCTCTGTTGCCTCGATGTTTCCAGGGTACAAGGATATATATAGGAGGAAGGAGGGCATCGGGGGAGCCAGAGGGGGCCCACGAGGGTCGGGGGCGCGCCCTGCACCCTCGTGGTCGCCTCTTTCATTCCCTCGCGTGTACTCCAAGTCTTCTGTGTATATATGGTTCCAAAAATAACTCCCCCAAAGGTTTCATTCCGTTTGTACTCCGTTTGATATTCCTTTTCTGCGAAACACTAAAATAGGCAAAAAACAACAATTTGCACTGGGCCTTGGGTTAGTTGGTTAGTCCCTAAAATAATATAAAAGTGTATAATAAAGCCCATTAAACATCCAAAACAGAATATATAATAGCATGGAACAATAAAAAATTATAGATATGTTGGAGACGTATCAAGCATCCCCAAGCTTAATTCCTCCTCGTCCTTGAGTAGGTAAATGATAAAAACAGAATTTTTGATGTGGAATGCTAACCAACATAATTTGCAATGTAATTATCTTTATTGTGGCATGAATGTTCATATCCGAAAGATTCAAGACAAAAGTCTATATTGACATAAGAATAATAATACTTCAAGCATACTAACAAAGCAATCATGTCTTCTCAAAATAACATGGCCAAAGAAAGTTCATCCCTACAAAATCATATAGTTTGGCTATGCTCCATCTTCGTCACACAAAATACTCAAATCATGCACAACCCCGGTTTCAGCCAAGCACTCATTTCATACTTTAATTTTTCCAAACTTTTTCAACTTTCACGCAATACATGAGCGTGAGCCATGGATATATCACTATAGGTGGAATAGAGTGGTGGTTGTGGAGAATACAAAAGAGGAAGATGGTCTCACATCAACTAGGCATATCAATGGGCTATGGAGATGCCCATCAATAGATATCAATGTGAGTGAGTAGGGATTGCCATGCAACGGATGCACTAGAGATATAAATGTATGAAAGCTCAACAAAAGAAACTAAGTGTGTGTGCATCCAACTTGCTTGCTCACGAAGACCTAGGGCATTTGAGGAAGCACATCGTTTGAATATACAAGCCAAGTTCTATAATGGAAATCCCCACTAGTATATGGAAGTGACAAAACAAAAGACTCTCTATCATGAAGATCATGGTGCTACTTTGAAGCACAAGTGTGGAAAAAGATAGTAGCATTGTCCCTTTTTTTCTTTTCTTTTTCCTCTTTTCTTCTTCTTTTTTCTTCTTTTTTTCTTCTTTTTTTCTCCTTTTTTTTGGCCTTTTTTCTTTGGCCTTTCCTTCTTTTTTTCCTTTTTTTCTCTTTGGGACAATGCTCTAATAACGCTGATCATCACACTTATATTGATTTACAACTCGATATTACAACTTGATACTAGAACAAAGTATGACTCTATATGAATGCCTCCGGCAGTGTACCGGGATGTGTAATGAATCAAGAGTGACATGTATGAAATATTATGCATGGTGGCCTAGCCACACATACGCTGTCAACTACATGATCATGCATGGCACTATGACAATGATGAAGCGCGTCATAATAAACAGAACGATGGAAAGTTGCATGGCAATATATCTCAGAATGGCTATGGAAATGCCATGATAGGTAGGTATGGTGGCTGTTTTGAGGAAGTATATGGTGGGTGTATGGTACCGGCGAGAGTTGCGCGGTACAAGAGAGGCTAGCAATGATGGAAGGGTGAGAGTGCGTATAATCCATGGACTCAACATTAGTCATAAAGAACTCACATACTTATTGCAAAAATATACAAGTCATCAAAACGAAGTACTACACGCATGCTCCTAGGGGAAGGGTTGGTAGGAGTTAACCATCATGCGATCCCGACCTCGACACAAAGGATGACACTCAATGAAATACCTCATGCTTCAAATTTGTCACACAACGGTTACTATACGTGCATGCTACGGGACTTGCAAACCTCAACACAAGTATTTATCAAATTCACAATTACTCTACTAGCATGACTCTAATATAACTAGTATCAAACTTCTCATAATATTCAATGCACTTTATATGACTAGTTTTACTATACCCATCTTGGATGCCTATCCTATTAGGACTAGTTTTATAACCAAAGCACATTACCATGCTGTTCTAAAAGACTCTAAAATAGATATAAGTGAAGCATGAGAGATCAATAATTTCTACAAAAATATAACTACCACCGTGCTCTAAAAGATATAAGTGAAGTACTAGAGCAAAACTATCTAGGTCAAAATATTTAAGTGAAGCACATAGAGTATTCTAATAAATTCCAATTCATTTGTATCTCTCTCAAAAAGGTGTGTCCAGCAAGGATGATTGTGGAAAACTAAAAAGCAAAGACTCAAATCATACATGACGCTCCAAGCAAAACACATATCATGTGGTGAATAAAAATATAGTCCCGACTAATGTTACCAATGGATGAAGAAGAAAGAGGGGATGCCTTCCCAGGACATCCCCAAGCTTAGGCTTTTGGTTGTCCTTGAATTTTAACTTGGGGTGCCTTGGGAATCCCCAAGCTTAGGCTCTTGCCACTCTTTGTTCCATAGTCCATCAAATCCTTACCCGAAACTTGAAACCTTCACAACACAAAACGTAGCCAAAAATCTCGTGAGCTCCGTTAGTATAAGAAAACAAACCACCACTCAAAGGTACTGTAATGAACTCATTATTTGTTTATATTGGTGTTTAACCTATTGTATTCCAACTTATCTATGATTCATACCCCCCGATACTACTCATAGATTCATCAAAATAAGCAAACAACAAACGAAAAACAGAATCTGTCTAAAACATAACAGTCTGTAGTAATCTGTAACTTTTGAATACTTCTTTAACTCTAAAAAAATAGAAATAAATTGGTGGATATGAGGAATTTGTCTATTAATCATCAGCAAAAAGAATCAACTAAAAAGCGCTCTCCAGTAAACAATTACAGCCAATCTCGTGACTGCTAAATTTCTGTTTTTTACAACATGATCACATAAACTTCACACAAGTCTTCCCAAAGGTTCTACTTGGCACAAACACTAATTAAAACACAAAACCACATCTAAACAGAACCTAGATGCAATATTTATTCCTAAACAGAAGCAAGAACAAAGAAAATAAAATTGGGTTGCCTTGCAACAAGCGCTATCGTTTAACGCCCCTAGCTATGCACGATACAAGAACAGATCTAGGTATTGTCATCTTTGGTAGGCAATCTATAAGTGGCTCTCATAATAGATTCATAAGGTAATTTGATTTTCTTTCTAGGAAAGTGTTCCATGCCTTTCCTTAACGGAAATTAGAATCTAATATTTCCGTCCTTCATATCAATAATTGCGCCAATCATTCTAAGGAAAGGTCTACGAAGAATAATAGGACATGTAGGATTGCAATCTATATCAAGCACGATGAAATCTACGGGCACATAATTCCTATTTGCAACAATAATAACATAATTAATCTCTCCCATAGGTTTCTTAATGGTAAAATCCGCAAGATGCAAATTTAAAGAACAATCATCAAGTTCGTGGAAACCTAACATATCACACAAAGTTTTTTGGAATTGTGGAAACACTTGCACCCAAATCACACAAAGCAAAGCATTCATGATATTTAATCTTAATTTTAGTAGTAGGTTCCCACTCATCATAAAGTTTTCTGGGGATAGAAACTTCTAATTCAAGTTTTTCTTCAAAAGATTGCATTAAAGCATCAACTATGTGTTTGGTAAAAGCTTTATTTTGACTATAAGCATGAGGAGAATTTGGCACGGATTGCAACAAGGAAATACAATCTATTAAAGAGAAATTGTCATAATTAAATCCCTTGAAATCCAAAATAGTGGGTTCATTGCTATGTATAGTTTTGACATCTTCAATCCCACTTTTATCACTTTTAGCATCAAGATCTAAAAACTCTGAATCATTGGGACGCCTTTTAACTAAAGTAGACTCATATCGAGTCCTATATTTATCAAGATTCATACTAAAAAACAAGGATTCAATAGGAGACACATCAATCACTTTTAGATCTGTTTATTATCATGAAAACTAGAAGAACACGCTTTCACAAAGCAATCTCTTTTAGCATGCATCCTAGCGGTTCTTTCTTTGCACTCATCAATGGAAATTCTCATGGCTTTTAGAGACTCATTCATATCATGCTTAGGTGGAATAGATCTTTGTTTCAAAGAATCAACATCAAGATAAATTCTATCCACGTTCCTAGCCAACTCATCAATCTTAAGCAATTTTTCTTCAAGCAAAGCATTGTAGGAATTGCCATAATTATTAGAGGAATTAGTAGGAAAAGTCCTAGGATTAAAATTTCCTCTATAAGAATTGCTACCAAAATTATTCCTACCTACAAAATTCACATCCAAAGATTCATTATTATTATTTTCAATCAACGTGGACAAAGGCATATCATTAGGATCAGAAGAAGCACTCTTAGCAGCAAATAATTTCATAAGTTCATCCAGCTTCTCACTCAAAACACTAATCTCTTCAATAGCATGCACTTTTTTACAAGTAGATCTTTCAGTGTGCCACTGAGAGTAGTTAACCATAATATTATCTAGGAGTTTGGTAGCTTCTCCTAAGGTGATTTCCATGAAAGTGCCTCCCGCGGCCGAATCTAAAAGATTTCTAGAAGCAAAATTCAAGCCAACATAAAAGGTTTGTATGATCATCCATAAGTTCAAACCATGTGTAGGGTAATTATGTATCATTAATTTCATTCTCTCCCAAGCTTGTGCAACATGCTCATGATCTAGTTGCTTAAAATTCATAATATCGTTTCTAAGAGAGATAATCTTAGCGGGAGGAAAATACTTAGAGATAAAGGCATCTTTGCACTTATTCCATGAATCAATACTATTTCTAGGCAAAGAAGAAAACCAAGTTTTAGCACGATCCATAAGAGAAAACGGAAATAGCTTCAATTTAACAATATCATTATTTGTATCCCTCTTCTTTTGCATATCACACAAATCAACAAAGTTGTTTAGATGGGTAGCGGCATCTTCACTAAGAAGGCCAGAAAATTGATCTTTCATGCCAAGATTCAACACGATTCAGCATCGGCAATAGGAGCAATAGGAGTGCTAATAAAATCATTATAGTTGGTATTGGAGAAGTCACACAATTTGGTATTGTCTTGAGACATAGTGACAAACAATCAATCCAACACACAAGCAAACAAGAGGCAAGCGAACGGTAAAACACACGGAAGAAGAAGGGCGAATAAAACGGCAAGGGTAAAGTGGGGTAGAGGAAAGAGAGGCAAACAATGTAATGCGAGGGATAAGGGTTTGTGATAGGTACTTGGTATATGACTTTTGCGTAGATCTCCCCGGCAACGGCGCCAAAAATTGGCAAGTTGCCAGGAGATCAAATCTTGACTTGACTTGGCGTGAGTCTCCCCGGCAACAGCGCCATAAATTCTTCATGCTACTTCTCGAGATTGCTTTGTATTCCCTCAAAGAGGAAAGGGTGATGCAGCACAGTAACGTAAGTATTTCCCTCAGTTTTTGAGAACCAAGGTATCAATCCAGTAGGAGACCACGCGCGAGTCCCTCACATCTGCACAAACAAATAAGAACCTCGCAACCAACACGAGAAGGGGTTGTCAATCCCTTCACGGTCACTTGTGAGAGTGAGATCTGATGGATAGGATAGGATAATATTTTTGGTATTTTTGGTATAAGAACATAAAGTAAAGAAAGCAAATAAGCAACGGTGACAGAAATTGGCTAGTTGACGGGAATGTAATATGATAAAGATAGACCCAGGGGCCATAGGTCTCATGATAGTAGAATTCTATGGTGGGTGAACAAATTACTGTCGAGCAATTGATAGAAAAGCGCATAGTTATGAGAATATCTAGGCATGATCATTATATATAGGCCTCATGTCTGTAACAAGTAGACCGAACGATTCTGCATCTACTACTATTACTCCACACATCGACAACTATCCAACATGCATCTAGAGTATTAAGTTCATAAGAACAGAGTAACGCTTTAAGCAAGATGACATGATGTAGAGGGATAAACTCAAGCAATATGATATAAACCCCATCTTTTTATCCTGGATTGCAACAATACAATACGTGCCTTCCTGCCCCTACTCTCACTAGGGAAAGGACACCACAAGATTGAACCCAAAGCCAATCACTTCTCCCATTGCAAGAACTATAGATCTAGTAGGCCAAACCAAACCAATAATTCGAAGAGACTTGCAAGGATATTATTATCATACATAAAAGATTTCAGATAAGAATCAAATATTGTTCATACATAATCTTGATCATAAACACACAATTCATCGGATCTCGACAAACACACCGCAAAAAGATTACATCGAATAGATGTAACATCCCAAATTTTCAATTTGGAATGTTATACATAGATCATACTGCATTGCATATTTATTTGCATTTTGTGTGTGTGGCGATCCTCGAAATTTCTAAGCAACTCAAGGACCTACGGAGAGAGTTGGGAATTCTACCGTTTTTGTATTTGAGTTTACTCGAATACCCGTACGAGGATAGCGTTGGTTTAATTATTTTTCTCTCCTAAAAATATTTCTTAACAAAATATATGAGCGGAGATAATATGACTTCTCCAAAATAACAGAAGTATTGGAGGAAAAATGTTAAAATCACTTTTGGTTTTTATTCGGATTTATTTGTGATTTTATTTGCATAGGAAAAATACGCGTTTTTCAAAATTGCATTTAGGTCCGGGAAAAATGTTCACTTTGTCCTAAATATTATTAGAAGACGGCGAAAATTTATTTCGGAATTTTTGGAGTCGGTTTAGTATTTCTTTCGTTAGTTTTCGTACGTCAGGACTCGTTTAAAAAAAGGGTCTTTTACATCTGTGTCCCTAACTCGAACCCACTACTCACATTTGCCCCTAATTGCAAAGCCTGCTCAAATATGCCCCTCCGCTGTCAACTCTCCTTATAGAAATGCCCCTCCGTGACGTTTCCGTCGGGTCAAAGGGCTTTGACCGTTTTCTGGGCGTTTGTTGGACGTTTTGCCCCTGGAAAAAAATAAGACAGAAAATTAAAAAGAAGAGAGAGAGCCGATGCTAGCTTTTGGTCCAAAAAAGCTCAGCCAGCCCAGCCCACTAGCGTCACCTTCTTCGTCTTCAGAGGCTAAGGGTGTGTCTACCCGCCCGTTTACCCTAGCGCCGTCGTTAATGTGGCCAACGACGGTTAGAAGCCGGACCGCCGTGTCTGCAAGGCCCGCCGTACAAGAGAGCATCACCACACCGTAGATCTGGACCTCGGGTGCCTTGCAACTATGCAACCGACGAGAACACCGCCGCCTCTGCCCACCAGTCGTCGCCTTAGATTTGCTGTCGTACGAGGTCCCTCGGTGCTCCCTTATCGTACAGGAGATCCATATGGTGTTGCGGAACTTCCGGACATGTCGCCGACGAGCTCTTCTTCGTCCAGTCGCCTTGCTCCGGCGGCCGTAGGCGAGGTCCATGTGCTCATGGTCGGCTGTCGCCAGACCCTTTGAAGACTCTGGCATGCTCGCGGTGAGACGCTGATGCCGAGCCCTCTCCCCCCTGCTTTCTAGCCCCCCTGCCACCTAGTTTTGACCGCCGCCACCGCCGGCCTCGGCCATGCTCTACACTCTGGCCGTCCCCGCTCGCCCTGCCACTATTCAACACGGAGCAAGCCCAGGAGCGCAAAGGACCATCCCACCAGTCGTTTGCTCACCGGAACAGAGCTCCCCTGCCCTTTGCCGTGGCCTGTGCTCGCCGGCGGCTAAACGCCGGTGGTTCAATTGGTACTAACGGGCTTCCTATGACATGTGGGGCCCATTAGCTAGATTAGCACTAATCCTACAGTCTGTTAAATATTATGCTAATTACCGAGACTAATCAGCAGGCCCTACCAATTAACAAAACTGCTAAACTAATTAAAAAATAACTAGAAACTTACATGTGGGGTCCCACGTGTAAGTGAGAGAGAGGGTGGAGAGAGTGAGGGGTTAGAGAAAGTGTTTTTCCTTTTTGCTTTTTTCTCACTCGGTCCCACTTGTAAGTGACACATGGAGGCAGGGGCAAATTGTCCAAAAAAACGTCAGTTAGACGGTCAAACCCCTTTGACCAGACGGAAACGGAACGGATGGGTATTTCTTTAAGGTAACTTAACGGCGGAGGGGCATTTTTGAGCAGGCTTTCGAATTAGGGGTATATCTGATTAGGTGGTTCGAGTTAGGGACAGAAATGCAAATGGCCCTTAAATGAATAAGGGGTGAACCAACTTTGGGGCGTAACCGGCTAGGACTCCCCTAGCCCGGGCCTTTAAAAGCATAGCCCGGAGGCCGCCGCCAGCCCAAGCCGCCCCGGCCGAAACCCTAGCCAGCCCGCCTGCCCGCATCCGCCGATCGTTTTTTTTTAGAAACCCTAGATCCATTTTTCTTTAGATCGGTTCGTTTTTATATCGATTTAGTTACTTTGCGGACGTCCGTCCCTACGTTCGTTTTAACGAACGTTGATCGCACGTTAGTTACAGACAGCGAACGTTCGTTCGTTAGCCTGTTCGTCTGTTTTCTTTTTCGGGGTATTTATCCGCGATTATTTCTATCATGATTTCTGCCCCGATCTTGTTTTTCGTTTTTCTTTTCGCTCGAGAGTCGGAATCATGTGATTCAAAATCCCAGATCTTCGC
Organism: Secale cereale; assembly: GCA_902687465.1. NCBI lineage: Eukaryota > Viridiplantae > Streptophyta > Magnoliopsida > Poales > Poaceae > Secale > Secale cereale. The sequence goes on along the minus strand of LR738710.1, from coordinate 164,193,243 downwards.
CTCGACGCCCTCTTTCCGTTTAACCAACTTGAACAAGGTTTTGTTACTATAAAATTTGACCCTAGATTAATCTAGTAAACGGATCTCGTTTCTTTCGCAGTTTGAGTTTCGTTGCTTCGTTTGTTCTGATTCTTTTTGCAAACCGGACTTCTTAAGTTGAACTTTCTCGTTAGATCTTCTTATTTGGTGTTCTGTTTGTGCATCTTTGCTTGATTGCTTATCTATGCTATTGTTTTCTTGCGATAGAATACCCGGACTGTGAAGCGTGCTACTACGAGTCTCTAGGTTTTGCGAATCATCAACAAGGCAAGTAACACTTTGATCATACCCCTTTATTACCCAGTTTTTATGCATTAGATCAAACCCTCACACCTTGCATGAGTAGGATCTCTTAACTTGTGGGTATGGAAAGTAGATTGAGGTAGAACCTATTACCTGCATTTTTTTGTTTCAAACCCTTGGGAGTTACTTCTACGCTATGTTTATGTTATCATGCCATGCTCGTAGACGTGGTTTGGGTTTGAATGAAATCCATGACATATGTGAGTTGTTAATTAATGGTTCAACTTAAGGTGGCTACTTGAATACACATCTGGGTGGATTGGTTGCAGGGCACCTGGAGAATCCAGTGTTGTCCTAGGAAATCCCGGGGTTCCGTGATTGTCCTATGGAATGCCACCCAGGAACAAAGGGATCATAAAACTATTCATGCTAGAAACTTCCGTGTGCAACCACAATGCCATTATGGGCTCTGGTATAGTATGAGTAAGTTGTGTGAGCTCTTTCAGCGGTGGACTAGCAGATGTAGGGGAAAGTAGGTGTACGGGTCCACCCGCCGTAAAGAGTTAATGCTTCTGAAAGACTGTGTCTCGGTCATGTGTTTCTCAAACACCATGCAGTGCGAGAAATCCAATAGAGGAGATCGAGTCTTGTGGGGAAAAGTGCTCAACCTCTGCAGAGTGTACAAACTGATCATGATTAGCCGTGTCCCCGGTTATGGACAATCTTGAGTATCTGGTACTTGAATTATTGGTTGATCTCATCACTCTAAAATTAATTGGTTGGGTTAACTGATTACTTAAATTGGGATTGATTTGGAGGTACCTTCTCAATGATGTTTCAACTACCATGATAGTTAAAATAAAATGTATTCCTTTGTTGTAGGAAAAAATTGGCTTTATGCAAAAACATTGACCTTAGAGCCTCCAACTGCCAAATATGCATGTAGTGTTAGCCTTTATTCTGTTACTTGCATTCTACGGTGTTATCTTGCCAGCATATTCCATGTGCTGACCCGTTTCGGGCTGCAACATGTTACGTTGTAGACTTTTCAGACAAGGAGTAAGACGTTCTAGGTCGTTTGTCATGCACTCAGCTATGCCGTTGGAGTTGATGGACTCACCTATCTTCCAAGCCTTCCATTGTTATTTTGTTAGATCGCCTTAAGCCATAGACTTTTGTAATAAGTTCTCATTGGAGACACTCGATGTAATAAGTGTGTGATTGCCACTCTGTTATAAATCCTTCAAGTATTGTGTGTGTCAGCATTACCGAACCAGGGATGACACAGAAACACAGAGACTTCGGTCCATTCGGATCGTGGTAGATACAAGATGGTATCAGAGCACACGCTGAATGTAGGACACGACCAATAAGAGAAACCCTAGGTCACTCTTCTCTACTCATTTCTGACTTCTCTCCAATTTCTACTTCTTTAGGATGGTGGACCCAAGGAACAAGTTCACTCAACCAGTTTAAGACACACCTTTTGGACGACACTTGAAGGAAGTCACTAGGTACCTGAACATAGGAATACCAAGCTTCACCGGGACCTACACCGCCACTTTACCAGAAGAGGAGCGATGGAGCATTCAAGTTCAAATTCCCAGGAGAACCTTCGCACCATCCACTGAGCCAATAGAGTTTTCTTTTGATGCACCAACCTGGAGCCTAGGCAAGAATATGTCAGCCCACATCACTATGGGAAGGATCGGAGAAGTCTACAAGCAGGAGCTGAAGGACACTATCTACCAGATTTGTGGACGCCGAGATCAGCGTTTGGACATGATCAACACCCGGCAGGACATGTCCATTGCAGCGTTCATCCAGGAGTTAAACTAGCACATTCGTTGACATGTGCACCAGATGTGCGCAGGGATGATAGATTTGAAGAAGGCACTAACCAGGAACTTGGAGCTAGAAGAGGAACTCAAGTCTACTCGTGATGGATACGAGGAGGAGATGTTGATACTTGTAGAGAAGAATGATGATTTGATGAGGAAGTTAGGAGTATTCATGGGAGATCCAGCTCCAGGAGGAGAAGAAGAGGAAGAAGAACCAAAGGAGATTCGTTCTGAAGATTTCATCATCATCGACAACACGAATTCAGACCGCGATGATAGTGATGACGAAGACTATGAAGATGAAGCTAGAGCAGACATCATGGAATCTTCCGCTGATCAAAATTTCTAGATGACCACCCCATGACTAGTAGATTTCCCCCACAAAGTAGTTTTTAGAGCACTTTTGTAATGTTAGTTAGATCTTTGTAAGCCCTTGTTTGAAAATTGATTGGTGTGATATGATTGTGTCTGTCTCATGTGCATATGGGTAGTGATTTTTCCCTTAGACGTCATTTCTATTCTAATCTCTTCCCTCTACACCCATCAGATGCCTCCAAGACGTGAGCCCGGATTTTAGTTTCCCCCTGAGCTCACTCAGTTAATACAGCAGCAGAACACCTTGATGCAACTTCTTGTCTAGAACACTCAGAACAACCAGAACAACAACAACAACCCTCCTCCACCACCACCCATGGACAACCTGACACGTTTCTTAAGGTTGCAACCATCGGTGTTTGCTAGCAGCATTGAACCAATAGTTGCTGATGACTGGCTGCGGAAGATTGGAAGGGAATTGACCGCCGCCAATTGCACGGATGCTGAGAAGGTGCGATTTTCCGCACATCAGTTGTCTGGACCCACAGCAGCATGGTGGGAGAATTACACAGCCACCTTCCCTGTAGCCAATGTCACTTGGGATCAGTTTCAGCAAGCTTTTCGCACTGCCCATGTCTCAACTGGAGCTATGAGCATGAAGAAGCGGGAGTTTCGCAACTTGCGCCAAGGAAATTGTACTGTAGCTCAGTACGTAGATGAGTTTAGTACCCTATCACGTTATGCCCCAGATGATGTGGCCACAGATGCCGCTAAGCAGGAGAGATTTATGGAAGGGCTGAATGATGAGATTAGCATACAATTGATGGTGGCAACCTTCAACAACTACCGGGAGTTGGTAGATAAGGCTCTTATGATTGAAGGGAAGCAGCAGCAGATTGAGGGCCGCAAGAGGAAGTACAGACAAGGAAGGAACAATTCTGGAGCCCAGCAGAAGCCCCGATTCACCCCAAATTTGGGAGGATACACCCATAACCATGGAAGCCACACCCACACTAGAGGAAGTTTTCACAACCACAATGGCTCCAAGAATGGGAATGGGAATGGAGCAACCAATAATCAGAATCGCTCTACTCCTTCCACACCCGACGAGAGGGATTTGAGCCACGTCACTTGTTTCAAGTGCGGGAAGAATAGACACTATGCCACTGAGTGCCCTGAAGCTAAGAATGGGAACGACAATGGAAGCGCCGGGAAGAAGGCCAACCCGTTCAACAAAGGACAAGTGAACCACGTGACCGTGGAGGAGGTTGAAGAGCAACCAGATGCGGTGATCGATAAGTTTTTGGTTAAGTCATTTACCGCAGTAGTTCTTTTCGATACTGGTGCATCGCATTCATACATTTCAAGGGGATTCGTTAATAGACATAAGTTGCCCACCAGAGTCCTTATGACCCCCATGTTAGTAAGTTCACCCGAAGCGGAATATATGGCGAATCAAGGATGTTTTCAGGTGGCATTGACCATTGGACGACATGTTTTCCCCTCAGATCTCATAGTTTTGCAGTCACAAGTATTGGATGTGATATTAGGTATGGATTGGCTATCGATGTATGGAGGGAACATCGATTGTGCCAGTAAGTCTATTTTGCTGACCACCCCAGAGGGAAAAAGGATCAAGTACGTATCTAGGCATACGCCTATAAGGACACAAGTGCATTCTCTCATGGGGTTTGTTCAGGAGGAAGTGCCCGTAGTAAAGGATTACCCGGATGTTTTTCCAGAGGAGCTACCTGGCATGCCACCGGATAGGGACATTGAGTTTTTGATAGAACTATTGCCTGGCACCGGACCTATATCAAAGAGACCATATCAGATGCCAGCGAATGATCTAGAGGAGATCAAGAAGCAGATTAAGGAGTTATTGGAGAAAGGATGTATTCGCTGGAGTTCATCACCTTGGGGAGCCCCAGTGCTTTTGGTCGAGAAGAAGGATGGATCTTTAAGAATGGTCGTTGATTATCGAGCACTGAATGAAGTGACTATTAAGAATAAGTACCCGCTGCCAATGATCAATGATCTATTCGACCAACTACAGGGAGCGAAAGTATTCTCCATGATTGATCTACGATCTGGATACCACCAGTTGATGATCCGAGAGAAGGATATACCTAAGACAACCTTCACCACAAGATATGGGCTATATGAGTATACGGTTATGTCATTTGGATTGACTAACGCCCCTGCCTATTTCATGAGTATGATGAACAAGGTGTTCATGGACTTCTTGGAGAAGTTTGTCGTGCTATTCATTGATGATATTTTGGTATACTCGAAGAACGAAGAGGAACACGCGGAGCATTTACGTTTGGTACTGGAGAAGCTCAGAGAACATCAGTTGTATGCCAAGTTTAGCAAATGTGAGTTTTGGTTGAAGGAAGTTGGATTCCTAGGGCATGTTATATCAGGAGAAGGTATAGCAGTGGACCCCGTCAAAGTGCAGGCACTCACTGAATGGTTGGCACCCACTTCAGTCGGAGAGATCCGCAGTTTTCTTGGACTCGCGGGATATTACCAGAGATTCATAGAAAATTTCTCCAAGATTGCAAAGCCAATGACGACATTGTTAAAGAAGGAGACAAAGTTCCATTGGACCGAAGAGTGCGAAGAAAGTTTCCAGGAGTTGAAGAAACGGTTGACGACAGCCCCAGTGCTGATCTTGGCAGATATACGCAAGGATTTCCAAGTGTACTGTGATGCTTCACGCTTAGGACTTGGAGGAGTACTCATGCAGGATGGAAGAGTTGTTTCTTATGCATCTCGTCAACTGCGACCGCACGAGTTGAATTATGCGACGCACGATTTGGAGTTAGCAGCTGTGGTGCATGCACTTAAAACTTGGAGACATTTCCTTATTGGAAATCGTTGTGATGTGTACACGGATCACAAGAGTTTGAAGTACATTTTCACTCAGAAGGAGCTGAACCTCAGACAAAGGAGATGGTTTGAGCTTATAAAGGATTATGATATGAAGCTGCACTATCACCCAGGAAAGGCCAATGTCGTTGCAAACGCTTTGAGGCGAAAGAGTTATGCAAATGCCCTAGTAAAAGGGGGATTGCCACAGGAGTTAGCAGAAGATCTCAGGGAGCTCCTTTTGGAGATAGTTCCTGGAGGTTTTGTCGCAACATTGGAGGTTCAGTCAACATTGCTGGGAAAGATACGCGAAGCCCAGAAGGAGGACAAAGAGATTGCCGAGATAAAGGAAATGATGAGTGAAGGAAAATCCAAGGGATTTCGTGAAGATGAACACGACACCTTGTCGTTTGAGCATCAAATCTATGTGCCCAACAACCCGGAGATCAGGAAGTTGATACTGCAGGAAACACATGATTCGCCATACTCGATACACCCCGGAAACACTAAGATGTATTTGGATCTGAAGGAACGTTTCTGGTGGACGGGAATGAAGAAGGATATTGCCGAGTATGTAGCAGTATGTGATGTAAGTTAAAGAGTGAAGGCGGAGCATCAGAAGCCAGCATGATTACTATAGCTTATGCCGATACCTGAATGGAAGTGGGAGAAGCTTGGCATGGACTTTATCACCGGACTGCCCAGGACCAAATCAGGATATGACTCAATCTGGGTAGTAGTGGATCGTTTGACCAAGGTAGCCCACTTTATCCCCGTGAAAACCACATATACCAGTGCACAGTTGGCCAAGATATACATGACCAGGATCGTATGTCTGCACGGAGTTCCGAGGAGCATTGTATCAGATAGAGGAACATAGTTTACCTCAAATTTTTGGCATCAGCTACACCAGACTTTGGGAACGAGGCTGGAATTTAGCACATCTTTTCATCCGCAGATAGATGGATAGACCGAGAGAGTCAATCAGATTCTGGAGGACATGTTGAGAGCTTGTGCGCTAGATTATGGATCTAGCTGGGTTAACAATTTTGCCCTACGCTGAGTTTTCATACAACAACAGTTACCAGGCCAGTTTGAAAATGGCACTGTTTGAAGCATTGTACGGAAGGAGATGCCGAACGCCGTTAATGAGGGACGAAGTTGGAGACCGTCAGTTGTTTGGACCAGACTTGATCAAAGAGTCTGAAGAGAAGGTTAAACTGATCCGAGATAGACTGAAGGTAGCTCAGTCCAGGCAGAAAAGTTATGCAGACTCGAAGCGCCAGGAAGTAGCTTATGAGATTGGAGACAGAGCGTACTTGAGAGTATCACCTCTGCAAGGAGTTAAACGTTTCGGAGTTAAGGAAAAGCTAGCCCCGAGATTTGTCGGACCTTACCGTGTTTTGGAACGCATGGGAGAGGTTGCCTATAAGTTGGAGTTACCCGAAGGATTGTCAGGAGTGCACGATGTGTTTCACGTTTCTCAGCTTAAGAAGTGCCATGCAGAGATGGTCGATATTCCTTTAAGAGACACAGTACCTCTGGAGGCAATTCAGTTGGATAGTGATCTGACCTACGAGGAGAAACCCGTCAAGATTCTCGAATTTTCGAGTAGAGTCACCCGCAGTAAGGTTATCAAGTTTTGCAAAGTTCAGTGGAGTCACCATACCGAGGAAGAAGCCACCTGGGAACGAGAAGATGATCTACGCAAGGACCACCCACACCTGTTCTCTAGCCAAGCCGAATCTCGAGGGCGAGATTCATTCTAAGGGGGGTAGGTTTGTAACATCCCAAATTTTCAATTTGGAATGTTATACATAGATCATACTGCATTGCATATTTCTTTGCATTTTGTGTGTGTGGCGATCCTCAAAAATTCTAACTAACTCAAGGACCTACGGAGAGAGTTGGGAATTCTACCGTTTTTGTATTTGAGTTTACTCGAATACCGGTACGAGGATAGCGTTGGTTTTAATTATTTTTCTCTCCTAAAAATATTTCTTAACAAAATATATGAGCGGAGATAATATGACTTCTCCAAAATAACAGAAGTATTGGAGGACAAATGTTAAAATCACTTTCGGTTTTTATTCGGATTTATTTGTGATTTTATTTGCATAGGAAAAATACGTGTTTTCCAAACTTGCATTTAGGTCCGGAAAAAATGTTCACTTTGTCCTAAATATTATTAGAGGACGGTGAAAATTTATTTCGGAATTTTTGGAGTCCGTTTAGTATTTCTTTCGTTAGATTTCATACGTCACGACTCGTTTGTTTTTTTTAAAAGGGGCGAACCGACTTTGGGCCGTAACCGGCTAGGACTCCCCTAGCCCAGGCCTTTAAAAGCGCAGCCCGGAGGCCGCTGCGAGCCCAAGCCGCCCCAGTCGAAACCCTAGCCGCCCCGCCTGCCCGCCGTCAGCCGCCAGCCGCCGTTGTCGCGCCTCCTCGCGCCGCCGCAGCACCGCCCGCCACCGCCGCCGCGCCGCCACCTTCCCGCAGCCGCCGCCCCGCCGTCGCCAGAGACCGGCGCCGCCGTCGTTTTGTCCCGAGGTAGCCGCCGTCGTTTTTTTTCTTCTAAAAACCGATCGGTTTTTTAGAAACCCTAGATCCGTTTTTCTTCAGATCGGTTCGTTTTTTTTTCCGGTTTAGTTACTTTACGGACTTCCGTCCGTATGTTCGTTTTAACGAACGTTGATCGCCCATTAGTTACAGACAGCGAACGTTCGTCCGTTTTCTTTTTCGGGGTATTTATCCGCGATTATTTCCATCGTGATTTCTGCCCCGATCTTGTTTTTCGTTTTTCTTTTCGCTCGAGAGTGGGAATCAGGTGATTCAAAATCCCAGATCTTCATCTCGATGCCCTCTTTCCGTTTAACCAACTTGAACAAGGTTTTGTTACTGTAAAATTTGACCCTAGATCAATCTAGTAAACGGATCTCGTTTCTTTCGCAGTTTGAGTTTCATTGCTTCGTTTGTTTTGATTCTTTTTGCAAACCGGAGTTCTTAAGTTGAACTTTCTAGTTAGATCTTCTTATTTGGAGCTCTGTTTGTGCATATTTGCTTGATTGCTTATGTATGCTATTGTTTGCTTGCGATAGAATACCCGGACTGTGAAGCGTGCTACTATGAGTCTTTAGGTTTTGCGAATCATCAGCAAGGCAAGTAACACTTTGATCATACCCCTTTATTACCAAGTTTTTATTCATTAGGTCAAACCCTCACACCTTGCATTAGTAGGATCTCTTAACTTGTTGGTCTGGGAAGTAGATTGAGGTAGAACCTATTACCTGCATTTTTTTGTTTCAAACCCTTGGGAGTTACTTCTACGCTATGTTTATGTTATCATGCCATGCTTGTAGACGTGGTTTGGGTTTGAGTGAAATCCATGATAGATGTGAGTTGTTAATTAATGGTTCAACTTAAGGTGGCTACTTGAATACACATCTAGGTGGATTGGTTGTAGGGCACCTGGAGAATCCAGTGTTGTCCTAGGAAATCTCGGGGTTCCGTGTGATTGTCCTATGGAATGCCACCCAGGCTCAAAGGGATCATAAAACTATTCATGCTAGAAACTTCCGTGTGCAGCCACAATGCCATTATGGGCTCTGGCATAGTATGAGTAAGTTGTGGAAGCTCTTTCAGTGGTGGACTAGCAGATGTAGGGGAAAGTAGGTGTACGGGTCCACCTGGGGTAAAGAGTAAATGCTTCTGAAAGACTGTGTCTCAGTCATCTGTTTCTCAAACACCATGCAATGCAAGAAATCCAACGGAGGAGATCGAGTCTTGTGGGGAAAAGTGCACAAACCTCTGCAGAGTGTACAAACTGATCATGATTAGCCGTGTCCCCGGTTATGGACAATCTTGAGTATCTGGTACTTGAATTATTGGTTGATCTCATCACTCTAAAATTAATTGGTTGGCTTAAATGATTACTTTAATTGGGATTGAGTTGGAGGTACCTTCTCAATGATGTTTCAACTACCATGATAATTAAAATAAAATTTATTCCTTTGTGGTAGGGAAAAATTGGCTATGCAAAAACTTTAACCTTAGAGCCTCCACCAGCCAAATATGCATGTAGTGTTAGCCTTTATTCTGTTACTTGCATTCTACTGTGTTATCTTGCCAGCATATTCCATGTGCTGACCTGTTTCGGGCTGCAACATGTTACGTTGCAGACTTTTCAGACGAGGAGTAAGACGTTCTAGGTCGTTTGTCATGTACTCAGCTATGCCGTTGGAGTTGATGGACTCACTTATCTTCCAAGCCTTCCGCTGTAATTTTGTTAGATGGCCTTAAGCCATAGACTTTTGTAATAAGTTCTCTTTGGAGACACTCGATGTAATAAGTGTGTGATTGCCACTCTGTTATAAATCCTTCAAGTAATGTGTGTGTCAGCATTACCGATCCAGGGATGACACGGAAACATAGAGACTTCGGTCCATTCGGATCGTGGTCGCTACAATAGATCTCCTTGAAGATCGAGGAAAACTTGGTATTGAGATCCTAAAAGAGAGAAGAAGCCATCTAGCTAATAACTATGGACTCGAAGGTCTGTGGTAACCTACTCACAACTCATTGGTGAGGCTATGGTGTTGATGTAGAAGCACTCCATGATCGATCCCCTCTCCGGCGGAGCTCCGGAACAGGCCCCAAGATGGGATCTCAGGGGAACAGAAGGTTGCGGCGATGGAATTAGGGTTTTTTCTATTGCCTCGATGTTTTCAGGGTACAACGATATATATAGGAGGAAGGAGGGCATCGGGGGAGCCAGAGGGGGCCCATGAGGGTGGGGGCGCGCCTGCCTCCCTGGGCGCGCCCTGCACCCTCGTGGCCGCCTCTTTCGTTCCCTCGCGTGTATTCGAAGTCTTCTGTGTAGATACGGTTCCAAAAATAACTCTCCCGAAGGATTCACTCTGTTTGGACTCCGTTTGATATTCCTTTTCTGCGAAACACTAAAATAGGCAAAAAACAACAATTTGCACTGGGCCTTGGGTTAGTAGGTTAGTCCCAAAAATAATATAAAAGTGTATAAGAAAGCCCATTAAACATCCAAAACAGAATATATAATAGCATGGAACAATCAAAAATTATAGATACGTTGGAGACGTATCACGGAGTAATAGTAGTAGATGTAGAATCGTTTCGCTCTACTTGTCATGGACGTGATGCCTATATACAAAGATCATGCCTATATATTTTCATAACTATGCGCTTTTTTTATCAATTGCTCGACAGTAATTTGTTCACCCACCGCAGAAATCTGCTATCATGAGAGAAGCCACTAGTGAAACCTATGGCCCTTGGGTCTATCTTCATCATATTAATCTTCCATCAACTATTTACATTACTTTTGTTTTGCAATCTTTACTTTCAATCTATAATAAAAAATAAAAAATATTACCTTATCATCTCTATCAGATCTTACTTTTGCAAGTGGCCGAGAAGGGATTGACAACCCTTTATCACGTAGGCTGCAAGGTTCTTATTTGTTTGTGTAGGTACGAGGGACTCGCACGTGGTCTCCTACTTGATTGATACCTTTGTTCTCAAAAACTGAGTGAAATACTTACGCTACTGTGCTGCATCACCCTTTCCTCTTCGACGGAAAATAACGCAAGCTCGAGAAGTAGCAAGAAGAATTTCCGGCGCCGTTGCCAGGGAGGTCTATGCAAAAGTCATATACCAAGTACCCATCAAAAACTCTTATCCCTCGCATTACATTTTTTGCCTCTCGTTTTCCTCTCCCCCACTTCACCTTTGCCGTTTTATTCGCCCTTTTCCGTTCACCTCTTTTCGCTTGCTTTTTGTTTGCTTGTGTGTTGGATTGCTTGTTTGTCACTATGGCTCAAGACCATACCAAGTACCTATCACAAACCATTATCATTCACACTACATTATTTGCCTCTCGTTTTCCTCTCCCCCACTTCACCCTTGCCGTTTTATTCGCCCTTATTTTTCCGTGTGTTTACCGTTCGCTTCCCTCTCGTTTGCTTGTGTGTTGGATTGCTTGCTTGTCACTATGGCTCAAAACAATACCAAATTGTGTGACAGCTCGCTATGCTCCAATTACCGATGCTGAATCTTGTGAGATCAACACTGCCCTGTTGAATCTTGTCATGCAAGATCAATTTTCTGGACTTCCTACTGAAGATGTCGCTACTCATCTGAAAAACTTTGTTGATTTATGTGATATGCAAAAGAAGAGGGATACGGATAATGATATAGTTAAATAAAAGCTATTTCCGTTTTCACTTAGAGATCGTGCTAAAACTTGGTTTTCCTCTTTGCCTAGAAATAGTATTGATTCATGGAATAAGTGCAAAGATGCCTTTATCTCTAAGTATTTTCCAACCGCTAAGATTATCTCTTGTAGAAACGATATTATGAATTTTAAGCAACTAGATCATGAGCATGTTGCCCAATCTTGGGAGAGAATGAAATTAATGATAGGTAATTGCCCTACACATGGTTTGAACTTATGGATGATCATACAAAACTTTTATGCTGGCTTGAATTTTGCTTCTAGAAATCTCTTAGATTCGGTCGCGGGAGGCAATTTCATGGAAATCACCTTAGGAGAAGCTACCAAACTCCTAGATAATATTATGGTTAACTACTCTCAATGGCACACTAAAAGATCTACTAGTAAAAAGTACATGATATCGAAGAGATTAGTGTTTTGAGTGGGAAGATGGATGAACTTATGAAATTATTTGCTGCTAAGAGTGCTTCTTCTGATCCTAATGATATGCATTTGTCCACGTAGATTGAAAATAATAATGAATCTTTGGATGTGAATTTTGTTGGTAGGAATAATTTTGGTAAAAATGTTTATAAATGAAATTTTAATCCTAGGCCTTTTCCTACTAATTCCTCTAATAATCATGGCAATTCCTACAACAACTCTTACGGAAATTTTAGTGCCTTCTGATTTTGAGACTAGTGTGAAAGAATTAAGAATTTGCAAAAGAATTTCAATGCTTTGCTTGAAGAAAAATTGCATAAGATTGATGAGTTGGCTAGGAACGTGGATAGATCTATTCCACCTAAGCATGATATCAATGAGTCTCTCAAAGCCATGAGAATTTTCATTGATGAGTGCAAAGAAAGAACTACTTGTAACGACCAAACCTCGAAGGATTTGAGTCTCTGTGCTTACCGTGCTAGTCCCTGGATCGAACTCGCTAGCACACACAGTATAGATCAATACCAGAATACAAGTGCATCATTTATTACAACGTATGATCCAGAGTATATAAAATAAAACAATCTGCATAGCTCATGGCTAGCTATTATTCAACCACACAGCGGAAAGTAGCAGAAATAACGATGAGTCCCATCATAGCCCAACTGGCGATGCTGAGTGCAGACTCGCGACCCTAACGGTACCTTACTCCTCGTCCGAAAATCCTGCAACATGAGACGTTGCAGCCGTATAGGTCAATACATTGAATGTATTGGCAAGTTACACAGGAGAAGTAATAAAGCAGACCTACATGTATATGCATAGAACAACAAAGGAAGGCTTGGGGGTTTATTTTGCAGAAAGCTGATTTTGTCCTCATAACTACCTAATAGTCAATTTTTCATTTAGTTCCTTTAAATACTACAGTTAAATGCACAAGGTTGAGTTGGCAAAATCAACTCCAACCTACCCATTTATTAAGTTGCCCACAAATATTATTAAGTGTCACATCTGTCAAGATCATTCAACAACTGTAATGGCATAGTCGCTCAAAATTACCCATAACCGGGGGCACGGCTAATCATGATTAGTTTTATTACTCTGCAGAGTTGTGCACACTTTACCCACTAGACTCAACCCGAAGATTGAGACGAAGCCTTTCAGAAGTAGTCACCTCCACCCCCGGCAGCCAGTACACCTATCCATATCTACATCTGCTAGCATACCTGGGCGAGGATCCCACAACCTACTCAACTAAGCCAGAGCCCATATAGCTAGTGGTCGCGCATGGAAGCTACTAGTCATTAAGTCTGTCTGATCTTTTTGAGCCTGGGCGGCCGTCCACTTACATTCAGAGGGTATAAACCATGATGTTCTTAAGACCACCCATCAATACCACTTCCGCCCAGAGGTGAGTTAAGTCCTGAATTACTACTCAGTTTGTTAAATATTAATAATCCTCACATAAGCTCAATCTATACAGGAACCAACGCCGTCTACAAGCATAGCAAAACTATACCTACCACGGTTTGCAAAAGACGGGAGATAATTCAACAATATAGCTCAAATTATAACAATCCTATAATGCATAAGTTTATAGTGTGTCATCACCTATAATGCATAGGAAAACAATAGACAAAGGATGATCAACATGTAACTTGCCTTCGTTCTGGTTCAAAAGGTCACACTCCTGACAATAGCTCGCGTCGCACTACGGACAATCTACACGTTTCACACAATATGACAAATCAATCACCGAAACTCCAAAGAAACCAAAATAAAGCCAACAGCAAGAAAAATCATTTTAAAATTCAACAACAGCAGCAAAACAACATGTACAGATCATCTATATTGCACTACGGTCACAATGCAAAAAGAATCACTCGATTCCGCTAAACGGTTTAAAAGATATGGCCTCCGGAAGATTTTAATTCAAATTCAAATGAATTCAAATTTGAATTGTGCAAACATGTGCAAAATTGGTACTGTGTTAAAGAGATGATTTTTGTGAGTGCATAGGAAAAAGAATCACCTAATTTGGAGTTACAGAATAAAAACTACAGCAAATTGAAGTTTTGAGGAAAACTAGAAAAGACAAAAAAAACAACAGAAATCGCCTGGCGCTGTGGAGCAACTCCTGTAGACGCCCTGTAGCAACTTGCCAAGTGGCAGTTCCTGATTGGCTGAAGATATTTGCTCACCAGGCGACAAAACAGCGGCGGCGGCGGCTCGGGCGTCGGCGGCGGGGCGTCTCCGGCGGGTCTCCGGTGAAGGCGAGGTGGCGGACGGGTGCGGCGTGGAGTGGCGGAGGCGTTGGTGGAGTCAGACGGCGTCGGGGAGGGCTGTAGCGGCGGCGGTGACTCGCGTGAACTCCGGCGGCGGCGGGTGTCGACGGCGGCAATCCTCCGGTGACCTCCTGGTCACCCACCCATGTCAAAACGCTGCGCAGAAGAGAGGAGGTTCTAGGGGAAGAAAGTTCCGCGGCTGAGGTGCTCTTACGGCGACGGCAGCGTCCTGTCAACGGCGGTGGACGGCGGAGCTCGCAACTAGATCGGTTCTGCCCTAGCGGCGTGTACAGGTGGCGAGAGGGGTCAGGGAAAAGCGAGTCGGGCGCGTCGGGGCCTTTGCTATGTGCTAGACAGCTCCGGCTGCGCCAGGGTGGCCCGAGTCGGCCTCGGCGTGCGCGCGTGCGTGCGGTGCGGCATGGAGCGGCGGTGTCCGGCTCGGTGAGGAAGGGGATGGGTGCGGGACCCGCTGGTCAGTGAGAGAGGGCGGTGGGTCGGGTTAGGTGCGGGTCGGGTGCGGGCGTGCGGTGGCGTACCGCTTCGCGGGGGAGGTGGCTCGGGCTGGCTACGGGCCGGCTGTTGCTGGGCCGCACTGCGGCTGCGCTGCTGGCTGGCTGGCTGGCTGGTGGGCTGGACCGCTGGCTAGCTGGCCGGCCGGCTGGCTTCTCTTTTGTTTTTTTTAACACAACCAGCAGCAAAATAAATAAAATAAAATAAAACACACAGTATAAAATCTAGATAAAAATACCTAGGCACACAGTAAAAATAGCCCTATCTATATAAACTACAGGAACACTAGTTCCAAAGCTAATGCAATTTTGTAAAATGATTTTGATGCGTTTGGCCACTCAAACAGAAAATAAAATCACAAATAAAATACTTTGAAGATTACAAAAATTACCAGAACATATTAAATCAACTGGAAACATTATTCTGGACATTATGAACATTTTTAAAACAGGGGAGAAGTCATGTTATCTCCACTTCAATAAATTGCCTTTAGTTGCATAATGAAAAGAATATTGCAGAAAGACAAATAATGCAATAAAAATATGATATACAAGTGAATGATCTATTAACATCCAAATTAGGAAAATTGGGATGTTACAAACCTACCCCCCTTAAGATGAATCTCGCCCTCGAGATTCGGGTTGGCTAGGAAATAGGTGTGGGTGCTCCTGCCTGAGATCTTCCTCTCGTTCCCAGGTAGCTTCTTCCTCTGTATGATGATCCCACTGAACCTTGCATAACTTAATTGTCTTGGTGCGAGTAACTCTCTTTGTTGTCTCCAGAATCTTAACAGGCTTGTCCTCATATGTCAAATCACTCTCCAACTGAATTGCATCAAGTGGCACGGTATCCCTCAATGGAACATCCATCATCTCTGCGTGACACTTCTTCAACTGAGATACATGAAACACATTATGAACTCCAGACAAAGATTCTGGCAACTCCAGCTGATAAGCTACCTCTCCTCTACGCTCCAAGATCCTGTAAGGCCCCACGAAACGTGGTGCTAACTTACCCTTAATGCCAAACCTCTTAATTCCACGAAGTGGTGAAACTCGAAGATATGCACGGTCTCCTACCTCATATGTCACCTCTTTGCGCTTTGCATCTGCATAACTCTTCTGTCTGGACTGAGCTATCTTTAGCCTGTCACGAATCAGCTTGACCTTCTCCTCAGCATCTCTAATCAAGTCTGGTCCAAAAAACTGTCGCTCTCCAACCTCATCCCACATCAACGGTGTCCTGCACTTCCTGCCATACAATACCTCAAACGGTGCCATCTTCAGACTAGCCTGATAACTGTTATTATATGAGAACTCTGCATAAGGTAAATTATCATCCCAACTGGACCCATAGTCCAAAACACAAGCCCTCAACATGTCCTCCAAAATCTGATTTACCCTCTCTGTCTGCCCATCAGTCTGTGGATGGAAAGTTGTACTGAACTCCAGCCTGGTGCCCAAGGATTCATGCAACTGACGCCAAAATTTAGAGGTGAACTGAGTACCTCTATCAGACACTACCTTCCTTGGAACTCCATGCAGACAAAAATTTTTAGACATATAAACTTTAGCTAGCTGAGCACTGGTATAAGTAGTCTTTACCGGAATGAAGTGAGCAACCTTAGTCAAACGATCAACAATTACCCAAATAGAATCATAACCTGACCGAGTCATGGGTAAACCTGTAATGAAATCCATACCAATCTGATCCCATTTCCACTCAGGTATAGGCAATGGCTGTAACAAACCTGCTGGCCTCTGATGTTCTGCTTTAACTCTCTGGCACACTTCACATGTAGCAATATATCCAGCAATTTCCCTCTTCAGGCTAGGCCACCAAAATCTTTCCCTCAAGTCCAAATACATCTTAGTATTACCTGGGTGAATAGAATAAGGTGAATCATGTGCCTCCTGAAGAATTAATTTCCTGATGTCTGCATCTTGCGGTACACAAATACGCTTCTCAGACCATATGGTCCCATGTTCATCCTCATGGAATCCTTCTGCCTTACCTTTAGTCATATTCTCTTTTATTGCAGCAATCTCTTTATCATCCTTTTGAGCTTCCCTGATCCTGTCAAGCAAAGTAGGCTTTACCTCAAGTGTTGCCAAATATCCCTTAGAAACCATCTCCAACCTGAGATCCCTGAACTGATCACACAACTCTTGTGGCATATCACTAATATCAACGGCATTAACATGGCTCCTACGACTCAATGCATCAGCAACAACATTAGCCTTAACAGGATGATACTGCACATTCAAATCATAATCCTTAATAAGCTCCAACCATCTCCTCTGCCTGAGGTTCAAATCTTTCTGAGTAAAAATATACTTCAAGCTCTTATGATCAGTAAATATATCACAATGATTACCAATAAGATATTGCCTCCAAGTTTTCAATGCATGCACAACTGAGGCTAACTCCAAATCATGTGTAGGATAATTATGCTCATGATTCTTAAGCTGACGTGAAGCATATGAAACAACTTTACCTTCCTGCATCAGAACACTCCCAAGTCCCTGACGAGAAGCATCACAATATACCTGGAAGTCCTTATGTATATCAGGCAGAATTAAGACTGGTGCTGAAACCAAACGCTGCTTCAATTCCTGAAAGCTGGCTTCACATTCATCAGTCCAAGCAAACTTCTTCTCCTTCTTCAACAATTCAATCATAGGCTTTGCAATTTTAGAAAAGTTCTCAATAAACCTCCTATAATAACCTGCAAGGCCCAAAAAGCTGCGAATCTCCGCAACTGTTGTGGGTGCCTCCCACTCTGTAACTGCAGCAACCTTAGATGGATCAACTGCAACTCCATTACCTGACACAACATGTCCAAGGAATGCTACCTCATCCAGTCAAAATTCACATTTGCTGAACTTGGCATACAACTGATGTTCCCTCAGCTTCTCCATCACCAAACGCAGATGTACCTCATGCTCTTGCTTATTCTTGGAGAACACCAATATATCATCAATGAAAACAACCACAAATTTATCCAAGTACTCCATAAACACCTTGTTCATCATATTCATGAAGTATGCAGGAGCGTTAGTCAATCCAAATGACATAACAATATATTCATACAACCCATACCTCGTAGTAAAAGCAGTCTTTGGAATATCTTGCTCACGAATCTTTAATTGATGATAACCAGAACGAAGATCAATCTTAGAAAACACAGTAGCTCCCTCCAACTGGTCAAACAAATCATTTATCATAGGCAAGGGATACTTATTCTTAATGGTTACCTCATTCAGAGAACGAAATCAACACACATCCTCAAGGTACCATCTTTCTTCTCCACAAACAAAACTGGAGCTCCCCAAGGTGATGAACTTGGGCGAATAAATCCTTGTTCCTGCAATTCCCTTATCTGCTTCTTCAATTCCTCCAACTCCTGAGGAGGCATTCTGTACGGTCTCTTTGCAATAGGTCTGGTGCCTGGTATTAAATCAATAATAAACTCAATATCTCTGTCTGGTGGCATACCTGGCAACTCCTCTGGAAACACATCTGGGTAGTCCCTCGCAACTGGCACATCTTCCAGACTACCCCCCTTAAGAGAGTTCACTTGCACCTGGTTATGCTTATACTTACATACATATCTGATCCTCTTACCTCCTGGTGCACTGAGAGTAATAGATCGACTGGCACAATCAATAAGACCTTTATATTTAGTCAACCAGTCCATACCCAAAATAACATCAATACCCTGTGACTTCAGTATAACCAAATCTGTGGGAAAAACATGCTTCCCAATGGACAAAGGCATCTGAAAGCATCCCAAACTTGCTGCCATCTCAGCCCCCGGAGAACTTACTAGAATAGGTGTCTTAAGTGCTACGGTAGGCAACTTATGTTTATCCACAAATACCCGTGAGATGAATGAATGCGATGCACCAGAATCAAAAAGAACAAGTGCATGTACCGAATTAATCAAGAACTTACCAATCACGGCATCAGGTTCATCATAAACCTCCTCCACATTAACATGGTTAACATGACCCTTTTGGAAGGGGTTTGGCTTGCTGACTCCAGAATTTCCATTACCGTTCTTGCTCTCTGGGCAAGCGTTGGAGTAGTGGCCCATCTGTCTACACTTATAGCACTGAACCTAGCTAATGTCCCTCTGCACAGGCACACTCTGGTGGTTCTGGTTATTACTCCCTCCATTACCATTACCATTGCCATTACCTTTGACATTGCCAGTGTTACTCTTGTGCCCATTGTGATTATGATGGCCATTATGGTTGTGGCCATTCCCTCCATGATGATTATGTCCATTACCTCCATGATGATGATGATGCCCATTACCTCCATTCCCCTGATATGAAGTGCGTGGCTTCTGTTGTGGTCCTGAATTATACCTGTTATTGTTGTTGTACTTCCTCTTGCGATTCTCTATGGCCTGATGCTTTCCCTCTAGCATAATAGCCTTATCAATCAGCTACTAACAATTATCAAAAGTGGCCACTGTCAACTGAAGGCTCAACTCATCATTTAGGCCCTCCAAGGATTTCTCCTGCCTAGCTGCATCAGTGTTAACATCATTAGGAGCATAGCGTGCAAGATTATTAAATTCATCCACATACGCATTAACCGTGCGTCCTCCCTGACGCAAACTGCGGAACTCCTTCTTTTTCAGACTCATAGCACCAGCAGACACATGTGTAGCACGAAAAGCAGTCTGAAACTGAGTCCAAGTGATACCAGCAATGGGATAAGAGACCAAGTAGTTGTCCCACCAAGCTGCGGCACGACCCTCCAACAAATGTGCAGCAAACCTCACCCTCTCTGCATCTGTGCATCCAACTGTCTCCAGGTTCTTATTGACTCCACGAAGCCAATCATCAGCCACAATAGGTTCAGGGGAACTGGAGAACCTCTGAGGATTCAACCTCAGGAACCTGGTAAGCATATCCACGGGTGGCGGGTTGTTGTTGTTGTTCTGGTTGTTCTGGTTCTGCACAAGCAACTGGATCAACTGCGTCTGCCCCTGGAGCAACTGCTGCATGTATGGTGGTATGTCATTGCCATTGTTCTCTCCTCCTGCAGCATTGCGCCTATTCTCACGCCTCGACGGCATTTGGTGGGCAAGCATAGAAGAGTTTTAGATATAATAGGGCCAAATCTATAGATATAAATATATTCTACCCATATGCATATATGATCAAGGCAATAAAACACAACAACGAATAACACAAACAAACAAACAGACAAACAATCACAATAATATAGTAGTATATATATATATATATGTATATATAGTCAAATAATTTTGACGAGATAAAATTTAACAAGCAAGCTACCAATCAAGCAAACAATCTAGTATCTTCATACCACGAAAGTGGACATAATCAGATACGCTAACATGATAACGTTGCAAAATAAAACAAGCATATATGGTGGTCTCAGCACTAGTTCCTACTTAACTGTTCAAGATACTTGAGGGGATGAACTAATAAACAGTAAGAACTATAACTAGTTTATAAAATAATTTTCACTCCTATGGCTTTTCTAATCCATTTTCTAGGGTCACGTCCTACAGTCACACACACTGCTCTGATACCATCTGTAACGACCAAACCTCGAAGGATTTGAGTCTCTGTGCTTACCGTGCTAGTCCCTGGATCGAACTCGCTAGCACACACAGTATAGATGAATACCAGAATACAAGTGCATCATTTATTACAACGTATGATCCAGAGTATATAAAATAAAACAATCTGCATAGCTCATGGCTAGCTATTATTCAATCACACAGCAAAAAGTAGCAGAAATAACGATGAGTCCCATCATAGCCCAACTGGCGATGCTGAGTGCAGACTCGCGACCCTAACGGTACCTTACTCCTCGTCTGAAAATCCTGCAACATGAGACGTTGCAGCCATATAGGTCAATACATTGAATGTATTGGCAAGTTACACAGGAGAAGTAATAAAGCAGACCTACATGTATATGCATAGAACAACAAAGGAAGGCTTGGGGGTTTATTTTGCAGAAAGCTGATTTTGTCCTCATAACTACCTAATAGTCAATTTTTCATTTAGTTCCTTTAAATACTACAGTTAATGCACAAGGTTGAGTTGGCAAAATCAACTCCAACCTACCCATTTATTAAGTTGCCCACAAATATTATTAAGTGTCACATCTATCAAGATCATCCAACAACTGTAATGGCATAGTCGCTCAAAATTACCCATAACCGGGGGCACGGCTAATCATGATTAGTTTTATTACTCTGCAGAGTTTTGCACACTTTACCCACTAGACTCAACCCGAAGATTGAGACAAAGCCTTTCAGAAGTAGTCACCTCCACCCCCGGCAGCCGGTACACCTATCCATATCTACATCTGCTAGCATACCTGGGCGAGGATCCCACAACCTACTCAACTAAGCCAGAGCCCATATAGCTAGTGGTCGCGCATGGAAGCTACTAGTCATTAAGTCTGTCTGATCTTTTTGAGCCTGGGCGGCCGTCCACTTACATTCAGAGGGTATAAACCATGATGTTCTTAAGACCACCCATCAATATCACTTCCGCCCAGAGGTGAGTTAAGTCCTGAATTACTACTCAGTTTGTTAAATATTAATAATCCTCACATAAGCTCAATGTATACAGGAACCAACCCCATCTACAAGCATAGCAAAACTATACCTACCACGGTTTGCAAAAGACGGGCGATAATTCAACAATATAGCTCAAATTATAACAATCCTATAATGCATAAGTGTATAGTGTGTCATCACCTATAATGCATAGGAAAACAATAGGCAAAGGATGATCAACATGTAACTTGCCTTGGTTCTGGTTCAAAAGGTCACACTCCTGACAATAGCTCGCGTCGCACTCCAGACAATCTACACGTTTCACACAATATAACCAATCAATCACCGAAACTCCAAAGAAACCAAAATAAAGCCAATAGCAAGAAAAATCATTTTAAAATTCAACAACAGCAGCAAAACAACATGTACAGATCATCTATATTGCACTACGGTCACAATGCAAAAAGAATCACTCGATTCCGCTAAACGGTTTAAAAGATATGGCCTCCGGAAGATTTTAATTCAAATTCAAATGAATTCAAATTCGAATTGTGCAAACATGTGCAAAATTGGTACTGTGTTAAAGAGATGATTTTTATGAGTGCGTAGGAAAAAGAATCACCTAATTTGGAGTTACAGTATAAAAACTACAGCAAATTGAAGTTTTGAGGAAAACTAGAAAAGACAAAAAAACAACAGAAATCGCCTGGCGCTGTGGAGCAACTCCTGTAGACGCCCTGTAGCAACTTGCCAAGTGGCAGTTCCTGATTGGCTGAAGATATTTGCTCACCAGGCGACAAAACAGCGGCGGCGGCGGCTCGGGCATCGGCGGTGGGGCGTCTCCGGCGGGTCTCCGGTGAAGGCGAGGTGGCGGACGGGTGCGGCGTGGAGTGGCGGAGGCGTTGGTGGAGTCAGACGGCGTCGGGGAGGGCTGTAGCGGCGGCGGTGACTCACGTGAACTCCGGCGGCGGCGGGTGTCGACGGCGGCAATCCTCCGGTGACCTCCTGGTCACCCACCCATGTCAAAACACTGCGCAGAAGAGAGGAGGTTCTAGGGGAAGAAAATTCCGCGGCTGAGGTGCTCTTACGGCGACGGCAGCGTCCCGTCAACGGCGGCGGACGGCGGAGCTCGCGGCCAGATCGATTCTGCCCTAGCGGCGTGTACTGGTGGCGAGAGGGGTCAGGGAAAAGCGAGTCGGGCGCGTCGGGGCCTTGGCTATGTGCTAGACAGCTCCGGCTGCGCCAGGGTGGCCCGAGTCGGCCTCGGCGTGCGTGCGTGCGTGCGGTGCGGCATGGCGCGGCGGTGTCCGGCTCGGTGAGGAAGGGGATGGGTGCGGGACCCGCTGGTCAGTGAGCGAGGGCGGTGGGTCGGGTTAGGTGCGGGTCGGGTGCGAGCGTGCGGTGGCGTACCGCTTCACGAGGGAGGTGGCTCGGGCTGGCTGCGGGCCGGCTGTTGCTGGGCTGCACTGCGGCTACGCTGCTGGCTGGCTGGCTGGCTGGCTGGTGGGCTGGGCCGCTGGCTTGCTGGCCGGCCTGCTGGCTTCTCTTTTGTTTTTTTTTAACACAACCAGCAGCAAAATAAATAAAATAAAATAAAACACACAGTATAAAATCTAGATAAAAATACCTAGGCACACAGTAAAAATAGCCCTATCTATATAAACTACAGGAACACTAGTTCCAAAGCTAATGCAATTTTGTAAAATGATTTTGATGCATTTGGCCACTCAAACAGAAAATAAAATCACAAATAAAATACTTTGAAGATTACAAAAATTACCAGAACATATTAAATCAACTGGAAACATTATTCTGGACATTATGAACATTTTTAAAACAGGGGAGAAGTCATGTTATCTCCACTCCAATAAATTGCCTTTAGTTGCATAATGAAAAGAATATTGCAGAAAGACAAATAATGCAATAAAAATATGATATGCAAGTGAATGATCTATTAACATCCAAATTAGGAAAATTGGGATGTTACACTACTAGGATGCGTTCTAGTTTTCATGATAATAAAGATGAAGATCTAAAAGTGATTGATGTGTCTCCTATTAAATCCTTGTTTTCTAGTATTAATCTTGATAAAGATTGGACTGGATATGAGTCTACTTTAGTTAAAAGGCGTCCCAATGATTCAGAGTTGTTAGATCTTGATGCTAAAAGTGTTAAAAGTGGGATTGAAGAGGTCAAAACTTTACATAGCAATGAACCCACTATCTTGGATTTCAAGGGATTTAATTATGACAATTGCTCTTTATAGATTGTATTTCCTTGTTGCAATCCGTGCTAAATTCTCCTCATGCTTATAATCAAAATAAAGCTTTTACCAAACACATAGTTTGTGCTTTAATGCAATCTTTTGAAGAAAAACTTGAATTAGAAGTTTCTATCCCTAGAAAACTTTATGATGAGTGGGAACCTACTATTAAAATTCAGATTAAAGATCATGAATGCTTTGCATTGTGTGATTTGGGTGCAAGTGTTTCCATAATTCCAAAAACTTTGTGTGATATGTTAGGTTTCCATGAACTTGATGATTGTTCTTTAAATTTGCGTCTCGTGGATTCTACCATTAAGAAACCTATGGGAAGGATTAATGATGTTCTTATTGTTGCAAATAGGAATTATGTGCCCGTAGATTTCATCGTGCGTGATATAGATTGCAATCCTACATGTCCTATTATTCTTGGTAGACCTTTCCTTAGAACGATTGGTGCAATTATTGACATGAAGGAAGCAAATATTAGATTCCAATTTCCGTTATGGAAAGGCATGGAACACTTTACTAGAAAGAAAATCAAATTACCTTATGAATCTATTATGATAGCCACTTATGGATTGCCTATCAAATATGGCAATACCTAGATCTATTCTTGTATCATTCCTACCTAGGGGCGTTAAACGATAGTGCTTGTTGGGAGGCAACCCAATTTAATTTAATTTTCTTTTGCTTCTGTTTAGTAATAAATAATGCATCTAGCTTCTGTTTAGATGTGGTTTTGTGTTTTAATTAGTGCTCGTGGCAAGTAGAACCTTTGGGAAGACTTGGGTGAAGTTTATGCGATCATGCTGTAAAAAAACAGAAACGTTTGCGCTCACAAGAATTGCTGCCATCTTTTACTGGAGAGAGCACTTAAGTTGATTCTTTTTGCAAACGATTAATAGAAAAATTCCTCACGTCCAAAAAATTATTTCAATTCTTTTATAGTTACATAAGTATTCGAAAGTTACAGATTGCTATAGATTGTTCTGTTTTTGACAGATTCTGTTTTTCATGTGTTGTTTGCTTATTTTGATGAATCTATGAGTAGTATCGGGGGGTATGAATCATAGAGAAGTTGGAATACAGTAGGTTTAACACTAACATAAATAAAGAATGAGTTCATTACGGTACCTTATAGTGGTGGTTTGTTTTCTTATACTAATGGAGGTCATGAGATTTTTGCTAAGTTTTGTGTTGTGAAGTTTTCAAGTTTTGGGTAAGGATTTTATGGACTATGGAACAAAGAGTCACAAGATCCTAAGCTTGGGGATGCCAAAGGCACCCCAAGGTAAAATTCAAGGACAACCAAAATTCTAAGATTGGGGATACCCCGGGAAGGCATCCCCTCTTTCGTCTTCGTCTTTCGGTAATTTTACTTGAGACTATATTTTTATTCACCACATGATATGTGTTTTGCTTGGAGCGTCATGTATGATTTGAGTCTTTGCTTTTTAGTTTACCAAAATCATCCTTGCTGGACACACCTTTTGAGAGAGATACACATGAATTGGAATTTATTAGAATACTCTATGTGCTTCACTTATATCTTTTGAGCTAGATAGTTTTGCTCTAGTGCTTCACTTATATCTTTTAGAGCACGGTGGTGGTTTTATTTTATTGAAATTATTGATATCTCATGCTTCACTTATATTATTTTGAGAGTCTTTCAGAACAGCATGGTAATGTGCTTTGGTTATAAAATTAGTCCTAATATGATAGGCATCCAAGATGGGTATAGTAAAAACTTTCATATAAAGTGCATTGAATATTATGAGAAGTTTGATAGTTGATGATTGTTTTGAGATATGAGGATGGTGATACTAGAGTCATGCTAGTAGAGTAGTTGTGAATTTGAGAAATACTTGTGTTAAGGTTTGCAAGTCTCGTAGCATGCACGTATGGTAACCGTTGTGTGACAAATTTGATGCATGATGTATTTCATTGAGTGTCATCCTTTGTGTGGAAGTCGGGATCGCGCGATGGTTAACTCCTACCAACCCTTCCCCTAGGAGCATGCGTGTAGTACTTTGTTTTGATGACATTTAGATTTTTGCAATAAGTATGTGATTTATTTATGACTAATGTTGATTCCATGGATTATACGCACTCTCACCCTTCCACCATTGCTAGCCTCTCTTGTACCACACAACTTTCGCCGGTACCATACAACCACCATATACCTTCCTCAAAACAGCCACCATACCTACCTATCATGGCATTTCCGTAGCCATTCCGAGATATATTGCCATACAAATTTCCACCATTCCGTTCATATGACACGCTTCATGATGGCTTCTCGCCCCTCGTTGGTTACCCCAAGTTGAAGGTTTGAGATGCAGTGTAGCGGAAGTTTTCCCTTGGCAATACCAAGGATCGATTTCCCTGAGACTCCCAGTTTCAACAAGAAGGTGTCAACTGCTAACGGCGCCAGATATTAGCAATCAACGTGGACCTGCACATAGATACAAATAACTTTGCTCCCAACGAGTATAGAGAGGTTTTCAATCCCTCCGGCCTTGTAGTTTACAAAGGATCAAACGCAAGTGATAGTAGTGATAGATATAATTGCAATAGTAAATAAAAGCGGAAAGTAAATAGCGGATGTGATCAATGATGGTAATATGGACCAGAGTCTCATGATGTTCACTAGTGATGTCTCTCTCCCAAAAGACGATAAAACAGCTATGTGAGGTAAACGAATTATAGCTGGGCAATTGACATGACCATGTTCGCAAACCAATGCTGACTAAGTTGCAAGAAAGGTAGAGGTTCAAAGCATGGGTGGTACGCCGAGGTAAGTAGACCGAAATCCATCTGCATCTACTACCAATCATCCACCTTGAGATATCTATCCAGAACATCTCGCTGGTATTAAGTTGCGAGTCCCACCCATAGTGTAAACTCAAAGCAACAGACAACTGCATTAAAAGAACTTTGCGTAAAGTAAACAATCCTTGCACCCGCGGGCACAAGCACTATCGGGGATATACCCCGCGGTATGAACCGGCCGGAATTATAACCCGGCCGGACTTGGTGGTTTACTTGAGAGATGTTTTACACTTGATGATTCACTAGCAACCTGCCTAAATAATACCACTCACTGGTAACCCGGCAGGCGGATCATGGATGACAAGGCCCAAGGCCCAGAAGGCCGGTTCACATTAATAGTGGGCCCGTTTATGAAGAAAGGATAAGGGATATTCTCCTGCAAAGGAAGCAAGACTAGGACTCCTGGTAATAGATCAATCCTAGTCCTACTAGGACTAGTCATGTAACCCGCCCCTTCAACATATATAAGGAGGGGCAGGGCTCCCCAAAGAGGGACAAGTTAGATAGGTTGAGACAAGTTAGACAAGAGACATGTTTTAGAGGAGAAGTTTAGACAAGTTTCTAGGGCTACACACAAGAGCCGGTTTACCGGCGACACCACGAGGATCATAATGATATCTAGCCTCAAACAACACGTAGGGTTATTACCGGATGATGTTTCCCGGGGCCCGAAGCTGTCTAAATCCATGTCTTGCATCGCGTCTCTCGATTCTGCTCAACCCCTCTCAAGCTACTACATAGATGCGCGGCCTCACCACTAAGTCCGTAATCCGGACATCTGACGTGTTAATTCCACGACAGTTGGCGCCCACCGTGGGGCTCGCGCACGGTGGTGTTGAGTTCTTGGAGGGATCTGTTCTTAAGGATTCGAGAAGTATTGCGATCAGCCAGATGAAGAAGAAACGCCGTAGAGGAATCATGCAAGATGACCCGGCATGGGACGACTTTGAATGGAGCCCACAAATTCATTGCTTTGGGATTAACTCTGGAACTACAGTACATGAGAAAGTTAGGATGGCGTCATTGTGTGTCGTGCGGCAGACAGGATGAGACTTGATGATCCGACGAATCCGAAGGCCAACTAATATCTACTGCAAACGGCCGCGTCTATGGAAAGCCAGGACGATATCTATTTGTGTCATAACCGGATTAACTACAGAGGAAGTTTTTCGCAGCAGCACATCACATCAATCGAACGAGTGCAAAGTAGGCGAGAGGCCAGACTACATCTCAAAAATTCAGGGTCCAAGACAACTCACGATTGATTTCAAGGGGGATTTTCTTTCCAAAGACAACGGTGACCCATAAACAGATTCGACCATAGACTCGTTCCCTGACCTTGGGTCAAGTCAAACGCCTGCAGCAACTTCAACCCAGCTGCGGAACCAGTTTGCTTAGGCCGCCGCACACCTCTGATTTCCTCTCGCATGGCCGCTGCGACTGTGTTTTTTTGCCTCGACTCTCGCGGGCGCTTCAAGTCCTTGCCACCGTAGCCTCACTCGCCGCGTTGAGCCGTCATAGCCGGCGTCGGACCATCCGGCCGCGTGGCCGCCTCCGCCTTGAGCGCGGCCCTGCCACCGCGCCGACTCACCGCCGCCGTTGCCTCGCGCCTCGAGCCAGCTCTAAGCCGCTTCACCAGATGGCCCGTGTCACCGCCGGCTCTCCTCACCGCATCGCTATCCTTCTGCGAACCCGTTTTCTGCCACAACTCGGAATCGGCTGTTTCCGTGCCTGATGGGATCGAGAAGATTGGAGCCAAGATGGTGTTGCAGAGTATTGATGTTTCCAGTACTTCTACTACTCGGTCACGTGGTGAAGGCCAACATCGATTATTTCCTTTTTGGGAAGAGAGCTAATACTACTTGAGTACTAGTACTACTAGATCAGAGGTATTCTGTCTTTAATAGCTACATCTATCCGGATCGGAAGAAGGCAAGTGCTACTACAGGATTATCCTCATGGTAAAAAAAAGGGGGTACACTGCGTACGATGCACCACAAGGAGGACTACTACGGTGCAACAGAAATTTTTTCCATACTGTTGCAAAAAATCGTCCGAGCACTACAGTGACGCCTTGAGCCGGCCAAGTAAATCAGCTGATATTCATCTAAAATTTCTTTTATTAGCATTCATTGTTTTTTTTATCATAGAACAGTTACTCTGGTCTGTAATATATTCTGTGCAGGACAAAGTCTACTACAATGGTGACAACATAAATATGAGGCTCGCACCGGTTTAAGTGTCGTGGCCAAATCTCGTGCCTACGCGAGCTACCACAGCCGCGGCCGGCTCGTATATCCGCGCGCACGCGCACTGGTCTCCAACACAATGGCCGACTCCCTTGCAAACGGATGTGCGCACGCCACCATTTCCATGGTTCGGTCTACATTAACACGCAAGAGCCGCAAACCGGCCCAGCGGATACACATGCGGTCGCTTTATTGTCCGCGCCTGCGATTAACTCGCCCGTCCACGCCGGTTTACAATGCCACGGCCAACTCGTCCATTATCTAGTCGAACCAGGTGATATCTATCCTATTTGTTTTTTCATGCATATTAATTCAACCGAGCAAAAATACCTCGCCCTGCTATATTTTATATGCAGAAAAATTATTCATGACAAAGCGATATTATACCATGGAAGATGGAGGCACGCCAACATCATTCTACACAAGTGGTCGTCATCGCTCAACGGACATCCACGCCGGTTCACAACGCCGTGGCCATCTCTCGCGACCGCACCGGTTTACAACGCCGTGGCCGTCTCGCGCGACAGCACCGGTTTACAACAATGCGACCGACTCTCGCGACCGCGCCGGCCGGCCCATCTGTTCTTCAAGCGAATCAGGTGTTATCCCTCCTATATATTTTATCAGGACATTTTAAATTCCTCTAAGCACCATTATACTGCCATATTCGTATTTTCATAATCAGGTAAAATCATTGTTAAACTGCGGATATAAAACACGCACTGGCAACGTTCTACAATGGTGTTTTCATCTATGTCACATTACTTGATGAAACGGACGGCCGGTTCACGCATCCGCACCGGTTTACAACACGGAGGACAACTTGCTCATCTCCACCGGTTTACAACCCCACTACCGGTTTAACTGTCTGAGCCGCCTCTGATACTGCGGTCGTTTACTATCCACCCTGTGATCCGGTCTATTCAACATACCGGTTCAAATTCACTCAGAATATACTCAGAAGCAATAAAACTCTCTGAAGAGCATGAGGTGACATCCGGTTCAAGAGAGGACGCTTCAAAATTTACCCACCGGTTCAGGAGGAACCCTGGAGACCCTCTGAAAAGTTGGATAATCCACGTTCAGTGATTGGTTTATAATTACCCACCGGTTCAGGAGGAACCATGGAGGCCCTCTGGAAACATGGATAATCCATGTCCAGTGATTGGCTTAAATTTGTTACGGTTCTATCGGCCCCCTGAAAAGATGGATAAATATCACGTTCAGTGATTGGCTAGGCCCTCTGGGAAAGATGGATAATCCATGTCCCATTGATTGGCTCAGTTTTTATTTGCGGTTCTATCGGCCCTCTGAAAAGATGGATAAATACCACGTTCAGTGATTGGCTAGGCCTTCTGGGAAAGATGGATAATCCACGTCCCATTGATTGGCTCAGATTTTATTTGCGGTTCTATCGGCCCTCTGAAAAGATGGATAAATCCACGTTCAGTGATTGGCTAGGCCCCCTGGGAAAGATGGATAATCCACGTCCCATTGATTGGCTGAACCTTCGTTTGAGCCTGGCAGCTCTTAAAAAGCCTCGACTACATGATCTTATTTGCAACATTTGCATCTTTTTGTGTTTGTGTTTTATAACCCTTTAAACCGGAGTGGAACAACTACATAAGCTGACCACATATCTATAAAATGGAAAGTCTGGGTCATGAATACCAGCATGAGTAAACCGGTGTTCATTATAACCCGGATCATCCATCAGGCAACAGGCCACAAATTTCTGAACAAAGTTTCAGAACGAGATAAACCGGTGTCTATTATCAAGCCCGGGTTTGTTATTGGATCCATGAAAATCTTCATCAAGAAATTTTAAGGTTCTACCGGATTAAGAATATCAAGCATATTTGATCACAGGTATGAAGTATCTTGTTTTTTAAATACATATTGGCAGTACATGATCAGTTATAATGACCGGTGTTTATTAAACCGGCCTGGTTTTGACTATAAGTCGCCAGTATGAGACAAAATAATGACCGGTGTTTATTAACCCGGCCCGATTGTGATCAAACATCATTGGAACCGGTTTTCAAACCGGATTGAATTCTTCAATAGCCAACATGGCTGGATTCTTATTATGCTTATAAATATTATGATTGAGGTTTTCAAAGTCGCTTTAAAGCGCAATGGATATTATTTCAACGATGGAAGTGATTTATTCTACAAAGGAATAGTCCCGAGTTGCTGCAGGCTTACAACCCGGCACTTGGGGGCTACATTATTCAAATTGAGATTACATCAAATGCACAAGTCTCAAGCACACAAGCAAGTTGTCTACTTGACACTTGGGGGCTAATGGAAAGATCATTTGCTTCATCTGGAAGTACCGGTTCACCTTCTAAATGTAGCTAAACCGGAACTTGGGGGCTACCAATCGCTCCTGTCAACAATTCAAGGTACACAAGTATTCATTCATTATATTGAAGGGTCCACTGCTCAGTTGGTAAAGCACAAAAGCTCTTAACCTTGTGGACGTGGATTCAAACCCCACGATGGAAGTTACGTTATATAATGTTCATTTCAATAATTATATCTACAAAGTCCCTGCTCATTATTGCATAATGACCCGACACTTGGGGGCTATATGTTGCTGTTCAAGTTTACATGATCATATTTTCAAAGTCCCTGCTCATTATTGCATAATGACCCAGCACTTGGGGGCTACATAATATGGAATATTCAGTTTCATAGTGATTGGGATGAACAATCCGGATTTCTTCAAGATTATACAAAGCTATTTTCAATGGAATATATACAAAGTCCCTGCTCATTATTACATAATGACCCGGCACTTGGGAGCTATAGGTAATATGCATATAAGGAGGAACATCTTCAAATTTTCAGTTCTGGCAAATCAGATTAATTGTGTGACCCGGCAATTTTGGCAATCATAAACCGGCAAGTTCTACATTTCCAAACTGGTTGGATATCTATTGAATATTTGAAGATCAATATTTTTTGTCAAGTCAGAGCATTGAAAGGCTGATTCGAATGAATTCTGGATTTACAATATTTCTATGCAAGCAAGTTGATTATGGAGCTAGTCTGTTGACCCGGATTTTCTAGAAGAAGGAAAGACAAGGACTTAAGGATGGTCAGATGACGGATTACAAGAAATTCTTAACCTGGAGCACAACCTATCAGATTCGCTATTGGGTTTATTTGGCAGCATAAGTTTACCATGGACACATCCAAGCTAAACTTGGGGGCTAATGTCGGGGATATACCCCGCGGTATGACCCGGCCGGAATTATAACCCGGCCGGACTTGGTGGTTTACTTGAGAGACGTTTTACACTTGATGATTCACTAGCAACCTGCCTAAATAATACCACTCACTGGTAACCCGGCAGGCGGATCATGGATGACAAGGCCCAAGGCCCAGAAGGCCGGTTCATATTAATAGTGGGCCGGTTTATGAAGAAAGGATAAGGGATATTCTCCTGCAAAGGAAGCAAGACTAGGACTCCTTGTAATAGATCAATCCTAGTCTTACTAGGACTAGTCATGTAACCCGCCCCTTCAACATATATAAGGAGGGGCAGGGCTCCCCAAAGAGGGACAAGTTAGATAGGTTTAGACAAGTTAGACAAGAGACAAGTTTTAGAGGAGAAGTTTAGACAAGTTTCTAGGGCTAGACATAAGAGCCGGTTTACCGGCGACACCACGAGGATCATAATGAGATCTAGCCTCAAACAGCACGTAGGGTTATTACCGGATGATGTTTCCCGGGGCCCGAGGCTGTCTAAATCCGTGTCTTGCATCGCGTCTCTCGATTCCGCTCAACCCCTCTCAAGCTACTACATAGATGCGCGACCTCACCACTAAGTCCGTAATCCGGACATCTGACGTGTTAATTCCACGACAAGCACCGTTGTTTTCCCCCTTGTGGCAACAACACATCCCCTAGACTCATGTTTCTGTCACTCAAGCTAGTCATCGAGGGGCATGAACCCACAATCAAGCATAACGTTCCCTCTTGGAGTCACTACCTACTACTTGGCCAAAGCAATAAATAACAACGGAGAACATGCAAGAATTACTTACGAACATAAATATAAAAGAGGTGAATCAAATATATTACTCAAACACAATCTGAACATAATCTCATAATCCATCGGATCCCAGCAAACTCATCATAGCAACAGCATAAGGATTACATATGTGCCTCGATCATGTAGGGCAGCTCACGAGGACTAATTAGTGAAGCACAAGAATGGGAGGAGAACATCACATAGCTACTGGTCATGGACCCATGGTCCAAGGGAGACTACTCACAACTCATCCGGGAGGCGTCCATGGTGGTGGAGAAGCTCCTGGTGGTGATCCTCCCCTCCGGCAGGGTGCCGGGAAGAGTTCTCCTGGTGCTCCCGATCTTGGAAGCGGCGGCGGCGGCGGAACAGAGATGAGATCGCGAAAAAGAGTTCCCGTCTCGAGGGTTTCGGGAGACGGTATCAATATATGCCAAAGGGGGGCATCAGACGAGGCTCGGGGGGCCCAGGCGCCCCCCCGGCGTGGCCAGGGGGGCGCCACCATGGCGCCTGGAGCCCTGGTGCCCCCCCGGCTGTTCTTTGGCTACCGGGAACCTTCTGGAACGCTGATTTTTTATATAATTTTTCCGGTATTTTTCTGACAGTTCTCGTAATGGGAAAACCTGAAATACAAAAACAGCCGAAAACAGAAACTGGCACTGGGGTGCACTGAGTTAATAGGTTAGTCGAAATATGATCAAAAGTGTATGGAAGTGTATAAATATCATAGCAATATCACCCAAAAGAGGCATGGAGCAAGCAGAAATTTTAGATACGTTTTGGACGTATCAACATCCCCAAGCTTAATTCCTGCTCGTCCTCGAGTAGGTAAATGATAACAAGAATAATTTCTGTGGTGACATGCTATTAACCATATAGGACTTTTTCATAGTCACATGACAAAAGCTTACTGAGACAATGAATCTATAGTAATTAAGTTGCCTCATGAGAAAATCACAAAGAACTGAAAGTTTTACAATATGATACTGAAACATCAAATAGATTTGTAATGAACATGGTGTGTAAATATGATAAAGTGATATCTCGCTTGCCCCCTTTAGTGAAGCAAAACATAAATGCAGGGGCACCTCCAAGTTTTACGTGATGACTAGATACAATGATTTCAAAATAAACGATATCACAATCATGCAAAAGACAATGCTACTTTGGGACAATCCACATTGCACTCAGAATGACAATCTTGCTCTCAGTAGTTGGTGCTTGAAAAGAAGGTGGAGACTCTCGAACCGTGGCTTTTGTTGGCAAGGTTGAAAACCCGTAGTCGGAAACAAAGACAAAACATGTACCAGATCTCTTGGTTTTAAAACAGAGGTAATAATTTTTTTTAGGTCATGCATGTTTCGTCAACGAATGCTAGCAGACAACTCAATCACTTCTTGAGATGGACAACTTTCGAGGAACGGCTCCCGAATGAGGACGCTCACATCCTCATAATCTCCTTTGTTTATCACTGCCAAAGTTTTCTGATTTCTCATGAACAAAGCGTGAAGGAGGGTTTGTTTGTTATATTAATTTTGTGCTGGGCGCACTCAATGCCAGTTCCTTCTCGTATTATGGGTTTGCACATTATACATGCAATCCCGGGGTGAAGCTTGTCCAACATAAAAAGATTATGAATTAACTACTAATTCCTCATGGACTTACAACAGAGGCACAAAATAGGAATGCTTTTCTTTGAATGATTTCGAGATGGTACATGCAAGTCTCCGTTAGGAATGGCAGGTAAATACCATGTAGGAAGGTATGGTGGACTCATATGGCATAACTGGTTTAAAAGAATGTGGATGCACAAGCAGTCAGTCCGCTTAGTACAGGTGGAGGTTAGCAAAAGACTGGGAGCGACCAACTAAGAGAGAAATGACGGTCATAATCATGCAGAGCGACAAAGCAACATTGAATCAGGCATGGAAGTTATATCGCTATTCAGAAACAAAAGATCATCAAGGCTTGACAGACTTTCTTTACAGTCTTAAATATGCGTGAGCATACGCCAAGTCAATCAAAGTAAATTCTCTGAAGGAAGATATTACTAAACCATACCACATCATAGGCAAACAAATCATGTTGGTATTCCAATAACACATTGGGAACCCCCCATCTATTTGAGACTAACCATAAGAAAACATGAACTACTAAGCACCATTATGCACGTAGCATCTTTATCATAGACATACCAACCAATGCAACGGAAGCAAACTCTCTTAATAAGATAAGCATGATAAATAAAGAGAGTTCAAGCAACCAACTAAACGAAAGCTCTTTAAAAAGATAAGCATGAAAGTTCAGAGCTAAGCATGATAGTAGCTATTAAAAGACAAAGAACACACACAGCAAGGATAGACATGCAAATTCTATGTTATGTTCTAGGTAGAAGTGGAGCGTGTTTCTCTCCCACATAAAGAAAGCTAAGTTCCGACTCGATATGAAAAGCTAAGGAAAACTAAAAAGGAAAACTAAAAGCAAGACGCTCCAAGCATAGCACATAACACATGAAGTGATTAAAATATTGTGGAACGAAAGACGAACTGATAATGTTGATGGAGAAGGGGATGCACGGGGGCATCCCCAAGCTTTAGACGCTTGAGTCTCCTTGAATATTTCTTGGGGGTGCATGGGGGCATCCCCAAGCTTGAGCGTTTGACACTCCTGGATCTTTTTATCATCTTCCCTCGCACACTTGAAAACTCCATTCATACATAACTCATCATAATCTGATTAGCGAGGTTAGTACCCATAATAAAATAATTTTTCCTTGCTGGAAATAAATATATTCTTGAAGGTCTACTGTTTCTCAAGATTGCCAAAAGGTTTTTACAAAGAAAAAGCAAGCTCTAGGTTTGCAAAATGAAGGAAAGGCAAAACAGGACATAATCTGTGAAAAACAGAACAACAGGTAGTAAATGATTTTTCCGGGGCACTTCTGCAACTCTAATCGAAAAACTAAAAACAGACGCACGAAAGACAATTATATAGAGCACGCTGTCGAAAAAATTCAGACCAAAAAGATGATCTGGTTATTTTATACGAATTTTTCTATCCAAGGACAGAATCTGTTTCCTGGACAGCACGTCACAACTTTTGAACTTTCTTGCAATCAGAGGCTACACTTGGCACAAAATTGAAAAGCAAAGATACAATGATGATGCTACTGTAGTAACAACATCAAGACACAACAAAAGCAAAATAAAATTTTATTCATGTGGGTTGCCTCCCAAAAGCACTTTCTTTTATGCCTTTAAGCTAGGCATAATGCATAGAGATCAAGTTTTATCAAGTGTAAAAGAATAGCTAGCCCGTGTAACGGACTCAAAAGGTAACTTAATCTTCTTTCGAGGGAAGTGTTCCATCCCTTTCCTGAGAGGAAACTGGAATTTTATATTCCCCTCTTTCATGTCAATGATAGCACCAACGGTGCATAGAAAAGGACGTCCCAAAATAATTGGACAAGAAGGTTCACATTCAATGTCCATAATAGTAAAATCAACGGGAACATAGTTGTAATTGACAATGATAAGAACATCGTCGATCCTCCCCAAAGGTTTCTTTATGGAAGAATCAACGAGACGAACACCAAAAGAACAAGAATCAAAATGTTTCAGTTTAAGCATATCATATATTCTTTTGGGCATAACAGAGGTACTAGCACCAACATCACATAAAGCATAGCAAGAGAAGTTATTCAACTTAATTTTAATCACAGGATCCCAACCATCTTCTAGCTTTCTAGGTATGGAGGCTTCTACTCTAAGTTTCTCCTCCCTAGCTTTGATAAGAGCATTAGTGATATGCTCTATGAAGGCAAGGTTAAGCGTGCTAGTGCGGGGATCTCTAGACATCTTGTGAAGGAAATCAATAACTTCGGTAAGAGTGCAATTGTCAAAATCAAGGTCACTACCATCAAGTAAGGTGGTAGTGGTGTCCTTTAGGTTCACTTGTTTAGTAGTTTCTATAGTCATAGCATCACCATTAATAGGTCCATTGGGACCAGGAGTGCGTTGGGTGCTAAGAGTTTGGATATCATCAACAACTTGGATAGTAGCAACAGTGTGGTGGGTAGGAAGGCTCTTAATCCTATCTTCTTCCTCCCTTTCTCTATCCCATCTCTCTTTAAGTTTAGCCATCATCCTAATGTTTTCATTAATTTGCGCTTGAATAGCATTCATAGGAGTGACCTTCCTCTCCTCAAGAGGAGAAGTTCTAATTTTAAGCAATTCTACTTCATTGGCTAAATTGTCTACCTTTGAAGAGAGATCACCTAGTTTGTTTAGTTTTTCTTCTACACTTTTATTAAAAGCTTTTTGGGTAGTGATGACATCTTTAAGCATAATCTCTAGTTCAGTAGTGGAGTTCTTGGTGCTAGGATAAGCATTGTTGTTCCCATAAGAATTAGAAGGGAACGGTCTAGCATTGCTACCAAAATTACTCCTATAAGCATTGTTATTAAAATTGTTTCTAGAGATAAAGTTCACATCTACTTGTTCTTGAGCAATCAAAGAATTTAAAGGAACATCACGAGGATCAACAGAAGATTGCTTCGAAAGAAGAGACATGATCAAGTCAACTTTTTCATTTAGGGAGGAAATATCCTCGACAGAGTTTACCTTCCTACCTGTTGGAGCGCGTTCGGTGTGCCATTGGGAATAGTTGGTCATCATCTCATCGAGAAGCTTCGTGGCAGCACCAAGTGTAGTTGACATAAAAGTTCCTCCCGCGGCCGAATCTAACAAGTTCCGCGAGGTAAAGTTCAAGCCTGCATAAAAAGTTTGGATAACCATCCAAGTAGTCAAACCATGAGTAGGGCAGTTCTTGATAAGAGATTTCATACGTTCCCAAGCTTGGGAAACGTGTTCATTATCCAATTGTTTAAAATTCATTATGTTAGTTCTTAGTTGGATAATTTTAGCAGGTGGATAGTACTTTCCAATAAAAGCATCTTTGCACTTGTCCCATGAATCTATGCTGTTTCTAGGCAAAGACTGAAACCAAATTTTAGCTCCTCCTCTCAAGGAGAAAGGAAAAAGCTTAAGCTTAACAATATTACCATCTATTTCTTGGTACTTTTGCATATCACAAAGTTCAACAAAATTGTTTAAGTGTAAAGCAGCATCATCTCCAGCACCGGAGAATTGATCTTTCATAACTAAGTTCAGTAAAGCAGGTTTAATTTCATACGAAGGTGCTGAAGTGGCAGGTGTAGTGATAGGTGTGCAGATAAAGTCATCGTTGTTGTGACTATTGAAGTCACACAACTTGGTGTTCTCGGTGGAACCCATAGTAGCAAGCAAGCAAGATAACTATTTTTGTGATTTTCGATAAAAGATACTAAAGCAAAAACTGAAAGGTAAACTAACAAGACTAAAAGCAAAGGCGCCTGAAGCACTGGTGCCCCCCCCAGGCTGTACTTTGGCTACAGGGAACCTTCTGGAACGCTGATTTTTTATATAATTTTTCCGATATTTTTCTGACAGTTCTCGTAATGGGAAAACCTGAAATACAAAAACAGCCGAAAACAGAAACTGGCACTGGGGTGCACTGAGTTAATAGGTTAGTCCAAATATGATCAAAAGTGTATGGAAGTGTATAAATATCATAGCAATATCACCCAAAAGAGGCATGGAGCAAGCAGAAATTATAGATACGTTTTGGACGTATCACTTCATCACTGTCATATTGCCATGCATGATCATGTAGTTGACATCGTAGTTGTGGCTAGGCCACCATGCATAATTCTTCATACGTGTCACTCTTCATTCATTGCACATCCCGGTGCACCGCCAGACGCATTCATATAGTCATACTTTGTTCTAGTATCGACTTGTAATATCAAGTTGTAAGTAAATAAAAGGGTGATGATCATCATTATTAGAGCATTGTCCCAAAGGAAAAAAAAAGGGAGGAAAGGCCAAAGAAAAAAGAAAGTCCCAAAAAAAGGAAAAGAAAAAGAAAAAAAAGGGACAATGCTACTATATTTTTCCACACTAGTGCTTCAAAGTAGCACCATGATCTTCATGATAGAGAGTCTCTTGTTTTGTCACTTTCATATACTAGTGGGAATTTTCATTATAGAACTTGGCTTGTATATTCCAACGATGGGCTTCCTCAAATGGCCTAGGTCTTAGTGAGCAAGCAAGTTGGATGCACACCCACTTAGTTTCATTTGTTGAGCTTTCATACATTTATAGCTCTAGTGCATCCGTT
Organism: Secale cereale; assembly: GCA_902687465.1. Lineage (NCBI taxonomy): Eukaryota > Viridiplantae > Streptophyta > Magnoliopsida > Poales > Poaceae > Secale > Secale cereale. The sequence goes on along the minus strand of LR738710.1, from coordinate 164,154,281 downwards.
GCATGGCAATCCCTACTCACTCTGTAATGCCCAGGATGCGACTATAGCTCCTATGTGTCGAGGCACAAGTTAGAGACATAATCGCATTCTGGAATGATCTCAAGCATGGTATCTTAGCACAACTCATGTAATGAACAGGGATAAAAGAGATAAATAGTTGGCTTACACTCGCCACGTCACCAAATTATTCAACATGCATACATTCATCCAAATAACACAGAGTACGGCTACGGACGAAATCAAACAAGAAAAGATACCACAACCACAAGTCATGATCGCTCCTGGTAGGAACCACTACTGATCGTTGGGATACATCACATACATACGGCCACGCTCTTCATTGAACTCCTAGTGAAGTTCTTGTCCATCTCCTACGTCGTACTCAGCTGTACCTGCATCTCATGTGTGTTGTAATCTGTGGGTCACATGGACTCAACAATCCCATTCCCGAGTATCAAAACTAACAAAGCCTTTTAGATGTGGAGAGGTAATAAAGTGGCTGCAGCAAGCACTAAGCAACTAGATTACGAAGTCAGAGCGAGATGAGGATATGTGCTAATGGTCGCCAAAGATGATCAATAAGTGATCCTAGCTACTCACATTCATGCATAACCCCACTGTGTTCACTTTCCGAAAACCCGTCGAAAAGAGATCGTCACGGTTACTCACACAGGTTTTGTATTCTTAAGGATATGGTGTCAAGTTATCTACAACCGGATATTAACAAATTCCCATCTGCCACATAACCGCGGGCACGGCTTTCTAAAGTTCATAACCCCGCAGGGGTGTCCCAACTTAGCCCATCACAAGATCACGATCCGCGGAGTCGCAACTCCATGTTGGGAAGACCCGAGTATTCTCGGAATCCCGTGCTCAAGATATTTCGACAAAGGTAAAACTAATCCAGCAAGACCTCTCGATGTGTCGACACCCTAATAAGAGCCGCGCGTATCTCGTCTCAGGCCACGATCGGATGAGCTAAGCTTACGGATCGCTGAAGTCCAAGTTGCCAAGGGAGCGACGCAAGGTGCTCTAGGTTGGACCAACACTCATGAGGAGCACTGGCCCGGGGGTTGATTAAGAACTCGGGTTAATTACTCCCTATGCAAGTTTTTAGTTGTTACAAAAATGTAGTACCAAGGTTGTGCCTTGCTGGAAAAGCTTTAAGCAATGCGAATTATCAAGGGGGCCCATAAACCCCAACCGTGTTAGGAACGCAAAAATCAAGGAACATAACACCGGTTCATCGGGTCCTAAGGTGGCATGAGTGGAACAACACCAAGCAAAAGGCCAAGCCTTCCACCCATTACCAATATATATGTGCATTATTAAAAATAAGATATATATTGTGTTATCCCAATAAATAGTCCAAAACATGGAGCAATCTTCAAACTTCACCTGTAACTAACAACGCTATAAGAGGGGCTGAGCAAAAGCATACTTAGCCAATCAAAAGTTTGCTAGGAAGGCGGTTAGAGTGTTTCATGGCAACATAGGAGGCTGAAAAGACAAGAATAGGCATCGAGGCATAACAATAGAGCGAGACAACTAGCAAAGAAAAGATAGAGATGATATCTGGGAATGGTCATCTTGCCTGGAATCCCAAAGGAAGAAGAACGAGTCCATGAAGAAGACAAACGGACGAAGTCGAACAAATCAACACAACTCCGGAACGAAACCGAAGCTAACGAGAGAAGCAAACCTGAAAAAAGCAAACAACATGGTAAACACACATATCATAACCATGGCATGATGCTCAACCAAGTATGATGCATGTTCGGTTTAAATATGCATGGCATGGCGAAGTGCACAAACAATTCTACAAGTTAAGTGGAGCTCAATATGCAACGAGTTGCATATTGATGAAACACCACATTCACATATTTAGTTTGATCTCGTTTATGTAGACAGCAATATTAAATGTTCATTAACATGGAAAGAGGTGAAGCAAATATAAACTACCTATCTATGCAAGTTTAAATGAGGCCGGAATGACAAACAACAATTCCAGAAAGTCCCCATGTGCATATTATGAATTTGGTACTGTTCTGCCTATTACTTATTTTTAAATTTATTAAACAACAAAAGTAAAAGCACCATGTTATTCTACACATGTTTCTACCCCAAAAGCATATAAATTTATTAAATTTCGAGCTATGGTTATTTAGTTATGAATTAAACCAATATAGCATGTTATTTATACAAATTAATTCAAGCAACAAGTTTAAACGTTTTAAACAGGGATGAAGGTGGCATATTATTAAACTACACAAAAATCTAAGCATTTTACATGTTTACAATATTTTCATCCGATGCACGGTTTGTTAACTTATTATATGCATGAAGTTTAGGGGCTAAACTATAAAACAGGTTATTCTATGGATAATAGGAAAATATGTCCACGAAAAAAAACACTCATGCGGGCTCCAGATGGTGGGCACTGGGTTGTCTCACCACGGGCCAGGCCCAGTCGGTGGAGAGGCTGGCTCGAGCTGGTGGGCCTTGGCGCGGTCCATGCGCTCGAAGGAGAGGCATCCCACGCGCTGGTCAACACGCGGGATCGTTCCCTGGCCTCGCTCAATGCATAGGACTAGGAGGCCAGGGCAGCACTGATGGCAGGGAGCATAGCTCCGGCGAGCAGGAAAGGGCGACGAGGCGAGCGCTGGTGATGGGGAACCGGGCGAGGACGTGGCCGAAGGCAGCGATGAATAGAGTAGGGCTACGGCGGAAGCTGCAAAGGCCATGGCGGGCGGCAGTTAGAGAAGACAGAGAGAGAGACAGGGGAAGGAGAGGAGCAAAGGACGGGGAGGATGACCCGGTGGGGCGGCGGCCCTGCTGGCTTCGGTCGCAGGTGGCTCAGGGCGGGGAAGGAGACGGGAGGAGAGGCTCGAACTCGGGCACACGGTGCAGCTCTAGTGAGATGCGAGCAGAGGAGGCAGAGGTCCAAAGGCGCAGGAGGAGGCGCTGCGCGGCGACGTGGGTCGACGTCCTCCTGGACGGCTGGATCGAGGGGGCTTGGCGAAGCGGACGCCGGAGTTGGGGTCCTCGGTCACGCGGTGTGGAAGGAGCACGGTGCAGGGGCTCCTCAGCCTCATACGCGAGTAAGGAGGAGGCCGCTACGGGTGGTGGAGGAGCATGGGGGATCGGGTGCGGCTGCGCTAGTGTTGGGTGGCGGCTTGATTGGGAGGGAAGCACAGAGGTTGGTCGGCGTGGAAAATAAGGAGCTGTGGCGGCTATGGTTGGTGGTTTGGATCAGGAGGATCCCGAGGAAGAGAGTGGCGGCGGCGGGCGAGGGAATGGATGGGACATGCCCCTAGGATCTAGGGTTAGACTGTTTATATGGTAGGTAGATCTTGGTAGGGGCTAATTAGTCCGTGCGATTAAAATCGACTAGTCGAGATAAAATAGGTAGGGGGTCCAAACAAATAACTGAAGATATTGTAGGGATGTTTGGGGATGATCCGGACCCATCGGTAACAAGAGCCCGGATTGGGTTCGGGGAAGTTTCGGACACACGGACGAGGGGGTTTGAGAGAGGTCGACAAAGACAAGGGGCCTGACAAAAGGTTAATGAAGACAAAGAGAAAAACAGTAATTGCTGACGACTATGGGTTTTATGAAAACATACAGATGCAATGCGGATGACGCAATGATGAAATGCAACAAGCAAAAATAAAACACACAACGACAACGAAAAAAACCGGAAGGCATCTGGAGCGTCGGTCTTGGGGTGTCACACACTCACGTTGATATCTATTGATGGGCATCTTCATAGCCCATTGATATGCCAAGTTGATGTGAGACCACCTTCCTCTGTTGTCTTCTCCATAACCACCATTCTATTCCACATATAGTGCTATATCCATGGCTCACGCTCATGTATTGCATTAAAGTTGAAAAAGTTTGAAAAAAAATTAAGTATGAAAATATGGCTTGGCTGAAACCGGGGTTGTGCATGTTTTGAGTATTTTGTGTGACAAAGATGGAGCATGACCAAACTATATGATTTTGTACGGATGAACTTTCCTTGGCCATGTTATTTTGAGAAGACATGATTGCTTTGTTAGTATGCTTGAAGTATTATTATTCTTATGTCAATATTAAACTTTGGTCTTGAATCTTTCAGATCTGAACATTCAAGCCACAATAAACAAAAATACATTGAGAATTATGTTGGGTAGCATAACACATCAAAAATTCTGTTTTTATTATTTACCTACTCAAGGACGAGCAGGAATTAAGCTTGGGGATGCTTGATACGTCTCCAAGGTATCTATAATATTTGATTGTTCCATGCTATTATATTATCTGTTATGGATGTTTATGTAACACCCCATATGTGACACCTTCCATATATGGCAATAAAGCTTTCATCATTTTGATCTTTGTCCTTTCCTTGGGGGTTCTTTTTCAGTTATGCATTCCTATTGTTATTGCATTGTCATTTTACTTTCCTTATGCATCCATGCATTGTTCATCATCATCATTGCATCATGACCATCATAGCTTCTTTTACTTGTCATTGTGTGATTCATCCTTATCTTGTGATGTGAGGTCACCTTGAGTTGTTATGTGATGGTGGTGACAAGCCATGCCCATGCCCATGCTAAACCCTGACCCCCTCCTTCTTTTACACCACTTCTTCTTCCTCCTTTTCTTTATTTTCCACTCTTTATTCAATTTTGCAAGTGACTTAGCCTCTTCTTTTAATGTTCATCTCCTCCCCACTTCTTTGATGCCTTGTCATGAGTCACCTTGCAAAGCTACACCTTTGTTGGAATTGTTTTGGTTAGGTTTTAAAATGGCTCAAGTTTGAATTATTTTCAAACTTGAATTATTTTACTTCCTCTAAAAATGCCCAGGACAATTTTATAAAATAGAGCATTTTCACAGGAGCTTGGGGATATTTTTAAATTTTCCTCCTTCCCTAGGTCCCTAAGCTTTTCCTTTTTGTTTTTCTTTTCTGTATCAAGAAAAGAAAAGGAAAAAAGGCCAGCCGCAGCCAGCGCAGCCAGCAGGAGCACATCAACGCAGCCTACCTGGGCCTCCTCCTACCAGGCCGCGGCCCAGCCAGCTCCCCACACGCGCAGCCCGCACACGCAATCGCGCCGTCTCTCTCCCTCGCGCCCGGGCCCGCATGTCAGTGTCTCCCCCCTCGACGCTCACCTGGCCCGCAGTCATGCTGTCTCCCTCCTCTGCCTTCAGAGCGTCGATGCCGTGAGCTCGAGCTCACGGACGTCGAGGCCAGCCCGTCGCCGCACCCCCCTATTTAAGCAGCAGCGCCTCTCTAGGGTTCCTCCTTCGCCGCCGCCACCAAGGGGATCTTCTCCTTCCCTCCTTCTCCTTCCCCCACGAGCACCCGAGCGCGGCTGAGAGCACGTCGCCGTCGCCGCCGTCCTCCGGTCACCTCAAGCCGCCACCGTCAAGTCCAGCGGCTTCCCCTTCATCCCCGTCATCCTCTGCTTCCACTACGGAGTCGAGGAGATCGCCAAGACCCGCGCCGGGCTTCCTCCTCTGCTTCTAGCGTCGCCTCGGACAGAGTTCGCGCCGAGGTTTAGAGGTCAACCACGTCGTCGTCCTCTTCTTGTTGTCTCAGGTAGTCGAGGTACACCCAGCTCCCCTCCTACTCCTTCCCATCATCGTTAGTGCACCGGCAATGTCGCCAGATCCATGTCTTCCCCGCGCTCCACGTGCTCCGGCGGCTCTCTGAAACATCAGAGAGCACCTGCTGCATCGCGTACGCCCGCACCTGTTGCTCGCGCTCACCGCATCTGCTGCATGCTCACGCTCGCGCCTGCCCGCGCTCTAGCACTCTCCGCACCTGCACACCCCTGCATCGCCGCGGCCGCACGCCCGAGCTGAGTAGCGCTCGAGCTCGAGCGCCTCTGCACCCCTCGCGGCCGAGCCTCGCAGCAGCCACTCACACCCCTTGCAGATTCCGCACGCCCGCCACCACCTGCAGTGCCCCGCTGTCGCCGTTACTGCTCGCCGGCGTCGACGAGCCTTCTCTGTCGCTGGCAGATGAGGATATGCACTTGTTGCAGATTACCTCAAGAGAGGCCAGTCTCCCTCTTCTGTCAGCCGCACGCACCCAGCCCAGTGGTCTGAGTCTTCCCCTTGCTACCAGGAGATTGCGGGTTCGAATCACACCGGGGGCAGTGGGATTATTCCCCCTTTTTGCTTCATCTGTGTCATTGACAGGGCGGTCCCACCTACCATTCACACAGCTCGCGCACACCCACTCTCACACCCGCCGCTGCCACCTCAGCCCCTCTAGACCCACGGGTCAGTGGCTAGGGCTAGATCCAGTCTGGGTCAGTTGGACCTTTTTGTTTGTTTTCTTTTCTGTTTGGGTTTTCTTTTTCGTTTTCTGCATTATCTTTACATATGTAATATCTGTTAAAATATATATGCATCTGATGAAAATAAGTTATATATGAAAACTACTTAGTTTTTCGTGTAGAACATTAATATGTTGTTTGTTGCCATGTTTAAAACATTTAAAATGCCGTTTGAATTAATTTGTGTTTAAAATATGCTCAAACTTGCAAAAATCATAACTAAATAAACCTAACACCAAATTTGTCATACTTTATATGTATTTGGGGTGGAAAAATGTGTAGATTAATGTGGTATTGTTACTTTGCATGTTTAAAAAATTTAAAATATGACTATCTCAGTTCTGTCCCAAATGTATTTTTATAAATATGGGAGTTTCCTGAAATTGTTTTTTGTTTTTTCCGGCCCATTTAAAATGCTAGCATGTTGCTGTAGTCCTAGATGCACCCCTTGACATGTTAAACAACTTATAATACTTGTTGCGTGCTTGTGTAAATAATCTACATAACCACTTGTGGCCATGCTAGTTTTGTTCCTTTTGCTTGTGTTCCACATGGTGAGATCTTGTTATTGCCATGATGCTTGTGCACTCTTCTTGTCACTAGGAGTTGCATCATATCTTATCCATGTTCATATGCATCATATTCATGCATCATGTGGTTGAGCATTGCATTATGATTGATCAGTGTTCCGGTGTTTGCATTGTTGTGTTGGTTAGAGCCCGGTGATGATTCGGAGTTTGAGGTTCCTTTCGAGGCTGAGTTTGAGGAGCAAGGTTACGATCCCTCCATGGAATCAACAGGAAAGATGACCAGTCCGAGATATCACTTTAATTTTTGCCTATGCTAGATGTCTCGTTCTTCTAGATATTGCCTCGATGCCTATTCCTGTTTGTCAGCCCTCCTATTGTTGCCATGAAACTCTCTAACCACCTTCCTAGCAAACCATTGTTTGGCTAAGTACGCATCGCTCGGCCCCTCTTATAGCGCTGTTAGTTGCAGGTGAAGTTTTGAAGATTGCTCCATGATGAAGTTGTTGGGATAACACAATATATTAATACCTGTTAAAATACTTCACCTATATATTGGTAATGGGTAGAGCGCTAAGCCTTTCTGCTTGGTGTTTTGTTCCAGTCATGCCACCCTAGGATCCGATAAACCGGTGTTATGTTCCTTGATTTTGCGTTGCTAACACGGTTGAGGTTTATGCCCCCCCCCCCTTGATAATTCGCTATGTTTAATGCTTTTCCAGCAAGGCCCAATTTTGGTTTTACATTTTCCTAATAACTAAAATTTGGATAGGGACTAGCTACCCCGAGGACTTAATTAACAACCCCTGGGCCAGTGCTCCTCATGAGTGTTGGTCCAACCGGGCAGACAGCAGGGCCGCCTTGGGGAAACCTGAGGTATCTGGTATTTTCCTATAGGCTGTCCCATCCGGTCGTGGCCTGAGACGAGATATGCGCGGCTACTATCGGGGTATCGGCACGCCGGGAGGTCTTGCTCGATTAGTTTTACCTTTGTCGAAATATCTTGAGCACGGGATTCCGAGAATACTCGGTTCTTCCCACTTTGGAGTTGCGACTCCACGGATCGTGAGCTTGTGATGGGCTAAGTTGGGACAGCCCTGCAGGGTTTGATCTTTCGAAAGCCGTGGCCGCGATTATGTGGCAGATGGGAATTTTTTAATATCCGGTTGTAGATAACCTGACACCTTATTCATGAATACACTACCTGCTTGAGTAACCGTGATGGTCTCTTTCCGAAGGGCTTCGGGAAGTGAACACGGTGGGGTCATGTTTGATCGTGAGTAGCTAGGATCACTTCGTGATCAACTTGGCGATCATTGGCACTTGTTCTCTTCCCGCTCTAAACTCGTAATCTAGTGCTTGGTGCTTGCTGCAACCCTTGTTTATAGCCTTTCCACACCTAAGACTTTGGTAGTTTTGATACCCGAGAATGGGATTGCTGAGTCCTCTGTGGCTCACAGATTCAACACACACGAGATGCAGGTACCGTTGAGAACAATGCAGGGGATGGTTCAGAACTTCACTGGGAGTTCGATGAAGAGCGTGGACGTTACTATGTTTGGTATCCCGATGATCAGTAGTGGTACGTACTAGGAGGATCCGGGCTTGTGTTATTTATGGTATATTTCTCGTTTGGATTTCGTCCGTAGTCAGACCCTGATGTTCTTTGGATGATGTATGTTATTGTATTCATTGTGTGACGTGGCGAGTGTAAGCCAACTATCATTTTACAATTTCATCCCTAAATTTTACATGAGATGTGCAAGGATACCATACTTGAGATCATTCTAGTATGCGCTTATGTCTTTAAGTCGTGCCTCGACACGTGGGAGACATAGTCGCATACTGGGCATTACAAGTTGGTATTCAGAGCCTTCTCCGACCTAGGAGCCCCCTGATTGATCGAATCGCTGACGATTGAGTCTAGGCACACACACAAAAATGTTTTGAGTCCTATATATATAGGATAGTAGGATTTCTTTTACTCCCCATCCCTTTATCGCTCTGGTCAGGACTCCTGACGTTGTTCTATCTCCTCTACTCTCAAAATTTCATTAATTTTTTTAAGATCACGCGGGTATTGTTTGGATTGTTCCGATATTTTTGTGACGAGAACATTGTTCTCGATGCCTCCTGTCATTTAGGGGTTATGGCAGTGTCCCGTGGAGTTGAGCTCCGAGGTGTTGTCGTCACAAATGTATCGTAGCCGTTCTAGAATACCAGAGTCGGCTGACATCGAAAACTCTTCTATGCGGTTGGTGGTGAGATAACCCCGACGTCACCCAGTACTGGTGGGATAGTTCGGGAGTATTGCCATAGCTAGTATAGATGATGCATTTCGAAGGTCCGAGGTAAACAGTTTCCGAGGATGACTGGTTATGTGTTGACGGATGGATACAGCTGGATGTAGGTTTAGAGTTGAGTGCGCAGTGCTTCCCCTGTATACCCAACACCAGATTGCATAGCCGGAAAGCTTCGGGAATTAATAGGTGGGTTTGAAGTAGCTCGTAGGTATTCTTCCAACGAGTGCATGGTATGAGGTTTGGGGTTCAACATCGAGTGAAGAGGTTTCATGGGTGTTGTTCCAATTGGGAGTTGCATCTTAAAGGGTCCTTGGCTATGCTGATCCGGGGATTGCAACACCCTTTGTAACACGTACCATGGGGCATTCAGCATGAACATGTGGGACGAAACTTCTATCATGTATTTGTTCCATCTGTACCTTGTTGTTTTTATTCTACCATTTTGTTCTCCCAAGTGGCTTCTCGACAAGATTGTTGTACCATTAAACTGTGGAATTCATTCGTTCATTTTGTTCGGATGTTCATTGTGAAGACTTATGTTGCAAATACCTAGCCGTTGATTCAGCTTACCTATTTTGCATCAATGGCTAACGGTTGTCATCATATTCAGGATGGCTCCTAAGAAGGTTCCACACCCAAACCTAGAGGGTGAAGAAGAGCATCCTCCTGAACGTCCTCCTTCCCCTCCTCCTCCGGCTGAGGCATGGAGAGCAATTATGCAAGCAACCAACCAGAACACTCAGATGCTCATGAAAATGATGCAGAATTTCCAAGCCAACCAAGCAAATCAAGGAAAACATGGGAACCAAGGCCAAGGCAATCTGTTCAATCAACCTCACTTTGCGACACTGAACCAATTCCTGGCAAACCAACTGAAGTCTTTCAGTTACTGTGTGGGCCCGCTAGATGCTGAAGATTGGATCACGGACATCAAAAATCACTTTGAATGCAGTAACGTGAGGCCTGACGATTATGTCAAGTTTGCCGCTTTCCAACTCAAAGATCAAGCTGCTGATTGGTGGCAATAGTACAAAGATTGCAGAGGTGATCGCGAGATCTCGTGGACCGACTTCTGCAAAGATTTCCACTCTCATCACATTCCAACCAGTGTCATTGAAGGCATGCATGAGAAATTCCGCAACCTAAAGCAAGGCACCATGTCCGTCTATCAATACAATGTCAAGTTCCAGAATCTTGCCCGTTATTCGAAGCAAGACATCCCCGATGCCAAGAGCAAGATATATCAGTTCCGAGGTGGTCTGAAAGATGAACTCCAACTTTCTCTCACCTTGTTCGAGCCGGATGAATTTGATCAATTCTACAATATGGCTCTCAAGCAAGAGGCAGCTCAGCTCAACTGTGAAGCTTCCAAAAATAGGATAAGAGATGATGTTCACTCCTCCTCTTCCTCTCAGTTGGTTGCCAAGCAGCAGAAGTTCTGGCTACCGCCTCCTCTAGTGCTCCATCCTCCAAGCAACAACAAGCACTCAGGTGGTCGTGGATTCTCTCACCCACCCAACCCAAGCAATCAGTCCAAGCCTCAGTTCCAAGCTCCAAGACCAAGTGGTCCTTATCATTGGCCTCTTTCAGAAGTTACTTGCAACAAGTGTGGCCAGAAGGGTCACTATGCAAACAAGTGTGCTCAAAGGCGCCTTCCGCCTCCTCCACCTGTCAGCAATGCTATTGTCAAGCACAATCCCAAGCATGCAAGAGTGAATTTGATGAATGCAGCTCAAGCACAGAATTCTTCTGATGTGATATTGGGTAACCTCTCAGTTAACTCTATTCCTGCAAAAGTCTTGTTTGATTCTGGTGCATCACTTTCCTTCATGTCATGTCCATTTGCATCTAAGCACAATGTGGGCACAGTGGACTTACCAGAGAAGTTATCAATTATTTCTCTGGGCAAACACATGACTTCCACCTCAGTGGCTCCGGATATATCTATTCACATGGGTGATTACAGTTTTCTGGTTTCCCAGGTTATTCTCGGTAAGTCCGACATTGATCTTATTCTTGGGATGGATTGGCTCTCCAAGCATGATGCAAGCATTGATTATACAAACAAGGAGGTCAAGCTAACTCATCCTGACGAAGACGTGATTATCTTCGCAGCTCGAGATAACACAATCAGGCTATTCTCTCTCAATGACAAGGGCGAGATTAATCCCATTTCTTAGATTCCGGTGGTTCGTGAATATCAGGATGTTTTCCCTGAAGAGCTTCCAGGCATGCCTCCCCACCGTCAAGTTGAATTCGTCATTGAACTTGAACCCGGTACCGAGCCAGCATGTCGGCGTCCGTACAAGCTTTCTCCTGATGAGTTGAAGGAGCTGAAGAAACAACCCGATGAGCAAGATCGTATGGGTCTATTCAGACCAAGTACGTCTCCTTGGGGCACGGAACACCTTTGCGTTGATTACCGGCCATTGAACAAGAAGACAATAAAGAATTAGTACCCGCTCCCCAATATCAATGAATTGTTCGAGCAGCTCAAAGGAGCAAAGGTGTTCTCGAAGCTAGATCTCCGGATGGGTTACTATCAAATTCGTATCCGTGAAGAGGATATTCCTAAGACCGCATTCAGAACGAGTTTTGGCTCCTATGAATACACAGTCATGTCTTTCGGCCTTGCAAATGCTCCACCCACCTTCTCTCGGATGATGCACTTCATATTAAACCCCTACACCAATGAATTCGTTCTCGTCTATCTGGATGATATCTTAGTATTCTCCAAGAATTAAGAAGACCATGTCAAGCACCTCCGTTTGGTCCTTGACAGGCTCCGTGAGCACCGGTTCTATGCGAAGTTCTCCAAATGTGAATTCTGGCTGGATAAAGTCCTCTATCTTGGCCATATTATCTCTGCCGAGGGAATTTCTGTTAACCCCGAGAAGGTTGAAGCTATTGTCAACTGGTAACCTCCGCAGAATGTCAAGCAACTCCGAAGTTTCCTTGGTCTCGCTAGCTATTGCAGAAGGTTCGTTGAGAACTTCTCCAAGATTGCCAAACCTCTTTCCAACCTGTTGTAGAAGAATGTCAAGTACTCGTGGACTCCTGATTGTGATGTGGCATTCAAGACACTCAAAGAGAAACTCATTTCTGCTCCGGTTCTTACTCCTCCGGATGAGTCCAAGCCTTATGAATTCTTTTGTGATGCTTCATTGCAAGGTCTTGGTGGTGTTTTCATGCAAGATAAGAAGATTGTGGCATACACTTCTCATCAGCTGAAACCAAATGAGAAGAATTACCCCACACATGATCTTGAGCTAGCAGCAGTTGTTCATGCCTTGATCACGTGGAGACACCTTCTGTTGGGCAGAAAAGTGGACATCTTCATTGATCACAAGAGCTTGAAGTACATCTTCACTCAGGCAAACCTTAACCTTCGCCAGACTCGTTGGGTTAAGGTGATGCAAGAGTACGATCCAAACATTGAGTACACTCCTAGCAAGGCCAATGTCATTGCAGATGCCTTGAGCATAAAGGCGTATTGCAATAGTCTCCTTCTCAAACCGTTCCAGTCCAAACTTTGTGAATCATTCAGGAAGCTCAACCTCCAAGTCATTCCGCAAGGCTTTCTTGCAAACCTTCAAGTTGCTCCTACCTTGGAAGATCAAATCCGTGAGGCCCAAGTCAATGATGCTATGGTGCAGAAAGTGAAACATGATATTGCTAAGGGTACTCCCAAGTACAAGTGCTATCACGTTGATGAGAAAGACACCTTGTTCTTTGAAGACATGATCGTGGTTCCCAAAGGTGATCTCAGGAAACTCATAATGAACGAAGCACATGACTCACTTCTCTCGATACGTCCAGGAAGTTCCAATATGTACCATGACCTCAAGCAATCATATTGGTGGACTCACACGAAAAGGGAGATTGCCCAATTCGTGACTGAATGTGATGTCTGCAGAAGAGTGCAGGCAGAGCATCAACGTCCAGATGGACTCCTTCAACCTCTACCTATTCCCAAGTGGAAATTCGATCACATTGAGATGGATTTCGTCACTGGTTTTCCCAAGTCCAAGAAGGGAAATGATGCTATCTTTGTGGTGATTGACAAGCCAACTAAAGTAGCTCATTTTCTTCCCGTCAAAGAATCCATCAACGCAGCTCAGCTAGCAGAGCTGTACACCTCTAAAATTGTTTATTTGCATGGCATTCCTCAAGTGATCTCCTCATACCGTGGAAGCTTGTTCACTTCCAAGTTCTGGGATTCTTTTCAGTCAGCCATGGGCACAAAGATTCGCTTCAGCACCGCGTTTCACCCTCAGACTAGTGGTCAAGTCGCAAGAGTGAACCAGATCCTCGAAGATATGCTTAGAGCTTGTGTCATCTCCTTCGGTATGAAGTGGGAAGATTGCCTTCCATTTGTCGAATTCTCCTACAACAACAGTTTCCAAGCAAGTGCAGGCAAAGCTCCTTTTGAAATCCTCTATGGCAGAAAGTGTCGTACCCCTCCCAACGGGTCCGAGATTGGTGAATGTCAACTAGTTGGAAATGACTTAATTTCATAAGTGAAAGAAATGTGCAAAGTCATACGTGAGTATCTCAAAGCCGCGCAATCGCGTCCAAAGAGCTACTATGACGGCAAGCATCGTGACTTGGCTTTTGACATTGGAGACCATGTCTATCTTCGTGTTTCTCCCATGAAGGGCACTCAGAGGTTCGCTATCAAGGGCAAGCTTGCTCCAAGATGTGTGGGCCCTTTCAAGATCCTTTGCAAGAGAGGCGATCTAGCCTACCAACTCGAGCTTCCCTCCAAGTTTGCAAATGTGCATGATGTGTTTCACGTGTCTCAACTCCGCAAGTGCTTCAAGATGCCTGAATGCACCATTCCATTCGAAGAGATTGATCTTCAACAAGACTTGTCTTATCATGAGCACCCCGTTGCTATTCTTGAAGAAACTGAGCACAAGACCCGCAACAAGTCCATGAAATTCTTGAAAGTGAAGTGGTCACACCATACTGACCGAGAAGCTACATGGGAACGAGAAGATCATCTTCGTTCCGAGTATCCCTCCTTCTTTTAGTCCTAGATCTCAGGACGAGATCTTTTTGTAGTGGAGGAGAGTTTGTAACACCCCATATGTGACACCTTACATATAGGGCAATAAAGCTTTCATCATTTTGATCTTTGTCCTTTCCTTGGGGGTTCTTTTTCAGTTATGCATTCCTATTGTTATTGTATTGTCATTTTACTTTCCTTATGCATCCATGCATTGCTCATCATCATCATTGCATCATGACCATCATAGCTTCTTTTACTTGTGATTGTGTGATTCATCCTTAGCTTGTGATGTGAGGTCACCTTGAGTTGTTGTGTGATTGTGGTGGCAAGCCATGCCCATGCTAAACCCTAACCCCCTCCTTCTTTTACACCACTTCTTCTTCCTCATTTTCTTTCTTTTCCACTCTTTATTCAAATTTGCAAGTGACTTAGCCTCTTCTTTTAATGTTCATCTCCTCCCCACTTCTTTGTTGCCTTGTCACGAGTCACCTTGCAAAGCTACACCTCAGTTGGAATTGTTTTGGTTAGGTTTTAAAATTGCTCAAGTTTGAATTATTTTCAAACTTGAAATATTTTACTTCCTCTAAAAATGCCGAGGACAATTTTATAAAATAGAGCATTTTCACAGGAGCTTGGGGATATTTTTAAATTTTCCATACTCCTCCCCTAGGTCCCTGAGCTTTTCCTTTTTGTTTTTCTTTTCTGTCTGAAGAAAAGAAAAGAAAAAAGGCCAGCCGCAGCCAGCGCAGCCAGCAGGAGCCCAGCAGCGCAGCCTACCTGGGCCTCCTCCTACCAGGCCGCGGCCCAGCCACCTCCCCACGCGCACAGCCCGCACGCGCAATCGCGCCGTCTCTCTCCCTCGCACACGGGCCCGCATGTCAGTGTCTCCCCCCTCGACGCTCACCTGCCCCGCAATCGTGCCATCTCCCTCCTCTGCCTTCAGAGCGTCAACGCCGTGAGCTCAAGCTCACGGACGTCGAGGCCAGCCCGTCGCCGCACCCCCTATTTAAGCAGCAACGCCCCTCTAGGGTTCCTCTTTCGCCGCCGCCACCAAGGGCATCTTCCCCTTCCCTCCTTCTCCTTTCCCCACGAGCAACCGAGCGCGGCTAAGAGCACGTCGTCGTCGCTGCCGTCCTCCGGTCACCTCAAGCCGCCACCGTCAAGTCCAGCGGCTTCCCCTTCGTCCTTGTCGTCCTCTACTTCCACTACGGAGTCGAGGAGATCGCCAAGACCCGCGCCAGGGTTCCTCCTCTGCTTCCAGTGTCGCCTCGGTCAGAGTTCACGCCGAGGTTCAGAGGTCGACCATGTCGCCGTAGCCTCGTCGTCGTCCTCTTCTTCTTGTCTCAGGTAGTCGAGGTACACCCAGCTCCCCTCCTGCTCCTTCCCGTCGTCGCTAGTGCACCGGCAACGTCGCCAGATCCGTGTCTTCCCCGCGCTCCACGTGCTCCGGCGGCTCTCTGAAACCTGTTGCTCGCGCTCACCGCATCCGCTGCACGCTCACGCCCGCGCCTGCCCGCGCTCTGGCACTCTTCGCACCTGCACACCCCTGCATCGCCGCGGCCGCACGCTCGAGCCGAGCAGCGCTCGAGCTCGAGCGCCTCTGCACCCCTCGCGGCCGAGCCTCGCAACAGCCACTCACACCCCTTGCAAGTTACGCATGCCCACCACCACCTGCAGTGCCCCGCCGTCGCCGTTACTGCTCGCCGGCGTCGACGAGCCTTCTGTGTCGCAGGCAGATGAGGATCTGCACTTGTTCCAGATTACCTCAAGAGGGGCCAGTCTCCCTCTTCTGTCAGCCGCACCCACCCAGCCCAGTGGTCTGAGTCTTCCCCTCGCTAACAGGAGATGGCGGGTTCGAATCACACCGGGAGCAGTGGGATTATTCCCCCCTTTTTGCTTCATCTGTGTCGCTGACAGGGCGGTCCCACCTGCCATTCGCACAGCTCGCGCACTCCCTCTCTCACACCCGCCGCTGCCACCTCAGCGCCTCTGGACCCACGGGTCAGTGGCTAGGGCTAGATCCAGTCTGGCTCAGTTTGACCTTTTCGTTTGTTTTCTTTTCTGTTTTGTTTTTGTTTTTCTGCATTATCTTTGCATATGTAATATCTGTTAAAATATGCATCTGATGAAAATAAGTTATATATGAAAACTGCTTAGTTTTTCATGTAGAATATTAATATGTTGTTTGTTGTCATGTTTAAAACATTTAAAATGTTGTTTGAATTAATTTGTGTTTAAAATATGCTCAAACTTGCAAAACTCATAACTAAATAACCCTTACTCCAAATTTGACAAACTTTATATGTATTTGGGGTGGAAAAATGTGTAGATTAAGGTGGTGCTGTTACTTTGAATGTTTAAAAAATTTAAAATATGACTATCTCAGTTTTGTCCCAAATGTATTTTTATGAATATGGGAGTTTCCGGAAATTGTCGTTTGTTCTTTCCGGCCCATTTAAAATGCTAGCATGTTGCTGTTAGTCCTAGATGCACCCCTTGCCATGTTAAACAACTTATAATACTTGTTGGGTGCTTGTGTAAATAATCTACATAACCACTTGTGGCCATGCTAGTTTTGTTCCTTTTGCTTGTGTTCCACATGGTGTGATCTTGTTATTGCCATGATGCTTGTGCACTCTTCTTGTCCCTAGGAGTTGCATCATATCTTATCCATGTTCATATGCATCATATTCATGCATCATGTGGTTGAGCATTGCATTATGATTGATCATTGTTCCGGTGTTTGGATTGTTGTGATGGTTAGAGCCCTGTGATGATTCGGAGTTCGAGGTTCCTTTCGAGGCTGAGTTTGAGGAGCAAGGTTACGATCCCTTGGTGGAATCAACATGCAAGATGACCATTCCCAGATATCACTTCTATCTTTGCCTATGCTAGATGTCTCGTTCTTTTAGATATTTCCTCGATGCCTATACCTGTTTGTCAGCCCTCCTATTGTTGCCATGAAACTCTCTAACCACCTTCCTAGCAAACCATTGTTTGGCTAAGTACACATCTCTCAGCCCCTCTTATAGCATTGTTAGTTGCAGGTGAATTTTGAAGATTGATCCATGATGAAGCTGTCGGGATAACACAATATATTAATACATGTTAAACTAACTCACCTATATATTGGTAATGGGTGGAAGGCTAAGCCTTTCTGCTTGGTGTTTTGTGCCACTCATGCCACCCTAGGATCCGATAAACCGGTGTTATGTTCCTTGGTTTTGCGTTCCTAACACGGTTGGGGTTTATGGGTGATAGGTCTCCAACGTATCTATAATTTTTGATTGTTCCATGCTATTATATTATCCTTCTAGGATGTCTTATGGGCTTTATTATACACTTTTATATGATTTTTTGGACCAACCTATTAACCCAGAGCCCAGTGCCAGTATCTGTTTTTCTCCTGTTTTTGGGTTTTACATAAAAGTAATATCAAACGGAGTCCAATTGACGAGCTAATTTTTTATGATTTTTTCTGGACCAAAAGAAGCCCCCGAAGCAAAAGAGTTGGGCCAGGAAAGCCACAGGCTTCCCTCGAGGGTGGGGGGTGCGCCCTGGGCAGGGGGCGCGCCCCCCTATCTCGAGGACGGCCCGTAGCCCCCGTTTGCTTGGCCCCGACTCCAAAAATTCCTATAAATAATGAAACCTTCGGAAATTAACCTAGATCGGGACTTTCGTCGCCGAAAGCCTCTGTAGCCACCGAAAAACAATCTACACCCATTCTAGCACCCTGCCGGAGGGGGGAATCCCTCTCCGGTGTCTATCTTCATCATCCCGGTGCTCTCCAAGACGAGGAGGGAGTAGTCCACCCTCGAGGCTCGGGGTATGTATCAGTAGCTATGTGTTTGATCTCTCTCTCTCTCTCTCTCATGTTCTTGAGATGGCACGATCTTGATGTATCGCGAGCATTGCTATTCTAGTTGGATCTTCTCCTCCCCCTCTACTCTCTTGTAATGGATTGATTTTTCCCTTTGAAGTTACCTTATCAGATTGAGTCTTTAAGGATTTGAGAACACTTGATGTATGTCTTGCGCGTGTTTATCTGTGGTGACAATGGGATATCATGTGATCCACTTGATGTATGTTTTGGTGATCTACTTGCGGGTTCCATGACCTTGGGAATCTATGCATAGGGGTTGGCACACGTTTTCATCTTAACTCTCCGATAGAAACTTTGGGGCACTCTTTGAAGTTCTATGTGTTGGTTGAATAGATGTTTCTGAGATTGTGTGATGCATATCGTATAATCATGCCCACGGATATTTGAGGTGACAATGGAGTATCTAGGTGACATTAGGGTTTTGATTGATTAGTGTCTTAAGGTGTTATTCTAGTACGAACTCTATGATAGATTGAACGTTACTACGGAGTCTTGAATAGATCGATTAGAAAGAATAGCTTTGAGGTGGTTTCGTACCCTACCATAATCTCTTCCTTTGTTCTCCGCTATTAGTGACTTTGGAGTGACTCTTTGTTGCATGTTGAGGGCTAGTAATATGATCCAATTATGTTATCCTTATTGAGAGAACTTGCACTAGTGAAAGTATGAACCCTAGGCCTTGTCTACTATCACTGTAATACCGTTTACGCTCACGTTTACCACTTGCTACCTTGCTGTTTTTATATTTTCTTATTACAAAAACCAATATCTACCATCCATATTGCACTTGTATCACCATCTCTTCGCCAAACTAGTGCACCTATACAATTTACCATTGTATTGGGTGTGTTGGGGACACAAGAGACTCTTTGTTATTTGGTTGCAGGGTTGCTTGAGAGAGACCATCTTCATCCTACGCCTCCAACGGATTGATAAACCTTAGGTCATCCACTTGAGGAAAATTTTCTACTGTCCTACAAACCTCTGCACTTGGAGGCCCATCAACGTCTACAAGAAGAAGGTTGTGTAGTAGACATCAAGCTCTTTTCTGGCGCCGTTGCCGGGGCGGTTAGTGCTTGAAGGTATATCTTTAGATCTTGCAATCGAATCTTTTAGTTTCTTTTTTTATCACTAGGTTAGCTTATAAAAGAAAACTACAAAAAAATGGAATTAAGGTTACCTCATATGCTTCATCTTTTTAATATCTTTCGTGAAAATGATGGGTAGGAAAATTGTGCTCAAGTACTAAAAGAAGAATTACATAGAATGCTTGGCATAGAATATGTGCATGATTGCAATGTTGTTAGTGTGAATCCTTTGAATATCCATGATGCTAATGATATGCAAAGCCACAAGCTTGGGGATGCTATGTTTGATGAAGATGATATTTTTAGTCCCCCAAGTTCTGATGAGAAAATTTATTATGATGAAAGCATGCCTCCTATTTATGATGATTATATTGATGAAAGTGGATTTGGAGAGGTCATGACTTTATTTAGTGATGAATCCACTATTTTGGAAGAGGTTCCAATTGATTATGAGAACAAAGTTGCTATCTATAATGATTATTGTGATGACTTGTATGCTATAAAGAATAATGATAACCATGAAACTTGTCATCATGATTTTAGTTTTCAATTGGATTATGCTTCACATGATAGTTATTTTGTTGAGTTTGCTCCTCTCACTACTATGAATGAGAAGAATTTTGCTTATGATGGGAGTAGTAAAATTTCTATGCAAGTAGATCATGAAAATAATGCTTTATGTGCTGGTTATATTGTTGAATTCATTCATGATGCTAATGAATATTATTATGAGGGAGGAACATATGCTTGTAGGAATTGCAATAATATCAAGTTTCCTCTCTATGTGCTTAAAGTTTTGATGTTATGCTTGTTTTGCCTTCCTATGCTAGTTGATTATCGTACCCATAAGTTGTTTGCTCACAAAATCCATATGCATAGGAAGTGGGTTAGACTTAAATGTGCTATTCATATGCTTCATGATGCCCCCGTTATGTTTCAATTCTTATCTTTTATGTGAGCATCATTATGCCTAGCTAGGGGCGTAAAACGATAGCGCTTGTTGGGAGGCAACCCAACTTTATTTTAGTTTCTTTGTTTTTGTTGTTGTTAGGGAATAAATATTGCATCTAGCCTCTGATTAGATGTGGTTTCATGTTTTGTTTAGTGTTTGTGCCAAGTAGAACCTTTGGGAAGACTTGTGTGAAGTTTATGTGATCTTGTTGTGAAAAACAGAATTGTTAGCGCTCACTAAAGTAGTCGTGGGATTTTACTGGAGCATGGTTTTTAGTTGATTATTTTTGCAGACGATTGGTAGACAAATTCCGACCAATTTAGTTTGAATTTGTGGGAGTTCCAGACGTATGAGAACCCTGCAGATTACTACAGACTGTTCTGTCTTTGACAGATTCTGTTTTTCGTGTGTTGTTTGCTTATTCCGATGCATCTATGAGTAATATTGGAGGATATGAACCATACTGAAGTTGGAGTACAGTAGGTTTAACACCAATATAAACAAAGAATGAATTCATTGATGTACCTTTGAGTAGTGGTTTGCTTTCTTATACTAAGGGAGCTCACGAGAATTTTTGTCTAAGTTTTGTGTTGTGAAGTTTTCAAGTTTTGAGTATTGCTTTGATGGACTATGGAACAAGGAGTAGCAAAGGCCTAAGCTTGGGGATGCTGATGGCACCCCACTAAAATTCAAGATAATCAAAAGCCTAAGCTTGTAGATGCCCCGGGAAGGCATCCCCTCTTTCGTCTTCATCCATCGGTAACTATACTCAGAGCTATATTTTTATTCACCACATGATATGTGTTTTGGTTGGAGCGTAAATTTAGTTTATTTTGTTTTGCTTTCCGTTTGAATAATATCGCAAGATCTGAAGCTCTTAAATGTTAGAGAGTCTTCACATAGTTACATAATTATTTAACTACTCATTGATCTTCACTTATATCTTTTGGAGTAGTTTGTTGTTTGCTCTAGTGCTTCACTTATATCTTTTAGATCACGGTGGTGGTAATATTATGTAGAAATTGTTGATCTCTCATGCTTCACTTTTATCCTTTTGTGAGTCTATTAAAACAGCATGGTAATGTGCTTTGGCTATAAAACTAGCATTTGCATGATAGGCATCCAATGTCAATGTAGTAAAAAAAATCACTCCAAGTGCATTGAATAGAATGGGATGTTGGATGCTTGATAATTGTTTTGAGATATGAGGATAGTGATATTAGAGTCATGCTAGTGGAGTTATTATGAAATTGAGAAATGCTTGTGTTAAGTTTAGTGATTCCCGTAGCATGCACGTATGGTGAACCGCTATGTGACGAAGTTAGAGCATGAGGTATTTGTAAAGTGTCAACCTTTGTGTGGAGGTCGGGGGCGCGTGATGGTTAACTCCTACCAACCTCCCCCCTAGGAGCATGCGTTGATTGCTTTGTTTTGATGACTCATTGATTTTTGCAATAAATATATGAGTTCCTTATGACTAATGTTGAGTCCATGGATTATACGCACTCTCACCCTTCCACCATTGCTAGCCTCTCTTGTACCGCGCAACTTTCGCTGGCACCATACACCCACTATATCCTTCCTCAAAATAGCCACCATATTGTTCCTCAAAACAGCCACCATACCTACCTATCATGGCATTTCCATAGCCATTCCGAGATATATTGCCATGCAACATTCCACCGTTCCGTTTATATGACACGCATCATATTGTCATATTGCCATGCATGATCATGTAGTTGACATCGTATTTGTGGCAAAGCCACCATGCATAATTTTTCATACATGTCACTCTTGATTCCTTGCACATCCCGGTACACCGCCGGAGGCATTCATATAGAGTCATACTTTGATGTTGTAGAATCGAGTTGTAATATCGAGTTGTAATGAAAGTGTGATGATCATCTTTATTAGAGCATTGTCCCATGGGAGGAAAGGCTAAATCTGTAAAGCCCCTCCACACAAAAAAAGAAAAAAAAGAATGGCCAAAGAAAAAAAGAAAGGCCCAAAAAAAGGAAAAAAAAGGAAAGAAAAAAGGGACAATTGCTACTATCTTTTCCACACTTGTGCTTCAAAGTAGCACCATGTTCTTCATTGTAGAGAGTCTCATGCTTAGTCATTTCATATACTAGTGGGAATTTTCGTTATAGAACTTGGCTTGTATATTCCAACGATGGGCTTCCTCAAATGCCCTAGGTCTTCATGAGCAAGCAAGTTGGATGCACACCCACTAGTTTCTTTTGTTGAGCTTTTCATTCATATTTAGCTCTAGTGCATCCATTGCATGGCAATCCCTACTCACTCACATAGATATCTATTGATGGGCATCTCCATAGCCCGTTGATACGCCTCGTTGATGTGAGACTTTCTCCCTCGTTTTTGTCTTCTCCACAACCACCTCTATTCCACCCATAGTGCTATGTCCATGGCTCACGCTCATGTATTGCGTGAAAGTTGAAAGGTTTGAAAAGATAGAGTATGAAAACAAGTGCTTGGCTGAAATCGGGGTTGTGCATGATATGAATATTTAGTGTGATAACGAGGGAGCATAGCCAACACTATATGATTTTGTAGGAATAACTTTCTTTAGCCATAATATTTCAAGAAGACATGATAGCTTTGTAAGTATGCTTGAAGTATTGTTACTTCTTATGTCAATATAGACTTTTATCTTGAATCTTTTAGATCTGAACATTTGTGCCACAATTAAGAGCATTACATTGAGAATTATGTTAGGTAGCATTCCACATCAAAAAATTTGTTTTATCATTTACCTACTCGAGGACGAGCAGGAATTAAGCTTGGGGATGCTCATACGTCTCCAACGTATCTATAATTTTTGATTGTTCCATGCTATTATATTATCCTTCTAGGATGTCTTATGGACTTTATTACACACTTTTATATGATTTTTGGGACTGACCTATTAACCCAGAGCCTAGTGCCAGTTTCTGTTTTTCTCCTGTTTTAGGGTTTTACAGAAAAGGAATATCAAACGGAGTCCAATTGATGATCCATTTTTTATGATTTTTTCTGGACCAAAAGAAGCCCCCGCAGCAAAAGAGTTGGGCCACGAGAGCCATGGGCTGCCCTCGAGCGTGGGGGGCGCGCCCTGGGCAAGGGGGCACCCCCTATCTCGAGGACGTCCCGTAGCCCCCCTTTGCTTGGCCTTGACTCCAAAAATTCCTATAAATACTGAAACCTTCGGAAATTAACCTAGATTGGGAGTTCCGCCACCGAAAGCCTCTGTAACCACCGAAAACCAATCTACACCCGTTCTGGCACCCTGCCGGATGGGGGAATCCCTCTCCAGTGGCTATCTTCATCATCCCGACGCTCTCCATGACGAGGAGGGAGTAGTCCACTCTCGGGGCTGAGGGTATGTATCAGTAGCTATGTGTTTGATCTCTCTCTCTCTCTCTCGTGTTCTTGTGATGGCACTATCTTGATTGTTCGCGAGCTTTGCTATTCTAGTTGGATCTTCTTCTCCCCCGTCTACTCTCTTGTAATGGATTGAGTTTTCCCTTTGAAGTTATCTTATTGGATTGAGTCTTTAAGGATTTGAGAACACTTGATGTATGTCTTGCGCATGTTTATCTCTGGTGATAATGGGATATCATGTGATCCACTTGATGTATGTTTTGGTGATCAACTTGCGGGTTCTGTGACCTTGGGAATCTGTGCATAGGGGTTGGCACACGTTTTCGTCTTGACACTCCGATAGAAACTTTGGGGCACTCTTTGAAGTTCTATGTGTTGGTTGAATAGATGTTTCTGAGATTGTGTGATGCATATCGTATAATCATGCCCACGGATACTTGAGGTGACAATGGATTATCTAGGTGACATTAGGGTTTTGATTGATTTGTGTATTAAGGTGTTATTCTAGTACGAACTCTATGATAGATTGAACGTTACTACGGAGTCTTGAATAGATCGATCAGAAATAATAGCTTTGAGTTGGTTTCGTACCCTACCATAATCTCTTCGTTTGTTCTCCGCTATTAGTGACTTTGGAGTGACTCTTTGTTGCATGTTGAGGGCTAGTAATATGATCCAATTATGTTATCCTTGTTGAGAGAACTTGCACTAGTGAAAGTATGAACCCTAGGCCTTGTCTACTATCATTGCAATACCGTTCATGCTCACATTTACCACTTGCTACCTTGTTATTTTTATATTTCCTTATTACAAAAACAAATATCTACCATCCATATTGCACTTGTATCACCATCTCTTCGCCGAACTAGTGCACCTATACAATTTACCATTGTATTGGGTGTGTTGAGGACACAAGAGACTCTTTGTTATTTGGTTGCAGGGTTGCTTGAGAGAGACCATCTTCATCCTACGCCTCCAACGGATTGATAAACCTTAGGTCATCCACTTGAGGGAAATTTGCTACTGTCCTACAAACCTCTGCACTTGGAGGCCCAACAATGTCTACAAGAAGAAGGTTGTGTAGTAGACATCAATGGGCCCCCCTTGATAATTCGCTCTGTTTAAAGCTTTTCAAGCAAGGCCCAAGTTTGGTATTACATTTGCCTAATAATTAAAATTTGCATAGGGACTAGCTACCCCGAGGACTTAATTAACAACCCCCGGGCCAGTGCTCCTCATGAGTGTTGGTCCAACCGGACAGACTGCAGGGCCGCCTTGGGGAAACCCGAGGTATCTGGTATTTTCCTGTAGGTTGTCCCATCCAGTCGTGGCCTGAGACAAGATACGCGCGGCTACTATCAGGGTGTCAGCACGTCGGGGGGTCTTGCTGGATTAGTTTTACCTTTATCGAAATATCTTGAGCACGGGATTCCGAGAATACTCGGGTCTTTCCCACTTTGGAGTTGGGACTCTGCGGATCGTGAGCTTTCGAAAGTCGTGCGCTCGGTTATGTGGCAGATGGGAATTTGTTAATATCTGGTTGTAGATAACTTGATACCTTATTCATGAATACACTACCTGCGTGAGTAACCGTGATGGTCTCCTTCCAAAGGGCTTCGGGAAGTGATCACGGTGAGGTCATGTTTGATCGTGAGTAGCTAGGATCACTTCGTGATCAACTTGGCGATCGTTGGCACTTAGTCATGTTTGATCTCTTCCCGCTCTAAACTCATAAGCTAGTGCTTAGTTCTTGCTGCAACCCTTGTTTATAGCCTTTCCACATCTAAGGCTTTGGTAGTTTTCATACCCGGGAACAGGATTGCTGAGTCCTGTGTGGCTCACAGATTCAACACACACCAGATGCAGGTACCGTTGAGAACAATGCAGGAGATGGTTCAGAACTTCACTGGGAGTTCGATGAAGAGTGTGGACGTTACTATGTTTCGTATCCCGACGATCAGTAGTGGTTCTTACTAGGAGGATTTGGGCTTGTGTTATTTATGGTATCTTTCTCGTTTGGATTTCGTCCGTAGTCGGACCCTAATGTTCTTTGGATGATGTACGTTATTGTATTCATTGTGTGACGTGGCGAGTGTAAGACGACTATCATTTTACAATTTCATCCCTGAATTTTACATGAGATGCACAAAGATACCATACTTGAGATCATTCTAGTATGCGCTTATGTCTTTAAGTCGTGCCTCGACACGTGGGAGACATAGTCGCATACTGAGCATTACAGTTTAATGGGCTTTATTATACACTTTTATATTATTTTTGGGACTAACCTACTAACCCAAGGCCTAGTGCAAATTGTTGTTTTTTGCCTATTTCAGTGTTTTGCTGAAAAGGAATATCAAACAGAGTCCAAATGGAATGAAACCTTCGGGAGAGTAATTTATGGAACAATATCAACACAAGAGACTTGGAGTACACGCCAGGAAGCAAACTAGGCGGCCACAAGGGCAGGGGGCGCGTCCAGGGGGTAGGCGCGCCCCCACCCTCATGGGCCCCTCGTGGCTCCCCTGGCGTGCATCTTCCTCCTATATATACCTACGTACCCTGAAACCTTCGAGGAGCACCACAAAACCCTAATTCCACCGCCGCAACCTTCTGTACCTGTGAGATCCCATCTCGGGGCATGTTCCGAAGCTCCACTATAGGGGGCATTGATCATGGAGGGCTTCTACATCAACACCATAGCCTCTCCGATGAGTTGTGAGTAGTTTACCACAGACCTTCGGGTCCATAGTTATTAGCTAGATGGCTTGTTCTCTCTCTTTGGATCTCAATACAAAGTTCTCCTCGGTCTTCTTGGAGATCTAGTCAATGTAATTCTTTTTGCAGTGTGTTTGTCGAGATCCGATGAATTGTGGGTTTATGATCAAGATTATCTATGAATGATATTGGATTCTTTTCTGAAATCGTTTATGCATGATTTAAATATCCTTGCAAGTATCTTCGAATTATCGGTTTGATTTCGCCTACTAGATTGGTAGTTCTTGCAATGGGAGAAGTGCTTGGCTTTGGGTTCAATCTTGCGGTGTCCTTTCCCAGTGACAGCAGGGGCAGCAAGGCACATATTGTATTGTTGCCATCGAGGATAAAAAGATGGGGTTTATATCATATTGCATGAGTTTATCCCTCTATGTCATGTCATCTTGCTTAAGGCGTTACTTTGTTCTTATGAACTTAATACTCTAGATGCATGCGGGATAGCGGTCGATGTGTGGAGTAATAGTAGTAGATGCAGAATCGTTTCGATCTACTTGTCACGGACGTCATGCCTATATACAATGATCATGCCTAGATATTCTCATAACTATGTGCTTTTCTATCAACTGCTCGACAGTAATTTGTTCACCCACCGTCGAAATCTGCTATCATGCGAGAAGCCACTAGTGAAACCTATGGCCCCCGGGTCTATCTCTATCATATTAATCTTCCGTCAACTATTTACTTTACTTTTGTTTTGCAATCTTTACTTTCAATCTATAACAAAAATACCAAAAATATTACCTTATCATCTCTATCAGATCTCACTTTTGCAAGTGGCCAAGAAGGGATTGACAACCCCTTTATCGCGTTGGCTGCAAGGTTCTTATTTGTCCGTGAAGGTACGAGGGACTCGCGCCTGGTCTCCTACTGGATTGATACCTTGGTTCTCAAAAACTGAGGGAAATAATTACGCTACTGTTCCGCATCACTCTTTCCCCTTCGAGGGAAAACAAGGAAAGCTCGGGAAGTAGCACCAAACCATAGACACGAGTTGTCATTTGATCAACGGGATAACATCATTAGGAGAATGATGTGATGGACAAGACCCATCCGTTAGCTTAGCACTATGATCGTTTAGTTTTACTTCTATTGATTTCTTCATAACTTATACATGTTCCTATGACTATGAGATTATCCAACTCCCGAATACCGGAGGAACACCTTGTGTGCTATCAAACGTCACAACGTAACTAGGTGATTATAAACATGATCTACATGTGTCTCTGAAGGTATTTGTGGTGTTGGCATAGATCGAGAATAGGATTTGTCACTCCGAGTGTCGGAGACGTATCTCTGGGCCCTCTCGGTAATACGCATCGCAATAAGCCTTGCAAGCAAACGTCTAATGATGTATTACGGAACGAGTAAAGAGACTTGTCGGTGACAAGATTGAAATAGGTATGATGATACCGACGATTGAATCTCGGGCAAGTAACATACCGATGACAAAGGGAACAACATATGTTGTTATGCGGTTTGACCGATAAAGATCTTCGTAGAATATGTAGGAACCAATATGAGCATCTAGGTTCCGCTATTGGTTATTGACCGGAGATGAGTCTCGGTCATGTCAACATAGTTTTCGAACCCGTAGGGTCCGCACGCTTAACGCTCGACGACGATCAGTATTATGAGTTTATTTGTTTTGATGTACCAAAGGTAGTTCAGAGTCCTGGATGTGATCACGGACATGACGAGGAGTCTTGAAATGGTCGAGACATAAAGATTGATATATTGGAAGGTTACATTCGGACACCGGAAGAGTTCCGGGGGTCACCGAATAAATACCAGAGTACCGGGAGGTTACCGGAACCCCCCGGGGAGTAAATGGGCCTTATTGGGCTTTAGGGGTGAGAGAGGGTCCTGCCTAGGGCAGGCCACGTGCCCCCCTATGGCCTAGTCCGAATTGGACTAGGGGGAGCGGCGGCGCCCCCTCCTTCCTTCTCTTCTCTCCCTCCCCTTCCTTCTTCTCCTACTCCTACTAGGGAAGGAGGAATCCTACTCCTAGTGGGAGTAGGACTCCCCCCTTGGGATAACCATAGAGAGGGTCGGCCCTCTCCTCCTCTCATCCTTTATATACGTGGCCAGGGGGCACCCCATAGACACACAAGTGGATTTCTTAACCGTGTGCGGTGCCCCACTCCACAGTTACACACCTCGGTCATATTGTCATAGTGCTTAGGCGAAGCCCTGCACCGGTAACTTCATCATCACTGTCACCACGCCATCATGCTGACGGAACTCTCCCTCGACCTCAACTGGATCAAGAGTTCATGAGATATCATTGAGCTGAACGTGTGTTGAATGCGGAGGTGCCGTACGGTCGGTGCTTGGATCAGTGGATCGCGAAGACGTTCGACTACATCAACCGCGTTACTAAACGCTTCCGCTTTCAGTCTATGAGGGTACGTGGACACACTCTCCCCGCTCGTTGCTATGCTTCTCCTAGATAGATCTTATGTGACCGTAGGAGTTTTTTTGGAATACTATGTTCCCCAAGAGTGGCATCATGAGCCAGGTCTATGTGTAGATGATATGCACAAGTAGAACACAATGAGTTGTGGGCGATAATAGTCATACTGCATACCAGCATGTCATACTTTGATTCAGCGGTATTGTGAGATGAAGCGGCCCGGACCGACATTACGCGTACGCTTACGCGTGACCGGTTTCACCGTTATGAGCACTGGTTGCTTAATGGTGACCTATGGGTGTCTATCTCTATCACTTTAGTTGAATCGAGTGTGACTACGCCTGGTACTTGTGTAGGTTAAAACATCACACTTGACAAAAAATTGTTGTGGTTTTGTATGCGTAGGTAAGAACGGTTCTTGCTTAGCCCGTAGCAGCCGCGTAAAACTTACAACAACAAAGTAGAGGACGCCTAACTTGTTTTTGTAGGGCATGTTGTGATGTGATATGGTCAACACGTGATGAGTTATACGTTATTGTATGAGATGATCATGTTTTGTAAATTATCGGCAACCAGCAGGAGCCATATGGTTGTCTCTTTATTGTATGAATTGCGAAAGATATGTAATTACTTTACTTTATCACTATGAGTTAGCGATAGTAGTAGTAGCAATAGTTGGCGAGGCGACCACGACGCTATCATGAAGACCATGGTGTCAAGCCGGTGACGATGGAGATAATGATGATGCTTTGGAGATGGAGTTTAAAAGCACAAGATGACGATGGACATATCATGTGACATATTTTGATTGCATGTGATGTTTATCTTATTATGCTTCTTATTTTGCTTAGTACATCAGTAACATTGTAAGATGATCCCTTACAAAATTTCAAGGTACAAGTGTTCCCCCTGAGTTTGCACCGTTGTGAAAGTTTGTCGTGCCGAGACACCACGTGATGATCGGGTGTGATAAGCTCTACGTTCAAATACAACGGGTGTAAGATAGTTTTGCACATGCAGAATACTTGGGTTAAACTTGACGAGCCTAGCATGTACAGACATGGCCTCGGAACACTGGAGACTGAAAGGTCGAGCGTGAATCATATAGCAGATATGATGAACATAAGATCTTCACCATTGAAAACTACTCGATCTCACGTGATGATCGGACATGGTTTAGTTCATTTGGATCACGTGATCATTTAGATGACTAGAGGGATGTCTATGTAACTAGGAGTTCTTTTGTAATATGATTAATTGTACTTTAATTTATCATGAACGTAGTCCTTATAGTTTTTGCATATCTATGTTGTTGTAGATCAATGGCCCGTGCTACCGTTCCCTTGAATTTTAATGCGTTCCTAGATAAAGCTAAGTTGAAAGATGATGGTAGCAACTACACGGACTGGGTCCGTAACTTGAGGATTATCCTCATTGCTGTACAGAAGAATTATGTCCTGGAAGCACCATTTGGTGACAGGCCTGCTGCAGGAGCAACTCCAGACGTTATGAACGCCTGACAAGCTCGTTCTGATGACTACTCGATAGTTCAGTGTGCCATGCTTTACGGCTTAGAATTGGACTTCAAAGACGTTTTGAACGTCATGGAGCATATGAGATGTTCCAAGAATTGAAGTTAATATTTGACGCAAATGCCCGATTGAGAGATATGAAGTCTCCAATAAGTTCTATAGCTGCAAGATGGAGGAGAACAGTACTATCAGTGAACACTTACTCAGAATGTCTGGGTACTACAATCACATGACTCAACTTGGATGCAAAGTTGATGAAGATAGTGTTATTGATAGAGTTCTACAATCACTGTCACCAAGCTATAAACGCTTCGTGATGAACTATAATATGCAAGGGATGCAGAAGACTATTCCCGAGCTCTTCGCTATGCTCGAAGCTATGGAGGTAGAAATCAAAAAGGAGCATCAAGTGTTGATGGTTAACAAGGCCACTAGTTTCAAGAAAAAGGGCAAGTGAAAGAAGGGGAACTTCAAGAAGAATAGCAAGACAGTTGCTACTCCCACGAAGAAACCCAAGTTTGGAGCCAAGCCTGAAACTGAGTGCTTCTACTACAAAGGCACTGGACACAGGAAGCGGAACTACCCCAAGTATATGGCGGATAAGAAGGATGGCAAAGTGAGCAAAGGTATATTTGATATACATGTTATTGATGGGTACCTTACTAATGCTCGTAGTAGCACCTGGGTATTTGATACTGGTTCGGTTGCTAAATTTTGTAACTCAAAATAGGGGCTACAGATTAAACGAAGATTAGCTAAGAACGAGGTGACGATGCGTGTAGGAAATGGTTCCAAAGTCGATGTGATCGCCGTCGGCACGCTACCTCTACATCTACCTTCGGGATTAGTTTTAGACCTAAATAATTGTTATTTGGTGCCAGCGTTGAGCATTAACATTATATCCGGATCTTGTTTGTTGCGAGACGGTTATTCATTTAAATCGGAGAATAATGGTTGTTCTATTTATATGAGTAATATCTTTTATTGTCATGCACCCTTGATGAATGGTCTATTTTTGTTGGATCTCGATCGTAGTGATACACATATTCATAGTATTGAAGCCAAAAGATGCAAAGTTTATAATGATAGTGCAACTAATTTGTGGCACTGCCGTTTAGGTCATATTGGTGTCAAGCGCATGAATAAACTCCATGCTGATGGAATTTTGGAATTACTTGGTGCTTGCGAACCATGCCTCATGGGAAAGATGACTAAAACTCCGTTCTCCGGAACAATGGAGCGAGCAACTGACTTATTGAAAATCATACATACTGATGCATGTGGACCAATGAGTGTTGAGGCTCGCGGCGGTATCGTTATTTTCTGACCTTAACTGATGATTTGAGCAGATATGGGTATATCTACTTCATGAAGCACATGTCTGAAACATTTGAAAAGTTCAAAGAATTTTAGAGTGAAGTAGAGAATCAACGCAACAAGAAAATAAAGTTTCTATGATCTGATCGCGGGGTTTCACAACTCACGCCACCTGGAACACCACAGTGTAATGGTGTGTCCGAACGTTGTAACCGTACTTTATTAGATATGGTGCGATCTATGATGTCTCTTACCTATTTACCATTGTCGTTTTGGGGTTATGCTTGAGAGACAACTGCATCACGTTAAATAGGGCACCATCTAAATCCGTTGGACGGCGCCTTAAGAACTGTGGTTTGGCAAGAAACCCAAGTTGTCATTTCTTAAAGCTTGGTGCTGCAATGCTTATCAGAAAAAGCTTCAACCTGATAAGCTCGAACCCAAGTCGGAGAAATGTGTCTTCATAGGATATGTCACACCCTGCATTTTGTAGCATGTCATTTGCATCAATAAAGCATGAAAATTTGCACCGGCAAAAATTTGGCATCATTTGGCTTTTATTTGGAATTAAGTTTTTCTCCCTGTGTTTTTCAAGTGCTCATTACAGTCAACTACTCCCTCTTGTAGAATTCATCTCCTTACCCAAAACTTCTGCCCAATGATCATACCAAGTGTTTATAGCAGTATAGTATTTTCTTATAAAATTAATTTGGCCACAAGGTATTTTCAAAAATTAGTATTCCAAAAACCCCTGAATTGAGGTTTGCACTGCAAGTGCTTGATTTAGGGTGAGAAAATTATTTCAAAAAGTATATTTGAAACCTAGTAGTTATAGGACTCCCATAAACCACAACAGTATAATTTTAAAAGTTATTTTCCTCATTTATTTAAAAGCTTTTTCTTAAGGCCAGAAATGGTCTTTAATAGGGAAAAATAATTTAATTATTTCAAAAATATTTGCCAAAATTCAGGGAGACTCATAGGACATATATTGTCCATATATAAGAGTTTCAACACTTGGTCATGTTCAAAATATTGGACAAATCCCTTAGAAACCCTTTCTGGATATTTCAAGCTTTTGAAATATTTACAAAGGGAATATTCTCTAAAAATTCCAGGGAAATTCTATCATGTCATATATGACATATTTGATGATCTTGCCAAGCCCCATGCCTTGGGAAGCAAGAAACCATCATCAAAACCCCTCAAAACCATTTTGTCCATATTTGAAGTTTGAGCAACTTTACATTGCCAAACTTGTCCAACTGCTCTCAAACTTGGTGCACATGCTAGAATGGTCTAATAAGGCATCTAGACCAAATGGCACAAGCTTTGGAGAAGGGTAACTTGATCAGAGTACCCCAAAACCAATTTTGTTCAAATTCAAATTTGAACAACTTTACATTACCAAATTTTTACTTGGGGCTTCAAACTTTGTGGGCATGATCACAACCCAAAATGATGGCACTACACCAAGTGGTGCATCAAGGGGGGATGATAATCTTGACTCAAACATGGTGAAACCATTTCTGTTGATTTCTAGCACCAAAGTTACATTGGCAAGTTTCTTCAAATAAGACCAAACTTGGTGAAACACCCTATTTCCATATGCCATTCAATCCTCTTAAGTGTCATGGCTATTGGAAGTCATTTGCTTGCCCAAAACATCAGCAAACACCTTCTGCCACTTTACCAAAACCACTGTTTTGCCCCCTTTTATTATTAACCTTTGATTCAACTTTTTACCACAGCATCACCTAGTCACCTTCTACCTCCAGTAACTTCCCCATGGCCAGGGCTCAATAATTGGGGGGTGAAAACCCCATTTTACCTTGCTGGACAGCCCAGTTCTTACCTTCTCTCAACTTCCCTCCTCTTCCATTGGACAGCCAAGGCATCCAAGGCCTCAGCCCATTTGTTTACTACGTGCCTGACCCCCCAGACAAGGTGGACGCGCCCAGCCAGCCAACGGCATGCCCTGGCATGCAATAGGCACGCTCCAGAGCACGCTACAGTGCACGCCCGCACTGTAGCCTCCTCCAATCAGCCGCCCCCGACCACCTCGTGCTCCCCCTCGCGCCGTTCGATGTGCCTCGGCATCCGCAACACCCCCCGGCGCTGTCCCCCTCCTCCTTCTCCCTCCTATGGATGCCCTCGCAGGCGCGCCGGCCGCCCGCGAGCTCCAGTCCCCGGCCTCACACACGCGCGGCTCTGGAAGCTTCCCCCGCTCCCTCTCTTCCTCTCCCCAGCCCTGGACCTCGTCCAGCAACCCCGCAGACACCACCCCAGCGCCTCCCGAGCCCTGTGGCAACGAGCAGAGGCTCGCCGGCGCACAGGTCCACCGCACCTCGCCGTTCGCCTATAAAAGGACCCCCCGAGCTCCTCCTCTCCTCACCAACGGCTCTCTCACCCACTCAATCTCCCCCCCTGCGCCACTCACCCCACTCATGACCGGCCCGAGCTCGAGATCGAGCTCGAGCTCCGCCACGGCGGCTCGCCGTCGTCTGCTCGGTACAGGCCGTCCCAGCCACCCCTCTCGCTCGATCTAGCACCACGGCACCTCACTGATTCGTTTCCCCCTCTTTTCCCTCTCTACAGCTGCCGGAATCGACCGGAGCAACCTTCACCTGAGGCTCCTCTGCCACGTGACCTCACCGCCGGCGAACCAGGCCCCTCCGGCGACCCGCACCACCTCCACCAGATCGGCGACACCTCGCTGAATCCATCCCTGCCCTCAGCTCGCCCTGCCGTGCCCCGAGTCGTCGCCGGTGAGCTCACCGGCCCTCTGCCGGAGGGTTAGGGATGACAGGCGGGCCCCGCCTGTCAGCCTCCCCTCGCCCTCGCCCCTCACTCCACTCACTGACGCCGGGGCCCGTCCGTCAGGTTTAAAAACCAGGCGCGCGCGCTGGCGCCCGTGCGGTGGGCTGTTTTCGCCCTGGGCCTGCTGCACTGTGGCCCTTATGGCCCAGTTGCACAGGACCCTTTTTCCTTTTCTTTTCTGTGGGATTTTCAAATAATTCCACAGGATTAAATATTTATCCAAATAAATTAATTCCAGTTCCTAAAAACTTGTAAAAATCCAACCTATTTAATGATGTCACTTTCACCCATATCAATGAACCTTTTTTGTTCTGTTCAAATTTAAATCCATATTTGAACAATAAAACCTCTGTTCAAAAATTCATGTACCCCATTCTGTCACTCCAAAACTCAAACTAAGAATTTTTTCCATCTTAGTTTTCCCTCTAGTATTTGATAAAAATAGGTTGACATTTTTCTGAGCACTTTGGTTTTTCTGCTTTTATTGTGGTCTTATTTTCCCGTTGTTATTGCGACGATTAGATACTGTGTTTGACGAGGTTGCTGAAGAAGAAGGAGGGGAAGGATTTGAAGACCTTGAAGACCAAGCCAATCCAGGCAAGCAGCCCTTTGACCATGATACCCTTGTGTTCCTCGGAACCCATTTATTTCCGAATGCATGATAAGAGTGACGGTGGTGACCTAGTTGAGAGCCACCACATGATGCATGCTTTACTCATGATCTTACTAATTGTTTAGATGCAATGCAAATGATTAGTAGTGATGCTTAGAGATGCATGTGTGCCATGAAATCTTCGTGGTTGCATTCTTTTCAAAAAACCCATCGGGTGCCCCTAATTCCCGAGGGTGATGTTGAGTTAGCTCATCACTTGAGGAAGAAGTGGTGTGCCAATAAAGTTCTTGTGTGGGTGAAATGATGGACTAGATTTATGTGTGACTATCGTCCCAACCAAACATGTGCAACCACTCTACCCCTTATGGGACGGGGCATTATTGATTACTTAGGCCGATACTAGCATGGTGCCCACATTACTAGTGACGGGAAAGACTTGAGGTCACTCCCAGGACGGGGTCGTGCTTGGATAGGCGACCATGACTGTATATACAGGGCACCGTACACACCGTTGGTCCCTTCGTGTACGCGTGACATTGAAAATAAGGCAAGTCCCATGATCTATTGTTTGTACTCAAGGGCCGTGCACCAACGAGTGGACCCTATACTAGTGTCGTCTAAGGAAAGATAATGACCGGGTGCTTCCCCCGAGTACTTGAGGTACTACGGGATCGTGGGTGACACAAAAGCTTCTCGGATCTTGTGGGTAAGGTGCGCAACCTCTGCAGAGTGTAAAACTATTCGAATAGCCGTGTCCACGGTCATGGACAGTTGGGTGGTGCTACTTAAACTATGTCCAGAATTTTACAATCTCAGTGAAAGTATGTGTGTGTTGAGTCAAGGTGGTGACTTGACTCGTTGAGTTGATCTCTATTCATGTTGATATCTATAACCTGCCTTCGAGGTTACCCAAATTTATTGATGCATGTTACATGATGGTAGAATCTTTAATCTAGCTTGAGGCTAGGTTGCTCGTTGTTGTATATTGCATTGTACCTTGAACCAAATCATGGGTTGCTTGCGAGTACATTCAAAGTACTCATTGGCTTGCCACTGGTTATTTAATTGGCCACGCATGGAGGAGCAGGAATTTGAAGAATTCTATGGAGACGAACATGCGAACTAGGACACTTTCCCAGTCAGAATGCCTGTAGGGCGAAGGCAGATGGCATGGGTTCTACTTATCTACGAAGACTTCCGCTATTCGAGTTATTTGCTATTCAGCCCTTGAGGCTTTATCTATGTAAGACTTGGCCATAATGGTCACAATTTGTGTAAGACGGTATATATGGATGTAAGACTCTTGTTATTCAGCTTCTGTGTGTTCAGTGAGCATTGATCTATGGGATCACTGTACACGTGCATTCGGTGATCTCGACTATTAAGTCGGGGTCCCCACAGAGCTGGTATCAGAGCCATCCTGACTGTAGGAAACCTTAGTTAGCATGGGCATTAGTTAGATGAGACCCTTTTCAAAAACCTTCTGAACCTCTCTTCTTTTCTAAACCTTACCAACCTGAGATATCATCGGCTTATTAACCTCTCCTATTCAACCTTTGTAGATGGCCGCTGTACCTGAAGAGCACCTGACCACTGGGTTTCCCTTGCTTCTCGAGGTTAGCCTCCAGGAGTGCCAGTTCCACCGAGCACCCATCCTCACCTACCTTGAGCATTGGGTTAGCGACACCAAGGTGGAGTACCATGTGGAAGTGATCATGAAGGCAAACGATCCTCGCACAAGTTGGTTCTTCGAGGGACCCCAGATGGCAACACTACCTCTCGCTGTCGAGGCTACTGCACTCAAGGCACTAACCCGTCTCCGCAAGCTTCTTCCGGAGATGGCAGCCAAGATGACAACCCGCTTCTTGCCTTACCGGAAGGCAGGTGAAGATGAAAGCAGTGCACAAGCCCCTCCACTGAAGGAAGGACTTCCACTTCGATTCCAGACCTACTTCAGCCTATGAGCCGACAGCTTGGCACAAGATTTGGCCTCGGAGTCGATGAAGCTCTGAGAAGAACTTCACAAGACCAAGGCACTTCTTCGTCGAGCACAAGAGAAGATGGATAGGATCAAGAAGGAAGGTGCACCTCCCGGACAGTCCGCTATCGCGTACCGAGGCGGAAGGCCCTCGGGAGATGTATCTTCCAAGGATGAAAACCACCCCGACGACGCCGTATGACGGCAAGGGAATATCGCAAGCTTTTCCCTGCACCATCGACAAAACACCGCCGTATCCAACTCCACCACTCCCCCACACCCTCAAGTGATAAGGGGCCCCAGACAGATAAAGACAAGGAGGAAGACCCAGAAGAGCCAGAATACGCGACCGAGCATTCCGCCGCTTAGGCATTATTCGCAACTCAGATATGCCAGTTCGTGACCTCTACGGTAGGATAGGTCGTGTAACCCCTATGCATAGTAGAGTCCTTGTATGGTTCATATGAAGCCATCTAGTGTTTTCTTTTGTTGTGTTTGGATGTACGTCGTATTCTCCCTTCGGGAATATGTAAACGACTACATCACCCATTTGGATTTTAATGAATGTGTTTGGCACTTTCGGCCCTTGCATGATTTGATTAGTGTCACACCCACCCCCTTACTAGGCACCCATCTTTATTGCTTTCCCTCTTCCAAATCATGAGACCTTTTACCGCTCCAACAGGATGCCTGTTGTAACTCGTACTGGTACCTCTACCCAGCAGCCTGAAGCCGGAGCATCCGCCCAATCAGAGGCAGGCCACGACCAAACCAACGACCAAGCTCCACCACCACCACCTCCTCCGAACATGGACATGGCTCAGCTTCTCCAAGCTTTCCGAGAGGAACACCAAGCCAACACCACAGCCCTTCAGATGACTGCTTAAGCTGTCACCAACAACCGCCAGCCGGTGGGGAATGGCAATGGACGTTCCACGTTGGCAGAGTTCAAGAAGCATGCACCGCCAACTTTCATCGAGAGTGCTGAACCCCTAGATGCAGACGACTGGGTCCGCACCATTGAGGACTTGCTGGAACTAGTCGGATGCACCGAAGACCGCGAGAAGGTGGCTTATGCTTCCCACTGCCTCGGGGGGACTGGTAGAGCTTGGTGGGATGGATTCAAGGTCATGCATGCTGGGCAAGACATCACTTGGGACAACTTTAAGGCAGAATTCCCCAAGGCCCATATTCCTTCCGGAATCATGGCTATCAAAAAACGTGAATTCCGAGCCCTGAAGCAAGGAAGTGGCACTATCAAGGAGTACATGCAGAAGTTCATTGTTCTGTCAAGGTATGCTCCTGAAGATGTCAGCACTGATGCTGCAAAAAGGGAGCGCTTCATGGAAGGCCTCAATCAGACTCTGCAATACTCGCTTGTCGTGTGCGACTGCCCAACCTTCCCTGGCCTGGTGAACAAAGCACTCATGCTTGAAGACAAGCGGCATGCTCTGGAAGACACTCACAAGCGCAAGATGGTCACCAAGGGAAGTTCCAGCAACCAGAAGCCTCGCCCGTGGCAGTCAGCCCCGGTCAAGCCAACCAACCAGCAACCAAGAGCTCGTGCACCTCGCACCAACTATCAGCCCCAGTAGTATGCCAACCCAAGGCCAGCCTTCAACCCCAATAACAATGGTGGCAACAAGATCAATAATCCAAACCAAGTCACTTGCTTTGGATGTGGTCAGTCAGGACACATCTCAAGGGTGTGCCCCAACAAGAAGCTTGATGCCCTGCGCCCTAATGCACAGAACCCAGGACAAGGCCGCGGGATGCCACCAAGGAACCCAGCTCCTCGCAACCCGCCTAACCATGGGAAGGGGCGTGTGAATCACGTCACTACTGAAGAAGCCCAGGAAGACCCGGACGTCGTGCTGGGTACGTTCCTTGTCAACTCATCACCTGCAACTGTCTTGTTTGATTCTGGAGCCACGCATTCATTTGTCACTCAAAGATTTGCATTAAAAAGTGGCATGACCCCTACACCCCTGAATAACCTCATGGTGGTACAAACCCCCAGAGGAGAGATGAGAGCCAAGATAGGCTGTAAGGGAGTCAGTATTACCATTAACGGGGTAGATTTCCTAGCAGACCTTATCGTCCTGAGATCACAAGGCTTGGATGTGATCCTAGGCATGAATTGGCTCAGCAAGCACCAAGGCTTATTAGACTATGCCAATCGGACTGTCACTGTGACCAATGACCAAGGAGTCAAAGTTAAGTTTGCTTCCAACTCCTCTTCCGCTCAAGCCGCTCAAGTCCACTGTCTGTCTGAAGATGGACTGGAGCAAGTACAAGTAGTATGCGAGTATCCCGATGTCTTTCCAGATGACCTACCGGGAATGCCTCCTGACCGTGACATTCAGTTCATCATCGAGCTCATGCCCGGGGCAGGACCCATCTATAAGAAGCCTTATAGAATGGGGACGGAAGAATTAGCCGAGTTGAAGAAGCAACTAGAAGAGCAGCTGAGGAAGGGATTTATCCGCCCAAGTGCCTCTCCTTGGGGATCACCTGTTCTGTTTGTGGCAAAAAGGGACGGTACCATCCGCCTATGCATTGACTACCGTTCCCTCAATGAGGTTACAATCAAGAACAAGTATCCACTTCCCAAGATTGAAGATCTGTCTGATCAACTCAGTGGAGCCAAGGTGTTCTCCAAGATCGACCTCAGATCTGGGTACTACCAGCTGAAGATCAGACCCCAAGATATTCCGAAGACGACATTTGTAACCAGATATGGCTTGTACGAGTGCATGGTCATGTCCTTTGGGTTAAGCAATGCCCCAGCTTACTTCATGTATCTCATGAATAAAGTCTTCATGGAATATTTCAATAAGTTTGTTGTTGTCTTCATCGATGACATTCTTGTCTTCTCGAAGACGGAGGAAGAGCACGAGCAACATTTGAGGATGGTCCTAGACAAGTTTCAAGAGCACCAACTATACGCCAAATTCAGCAAGTGTGAGTTTTGGTTGCATAAAGTTGGATTCATAGGTCATGTCTTGACCGAAGAAGGATTATCAGTTGATCCCGCGAAGATCGAAGCTATGACCCAATGGAAATCTCCAACGACCGTCAAGGAAGTTAGAAGCTTCCTCGGACTTGCGGGCTATTACCGCAAATTCGTGGAAGGATTCTCTAGCATTGCCCGGCCAATGACTCAGCTCCTCAAGAAGGACAAGAAGTTCGAGTGGACGCCAAAATGCGAAGAGATCTTCCAAGAGCTCAAGAAGAGATTGACCACCGCCCCAGTTCTGGCAACACCTGATATTCACAAGGAGTTCGTGATATATTGTGATGCCTCCCGAACCGGATTGGGAATCGTTCTGATGCAAGAAGGCCGAGTCATAGCTTACCTCTCAAGGCAGCTACGACCTCATGAAGAGAACTACGCTACTCACGATCTTGAGTTAGCAGAAGTGGTTCATGCCTTGAAGACATGGCGACATTACCTCCTAGGGAAACGGTGTGAGATATACACATACCACAAAAGTCTGAAGTACATTTTCACCCAAAAGGAATTGAACATGAGGCAACGAAGATGGTTGGAACTCATCAAAGATTATGAACTCAGTGTTCAATATCACCCCGGGAAGGCTAACGTGGTAGCTGATGCCTTAAACAGAAAGGCTTGCTCCCTGAATGCCATAATTCAAAAGAGGCAGCCAGCCCTGTTTGAAGAGCTGGAATGATTCATTTTGGAATTGGTCACCCCTGGATTTCTAGATCTTCTGGAAGTCAAACCAACC
Organism: Secale cereale; assembly: GCA_902687465.1. NCBI lineage: Eukaryota > Viridiplantae > Streptophyta > Magnoliopsida > Poales > Poaceae > Secale > Secale cereale. Next base: position 164,113,589 of record LR738710.1, on the reverse strand, counting down.
CTGATGGACGAAGTCAAGAAGGCACAAGGTGGGCATGCAAGCATTGAAGGCATCAAGAAGAAGATGAAGCTAGGCAAGGCCCCAGGATTCTCCGAGGACGAGCACGGGATTGTTTGGTACAAAGGCCGCATCTGCGTACAAAACAAGATGGAGCTGAAGAACCTGATCCTGCAAGAAGCCCACGACACTCTGTATTCCATCCACCCTAGAGGAACCAAGATGTATCAGGACTTGAAGGAAAGATTCCGGTGGCACGGGATGAAAAGAGAGATTGCAACCTATGTTGCAAAGTGTGATGTGTGCCAAAGGGTCAAGGCTGAATATCAGCGACCCGCTGGATTGCTTCAACCACTCAAGGTTCCTGAGTGGAAGTGGGATAAAGTCGGAATGGACTTCATCACTGGATTACCAAGGTCGAATAGAGGGCATGACTCCATCTGGGTCATAGTCGACCATTTGACCAAGGTAGCCCATTTCATTCCTGTCAAGGCTACTTATGATGGCAACCGGCTGGCAGCTCTCTACATCGACAGAATCATAAGCCTTCATGGTGTTCCCAAGGAGATTGTATCAGATCGAGGAACCCAGTTCACCTCAAGGTTCTGGAAGAAGTTCCAAGAAGCCTTGGGAACCAAGTTGTCTTTTAGCACGGCTTTCCACCCACAGACCGGAGGTCAGACAGAACGAGTAAATCAAATACTCGAAGACATGCTCTGAGCCTGTGTCTTGGCATATGGAGCCAAGTGGGAAGATTGCCTCCCTTTTGCTGAGGTCTCCTACAACAATAGTTATCAGTCGAGCCTTCATATGGCACCCTTTAAGGTGTTGTACGGACACAGATGTCGTACACCCCTCAACTGGTCAGAGACTGGAGAAGGGCTAGTCTTTGGACCAGATATTCTCTGCGAAGCAGAAGAGCAAGTCCAACTAGTCAGAGAACGTTTGAAGGCAGCCAAGTCAAGGCAAAAGAGCTATGCTGACTCTCACCGCCGGGTTATGAGTTTCCGTGTCGGAGACCATGTGTGCCAGCGGGTAACTCCTCTAAAGGGAACCAAGCGTTTCCAGGTTAAGGGGAAGCTCGCACCAAGGTTCATTGGACCCTTTGAGATCACTGCACGGCGAGGAGAAGTGGCCTACCAGTTGGAACTACCACCGGAGCTATCGGATGTGCACAACATATTCCACGTGTCACAGCTCAGGAAGTGTCTCCAAGTTCCAAACAAGCCTGATCTCTACAAGGATGTTGATCACCAAGCTATTGATCTTCAGCCTGATTTGACCTGCCGCGAGAAGCCCATTCGCATTTTGGATGAAGCAGAACGATGGATGCGAAGCCGCACCATTAAGTACTTCAAGGTCAAGTGGAGCAACCACACGGAAGCAGAAGCAACCTGGGAACGAGAAGACTATCTTAGATCCGAGTATCCCGATCTCTATTAAGACCTAGTTTAGGAATCTCGGGGACGGGATTCTTGTAAGGGGGGTAGGTCTGTCACACCCTACATTTTGTAGCATGTCATTTGCATCAATAAAGCATGAAAATTTGGACCAGCAAAAATTTGGCATCATTTGGCTTTTATTTGGAATTAAGTTTTTCTCCCTGTGTTTTTCAAGTGCTCATTAAAGTAAACTACTCCCTCTTGTAGAATTCATCTCCTTACCCAAAACTTCTGCCCAATGATCATACCAAGTGTTTATAGCAGTATAGTATTTTCTTATAAATATAATTGGGCCAAAATGTATTTTCAAAAATTAGTATTCAAAAAACCCCTGAATTGAGGTTTGCACTGCAAGTGCTTGATTTAGGGTGAGAAAATTATTCCAAAAAGTATATTTGAAACCTAGTAGTTATAGGACTCCCATAAACCACAAAAGTATAATTTTAAAAGTTATTTTCCTATTTTATTTAAAAGCTTTTCCTTAAGGCCAGAAATGGTCTTTAATAGGGAAAATTTATTTAATTATTTCAAAAATATTTGCCAAAATTCAGGGAGACTCATAGGACATATATTGTCCATACATAAGAGTTTCAACACTTGGTCATGTTCAAAGTATTGGACAAATCCCTTAGAAACCCTTTCTAGATATTTCAAGCTTTTGAAATATTTACAAAGGGAATATTCTCTAAAAATTCCAGGGAAATTCTATCATGTCATATATGACATATTTGATGATCTTGCCAAGGCCCATGCCTTTGGAAGCAAGAAAACATCATCAAAACACCTCAAAACCATTCTGTCCATATTTGAAGTTTGAGCAACTTTACATTGCCAAACTTGTCCAACTGCTGTCAAACTTCGTGCACATGCTAGAATGGTCTAATAAGGCATCTAGACCAAATGGCCCAAGCTTTGGAGAAGGGTAACTTGATCAGAGTACCCCAAAACCAATTATGTTCAAATTCAAATTTGAACAACTTTACATTACCAACTTTTTACTTGGGGCTTCAAACTTTGTGGGCATGATCACAACCCCAAATGATGACACTACACCAAGTGGTGCATCAACGGGGGATGATTAGCTTGAATCAAACATGGTGAAACCATTTCTGTTGATTATTAGGGTTCACCAAAGTTACATTGGCAAGTTTCTTCAAATAAGACCAAACTTGGTGAAACATCCTATTTCCATATGCCATTCAATACTGTTAAGTGTCATGGCTATTGGAAGCCATTTTCTTGCCCAAAACATCATCAAACACCTTCTGCCATTTTACCAAAACCACTGTTTTGCCCCCTTTTACTATTAACCTTTGATTCAACTTTTTACCACAGCATCACCTAGTCACCTTCTACCTCCAGTAACTTCCCCATGGCCAGATCTCAATAATTGGGGGGGGGGGGTGAAAACCCTACTTTACCTTGCTGGACAGCCCAGTTCTTACCTTCTCTCAACTTCCCTCCTCTTCCATTGGACAGCCAAGGCATCCAAGGCCTCAGCCCGTCTGTTTACTACATGCCTGACCCCCCAGACAAGGTGGACGCGCCCAGCCAGCCAACGGCATGCCCTGGCATGCAATAGGCACGCTACAGTGCACGCCCGCACTGTAGCCTCCTCCAATCAGCCGCCCCTGACCACCTCGTGCTCCCCCCCTCGCGCCGTTCGATGCGCCTCGGCGTCCGCAACACCCCCCGGCATTGTCCCCCTCCTCCTTCTCCCTCCTGTGGATGCCCTCGCACGCGCGTCGGCCATCCGCGAGCTCCAGTCCTCGGCCTCACACGCGCGCGGCTCTGGAAGCATCCCCCGCTCCCTCTCTTATTCTCCCCAGCCCTGGACCTCGTCCAGCAACCCCGCAGACACCACCCCAGCGCCTCTCGAGCCCTGTGGCAACGAGCAGAGGCTCGCCGGCGCACAAGTCCATGACACCTCGCCGTTCGCCTATAAAAGGACCCCCCCGAGCTCCTCCTCTCCTCACCAACGGCTCTCTCACCCACTGAGTCTCCCCCCTGCGCCACTCACCCCACTCCAGACCGGCCTGAGCTCGAGATCGAGCTCGAGCTCCGCCACGGCGGCTCGCCGTCGTCTGCTCGGTACAGGGCGTCCCAGCCACTCCTCTCGCTCGATCTAGCACGACAGCAGCTCACTGATTCGTTTCCCCCTCTTTTCCCTCTCTGCACCTGCAGGAATCAACCGGAGCAACCTTCACCCGAGGCTCCTCCTCCATGTGACCTCACCGCCGGCGAACCAGGCCCCTCCGGCGACCCGCACCACCTCCACCAGATCGGCGACACCTCGCTAAATCCATCCCTGTCGAGTCGTCACCGGTGAGCTCGCCGGCCCTCTGCCGGAGGGTTAGGGATGACAGGCGGGCCCCGCCTGTCAGCCTCTCCTCGCCCTCGCCCCTCTCTCCACTCACTAACGCCGGGCCCCGCCCATCTGGTTTAAAAACCAGGCGCGCGCGCTGGCGCCCGTGCATTGGGCTGTTTTCGCCCTGGGCCTGCTGCACTATGGCCGTTCTGGCCCAGTTGCACAGGACCCTTTTTCCTTTTCTTTTCTGTGGGATTTTCAAATAATTCCACATGATCAAATATTTATCCAAATAAATTAATTCCAGTTCCTAAAAACTTGTAAAAATCCAACCTATTTAATGATGTCACTTTCACGCATATCCATGAACCTTTTCTGTTCTATTCAAATTTAAATCCATATTTGAACACTAAAACCTTTGTTCAAAAATTCATGTACCCCATTCTGTCACTCCAAAACTAAAAATAAGAATTTTTGCCATCTTAGTTTTCCCTCTAGTATTTGATAAAAATAGGTTGACATTTTTCTGAGCACTTTGGTTTTTCTGCTTTTATTGTGGTCTTATTTTCCCGTTGTTTATTGCGACGATTAGATACCGTGTTTGACGAGGTTGCTGAAGAAGAAGGAGGGGAAGGATTTGAAGACCTTGAAGACCGAGCCAATCCAGGCAAGCAGCCCTTTGTCCATGATCCCCTTGTGTTCCTCGGAACCCATTTATTTCCGAATGCATGATAAGAGTGACGGTGGTGACCTAGTTGAGAGCCACCACATGATGCATGCTTTACTCATGATCTTACTAGATGTTTAGATGTAATGCAAATGATTAGTAGTGATGTTTAGAGATGCATGTGTGCCATGAAATCTTTGTGGTTGCATTCTTTTCAAAAACCCGATCGGGTGCCCCTAATGCCCGAGGGTGATGTTGAGTTAGGTCATCTCTTGAGGAAGAAGTGGTGTGCCAATAAAGTTCTTGTGTGGGTGAAATGATGGATTAGATTTATGTGTGACTACCGTCCCAACCAAACATGTGCAACCACTATACCCCTTATGGGACGGGGCATTATTGATTACTTAGGCCGATACTAGCATGGTGCCCACATTACTAGTGACGGGAAAGACTTGAGGTCACTCCCGGGACGGGGTCGTGCTTGGATAGGCGACCATGACTGTTTTTACAGGGCACCGGACACACCGTTGGTCCCTTCGTGTACGCGTGACATTGAAAATAGGGCAAGTCCCATGATCTATTGTTTGTACTCGAGGGCCGTGCACCAACGAGTGGACCCTATACTAGTGTCGTCTAAGGAAAGATAATGACCGGGTGCTTCCCCCGAGTAATTGAGGTACTGCAGGATCGTGGGTGACACGAAAGCTTCCCGGATCTTGTGGGTAAAGTGCGCAACCTCTGCAGAGTGTAAAACTATTCGAATAGCCGTGTCCATGGTCATGGACAGTTGGGTGGTGCTACTTAAACTATGTCCATAATTTTACAATCTCAGTGAAAGTATGTGTGTGTTGAGTCAAGGTGGTGACTTGACTCGTTGAGTTGATCTCTATTCATGTTGATATCTGTAACCTGCCTTCGAGGTTACCCAAATTTATTGATGCATGTTACATGATGGTAGAATCTTTAATCTAGCTTGAGGCTAGGTTGCTCGTTGTTGTATATTGCATTGTACCTTGAACCAAATCATGGGTTGCTTGCAAGTACATTCAAAGTACTCATTGGCTTGCCACTGGTTATTTAATTGGCCAGGCATGGAGGAGCAGGAATTTGAAGAAGAATTCTATGGAGACGAACATGCGAACTAGGACGCTTTCCCAGTCAGAATGCTTGTAGGGCTAAGGCAGATGGCATGGGTTCTACTTATCTATGAAGACTTCCGCTATTCGAGTTATTTTCTATTCAGCCCTTGAGGCTTTATCTATGTAAGACTTGGCCATAATGGTCATAATTTGTGTAAGACGGTATGTATGGATGTAAGACTCTTGTTATTCAGCTTCTGTGTGTTCAGTGAGCATTGATCTCTGGGATCACTGTACACGTGCATTCGGTGATCTCGACTCTTAAGTCGGGGTCCCCACAGGATACCCAAAGGAAACTGTTGGGTACACCTTCTATCACAGATCTGAAGGCAAGATATTCGTTGCTAAGAATGGATCCCTTCTAGAGAAGGAGTTTCTCTCGAAAGAAGTGAGGGGAGGAAAGTGGAACTTTATGAGGTAATTGTACCTTCTCCCAAATTTAAAAGTAGTACATCACATAAACTAGTTCCAGTGATTCCTACACCGATCAGTGAGGAAGCTAATGATGATGATCATGAAACTTCAGATCAAGTTACTATTGAACCTCGTAGGTCAACCAGAGTGCATTCTGCACCAGAATTGTATGGTAACCGGGTTCTGGAAGTCATGTTACTAGACCATGATGAACCTACAAACTATGAGGAATTGATGTTGAGCTTAGATTCCGCAAAATGGCTTGACGCCATGAAATCTGAGATGGGATCGATGTATGAGAACAAATTGTGGACTTTGGTTGACTTGCCCGATGATCGGCAAGCCATTGAAAATAAATGGATCTTTAAGAGGAAGATTGACGCCGATGGTAACGTTACTGTCTACAAAGCTCGACTTGTTGTGAAAGGTTTTCGACAAGTTCAAGGAGTTGACTACGATGAGACTTTCTCACCCGTAGCGATGCTTAAGTCTATCCGAATAATGTTAGGAATTGCCGCATTTTATGATTATGAAATCTAGCAAATGGATGTCAAAACTGCATTCCTTAATGGATATCTCAAAGAAGAGTTGTATATGATGCAGCAGAAGGTTTTGTCGATCCTAAAGGTGCTAACAAAGTGTGCAAGCTTTGGCGATCCATCTATGGACTGGTGCAAGCATCTCAGAGTTGGAATATACGCTTTGATGAGTTGATCAAAGCATATTGTTTTATACAGACTTTTGGAGAAGCCTGTATTTCCAAGAAAGTGAGTGGGAGCTCTGTAGCATTTCTGATATTATATGTGGATGACATATTGTTGATTGGAAATGATATAGAATTTCTCGATGGCATAAAAGGATACTTGAATAAGATTTTTTTCAATGAAAGACCTCGCTGAAGCTGCTTATATATTGGGCATCAAGATCTATAGAGATAGATCAAGACGCTTAATTGGACTTTCACACAGCACATACCTTGATAAATTTTTGAAGAAGTCCAAAATGGATCAGTCAAAGAAAGGGTTATTGCCTTTGTTACAAGGTGTGAAGTTTAGTAAGACTCAATGCCCGACCACTACAGAAGATTGAGAGAAAATGAAAGTCATTCCCTATGCTTCATGCATAGTATCTATCATGTATGCAATGTTGTATACCAGACCTGATGTATGCCTTGCTATAAGTTTAGCAGGAAGGTACCAAAGTAATCCAGGAGTGCATCAATTGACAGCGGCCAAGAACATCCTGAAGTACCTGAAAAGGACAAAGGATATGTTTCTCATTTATGGTGGTGACAAAGAGCTCGTCGTAAACGGTTACGTCGATTCAAGCTTTGACACTAATCCGGATGAATCTAAGTCACAAATAGGATATGCATTTTTGTTGAACGTTGGAGCTGTCAGTTGGTGCAGTTCCAAGCAGAGCGTCGTGGCGGGATCTACATGTGAAGCGGAGTACATAGCTGCTTCAGAAGCAACAAATGAAGGAGTCTGGATGAAGGATTTAGGTGTAATACCTAGTGTATCGGGTCTAATGAAAATCTTTTGTGACAACACTGGAGCAAAAGCCTTGGCGAAAGAATCCAGGTTTCACAAGAGAACCAAGCACATCAAGAGACGCTTCAATTCCATCCGCGATCAAGTCAAGGAGGGAGACATATAAATTTGCAAGATACATACGGATCTGAGTGCTGAAGACTCGTTGATTAAGCCTCTTCCATGAGCAAAACATGATCAGCACCAAGACTCCACGGGTGTTAGAATAATTACTATGTAATCTAGATTATTGACTCTAGTGCAAGTGGGAGACTAAAGGAATTATGCCCTAGTGGCAATAATAAATTTGTTATTTATATTTACTTATATATCATGATAAATTTGTTTTATTCATGCTAGAATTGTATTAACCGGAAACTTGATACATGTGTGAATACATAGACAAAACAGAGTGTCCCTAGTATGCCTCTACTGGAGTAGCTCGTTAATCAAAGATGGTTATGTTTCCAAACCATAGAAATGAGTTGTCATTTGATCAACGGGATCACATCATTAGGAGAATTATGTGATGGACAAGACCCATCCGTTAGCTTAGCACTACGATCGTTTAGTTTTACTGCTATTGCTTTCTTCATAACGTATACATGTTCCTATGACTATGAGATTATGCAACTCTCGAATACCGGAGGAACACCTTGTGTGCTATCAAATGTCACAACGTAACTGGGTGATCATAAAGATGATCTGCAGGTGTCCCCGAAGGTGTTTGTGGAGTTGGCATAGATCGAGAATAGGATTTGTCACTCCGAGTGTCGGAGAGGTATCTCTGGGCCCTCTCGGTAATACACATAGTAATAAGCCTTGCAAGCAAACGACTAATGAGTTAGTCATGAGATGATGTATTACGGAACGAGTAAAGAGACATTCCGGTGACGAGATTGATGTAGGTATGATGATACTGATGATCGAATCTCGGGCAAGTAACATACCGATGACAAAGGGAACAACGTATGTTGTTATGTGGTTTGACTAATAAAGATCTTCATAGAATATGTAGTAACCAATATGAGCATCTAGGTTCCGCTATTGATTATTGCTAGAGATGAGTCTCGGTCATGTTTACATAGTTCTCGAACCCGTAGGTTTCGCACGCTTAACGTTCGATGACGATCGGTATTATGAGTTTATGTGTTTTGATGTACCGAATGTAGTTCGAAGTCCTGGATGTGATCGCGGACATGACGAGGAGTCTCGAAATGGTCTAGACATAAAGATTGATATATTGGAAGGTTATATTCGGACACCGAAAGAGTTCTGGGGGTCACCGGATAAATAGCGGAGTACCGGGAGGTTACCGGAACCCCCCGGATAGTAAATGGGCCATATTGGGCTTTAGGGGGAGAGAGAGGGGGGCTGCCTAGGGCAGGCCGCGCCCCCACCCGCCCCCCATGGCCTAGTCCGAATTGGACTAGGGGGAGGGGCGGTGCCCCCTCCTTCTCTTCTCTTCTCTCCCCCTTCCTCCTTCTCCTACTCCTAATAGGAAAGGGGAATCGTACTTGTTGTGGGAGTAGGACCCCCCCTTGGGTGTGAGGACCCCGATCCTAAGTCACACCGATCTAGCATGTAACACATCATATCACTTTACGGCCTCACGCACGGTATCCCCACGGGAGCCACCTTACCTGGCCCGGGACCATTTGCGCATTTTGGCTCACGCATATGATAGTGTCACTAGCATCCATATGACAAAGAACCCGGGCCGACATGACTAGTTATAAACCAAAAGTGGCACTAAATTACAGAGACAGACATACATGACCCATCAACGAACGTGTCGGTCATCAACGTATGAACCCAAGTCGTAGCAAGCTACAAGGACTTAAAGGAACAACGAGTGACATTTCCCCAAAGGGATAGACACATGAACAAAGAAGGGCACATGCCGGCCAGCCTAAGTGTTCCGGAGCAGTAGCAAGCTACCAGGGCTCAGTGGAAGCACTAGGATGCATTTCCCTGTAAGATAGGCTACCAAGGGTAAAAAACTAGGTGTCGGATCCCACACATAGCAATACACATTACACGCACGCATAACATGCAAGTATGTGCTGCACAACATGGCATCACAACATAACTCAACAACTCAAATAGATAAAGGCCTAGAAGAGCCAACATAGCATTTATTACAAGCAGTGGGTCTCATGACCCAACATACAGAGCATACAGGCAATGGAAGCATAACATGTCTGAGTACAGACAACTACAAAAGAAAAAGGCTGAGAAGCCTGACTATCTGCAAGACCCTCCCAAGGGTACAAGATCGTAGCTGAGGAAACAAGCTAAACATCGAAGTCCATGCGGAACCACTAGCGAGACTGAAGTCTCTCTGCAAAACATAATTTAAGCAAATGTGAGTACAAAGGTACTCAGCAAGACTTACATCAGAACTAGCTACATATGCATCAATATCAACAAAGGGAGTGATGGAGTTTGACTGCATCAAGCCGGCTTTGACTCGGTGGCTATCCTGAACTACGACTGCAAGTAACTCTTGAAGTGGCGCACGCGAGTCCACATATTCACCCATCAATACACCACTATGGATCCGCTCCCTTCTCCCTACGAGAAGGCCATCCATAGCATTCACGCTTATCTTGCGCGTTTAAGGGTATCCACTTTCACTTGTCTATGAACTGTAGAGGTAACCCAGAAGTCCTTTACCGCGGACACGGCTATTCGAATGGATCATATATAACCCTGCAGGGGTGTACTTCTTCACACACGCTCTCACCACTTACCGCCGTTTACACGACATGTACTCGGCAACCTTCAAGCGGAAGCCCAGCGATGTTGTCGGCCATGACCTGACTAACCACACAAGTCTCTAGTCCAGGTTTATCACCTATTTGGGTTCCATCCGTGGGGAGATCCGGCCGGGGTGTCGCTCACGGCCCCAAACGATGTGTACAGGGTTCCCAAGCCCACCAAACGAGCGACGCTTGGTACACCCGGCCACCTACCTGCCGCATCACAGTCCACCCCGAGGGTCAGCGCTGCGCACGACCTCTAGTATACTACGAACACCAGAAACTAATCGCAATTCCTGGACGAAGACCAGGTTGATTAATAAGTCGAGAGAGCTTGGAGTGCCCGGAGCCCAATGTGTGGTAGTAGCTGTTTCATGGATCACAAACACATAACACAGTTCCTGAGGACGGCTTCAATGAGACAACCCACCATGTAGTCCTACATGGCCTCTCTTCGCTACCTTTACCAAATCGTGTTCACACACTTGGCTCACACACAGTAGGACATGTTAATCAACATTCCAATTTATTCCCGATGAATCAGACCCGACACAACTCTAAGCATAGCGGGCGTAACCAGAAAGCATGAATGAGTAGGCACAACATGGCTAAAAAAACTCCTACTCATGCTAGTGGGTTTCAACTATTTACTATGGCAATGACAGGTCATGCAGAGGAAAAGGGGTTCAGCTACCGCAGCAAATAGCAGTTGAAACATTGTTGTCCTAATGCTGTAAAAGAGAGCAAGGGTGAGAGAGTGGGATTGTATCGGAATGCTCAATGGGGTTTTGCTTGCCTGGCACTTCTGAAGATATCACTGTGTCTTCATCGGTGTCATCGATCACATCATCGGAACAACGTCTACTGAGAGGGGATAAACACCAGCAATAGAGAAAGAACACAATCTATGTAATGCGACAATATGATGCACGAACATGACATGGCAATATGTTATTAATTGAGCTAATGCAACTGGCAACCATATTAAATGAAGTTGGTTTGAACCAAAGGTTCAAATTCAAACTCCATATGTGATTGTTCAAATGCCATTTATTTGATTTGACCTGATCAGCAGGCATAAGTTGTTCAAACATTCATGATAATGCCATAAACAAATTCTTCATATTTTTTGGATCATTTTTCATATATAAATTATTTCATCTGAGCTACGGTTGATTTTATATGATTTTTAGAAGTTTTGGGCATTTTCTGAAAATAAATAAATCATTTCTGATTTATTTTAAATCCCAGAAAATACTTACTGCGTCAGCATGACTTTATGCTGATGTCAGCAGGTTAACAGGGGCTGGTTCAGGTCAAACCTAACCAGTGGGCCCCACTGGTCAGTCTCTCAGTGCTGGCTTGAGTCACAGACAGGTGGGACCGGTCAACAGCCACGTCAGCAAGGTCAAAGCTGACGTGTGGATCCCTCTGGGTTATAAACTAATCTAAACAGAACATTAGTCTAACCTAACAGTCACATGGGCACACATGTCAGTGTCACTAGGAGTGGTCATTAGTCCTAATCAAATTGCCTGACCGGCGGGGCCCACCGGTCAGTGGCTCAGGCGGCGGAGTTCGTCGCCGGCGACCTCTGGTCGCGGCGGAGTCCGCGCTATGGCCCACGGGAGCAGCGGCTGAGGACACTAGGGGGAAGCCGAGGCTCTCGTGCATCGAGGGGGGGCGACGGAGCTCGTCGGGACAGAGCTCGCGGCGGCGCCGGAGTTCGGTCTGCGGCGGAAACGGCGTTGCAGGGCACGGCAGGAGCAACCGGCGGCCGATTTCGACGCGCAGGGGTGCACTGAGTGCAGTGGTGAGTTCGAACACTGATGACCCACAACCATAAGGGATCTATTGCAGCGTTTTCGATAAGTAAGAGTGTCGAACCCAATGAGGAGCAGAAGGTATTGATAAGCGATTCTGAGCAAGAAATTACTGCAAGCACTGAAAGATAACTTTTTAGGTGTTTTCTCGATATAGGCAACAGGAAGGTAAAAGCAAGCAATGTAAAAGGCACTGAAAGTAACAAGTGGCCCAATCCTTTCTTAGCAAAGGAGAGGCCTAGCAACTGAACTTATAAAGACTAAAGCGTTCCTGAGGACACACGGGAGAGGTAGTCATGTGCTTTCACCATATTCCGTATCGATACTATGTTATGTGTTGATAAGTGTTGAGTGGGTGGATCTATGCTAGTACACTCTCTAGACTAAGATGAGTGCACTCTTATGATTAAACACCTTGCAAGCATCCGCAAATACAAGATAGAATTTAAGGCAAAAGCCTAACCATAGCAATACGATCGAGGATCCATTATTCCCTTATGCAAAAGCGTGCGAACTGGGGTTCAGGTTTCTGTCACTCCGGTAACCCACCATAAGCATTCTTTATACACAATGTATTCTCCTAGGTCCTTAATAAGGCGAAGTGTTGGTTGTTCGACTCACACAACAACACTAGTAGAATGACACGCAACTTAAGTATCAAACAACACATATTACTTCAACAGCATATGACTACTAACAACAAGACTTTCCCCATGTCCTCAAGAACTAAGGTAACTACTCACGAGACATAAAAGAGATCATGATTAGTGGGTATAAATAGGTGATAAACAATCTGGACATAATAATATTTCTCAAACAAAACTCAATAGCATTCACCACAAAGTAGTAATCAACACCGATGGAGTAGAGAGGATAGGCAGTACGAGTTACAACACAAGTTGCGATTGTAAGATGAGATTTGGATGAAGATGGAGATGGTGCTGGTGTTGGGGATGATGTTGATGATGATCTCGATGATGCCCGTGACGATGGTGATGACGATGGCGACGATCTCCCCTTCCGGGAGGTGATCTCCCCGGCGGAATCTGCCCGCCGGAGATGGCTTTTTCTTCTTTGTAGGTTTCCGCCACGGAGCGGCGGCGGAACTCCGTAAAACTTCCCGTCCCTAGGGTTTTTGGATAACGGAGAGCATATATGCAAAAGGGGGCGGCCAGAGGTGGGCAAGGGGCTCCAGGCGCCCCCCCGGCGTGGCCAGGGGGGGAGGGGCGCGTCCCCAGGGCGCCTGGGCACCCTGTGGCCCCCCTCTGGTTGCCCTTTCGCGTGCCTTCGTGATCCGTCTGAAAAATATCTCCCATCAATTTTCAGGTAATTTGGAGGTATTCTTCTTCAGCAACTCATCGTCCACTTTTTACAGCTGAATCCTGCATCTGCTGCTTCGGCATCGGTAAGTTTGCAAACTGTGTAAAATAGACCAAAACAACATAAGAACATCACCGTAACGTGAAATATATCAATGTATAAGGATAAATTATGATACAAAATAGTGATGCATTTTGGACGTATCAAACACGAGCGGCGGTGGCTAGAACGACGGCGGCGACATGGCCGGCGGCGAGGGGTTCTCGGGCTCAGTGAATGGAGTGGTTCGGGGTCGAGATCGACAGAGGGGAGAGAGGGAAACGACGGAGGAGCTCACAGGGGGTCGGTCGGAGGTCTCAGCGGGCTCGGCGGAGGTCGGACGGTGTCGGAATCCCGACGGCGATCTCCTATGGCCGAGGAAGAAGATGAGGTCGATGGCGGCGCTCCAGGGGCTCTTGGCATCGGGCGGCTTGGCGAAGAGCTCCAGCGCGAGGAGACGGAGCTTGTGGGTAGCTCCAGGGGGCGAGGAAGATGCGGTGGTCATGGCAACGACGAGAGGCGGCGACGAGCGCGCTCGGGATGGGAAGGAGAGCGGGATGGAGGAGGGGAACAAGGGCGAGAGTGAGCGGGTCAGGTTCGGGGACGTGCGTGGCGTCGTCCAGACGCGTCGGGGCAGCGGCGGGAAGCAGGAGGTGGCGGGGTGCGTGCCGGCGCGCGGCGAGCACACGTGCTCGTCCTCCTGGCAGAGGAGGAAGACGATATGCAAGGGGGTGGGCTGGGCCTAGCAGGCCGGCTGTCTACTGGGCTTCTAGTGGGATGCTGGGCAAGCCAGGTAAAACTCTCTCTCTGCTTTTAATTAATTATGTTTTCTATTTTTCTGCATCTTTGTGGCTTTATTAAAAAGAGCTAGGCACTTTTCAGAAATCACCAAACTGCTCATTCCCATTGTTTAGGATATAAACAACATGGAACATTTCAGTTTAGGATTTTTTGGACATTTAAAATAATTAGTAGCATTTAAATGCCCAAATGCAAATAGCATATGATTTAATTCAAAAATCCAGAATGGTCCTACAAATATGTGCAACATTTTTGGCAGAGGTTTTTAACCAATCCAAAAATGTTGAACTTTTCTAAAGGGCATTTTGGGTTCATTGAAAAAGATTATAATTTGAACCTAGTTGAGTTCACATGGTGCTAGGGTTTTAACAACCCCATTTCAAGTTTCTGAGAAAATTAAACATGATGCAACAGACAAGTGTTGGCCTAGTGCAAGGTGAAGCTAGGGATGTGAAAACTCACCCCCACTAAACAAGAATCTCGTCCCGAGATTCAGGACGTGAGGTAAGAAGACAGAGGGGACACAAGCTAACACAATCTTCGTGATCCAACTGTCCTTCATATGAATGTTGATTGCTTGCATCATGTTGATCTTGACATCCTTGCTTTCGAGGTCTTTGTCCAACACGATGACGACGAAAGAAACTCTAAAAAATTGATCTTCTAAAAGATCGAGCAACTCAACATCAACTCATGGAGTGAGACGTTGAAACATCTCTTGAGCTGAGACACCGAACACACATCCAGAGGGATGGAGTGAAACAAATGATGAAGGTTCACTTGGTAGGAAATAATTCCACACTTAAAGAAGATGGTGATAGATGTCACCAGACGGGGCACCTTAGAGAAGGTGACTCATAGGATTATCCCCTTAAGTGGCAAAAAGAATTACTTTTGATATAGAGATCATTGAAATTCTCTATACCAGCCTAAGGCAATTCACAATAAATCATTGGAAAAGGTCGGAAAGGAGGGCATACTCACACTAGGATGGATGATGTGGACTACCTTGTTGAAAACAACACAATGGGTGATTTTTGCTTATCATCGGAAATGGAGGGACCCATGGTAGGACCACTTCTGAAGATGATCATGAGCACCAAGTGCTGAGAAGGGCACGCATGGTAATGGCACAATGGTGGTGCTGGCTGGGAACAAAATGCAATTGTTGGGAATGTTCCAACCATCATATCTGCCTGAGATTCAGATCCGATTGGTGACACGATATCCCAGACTACATGTCCGGAAAGGAAAATTTGCAACACAAATCGACGAGATGACGTTGCGAGATTCTCGGGAAATGAACTACGATAGCAAGCTCCAAAACATGAGCTGGTTCTGCTACATACATGTGAAAACGTTGTCCAAGACAAACATGATCACATAGAAGTCTTACAACAAAACACTACCGAGTTCTGGTTAGGAACCATCGTCTAGGATATCGGAGTCCTTGTATAAGTACGGATCTTAAGAAGGAACTTCTTCTCCTAGAACAAATCAATCAGTGGCGTGTTGTGCTAGGGATACATATAGAACGAAGGTTGCAAGTCTCCACACCACAGGATACTTCGCACGTATGCATGACTGACTTGGGATGATTCCAAAGGAAGCAAAACAACTTTCTCGAATTCACGACGGCAACTTACATCGAGTGCGCATGAATTAAAGGAAGTCACTTCTTCCATACGAACATGTGCTTCATGAACGGGACATGAAGATAATGCTTATAAAAGTTTCCAACACTAGCTGGATGATCAACACGAATCATAGAGGAGATAAAAATGTTGCTGATGGGCTCAACAACAATTCATCCAGGTTTCCATATAAATGGAATTCCACAATTATGTGAGCGAAATGATAGCATTGGTCAGATCCAAGAATATAATGGTGTATGCTCGAGGAAACAACCACGAGTAAGACAACATTACGGATATCGTTGGTTCTGATTTGACTTGACGATAGCCCACACTCAAATCAAAGTTTTGACAAGACAATATATACAACAACCGATCATGAGGATCAACCGAGGAAAATATCATCTTTCTTCAACACACACACGAAAGATATCCCTTTAGCATGAACTATGTTAGATCAAGCTTTTATCTTCCAACTCTCCGAGTTTTTGTTTAGCTTAACCAACTAGCTCGGGATATCCAACACAGATTCTTGGAGATGAGGTGGTTTATAAGTAAACCAACTTGATCACAAGCTCAACAGAATGGTCAAGGAACAACATGGTAATACTTCCGAGAAGATATTCGGAAAATCACGAACCACCGATATGCTATGAAGCTCGAGAACAATCCTGCTTTTCAGGGCAAGACGATGTGATAAAAGAGCGAGAGATTGACACAATCCTAACTCATTGATCGAAGAGTGCACCAGAAAAATGGACTAGGTAGCACGATCAATATTAGAATGATGATTCAGTAACCAGCACGCTAAGAATGAGATTATTGTCCATTAACTACCAAGCAACGGAGTTGCAGGAGTATTGATTTCACACATCGCAATTCATTTGTCGGTATTCCGGTTATAATAACACGGAGACTGAGGAATGAACAATGATGGCGAGAAGCACTATATCAAGAGTTCATGGGGGGTGGTGCGATTCCCATGACATTCTTGACATAAAAGAGGGTAACACTCCAAGGTAGAACAGAGCAAAAGCTGGGTTGGCATTTTGATCTGCAGAATACATCTACTTTGAACCAATCCTAGAAATGGATGAGGTTCCGGAGTCTGTTTCTCCTAACCATTCCGGGATAGAAAGGCTTGACGGACCACAAAAGTAAAAGGCATCGATGAACACGAATGCACAACTACTCTTGACTATCAACTGATAGACGGGGGTCATAATACAACTAAAGAGGGACAACCCAAAGAAACATATAACTTTCTGAGTTGTGGATGCATAGATTAGCATGTCCAACTTTCAACATATTTCTTTCGGATAATCCATGCAGAAAGGTAGGACTAGCAGAGTCACAACATAGAATCGAGAACTCCTCAAGAGCACTCTTATTGTGATCTTTTGGTTTAGAAGAACTTCTGCCATGATGGTTCATGGTATTTGGAAGAATGATATACCACGGACCTCGAGGACTATCACAAGGTTACTAATATCCTAAAGGGACGAGCAAATACTACCAACATGAAGTAAGTAGAATGAATCTTGGGTTCAAGAACCCAAAAATAGAATGCCTACTAACTAAATGGCATCACGGGATGCTTTCGAGAATGATGGCCAGAATTCATCACACCGGGAATATAAAACATGGCTAGATTACTAGGTGACTCTCTAAAACACCTAGGGTCATAATAATAGTTCCAGCATATATGTCAAGGCAACGAAGTACCTCCACACACCAACTAGTGTGGTTAATCTGGCCTAAAAGGACACCGGAAACAGGGAGAAGGGATTTGCAAATGCATCAGACTATTAGAAACCTGGGATGACTCGGACACTATAACGGTTGTAAATGCCCAAAAAGATTTTGAGATCCAAGCAAAAAGGTAGCATAACCACTTAACATCATAATGTCAAGGTTCTGAGACCAACAGTTGAACACATAGAAGTAGTAGGAACTGAACTGAGGGTTAAATCCACCATTAACGTGAACCTCATAAATACAATGAGAATCCTAGTTTCTTTACCCCGGAGAAAAGAAGAGGGTGACTCAGATCAGAAGGTCATAAGGTACAGGAGTAAAAAGAGCCTTACGTTCCCTTCCACAATCAATTCCCTTATATAACTGAACAGTTTCTAGACACGACTTCGACCAGTTTGGCTTACTAATCCTACAAGCAATCAGGCTCTGATACCAAAGCTATCATGATCCCGATCCTAAGTCACACCGATCTAGCATGTAACACATCATATCACTTTTCGGCCTCACGCACGGTATCCCCACGGGTGCCACCTTACCTGGCCCGGGACCGTTTGTGCATTTTGGCTCATGTATATGATAGTGTTGCTAGCATCCATATAACAGAGAACCCGGGCCGACATGACTAGTTATAAACCAAAAGTGGCACTAAATTACAGAGATAGGCATACATGACCCAGCAACGAACATGTTGGTCATCAACGTATGAACCCAAGTTGTAGCAAGCTACAAGAACTTAAAGGAACAACGCGTGACATTTCCCCAAAGGGACAGACACAGGAACGAAGAAGGACACATGCCGACCAGCCTAAGTGTTCCGGAGCAGTAGAAAGCTACCAAGGCTCAGTGGAAGCACTAGGAGGCATTTCCCTGTAAGATAGGCTACCAAGGGTAAACAACTAGGTGTCGGATCCCACACATAGCAATACACATTACACGTACGCATAACATGCAAGTATGTGCTGCACAACATGGCATCACAACATAACTCAACAACTCAAATAGATAAAGGCCCAGAAGAGCCAACATAGCATTTATTACAAGCAGTGGGTCTCATGACCCAACATACAGAGCATACAGGCAACGGAAGCATAACATGTCTGAGTACAGACAACTACAAAAGAAAAAGGCTGAGAAGCCTGACTATCTACAAGACCTGTCGTGGATTTAGCACGGCAGATGTCCTAGCAAAAGGACTTAGTCATGAGGCCATCGCTACGGGTTAGCTTAAAGGGGTTAAAGCGGACGAAGGACACAGGGATTTTATACTAGTTCGGCCCCTTCGATGAAGGTAAAAGCCTACGTCTAGTTTGGTGTAGTGTTGCTTCGGCTTCGATGACCAGGGAGCGAATCCGCTTTTCCTATGTCTCAAGCTGTTGTTCTCTGTTTCGAACCATCGCCGGGTCGTCCCTTTATATAAGAGGTGACGCCCGGTCCAGTTTACAGAGTCCCGAGGCCGGCTCATAAACGTGTCCGCCTCAGTCTCTGCTCTTTCTATCTTACATCCCAAGTTACATAGTATGATGGTTTACAAATCATGGGCCCTAACGTATGGGCTCTAAGCCTCTTGGGCTACAATCTTTTACTTCATACTCCGTTGGGCTTCTGATAATATAATCTTGATAACTTAAACCAGACCCTCCTGTCCGGTTTATACCTGGTAGTAATATCCCTGACATTAGGCCCCAGATTGATTTGAACCTGTTCATGTCAATCTCCAAAGTCTTGTACAACTTTTCCTTTCTGCAGCTTCAGTATGCTTGGTAAACCTGCATGACGTCATCCCCTCGAGTCGCTTTAAACCGTCGTGACGTCATCCGCGCATTCAATGCCTGCACCTGTTTTTTACCTTCACTTATTAAAGCTCCGAAGATCGAGGCGATAGCACCATCCATATCCGATTTTTGGTCTCCTTGATTCCCGTGCTTGCCGTTTTATCTCCTCAGCCTATAAATAGGGCCGAGGGCCATCTCTTTATTCCCCTTCGCTTTCTTCTTCCTCTGACCTCCAGCGCTCAAGCTCCGCCGCCGTTCTTCGAAATCGTCGTCTTCACCAAGCCCGGCCGCTGCATCAACCTGAGTGCGTCCAGAGATTCGTCGCCGTCCCTACACTTCTGCTGCCTCAGGTACGTTCATTCCTTCTTCCCTGTAGATCTTAGTTCTAGGGTTCCTCGGGAGCTCGCCCATGAACCCTTGTTCTTCGCAGTTCATCATCATAGGCAGTTCTTAGCTGTAGACGTAAAACGTTTAGATCGTCCTTTGTATGCATAACTCCGCTCCGTTTTTACAATCTTAGTTCCCCCAATAGTGCTAGCTAGATTGGATCTGTAAAGAACCTTCGCTGCCTCTGACGAATATAACCTTAATTATCTTGAGTTTTCCGCATGCTATAGATCCATATTTTGCTGCTGCTAGTGTTTAAAGTTGTTTCCCACACTTTAGATCTGCGTCTTATTTGCCTATGTCGACGGTTCAACCTTGAATCTGCATCTCACATGCCCGTGCCGACGGTTTAGCTTTAGATCTACACCTCACCTGCCTGTATTTGGCGGATTAACTTTTTCCTACCAAGCTTCATAATCCGGTAGCTGTTTCATTCATAGTTGTTCCGGATCAGTAGATACCATTAGTCCCCTGCTTAAACCGTCAATTAGATCAATGCCTTCATAGAACATGCCGGTTTATATCTAGTGGAACGTAAACTGGATCTTGTATTGTGTTTTTCAGCGTTCTCCCTTTGAAAAAGGATGACTTCCGCAGCTAAGCAGTTCGTCGCTTGCAACTGGGTCCCATCCCGGATCACCGAGGATGACTTGGAAAAAATGGCCTCAATTGGCGCTTTAGGCCCCAAGGAGGTTCTGCACTAGAGGGCTCCTGGGAAAGAGTGCCCTCCTCAGCCTAAAAAAGGAGAAGTTATAGTCTTTTTTGATCACCTGGCCCGGGGCTTTAACCCTCAAGGGTCAAAAAATTTCCGCGACGTATTAGCAGATTTCCAGCTCCACCCCCAAGACATATGTCCCAATTCCATATCAAACATTTGCAATTTTCAAGTCTGCTCAGAAGCCTATCTGCAAGAAGAACCATCTGTAGAGTTATTCTGGGATTTCTTCCATCTTAATCGCCGGACTGAATTCCATGACGGACCCAATACTGAACTTGGTGGAATGAGCATCCAGAAGAGAAAAGATGTTAGTTTTCCTCATGCCACTCTTCATAGCCATCCCAAGGAGTGGAATCAGACTTGGTTCTACTGCATCGATACTTCACCAGAGGGAGAGAATCCACTGCCGGGTTACCGCCGTTATCTTCTGACAACGGATCACCCCTTCCCGCAGCGTCTGAGTGCTCAAGACCGGGCTCGATATGCCCCCCAACTTTCCAAACTCAGGGCTTTTGTAGCCAACGGTTTAACCGGTGTTGACTTTGTCCGTTGCTGGCTCGCTTGGAGCATTCTCCCGTTAAGCCGGCGCTCCGGCTTAATGTGCGAGTATACTTGTAATCCAAAGGACCCTCAGCGTCACACGGATATGGTGCTTCCCGACAATGAAGTTACCGAGTCTGCTAAGAAGATGTTGAATATTCCTCTGGAGGAGTGCAGTCGAACCGGTTAGCACCCTTCTGCGTGAACAATAAACCGCCATCGGTAAGATTCTTCTGTCCCCTTTCTCTTTGTTATAATCCGTCCATTTTACTTGTCTTCAACATACTTTTAATCCTTTACACAGGCCAATGATCCCTTCTGGAAGCAGAAAGCCCAGGAAAAACCGGCGAAGCCATCTCGCAAAAAGAGTCTGGCCGTGAAGAAGCATAAGAGGAGACCTGCCGCTGCTTCTGGTTCAAACGCTGAAGAAGATGATCCGGCTTCTGAGGTATTGCTTGATTCTTATGTCTTTAAACTTTCCCTTGTCTGTATTTATATTAACAATGACCTTTCCCAAGATCCGGCAGAAGGGAGTAAAGCAGATGAGGTTGAGGTAATCTCTCTTTCCTCTGATTCAGAACCATTACCACTCAAAATTCGTCGGGTAGCCCGCAAATATCCATTTTCTCACCCTTATGCTCAACTGGATCCCCATTTTCTTTTGAAGAAGCAGCAACATGAGGCCTGCCGGACCACACGCCACAGTGGTCACGTGGTCGAATTAACCGGATTAACCCACACTTCGGCTCAAAGATGCCGCTCAGAGGTTTTGCTTACTCCAACCATTCTTCATCCAAAAGCAGGTCTTATTCATAAACCTCTTAAACCGTTTGATCCAAACTATCAGGAAATCCTCTATCTTCTTCTGGCGCGTCAACTGCCACCCAAGTCCCGGTGCTCAAGACCGTTCATGGGTAAGCCATCTTTCAGTATGTCCGGTTTATCTTTCCTTTTTGACTTGTGATTTTCATTATTCCTTTAATCTTTTCAGTATGCCCAAGCCTAGCAAGAAGGCAAAGTTGAATAAACCGGCGGTCGAAAACACCACCGCTGAACCGACAGAAGATCCTGAAGCTGCCATTCCTATGGAAGAAAACACCGAAGTTCCACATGATGATCCTTATCCTATGGATCAAGAAGATCTTGCTACTCCGGGGGGTGAAGCCATGGAAAATGCTGCTGAACCGGCCAGCCCTGTCCGGGTTAGTCCTCCCCAGGCTAGTCTGGATCCTGTTAGTCCGGTGTAGACCAATCCCGCTGCTGCCGCTGATCCCCCAGTCCAACTGCTGCCTCGACAGATGATGTCAAAATCACTGGGATAGGCTTTACTGCTCCCGCGGAGCCTGTCATCTTGGCCAGACACACTGCCAAGGAAGAAGTTCTTCAGAAGGACAAGGGCAAGTGGAGCACTGATCTATCTAGTTACGCCCAACTCAGTGCCCAAGAACTTCATTCTGGGTACCTGAACCGTCTCTTCACCAGCCGTGACCATGAGGCCGGTTTGGTGAATTTGATGAAAGACAGATATGAGGTAACTTATTTTCCTTTGCTCTTCATTTCTGCTTGTATCTTGTAGCTGTACCTTTAGTCCATTGTAGCCCCCAAGTGCCGGTTTGGCCTTTAGGGTAAACCGGGATTTTGATAGATCAACTGTAATATTTCGATTTGCACATGTAGCCCCCAAGGGCCGGTTTACTCCATTGTGGGTGAACCGGGACTTCTCTTATGTTTGAGAATGACATTACATTAACCCCCAAGTGTCAAGGACATAACTTGTTATGTGTTTGGGACTTGTCTGAAAAAGTTGCTTTCTTTCACTTCAATTGTACATTAGCCCCCAAGTGTCAAGTGCATAACTTGTTATGTGCTTGGGACTTGTCTGAAAGGATTGCTGTAGATATCTAACATATTTTATCCTTGGCAGACTGATTTGAACCGGAGGGCCATTGAAATTACTGAGCTCGGGAATAGCCTATCCTTCCAAGAGACTGCTTCGACTAAAGCCAAGGAGGAACTTACCCTTGCTTTAGCAAGTATGGAGAAGCTCAAGAAAGGTTTTGAAGCGGAGCGGTCCACTTCGGAGGTACATAAGGCTGCTTTAGAGAAAAGGGCCAAGGATGCTGAGGCTGCTCTTAATCCGATGACGGAGGAGTTATCCGGATTAAGGCAGCATATAGACGATATGACATCTGTTATCTTCGGTAAGCACTTGCTGTCTGTGGGGACCCCCACTTAAGAGTCGAGATCGCTGAATGCACGTGTACAGTGATCCCAGAGATCAATGCTCACTGAACACACAGAAGCTGAATAACAAGAGTCTTACATCCATACATACCGTCTTACACAAATTATGGCCATTATGGCCAAGTCTTACATAGATAAAGCCTCAAGGGTTGAATAGCAAATAACTCGAATAGCGGAAGTCTTCGAAGATAAGTAGAACCCATGCCATCTGCCTTAACCCTACAGGCATTCTGACTGGGATAGCGTCCTAGTTCGCATGTTCGTCTCCATAGAATTCTTCCTCAAATTCCTGCTCCTCCATGCCTGGCCAATTAAATAACCAGTGGCAGGCCAATGAGTTCTTTGAATGTACTCGCAAGCAACCCATGATTTGGTTCAAGGTAATAATGCATTTATACAACAATGAGCAATCTAGCCACAGGCTAGAATAAATATTCTACCTTCAAATATATGCATCAATAAATTTAGGTAACCTCGAAGACAGGTTACCGATATCAACATGAATAGGATTCAACTCAACGAGTCAAGTCACCACCTTGACTCAACACATACACATACTTTCACCGATATAGTAAATTCTGGACATAGTTTAAGTAGCACCACCCAACTGTCCATGACCGTGGACACGGCTATTCGAATAGTTTTACACTCTGCAGAGGTTGCGCACTTTACCCACAAGATCCAGGAAGCTTTCGTGTCACCCACAATCCCACAGTACCTCAAGTACTCGGGGGAAGCACCCGGTCATTATCTTTCCCTAGACGACACTAACATAGGGTCCACTCGTTGGTGCACAGCCCTCGAGTACAAACAATAGATCATGGGACTTGCCCTATTTTCAAGGTCGCGCGTACACGAAGGGACCAACGGTGTGTCCGGTGCCCTGTAAAAAATAGTCATGGTCGTCTATCCAAGCACGACCCCGTCCCGGGAAAGACCTCAAGTCTTCCCCGTCACTAGTAATGTGGGCACCATGCTAGTATCGGCCTAAGTAATCAATAATGCCCCGTCCCATAAGGGGTAGAGTGGTTGCACATGTTTGGTTGGGACGGTAGTCACACATAAATCTAATCCATCATTTCACCCACACACAAGATCTTTATCGGCACATCACTTTTTCCTCAAGTGATGGCCTAACTCAACATCACCCTCGGGCATTAGGGGCACCCGATGGAGTTTTTGAAAAGAATGCAACCACGAAGGTTTCATGACACACATGCATCACTAAGCATCACTACTAATCATTTGCATTGCATCTGGCACATAGCAAGATCATGAGTAAAGCATGCATCATGTGTTGGTTCTCAACTAGGTCACCACCGTCACTCTTATCATCATGCATTCGGAAATAAATGGGTTCCGAAGAACACAAGGGTATCATGGTCAAAGGGCTGCTTGCCTGGAATGGCTTGGTCTTCAAAGTCTTCAAATCCTTCCCCTCCTTCTTCTTCAGCAACCTCGTCAAATACGGTATCTAATCTTCGCAATAAACAACGGGAAAATAAGACCACAATAAAAACAGAAAAATCAAAGTGCTCAGAAAAATGTCAACTTATTTTTATTAAATACTAGATGGAAAACTAAGATGGAAAAAATTCTTAGTTTGAGTTTTGGAGTGGCAGAATGGGGTACACGAATATTTGAACAGAAGTTTTAATGTTCAAATATGAATTTAAATTTGAACAGAACAGAAAAGGTCCATGGACATGTGTGAAAGTGACATCATTAAATAGGTAGGATTTTTACAAGTTTTTAGGAACTGGAATTAATTCATTTGGATATATATTTAATTCTGTGGAATTATTTGAAAATCCACAGAAAAGAAAAATGAAAAAGGGCTCTGTGCCATTGGGCCAGAACGGCCACAGTGCAACAGCCCAGGGCGAAAACAGCCCACCGCACGGCGCCAACGCGCGCTAGGGTTTTTCAAACCTGACGGGCGGGGCCCGGCGTCAGTGAGAGGAGAGAGGAGCGAGGGCGAGGTGAGGATGACAGGCGGGCCCGCCTGTCATACCTAACCCTCAGGCAGAGAGCCGGCTAGCTCACCGGCGACGTTTCTGGGCACGGCGGGGCGAGCTAAGGGCAGGGATGGACTCAGCAAGATGTCGCCGTTCTGGTGGTGGTGGTGTGGGTCGCCGGAGGGGCTTGGTTCGCCGATGGCGAGGTCACGCGGCGGAGGAGCTTCGGGTGGATGCTGCTCCGGTCGATTCCGGCAGCTGCAGAGAGGGGAAAGAGGGGGAATAGAGTCAGTGCGGTGCTGTGGTGCTATATCAAGTGAGAGGAGAGGCTGGGGCGGCCTGTACCGAGCAGGCGACGGGGAGCCTCCGCGGCGGAGCTCGAGCTCGATCTCGAGTTCGGGCTGGTCTGGAGTGGGGCCAGTGGCTCTGGGGGAAGATTGAGAAAGGGAGAGTGCGACTGGTGAGGAGAGGAGGGGCTCGGGGGGGCTATTTATAGGCGAACGGCGAGGTGCCGTGGACCTGTGCGCCGGCAAGCCTCTGCTCGTTGCCACAGGGCACGGGAGGCGCTTGGGAAGTGTCTGCGGGGTAGCTGGACGAGGTCCAGGGCATAGGAGAGGAAGAGAGGGAGCGGGGGAAGCTTCTGGTGCTGCGCGCGTGTGAAGCCGACGACTGGAGCTCGCGGGCGGCCGGCGCGCGTGCGAGGACGTCCACTGCAGGGAGAAGGAGGAGGGGGACAGCGCCGGGGGGCGTTGCGGACGCCGAGGCGCATCGAACGGCGCGAGGAGGAAGCACGAGGTGGTCGGGGGCGACGGATTGGGCGAGGCTACAGTGCGGGTGCGCACTGTAGCGCGCTCTGGAGCATGCCTTCGGCATGCCACGGCATGCCGTTGGCTAGCTAGGCGCGTCCGCCGTGTCTCGGGGGTCCAGCATGGAGTAAACAATCTGGCTGTGACCTTGGATGCCTTGGTTGTCCAGTGAGAGAGGAGGGAAGCTGGGAGATGGTAAGAACTGGGCTGTCCAGCAAGGTAAATTGGGTTTTTCACCCTTCAATCATTGAGCTCTGGTCCTGGGGAAGTTACTGGGGGTAGAAGGTGACTAGGTGAGGTTGTGGTAGAAAGTTGAAGCAAAAGTAAATAGTAAAAGAGGTCAAAACAGTGGTTTTGGTAAAATGGCAGAAGGTGTTTGATTAAGTTTTGAGCAAGCAAATGATCTCCACTGGCCATGACACTTAACATGATTAAATGGCATATGGAAATAGGGTGTTTCACCAAATTTGGGCTTGTTTGAAGAAACTTGCCAATGTAACATTGGTGAACCCTAGAAATCAACAGAAATGGTTTCACCATGTTTAAGTCAAGCTAATCATCTCCCCTTGATGCACCACTTGGTGTAGTGTCATCATTTGGGGTTATCATCATGCCCACAAAGTTTGAAGCCCCAGGTAAAAAGTTGGTAATATAAAGTTGTTCAAATTTGAATTTGAACAGAAATGGTTTTGGGGTACTCTGATCAAGTTACCCTTCTCCAAAGCTTGTGCCATTTGGTCTAGATGCCTTATTAGACCATTCTAGCATGTGCACCAAGTTTGAGAGCATTTGGACAAGTTTGGCAATGTAAAGTTGCTCAAACTTCAGATATGGACAAAATGGTTTTAAGGGGTTTTGATGATGTTTTCTTGCTTCCCAAGGCATGGGGTTTGGCAAGATCATCAAATATGTCATATATGACATGATAGAATTTCCCTGGAATTTTTAGAGAATATTTCCTTTGTAAATATTTCAAAAGCTTGAAATATCCAGAAAGGGTTTCTAAGGGATTAGCCCATTATTTTGAACATGACCAAGTGCTGAAACTCTTATATATGGACAATATATGTCCTATGAGTCTCCCTGAATTTTGGCAAATATTTTTGAAATAATGAAATAATTTTTCCCTATTAAAGACCATTTCTGGCCTTAAGAAAAAGCCTTTAAATAAAATTATACTTTTGTGGTTTCTAGGAGTCCTATAACCAGTAGGTCTCAAATATACTTTTTGAAATAATTTCCTCACCCTAAATCAAGCACTTCCAGTTCAACCTCAATTCAGGGGTTTTTGGAATACTAATTTTTGGAAATACATCTTGGCCAAATTAATTTTATAAGAAAATACTATACTGCTATAAACACTTGGTATGATCATTGGGCAGAAGTTTTGGGTAAGGAGATGAATTCTACAAGAGGTAGTAGTTGACTTTAATGAGCACTTGAAAAACACAGGAAGAAAAACGCAATTCAAATAAAAGCCAAATGATGCCAAAAAAAATTGCTGGTCCAAATTTTCATGCTTTATTGATGGAAATGACATGTTACAAAATGCAGGGTGTGACAGACCTACCCCCCTTACAAGAATCTCGTACCTGAGATTCCTAAACTAGGTCTTAAAAGAGATCGGGATACTCGGATCTAAGATAGTCTTCACGTTCCCAGGTTGCTTCTGCTTCCGTGTGGTTGCTCCACTGGACCTTGAAGTACTTGATGGTGCGGCTTCTCGTCCGCCGTTCTGCTTCATCCAGAATGCGAATGGGCTTCTCGTGGTAGGTCAAATCAGGCTGGAGATCAATGGCTTGGTGATCAACATCCTTGTAGAGATCAGGCTTGTTCGGAACTTGGAGACATTTCCGGAGTTGTGACACGTGGAATACGTTGTGCACATCGGATAGCTCAGGTGGTAGTTCCAACTGGTAAGCCACTTCTCCTCGTCGTGCAGTGATCTCGAAGGGTCCAATGAACCTCGGTGCGAGCTTCCCCTTGACGTGGAAACGCTTGGTTCCCTTTAGAGGAGTTACCCGCAGATACATATGATCCCCGACATGGAAGCTCATATCCCGGCGGTGAGTGTCAGCATAGCTCTTCTGCCTTGACTTGGCTGCCTTCAAACACTCTCTGACTAGTTGGACTTGCTCTTCTGCTTCGCGGAGAATATTCGGTCCAAAGAATAGCCCTTCTCTAGTCTCTGACCAGTTGAGGGGTGTGCGACATCTGCGTCCGTACAACACCTCAAATGGTGCCATCTGAAGGCTTGACTGATAACCGTTGTTATAGGAGAACTCGGCAAAAGGGAGGCAATCTTCCCACTTGGCTCCATATGCCAAGACACAGGCTCGGAGCATGTCCTCGAGAATTTGATTAACTCGCTCTGTCTGACCTCCGGTCTGTGGGTGGAAAGTCGTGCTGAAAGACAACTTGGTTCCCAAGGCTTCTTGGAACTTCTTCCAGAACCTTGAGGTGAACTGGGTTCCTCGATCTGACATAATCTCCTTGGGAACGCCGTGAAGGCTTACGATTCTGTCGATGTAGAGAGCTACCAGCCGGTTGCCATCGTAAGTGGTCTTGACAGGAATGAAATGGGCCACTTTGGTCAAATGGTCGACTATGACCAAGATGGATTCATGTCCTCTATTCGACCTTGGTAATCCAGTGATGAAGTCCATTCCGACTTTATCCCACTTCCACTCAGGAACCTTGAGTGGTTGGAGCAATCTAGCGGGTCGCTGATATTCAGCCTTGACCCTTTGGCACACATCACACTTTGCAACATAGGTTGCAATCTCTCTTTTCATCCCGTGCCACCAGAATCTTTCCTTCATGACTTGATACATCTTGGTTCCTCCAGGGTGGATGGAGTACGGAGTGTCGTGTGCTTCTTGCAGGATCAGGTTCTTCAGCTCCATCTTGTTTGGTACGCAGATGCGGCCTTTGTACCGAACAATCCCGTGCTCATCCTCGGAGAATCCTGGGGCCTTGCCTAGCTTCATATTCTTCTTGATGCCTTCAATGCTTGCGTGCCCACCTTGCGCCTTCTTGACTTCATCCATCAGGGTTGGTTTGATTTCCAGATGATCCAGAAATCCAGGGGTGACCAATTCCAAACTGAATTGTTCGAGTTCCTTAAACAGGGCTGGCTGCCTCTTTTGAATTATGGCATTCAAGGAGCAAGCCTTTCTGCTTGAGGCATCAGCCACCATGTTAGCCTTCCGGGGTGATACTGAACACTGAGGTCATAGTCTTTGATGAGTTCCAACCATCTTCGTTACCTCATATTCAATTCCTTTTGGGTGAAAATGTACTTCAGACTTTTGTCGTCTGTGTATATCTCACACCGTTTCCCTAGGAGGTAATGCCACCATGTCTTCAAGGCATGAACCACTGCTGCTAACTCAAGATCGTGAGTAGCGTAGTTCTCTGCATGAGGTCGTAGCTGCCTGGAGAGGTAAGCTATGACTCGGCCTTCTTCCATTAGAACGCTTCCCAATCCGGTTTGAGAGGCATCACAATATATCACGAACTCCTTGTGGATATCAGGTGTTGCCAGAACTGGGGCGGTGGTCAATCTCTTCTTGAGATCTTGGAAGCTCTCTTCGCATTTTGGCGTCCACTCGAACTTCTTGTCCTTCTTGAGGAGTTGATTCATTGGCCGAGCAATGCTAGAGAATCCTTCCACGAATTTGCGGTAATAGCTCGCAAGTCCGAGGAAGCTTCTGACTTCCTTGACGATCGTTGGAGTTTGCCATTGGGTCACAGCTTCGATCTTCGCGGGATCAACTGACAATCCTTCTTCGGTCAAGACATGACCTAAGAATCCAACTTTATGCAGCCAGAACTCACACTTGCTGAATTTGGCGTATAGTTGGTGCTCCCGAAGCTTGTCTAGGACCATCCTCAAATGTTGCTCGTGCTCTTCCTCCGTCTTCGAGAAGACAAGAATGTCATCGATGAAGACAACAACAAACTTGTCCAAATATTCCATGAAGAGTTTATTCATGAGATACATGAAGTAAGCTGGGGCATTGGTTAACCCAAAGGACATGGCCGTGCACTCGTACAGGCCATATCTGGTTATGAATGCCGTCTTCGGAATATCTTGGGGTCTGATCTTCAATTGGTAGTACCCAGATCTAAGGTCGATCTTGGAGAACACCTTGGCTCTGCTGAGCTGATCAAACAGATCTTCAATCCTGGGAAGTGGATATTTGTTCTCGATTGTAACTTCATTGAGGGAACGGTAGTCAATGCATAAGCGGATGGTACCGTCCCTTTTTGCTACAAACAGAACAGGTGATCCCCAAGGGGAGGCACTTGGGCGGATAAATCCCTTCCTCAGCTGCTCTTCCAGTTGCTTCTTCAACTCGGCTAATTCTTCCGTCCCCATTCTATAAGGCTTCTTATAGATGGGTCCTGCCCTGGGCACGAGGTCGATGATGAACTCAATGTCACGGTCAGGGGGCATTCCCGG
Source organism: Secale cereale (assembly GCA_902687465.1). Taxonomy (NCBI): domain Eukaryota; kingdom Viridiplantae; phylum Streptophyta; class Magnoliopsida; order Poales; family Poaceae; genus Secale; species Secale cereale. Next base: position 164,083,057 of record LR738710.1, on the reverse strand, counting down.
TAGCTCATCTGGGAATACATCGGGATACTCGCAAACTACCGGTACTTGCTCTAGCACAACTTCACACAGACAGTTGACTTGAGCGGCTTGAGCGGAAGAGGAGTTGGGAGCAAACTTAACTTCGACTCCTTGGTCATTGGTCACTGTGACAGTCCGATTGGCACAGTCTAACTAGCCTTGGTGCTTGCTGAGCCAATTCATGCCTAGGATCACATCCAAGCCTTGTGATCTCAGGACGATAAGGTCTGCTAGGAAATCTGCCCCATTAATGGTAATACTGACTCCCTTACAGCCTATCTTGGCTCTCATCTCTGCTCCGGGGGTTTGTACCACCATGGGGTTGTTCAGGGGTGTAGGGGTCATGCCACTTTTTAATGCAAATCTTTGAGTGACAAATGAATGCGTGGCTCCAGAATCAAACAAGACAGTTGCAGGTGCTGAGTTGACAAGGAACGTACCCAGCACGACGTCCGGGTCTTCCTGGGCTTCTTCAGCAGTGACGTGATTCACACGCCCCTTCCCATGGTTAGGCGGGTTGCGAGGAGCTGGTTTCCTTGGTGGCATCCCGCGGCCTTGTCCTGGGTTCTGCGCATTGGGGCGCGGGGCATCAGGCTTCTTGTTGGGGCTCACCCTTGAGATGTGTCCTGACTGACCACATCCAAAGCAAGTGACTTGGTTTGAATTATTGATCTTGTTGCCGCCACTGTTATTGCGGTTCAATGCTGGCCTTGGGTTGGCATACTGCTGAGGCTGATAGTTGGTGCGAGGTGCAGGAGCTCTGGGTTGCTGATAGGTTGGCTTGACCGAGGCTGACTCCCACGGTCGAGGCTTCTGGTTGCTGGAACTTCCCTTGCTGACCATCTTGTGCTTGCGAGTGTCTTCCAGAGCACGCCGCTTGTCTTCAAGCATGAGTGCTTTGTTCACCAGGTCAGGGAAGGTTGGGCAGTTGCACACGACAAGCAAGTATTGTAGAGTCTGATTGAGGCCTTCCATGAAGCGCTCCCTTTTTGCAGCATCAGTGCTGACATCTTCAGGGGCATACCTTGACAGAACACTAAACTTCTGCATGTACTCCTTGACAGTGCCACTTCCTTGCTTCAGGGCTCGGAATTCATACTTTTTGATAGCCATGATTCCGGAAGGAATGTGGGCTTTGCGGAATTCTGCCTTGAAGTTGTCCCAAGTGATGTCTTGTCCAGCATGCATGACCTTGAATCCATCCCACCAAGCTCTAACAGTCCCCCCGAGGCAGTGGGCTGCATAAGCCACCTTCTCGCGGTCTTCGGTGCATCCGACTAGTTCAAGCAAGTCCTCAATGGTGCGGACCCAGCCGTCTGCATCCAGGGGTTCAGCAGTCTCGATGAAAGTTGGCGGTGCATGCTTCTTGAACTCTGCCAACGTGGAACGTCCATTGCCATTCCCCGCCGGCTTGCAGTTGTTGGTGACAGCTTGAGCAATCAACTGAAGGGCTGCGGTGTTGGCTTGGCGTTCCTCTCGGAAAGCTTGGAGAAGCTGAGCCATGTCCATGTTCGGAGGAGGTGGTGGTGGTGGAGCTTGGTCGTTCATTTGGTCGTGGCCGGCCTCTGATTGAGCGGATGCTCTGGCTTCAGGCTTCTTGGTAGAGGTACCAGTACGAGTTACAACAGGCATCCTATTGGAGCGGTAAAAGGTCTCATGATTTGGAAGAGGGAAAGTAATAAAGGTGGGTGCCTAGTAAGGGGGCGGGTGTGACACTAATCAAATCATGCAAGGGCCGAAAGGGCCAAACACATTCATTAAAATTTGAATGGGTGATGCAGTCGTTTACATATTCCCGAAGGGAGAATACGACATACATCCAAACACAACAAAAGCAAACACTAGATGGCTTCATATGAACCATACAAGGACTCGACTGCGCATAGGGGTTACACGACCTATCCTACCGTAGAGGTCACGAACTGGCATATCCGAGTTGCGAATAATGCCTAAGCGGCGGAATGCTCGGTCGCGTATTCTGGATCTTCTGGGTCCTTCTCCTTGTCTTCATCTGTCTGGGCCCCCTTGTCACTTGAGGGTGTGGGGGAGTGGAGGAGTTGGATGCGACGGTGTTTTGTCGGTGGTGCAGGGAAAAGCTTGCGATATTCCCTTGCCGTCATACGGCGTCGCCGGGGTGGTTCTTCATCCTTGGAAGACACTTCTCCTGAGGGCCTACCGCCTCGGTACGCGATAGCGGACTGTCCGGGAGGCGCACCTTCCTTCTTGATCCTATCTGTCTTCTCTTGTGCTCGACGAAGAAGTGCCTTGGTCTTGTGAAGTTCTTCTCGGAGCTTCATCCATTCTGAGGCCAAATCTTGTGCCAAGCTGTCGGCACATAGACTGAAGTAGGTCTGGAATCGAAGTGGGAGTCTTTCCTTCAGCGGAGGGGCTAGTGCGCTGCTTTCATCTTCTCCTTCCTTTCGATAAGGCAAGAAGCGGGTTGTCATCTTGGCTGCCATCTCCGGAAGAAGCTCGCGGAGACGGGTTAGTGCCTTGAGTGCAGCAGCCTCGACAGCGAGAGGTAGTGTTGCCATCTGGGGTCCCTCGAAGAACCAACTTGTGGGAGGATCGTTTGCCTTCACGATCACTTCCACATGGTACTCCACCTCAGTGTCGCTAACCCAATGCTCAAGGTAGGTGATGATGGGCGCTCGGTGAAACTAGCACTCCTGGAGGCTATCCTCGAGAAGCAAGGGAAACCCAGTGGTCAGGTGCTCTTTAGGTACAGCGGCCATCTACAAAGGGTGAATAGGAAAGGTTAATAAGCCGATAATATCTCAGGTTGGTAATGTTTAGAAAAGAATAGAAGTTCAGAAGGTTTTCGAAAAGGGGTCTCATCTAACTAACGCCCATGCTAACTAAGGCTTCCTACAGTCAGGATGGCTCTGATACGAGCTCTGTGGGGACCCCGACTTAAGAGTCGAGATCACAGAATGCACGTGTACAGTGATCCCAGAGATTAATGCTCACTGAACACACAGAAGCTGAATAACAAGAGTCTTACATCCATACATACCGTCTTACACAAATTATGGCCATTATGGCCAAGTCTTACATAGATAAAGCCTCAAGGGCTGAATAGCAAATAACTCGAATAGCGGAAGTCTTCGAAGATAAGTAGAACCCATGCCATCTGCCTTAACCCTACAGGCATTCTGACTGGGATAGCGTCCTAGTTCGCATGTTCGTCTCCATAGAATTCTTCCTCAAATTCCTGCTCCTCCATGCCTGGCCAATTAAATAACCAGTGGCAAGCCAATGAGTACTTTGAATGTACTCTCAAGCAACCCATGATTTGGTTCAAGGTAATAATGCATTTATACAACAATGAGCAATCTAGCTGCAAGCTAGAATAAATATTCTACCTTCAAATATATGCATCAATAAATTTAGGTAACCTTGAAGACAGGTTACCGATATCAACATGACTAGGATTCAACTCAATGAGTCAAGTCACCACCTTGACTCAACACAGACACATACTTTCACCGATATAATAAAATTCTGGACATAGTTTAAGTAGCACCACCCAACTGTCCATGACCGTGGACACGGCTATTCGAATAGTTTTACACTCTGCAGAGGTTGCACACTTTACCCACAAGATTCGGGAAGCTTTCGTGTCACCCACGATCCCGCAGTACCTCAAGTACTCGGGGAAGCACCCGGTCATTATCTTTCCCTAGACGACACTAACATAGGGTCCACTTGTTGGTGCACAGCCCTCGAGTACAAACAATAGATCAAGGGACTTGCCCTATTTTCAATGTCAAGCATACACGAAGGGACCAACGGTGTGTCCGGTGCCCTGTAAAAACAGTCATGGTCGTCTATCCAAGCACGACCCCGTCCCGGGAAAGACCTCAAGTCTTCCACGTCAGTAGTAATGTGGGCACCATGCTAGTATCGGCCTAAGTAATCAATAATGCCCCGTCCCATAAGGGGTAGAGTGGTTGCACATGTTTGGTTGGGACAGTAGTCACACATAAATCTAATCCATCATTTCACCCACACACAAGATCTTTATCAGCACATCACTTCTTCCTCAAATGATGGCCTAACTCAACATCACCCTCGGGCATTAGGGGCACCCGATGGGGTTTTTTGAAAAGAATGCAACCACGAAGGTTTCATGACACACATGCATCACTAAGCATCACTACTAATCATTTGCATTGCATCTGGCACATAGCAAGATCATGAGTAAAGCATGCATCATGTGGTGGTTCTCAACTAGGTCACCACCGTCACTCTTATCATCATGCATTCGGAAATAAATGGGTTCCGAAGAACACAAGGGTATCATGGTCAAAGGGCTGCTTGCCTGGATTTTCTTGGTCTTCAAAGTATTCAAATCCTTCCCCTCGTTCTTCTTCAGCAACCTCGTCAAATACGGTATCTAATCGTCGCAATAAACAACGGGAAAATAAGACCACAATAAAAATAGAAAAATCAAAGTGCTCAGAAAAATGTCAACTTATTTTTATTAAATACTAGAAGAAAACTAAGATGGAAAAAATTCTTAGTTTGAGTTTTGGAGTGGCAGAATGGGGTACATGAATATTCGAACAGAAGTTTTAATGTTCAAATATGAATTTAAATTTGAACAGAACATAAAAGGTCCATGGACATGTGTGAAAGTGACATAATTAAATAGGTTGGATTTTTACAAGTTTTTAGGAACTGGAATTAATTCATTTGGATATATATTTAATTATGTGGAATTATTTGAAAATCCACAGAAAACAAAAATGAATAAGGGCTCTATGCCACTGGGCCAGAACGGCCACAGTGCAACGGCCCAGGGCGAAAACAGCCCACCGCACGGCGCCAGCGCGCGCCAAGGTTTTTCAAACCTGACAGGCGGGGGCCGGCGTCACTTAGAGGAGAGAGGAGCGAGGGCGAGGGGAGGCTGACAGGCGGGCCCGCCTATCATCCCTAACCCTCAGGCAGAGAGCCGGCGAGCTCACCGGCGATGTTTCTGGGCATGGCGGGGCGAGCTAAGGGCAGGGATGGACTCAGCAAGATGTCGCCGTTCTGGTGGTGGTGGTGCGGGTCACCGGAGGGGCCTGGTTCGCCGGCGGTGAGGTCACGCGGCGGAGGAATTTTGGGTGGATGCTGCTCCGGTCGATTCCGGCAGCTGCAGAGAGGGGAAAGAGGGGGAATCGAGTCAGTGATGTGTTGTGGTGCTTGATCAAGTGAGAGGAGAGGCTGGGGCGACCTGTACCGAGCAGGCGACGGTGAGCCGCCGCGGCGGAGCTCGAGCTCGATCTCGTGCTCGGGCTGGTCTGGAGTGGGGCGAGTGGCTCTGGGGGAAGATTGAGAGAGGGAGAGTGCGACTAGTGAGGAGATGAGGGGCTCGGGGGGCCTATTTATAGGCGGAGGGCGAGGTGCCGTGGACCTGTGCGCCGGCGAGCCTCTGCTCGTTGCCACAGGGCACGGGAGGCGTTGGGGAAGTGTCTGCGGGGTTGCTGGACGAGGTCCAGGGCAGAGGAGAGGAAGAGAGGGAGCGGGGGAAGCTTCTGGTGCTGCGCGCGTGTGAAGCCGACGACTGGAGCTCGCGGGCGGGCGGCGCGCGTGCGATGACGTCCACTGGAGGGAGAAGGAGGAGGGGGACAGCGCCGGGGGCGTTGCGGACGCCAAGGCGCATCGAACGACGCGAGGGGGAAGCACGAGGTGGTTGGGGGCGACGGATTGGGCGAGGCTACAGTGCGGGTGCGCACTGTAGCGCGCTCTGGAGCGTGCCTTCTGCATGCCACGGCATGCTGTTGGCTAGCTAGGCGCATCTGCCGTGTCTGGGGGGTCCAGCATGGAGTAAACAATTTGGCTGTGGCCTTGGATGCCTTGGTTGTCCAGTGAGAGAGGAGGGAAGCTGGGAGATGGTAAGAACTTGGCTGTCCAGCAAGGTAAATTGGGGTTTTCACCCTTCAATCATTGAGCTCTGGTCCTGGGGACGTTACTGGGGGTAGAAGGTGACTAGGTGAGGCTGTGGTAGAAAGTTGAAGCAAAAGTAAATAGTAAAAGAGGTCAAAACAGTGGTTTTGGTAAAATGGCGGAAGGTGTTTGATTAAGTTTTGGGCAAGCAAATGATCTCCACTGGCCATGACACTTAACAGGATTAAATGCCATATGGAAATAGGGTGTTTCACCAAATTTGGGCTTGTTTGAAGAAACTTGCCAATGTAACTTTGGTGAACCCTAGAAATCAACAGAAATGGTTTCACCATGTTTAAGTCAAGCTAATCATCTCCCCTTGATGCACCACTTGGTGTAGTGTCATTATTTGGGGTTATGATCATGCCCACAAAAGTTTGAAGCCCCAGGTAAAAAGTTGGTATGTAAAGTTGTTCAAATTTGAATTTGAACAGAAATGGTTTTGGGGTACTCTGATCAAGTTACCCATCTCCAAAGCTTGTGCCATTTGGTCTAGATGCCTTATTAGACCATTCTAGCATGTGCACCAAGTTTGAGAGCATTTGGACAAGTTTGGCAATGTAAAGTTGCTCAAACTTCGGATATGGACAGAATGGTTTTGAGGGGTTTTGATGATGTTTTCTTGCTTCCCAAGGCATGGGGTTTGGCAAGATCATCAAATATGTCATATATGACATGATAGAATTTCCCTGGAATTTTTAGAGAATATTTCCTTTGTAAATATTTCAAAAGCTTGAAATATCTGGAAAGGGTTTCTGAGGGATTAGCACATTATTTTGAACATGACCAAGTGCTGAAACTCTTATATATGGACAATATATGTCCTATGAGTCTCCCTGAATTTTGGCAAATATTTTTGAAATAATTAAATAATTTTTCCCTATTAAAGACCATTTCTGGCCTTAAGAAAAAGCCTTTAAATAAAATAGGAAAATAACTTTTAAAATTATACTTTTGTAGTTTCTGGGAGTCCTATAACCACTAGGTCTCAAATATACTTTTTGAAATAATTTTCTCACCCTAAATCAAGCACTTGAAGTGCAACCTCAATTCAAGGGTTTTTGGAATACTAATTTTTGAAAATACATTTTGGCCAAATTAATTTTATAAGAAAATACTATACTGCTATAAACACTTGGTATGATCATTGGGCAGAAGTTTTGGGTAAGGAGATGAATTCTACAAGAGGTAGTAGTTGACATTAATGAGCACTTGAAAAACACAGGAAGAAAAACTCAATTCAAATAAAAGCCAAATGATGCCAAAAAAATTGTTGGTCCAAATTTTCATGCTTTATTGATGCAAATGACATGTTACAAAATGCAGGGTGTGACATTCTCATACGCTTTATTCTTGCTATCTTATTCTACTCCGGTTTAACTCAACACTTGTACACAGGGAGGCGCGTTACTCATCTCGGGGATGATGTGCGGAAGGAGCTGAAGGCTGCTTACACCTTGGTGGAACAACTCTATGCCGGCGCTCAGAGGGCCATCAGTGTTATTTCGCACAATAAACCAGCACGAACAACTATCCAAGGTACTCTGGAAAAACTATCCATCTTGCCTGCCCGTATTGTCGAGGTGAAGAAATCTTCTGCAAGAGCCGGCTCCCTCATGGCGTTAACCCGGGCCGAGGCATGGGTTCCTGACTTTGATCCGACGGAGGCCATGAATGGTTATCCCTGTATGAAAGAAGATGGGTCAGCTTTCTCCGCTGAAGATCTGCGTGCCTTAACCATAGACATGCGGCCTCTTGCCAGTAAGCTTGCCGACGAAGCGGACTTGTCAATGTATCATCCGGGTTATGATCTGGAGAATGTGCGGGTGGAGCGGCCGTCTTATGACATCGAAAATCTGATTCCACCCGTTCGTAAGCATACCTTCGCTCCTGACATTGAACCGTCAGAACTTATAAACGATGAAGTATATTTCCGCGCCCTTGCCAAGATTGATTGGAGCACCCCTGATTTCCAGCAGCTGCCAGAAGTCGTCGAAGACCCGGAACAAGCTGACCCTCAGTATTCACAATGAGCCAGAGCAGAATCTTAAACCGGTCCTGGTTTAGCCTTATCTGTTGAATACTTTGCGAGAAAACTGATATTCTTTTGGGCCTGCCAGTGCCTTGTAATAGAATAGTTGAGATACTGTCTTTGTCCCACTCTATCTTTCATGGAATTACTTTGTTTGGCACTTCCTAAATTATCTCCTGCTTGCAATGCTTTGACAGTTTATATTACCTATGTCTTCATAAACAATGCTAAAAATGTCCTAGCGGTTTATCACCAGACGGGTTATACTTCCCAAACACATGATCTAAGTAAATAACTTGAACCGTGTATAAAATAGAAACACGTGCCATACCTGCAATTAAGTGTATCTGCAAACCTTAATCCGGTAGGAACGATCCAAGGCGTGAGTGTTGATGACTCCCTTGGCTCTCTGTCGGCTTATTATGAAGGCCGATCCGGGTTACAATGAATGCCAGTTTAACTGTAAACTAGTACTGGTGTTTATAACCCACACTATAGCTCTGTAGATACAAATGTAGCGGCAATTTCATAGCCATCCACTCTTGAATCAATGGAATTGGTCGAAAAATCAATGACCATGAGGATAAAGATTTGAGAAAACATAAAAAAATGAAAAATAAAGTTTTTGGGCAAATAAGACCATGTAGTCGAGGCTTTTTACGAGCTGCCAGGCTCCAAATTCGAGGCTTTTTACGAGCTGCCAGGCTACTATCATTAACCATTTTACTAAAGCCTGTTAAGATGATCCGCAATCTTTAACCAAATCATCAATGTCAAATGCTACCAATGTTCAAAATCTCATAATGATTTTGGCTTGTGTAATCACTTGATGATCGTCAATTTAACGTGACCAAGTTCAGGGTCCCGAAGGATTGACTTGTGTTACGTTCGACGGGTCATACCAGGTTTTCCTGGACGACGCGATTTACTTGATGCAGGCAGGTTAATCCGGAGTTTTAGGTGTATACACCGGGTTTCCAGGCCGTGTTCACTACAAGAGTTTTCAACTCGCTGATGAACTTGCATCAGGAGCCCCCAGGTAGCGTGTGAGCATTGCTCGACGGGGCCTATATTAGAGTTGTGCTAGGCATCAAACCCTCTTTTCCCCCTCATCATCATGTGGAAATTGCCGAAGCAACCAGAGCAGTGCTCTTATGATGGTCTTGAGATGGCCGCCAGATTAAGAGGCCATGGGAAACTTCCTTGCCCGCGGAAGCCCCCATGTGATTCTTTTTTGTACAGAAAGGACGTCTGATTCCTTGACTTTATCAAGGGCGCCGGTTTAAGAGGCCATGGAAAACTTCCTTGCCCACGGAAGGCCCCATGTGATACTCTTGTGGAAAAGATGGTTGATACCCCGGTTTACCGGGGGCGCCGGATTATTCTATTAAAAATTATATATACATTGTACATAAAGCGGAGCCGATGGCACAAGTATAGTAGGGTCGAAGAAGAGCGATGTTCCACGGCCGTTTGGTCTCCTCCTCCGCTGTGCGTGAGTCCTTGTGTTCTCGAACGTCGATGAGGTAGTATGATCCGTTGTGCAGGTTCTTGCTGACCACAAAGGGTCCTTCCCAAGGTGGGGATAGCTTGTGCATATCCGTCTGGTCTTGGATGAGCCGGAGCACCAGATCTCCTTCCTGAAACATCCTGGTCTTAACCAGGCGACTATGGTACCGGCGCAGGTCTTGTTGATAAATCGCCGATCGAGCTGCTGCCGTGTCCCGTTCCTCGTCTAGTCGTTCCAAGGCGTCCTGTCTTGCTCGTTCGTTATCCGCTTCAACATAAGCTGCCACCCGCGGGGAGTCATGACGGATATCACTAGGGAGGACCGCTTCGGCTCCATATACCATGAAGAAAGGCGTGTATCTCGTGGATCTATTAGATGTAGTGTTGATGCTCCATAAAATAGAAGGCAACTCCTCCACCCAACAACCCGGTGTTCTCTGCAAAGGAACCATAAGCCGGGGTTTGATGCCTCTCAAGATCTCTTGATTGGCTCCTTCAGCTTGGCCATTAGACTGAGGGTGAGCTACTGATGATACATCAAGACAAATATGCTCTCGTTGACAGAATTCCTCCATAGCCCCCTTGGACAGATTGGTGCCATTATCAGTTATAATACTGTGCGGAAAGCCAAACCGGAAAATCACCTTTTTGATGAACTGAACCGCTGTTGCTGCATCACACTTACTGACAGGCTCCGCTTCAACCCATTTTGTAAACTTGTCCACTGCTACCAACAGGTGGGTTTTCTTGTCCTGGGATCTCTTGAAGGGTCCAACCATATCAAGCCCCCAAGTCGCAAACGGCCAAGTAATTGGAATCATCCTCAGCTCCTGCGCCGGTATATGAGCATGTCATGAGAATTTCTGGCAAGCATCACATTTTCTGACCAAGTCCTCTGCGTCGGCGTGAGCCGTCAACCAGTAGAAACCATGACGAAAAGCCTTAGCCACCAAAGATTTTGAACCGGCGTGATGACTGCAATCCCCCTCATGAATCTCTCTAAGAATCTCACAGCCTTCCTCTAATGATACACACCGCTGAATAGCTCCAGAAACGCTGTGATGATGAAGTTCTCCATTGACAGTAGTCATAGATTTAGATCGCCAGATTATCTGTCGGGCTTCGACTTCGTCCTCTGGTAACTCACCTCGGTTCATATATGCCAAGTAAGGGAGCGTCCAATCCGGAATGACATGAAGTGCTGAAACCAATTGTGCTTCCGGATCAGGAACAACCAAATCCTCCTCTGAAGGTACCTGCACCGATGGATTATGCAGCTCATCCAAGAAGGTGTTAGGTGGAACCGGTTTACGCTGGGAACCTAGCCGGCTTAACGCGTCAGCTGCTTCGTTTTTCCGCCGGTCTATATGATCCACCTGATATCCTTTGAAGTATCCAGCGACAGCGTCTACTTCCCGTCGATATGCTGCCATGAGCGGATCCTTGGAATCCCACTTGCCAGATACCTGCTGTGCCACCAGATCTGAATCGCCAAAACACTTGACCCGGCTCAAGTTCATCTCTTTGGCCATCCGCAGACCATGGAGGAGAGCTTCATACTCAGCAGCATTATTAGTACAAAGGAACATTAAACGGAGGACATAACAGAACTTATCACCTCGTGGGGAAGTTAACACGACTGCAGCCCCCGGGCCCTCCAATTGCCTTGAACCGTCAAAATGAATAGTCCAATATGTATGATCCGACTTCTCCTCAGGTGCTTGCAACTATGTCCAATTGTTGATGAAATCCACCAGTGCTTGGGATTTTATCGCAGTGTGGGGCACATATTTTAATCCATGCGGGATAAGCTCAATGGCCCACTTTGCAACTCGACCAGTAGCTTCTCAGTTCTAGATAATATCTCCTAACGGCGCCGAACTGACAACAGTGATTGGGTGGCCTTGACAATAATGCTTTAGCTTCCGGTTTGCCATGAACACTACATACACCAGTTTCTGCCAATGTGAATATCTCTGTTTTGACTCAATAAGCACCTCACTGATGTAGTAAACCGGCCGCTGAACCGGATATTCTTTTCCTGCCTCCTTGCTTTCTACCACAATGGCAACGCTTACTGCCCGGGCATTAGCAGCCACGTATAATAGCAGCGGCTCATTATCAACTGGGGCAGCAAGGACCGGTGGCTCTGCCAATTGCCTCTTTAGATCCTCAAACGCCACGTCAGCTGCATCACTCCAGACAAAGCGGTCTGTCTTTTTCATCATCTGATAAAGAGGGATTGCCTTCTCCCCCAAACGGCTGATAAACCGGCTGAGTGCTGCAATACGGCCCGCCACGCACTGGACATCGTTGATACACGCCGGTTTAGCCAAGCACGTAATCGCCTTGATCTTCTCCGGATTAGCTTCAATTCCTCTGTTTGATACTAGGAACCCTAGGAGCTTGCCTGCCGGAATACCAAAAACGCACTTCTCCAGATTGAGCATCATTTTATAAACTCGGAGATTGTCAAAAGTTTCCTTTAAATCAACTATCAGCGTTTCCTCCTTCCTGGATTTTACCAAAATGTCATCGACATATGCATGAACATTTCGCCCAATCTGCCCTTGTAGACAGTTCTGCACACAACGCTGGTAGGTTGCCTGGGCACTTTTAAGCCCAAATGGCATAGATACATAGCAGAAGGCTCCAAAGGGAGTTATAAAGGCTTACTTCTCCTGGTCCTTAACTGCCATCTTGATCTGATGATAACCTGAATATGCATCCAAAAAAACTTAGCCGCTCACATCCTGCCGTAGCATCAATAATTTGGTCAATACGGGGGAGAGCAAAAGGATCGGTTGGGCAAGCCTTGTTCAGATCCGTGTAATCAACACATGTTCTCCAAGTTCCATTTTTCTTAAGTACTAGCACTGGATTAGCCAACCATTCTGGATGAAACACTTTAACTATAAAGCCTGCAGCCAAGAGCCTAGCCACTTCTTCTCCAATAGCCTTGCGCCTCTCCTCATTGAAGCGGTGCAGATATTGCTTTACCGGTTTAAACTTAGGATCAATATTAAGATTGTGCTCAGCGAGTTCCCTCGGTATACCTGGCATGTCAGAAGGCTTCCACGCAAAGATATCCCGGTTCTCACAGATGAACTCGATGAGCGCACTTTCCTATTTCAGATCTAGGTTAGCGCTGATAGAGAACTGCTTGGAAGAATCGCCAGGAACAAAGTCCATCTGCTTAGTCTGCTCAGCCGATTTGAATTTCAACGCCGGATCATGCTCTGTGGTTGGCTTCTTTAGCGGGGACATATCCGCCGGATCAACATTGTCCTTATAGAACTTCAGTTCCTTAGTGGCACAAACCGCCTCAGCATAAGGTGCGTCACCTTCCTCGCACTCTAATGCAATTTTGCGGCTCCCGTGAACCGTAATAGTTCCCTTGTGGCCTGGCATCTTGAGTTGTAGATAAACGTAACACGGCCTAGCCATGAACTTGGCATAAACCGGCCGCCCAAACAAGGCGTGGTACGGGCTTTTGATCTTTACCACCTCAAAGGTCACAGTCTCTGACCTGGAGTCATGATCATCTCCAAAGGTGACCTCAAAGTCAATCTTTCCAACTGGGTAAGCCGACTTACCGGGCACCACCCCATGGAACACTGTGTTGGACTGTTAGAGCTTCTTATCTGTCAATCCCATATGTCGAAAAGTCTCATAATATAGGATGTTGATGTTGCTGCCTCCATCCATAAGTACCTTGGTGAACTTGTAACCACCCACCTGTGGTGCCACCACCAGAGCTAACTGACCCGGATTATCAACCCGGGGCGCATGATCCTCTCTGCTCCACACAATGGGTTGCTCAGACCAACGCAAAAAACGTGGTATCGCCGGTTCAACAGAGTGTATTGCCCTCTTCAGAACCTTCTGATCCCATTTGCACAAACTCGTGGTGAAGACGTGATACTGCCCACTGCTCAGCTCCTTCGGATTATTCTTATATCCGGATTGCTGCTGCTGCTGACGCTGTTGGTTCACTTAGTTGTTGTATCCGCCCTGACCATGCTGCTTGTTATGCTGATGTTGATTGTTGCCATTGTGGTTATCGTTACCGCCGTGGTATCCTGAACTGGATCCGCCACCTTGATAACCCGGACCTTGAAAACCGGGGCCTGATCTGCCGGGAGGGTCCGTGATCATACCTAGTCGGTTTCATGAATTCTTGCATAATGAAGCAGTCTTTCCAGAGGTGCATTGTCAAACCCAAGATGCGATTCTATCCCAATCACGTGACACTTACGTGACTGGGGCACAACCGCATTTCGGGCGCTTAGCAAGATGGATATCATTACATCATACCATTACATACATACATGGGGGATACAACAATACATACAAATCACATGAATACAACAACATCAATACAAAGCATCTGACTACGGATGCAAACATGAAAAGAACAATGACATCCATCTACTATTCCAGGCTGCCGACCCGGAACCTAACCCAAGACTGAAGAAGAAGAAGAAGAAGAAGAAGAAAGAACTCCAACACAACGACATCGCTCTCACGTCAAGTCATCGAAAACCTGCACCTGCAACTGTTGTTGTAGTATCTGTGAGCCACGAGGACTCAGCAATCCCATAACCATGTGTAACAAGACTAGCAAAGCTTAATAGGAAGGGAGAGGTAAAGTGGTGAGGTTGCAGCAGCGGCTAAGCAAAAGTATGGTGGCTAACTTACCAGTACAAGAATAAGATGAGCATCTACGCAAACGGTCGCAAACTAGTAGTGGTCGCTAAAGATCCTGAACTACCTATGAGTCAAACATAACCCCACCGTGTTCTCTTCTCAAAATGAAAAGAGACAGTCACGGTTACTCACACAGCTGTGTGTTTTATCTCGGATCCTCTGTCAAGTTTTCTACAACCGGACATTAACAAATTCCAATCTGCCACATAACCGCGGGAACGGCTTTCGAAAGATCATAACCCTGCAGGGGTGTCCCAACTTAGCTCATCACAAGCTCTCACGATCACCTGAAGTAATAATAATTATTACCCCTTATCTTAGGGAAATCCGATCAGGCTCGGTATCCCGGTGCACAAGACATTTCAACAATGGTAAAACAAGTCCAGCAAGACCTCCTGGTGTGTCGACACCCTGATAGTATCCGCGCGTATCTCGTCTCAGGCCACTACCGGATGGGCGATGCTACAGGTAAAACCAGCCCTCGGGTTCCCCCAAGGTGGCCCTGCAGGACCCCCGTTTGGGACTAACACCATCAGCACTGGCCCCCCTGCTGTGTAGAAAGAATCTCGGGTAGCGCTAACTCCCTATGCAATTAATTAATTAATTAAGTTGTTATTATGAGCAAATTAAAACCAATGTTGGGCCTTGCTGGAGGAGTTTTATTCAAAGACGAACTGTCAAGGGGTCCCCATATACCCAACCGTGTATGGAACGCAAAATCAAGGAACATAATGTCAGTTTATCGGCGCCTAAGGTGGCATGAGTGGAACAAAACACCGAGCAAAAGGCCAAGCCTTCCACCCATGCCCAGTATATAGGTGTGTTAATAATAATAATAGATATTGTGATATTTCCAAAGCATCAAGTTCCAACATGGAGCAATCTTCATCTTCACCTGCAACTAACAACGCTATAAGAGGGGCTGAGCAAGCGAGAAACATAGCCAAACAATGGTTTGCTAGGAAGGTTTCAAGAGTTAGAGGTTTCATGGCAACAAGGAGAGGGGCTGGCAATAATGATGGGTAGCGCGACATGTAACGATAGCGTCGAGACAACTAAGCATGGCAATGATAGTAAAGGTATCCAAGGTGATGGTCATCTTGCCTGAGATCCCGCAAGGAAGAAGAACGGATCCGTGAAGGAGACGAAGAAGAAGCGTCGAAGACGAACCACATGTAGACGAACGAATCCTCACGATCGCAATGGAACAAGCACTAACGAGAAGAAGCAAGCAATACGGTAAACACACAACACAAGAACATGACAATATGCTCAACCAAGTATGATGCAAGACAAGTCTATATATGATGCACTACATGGCAAGGTAGGAAGCACACAAGAACAACACAAGCCAACAAGTTTAAATGAGGCCGGAAACAACATACAACTAATCCGGTAAGTCCTCATATGCATAATTTGAAATTAGTCCAGATCTGAACAAACCTTAAGTTAAAGTTGTTAAACAGCAGGTTAACATGCACCATGATGATCTACACGAAATTCTAGTCAAGTTTCATATAAACTTTGTTTAATTCGGAGCTACGGCCTAGAAGATATGAGCAAAACAAGACAAACAAGTCAACGGTGCAAGATGCACCCAATCACCAAGCAAACACACTCCAAACATGAAAACAACATGATATTATGATTCTACATGTAAAATCACACAAGTTTCATGTAGGACACACTCAAAATGGAGCAACGGGCTAAAAGTACACATGAAACAAGATATAACAACAAGCTGAAGTTAACAGCCACATAGCAACTTTAGAGCAACGTAAAAATAGGCTATAGCACTCAAACATGTTAACAAGAGGCATGGATGTGAAGTAGACATGTTACTTAACAAGTATGAACTTAAAACACACCCAAAAGCTTGCAGGAACACATTTAAACAAGCATGGCAAGTTGCAATAAAATTATCCAGACTTAGCCAAAATCTGGGAAGGCAAAAACATCATCACGATGCTGCCTTCGGAGGCACAAAACAACAAGCATATCAACTCCATTAAGAATATAAAGATCATGGACATGTAGTAGGCATATCCTACAGCAAACAACTCCATTGGAGCAACTCCATAGGAGGCATGGATCAATAGCAACAAGCTCCACCAAATTGAACATGCTGATAAAATCCTGACTGGCATAATTTATAGCAACTTGAGAGCAAGAAATAAATAAGCTACAGCAGGTCATATGAGCAAGTAAGGGCATGAATGGATAGACAATAACATGGACAACAAGACATGATCATTGGCAACTCCAAAACAAGCATGCATGTGACTAGGGCATCAAGCAAACATAGCATCAGGTTATAACAGATTCCAGACTTAACAGTTTGTTCACTAAGTATAAAAAACAGCAACAACAACATGACATATTTACAAGCATGTTTAAGTCAACACAAGACATATCATGGAAAGTGGTTTGCACCACAGCAAAGACCATATTATGCTGCTTCTAAAACATCTAGACATGTGGCATGAAGACAAACACATCAATAGCAACGAGCAAGTGAAATCAGCATCTCATAACAAGTTTCAGCACTTAACAGCCAAATGCACTTTTGCAACAGAGATTAACACGGCAATGTGAACTCAAACAAGCATGCTATAGCAACCATCATGTAGTACACTTCACAATGCACATTTTGACATATCATATGCACCATTTGGATAAACATGCACCAAGTTATCATATCTCAAATATGGCAACAAAATAACAAGTAACAGCAGTTTATAGAAAGTAGCACTCTTACAACAGAGACTAGAGCATCTAGATGAACTCAAACAAGCATGGCACAATGGAACAAAGTGTAGAGCATAACACCACGATCATTTTGACATATCAAACACTCAATTTGGACATGCATACAAAAAGTTACATGCATGCAAAGTATGCATCAAAAATACAAAACAGAGAAGACTTAGACAAAATAACAACCTCCGAAGGGGTGGACAACGTCCGACTGGGGCGGATATGTCTGGTGTGCAGGGGATGATGTGCGGGCCCGGGGGAGATCGGACATGTCCGAATCTGCCCGGACGCGTCCGTCGGCAGCGGTGGCGCGGGGCCCACATGCTAGTGGCTCGGAGGGCGGCTGAGGTCAACGCAGCGGCTGGCCGGCGACGTTGAAGAAGAAAACGGCGAGGAGGTTGACTCTGGTGGCCTGGCGACGGCAGGTGGCACGGAGGGGGTAGGAGGAGGATGGGCCGGCGCGGTTCCGAGCGGAGGGCGTCCGGCGGCGACAGATCAGAGGCCGGCGGCGTTGAGCTTGAAGCCGGGTGGCGAGGCACGGCTCGGGGACGACGCTTGGGCCTCGGGGCTGGCTCGGCAGATGCGGGCTAGGTGGCGGCGGCGGACGGGCTTATGTGGTGGCGGCGGCAGAGCAGAGGCCGACGGCGGAGGGGTTGAACGTCGGCGACCGGCGGGCTTGCCTCCGACGACCGGAGGGAGCGGGAGGCTCGGCGGCGGAGCTCCCAGATCCCGCGCGAGCGAGCGGCTGGCCGGCTCGGGCCCAGATCGGGGCCCAGGCGGGCCTAGAATGGGCCTGGCACGGGGAGGCGGTTGGCTGGCGGCGGGGGTGCCAAGTGGCGGCGCGCGAGAGGCTCAGGCGGCGGCTGGGTGGCGGCTGGCCACTCGGGAGCTGCCAAGTGGTAGTTCGGGGCTGGCCGTCCCCAGAATTTGAGGAAGGGGGCCGGCTAGGTGGCGGCTGAGGAGTGGGGAGGCACAGAAATGGAGGAGGGAGGTAGGTGGAGGCCAAAAATGGACTAGGGGCAGTCCATTTATAGTAGGAGGGCTAGGGTTTGGAGTTTGGAGGGGTTTTTGAGCCCTCCGATCGCGATCCGACGGATCCGATCGCGAGGGGAGTTTAGGTTGGGCCTAGAGGAGGTATTGGGCTGAGAAGAGAGAAGGGAAATAGAGGCCCGCGGGGGTTTTCAGAGACCGAAAACGTCCGACGTTTTAACCGGCGACTCGTGCCGCTATATATATCCGTCGGGCTATCAAACGAGCTCCGAATGCGATGAAATTTGACAGGCGGTCTACCTATGCTAAAATAAGACCACGCGCCAAGTTTAAACCCATTCCGAGAACTTTTTCGGCCACTCATAAAATAAATATTCGGAGGCACCACGGGCGCGTGTGAGTGTGTCTGGGCTCAGAACGGACAACAGAAAGGACGAGGGGCCTCGGACGGATGCAAGCGATGAAAACATGCTGATGCAACACACATGATGACATGGAAAGATGCAATATGCAAGCAGATGACATGGCAAAGGCAACCAATAACTGGCTGACACCTGGCGCACCGGTGTCGGGGTGTCACAACACTCCCCTACTAACAAGAGATCTCGTCCCGAGATCTTAGGAACGAGACGGAAGAGAAAAGGAAGAACAAAGTTCTTCGAGGACAAAAGAGTGAAGTCTAAGAATCTAGAGAGGTTGAGCCACTCGAAAGGACGAATACCACGGAGATGAACAAAACTGTAAAGACTTCGTTAAACAAGAGGAACAAGGAATACGACGACAATCAAGGAGGTTGAAAGGCACGAAACAAGAGCTGAAGGAACTAGACTGAATTCGAAACCACTCCGGTTAACGAGAGATAGAAAGGAATTTGAACGAAGTAATTCGGTCAGCACTCCGGCTGAAACTGAAAGAAATAGCACACTGGTTGAAGATGAATGGAATAGGACAAGAACCTGAGAAGATGGAATAAAAACATGACGAAATGAACAAGACAATTCCTCCGGAAGAATTAAAGAATGGAATGAAAGCACCGAGAAGAAGATGGAAAATTTCACCACGAAGAATTGAAATAGCATCTTCAAAGAAAGACTCGAACGGATTTGTTGAGAAATCAACAACAAAAGAATAAACTTGTTATGGACTTATTTAAACATCTCAAGACTTGAGGTGAATTATGCCACAACCAAAATATTGATGAGCTGGGAAGAGCGAAGAATGTAAAACTCCACTTCAACAGAATACGGAGAATTATTTGCATCTCGGTAAACAAAAGAATCAAGTTTGAGCTGCTCCAGAAGACTTGGATTAATATTTGAAGAATGAATTAAATGATGAAGAACCACCACGAAGAACTCCGATAATGAAAGGATGATAATATAGAAAAGACGGATGAAAAGAATAAGATTAAGCCTTGCGATGATTAGTCGGGGTTCCGACGAGAAGGTCGAGAAAAACTATGGACTCCGGAAAGAAAAGAATAAAACACTTGGGATTAGAATTTATTCATCAAGAATAAACTCCGAAGGAAGGGATTAAACAACTTGGCGAGAACGAATAAGAATTATATTATGCTCATCCTTCATCTATTAAATTGATGAAAGCAATGGATTCGCATACTACTTATTCCCGTTGAACTGATTAAAGAGGGATATATCGCGAACTTGCGAAGATCTTCATGAGCCACCGGTAGAATTAGAATAAAAATGAATGGATTGATATGATAGCACCGGAAAGAACTCTTGAGCGAACCACCGTAAGAATTGAAGCCGAGTGAAGAAAAGAAATGAACCACCGTGAAGAAATTGAAATTGAGTGAATATAAGAGAATGAATTGCCAGGAAGAATAAAGCACTTGGGGAACTTAGATACGAGAGAATGAAGAGATCGCAAACTGATTAAAGAATACTTGAATAAAGCACCGGAAGAATGTGAGACGAACGAAGAGGCATCGATGAGGAATATTTGGAGGACAAGTTGAAAACTAAGAACGAAGAAATCTTCTGAATGATGGCCTTCGGAGGAACACAAAGAAAAGAATTGATGAAATACTCCGGACAGATGAGAAGAAGACATGTTGAGCCAACGATGAAAAGAATTACAAGCGATCTCGGAGAAGACATATGACTGATGGAATCCATACTAACGTCACATTTGAAAAGAATTGGAACACTCCGGGAAATTAAAAGAGTCAAGTAAGATCCTGGGAAGGACCTGTGGGTTATGAGCCCACCGAAGAGAAAACACCGTTGGAATGATTAAAATGAGACGATGCACCGGAACGATTGTAAAAACTCGAATGAGGTGACAACCTCGAATTAATTGGAACACAGAAGAATCTGAAATGCCTGCAGAACTCAGGATAATTAAATGCCAAGAGTTAACGAGCAAGGGGAATATCCGAGCCGAGGGAAAAGAATATGAACAACACCGAATACTTGAGTTGAATCCACCGGAAAAGAAGAGAGGTGAAGAATATCAAATGAGAGGGGAATTCATCGGAGAAGAAACGAGAAGAATGATGACGAGCTAGACGAGAATTCACCGATTGAAATAATTAAGGAAAGAATGCAAAGGATTCACACGACTAGGATGGATACTCGATTAGTACTCCGGCTCCGAGAAGCGAAAGGGTGGGCGGGTGGGAAAAGAAAGACATCTTCGGAAGGGGAAAACAACACCGGCTGAAAAGAACTGAGGGTTGAACTTGCAAAGAAGAAGAGGGTCGAATCCACTTGACGAGAGATGCACCAGATGAAAGAACTAACAACGCAACGAATAAAAACTAACCACGTGATCGTAAAAAAATTGAAGGGGAAGAGGAGTAATTCAAAACACCTACGTCAAGATTCCTCACCAGAGCGACGAAGGGGCAGGGGAGTAAAAAGAATTCCTACTCTTCGATATAACTAGACTCTGAAAAAGTTTTCTGCTAGACTTAACAACGGCGAGACTACGATCAATCAAAGGGGCTCCTATGGTCGGTCGAGGCTCTGATACCAACTTGTCAAACCCAAGATGCGATTCTATCCCGATCACGTGACACTTACGTGATTGGGGCACAACCGCATTTTGGGCGCTTAGCAAGATGGATATCATTACATCATACCATTACATACATACATGGGGGATACAACAATACATACAAATCACATGAATACAACAACATCAATCCAAAGCATCCGACTACGGATGCAAACATGAAAAGAACAACGACATCCATTTGCTATCCCACACTGCCGACCCGGAACCTAACCCAAGACTGAAGAAGAAGAAGAAGAAGAAGAAAGAACTCCAACACAATGACATCGCTCTCACGTCAAGTCATAGGAAACCTGCACCTGCAACTGTTGTTGTAGTATCTGTGAGCCACGAGGACTCGGCAATCCCATAACCATGGGTAACAAGACTAGCAAAGCTTAATAGGAAGGGAGAGGTAAAGTGGTTAGGTTGCAGCAGCGGCTAAGCAAAAGTATGGTGGCTAACTTACGAGTACAAGAATAAGATGAGCATCTACGCAAACGGTCGCAAACTAGTAGTGATCGCTAAAGATCCTGAACTACCTACGAGTCAAACATAACCCCACCGTGTTCTCTTCTCAAAGTGAAAAGAGACAATCACGGTTACTCACACGGTTGTGTGTTTTATCTCGGATCCTCTGTCAAGTTTTCTACAACCGGACATTAACAAATTCCAATCTGCCACATAACCACGGGAACGGCTTTCGAAAGATCATAACCCTGCAGGGGTGTCCCAACTTAGCCCATCACAAGCTCTCACGATGAGCTGAAGTAATAATAATTATTGCCCCTTATCTTAGGGAAATCTGATCAGTCTCGGTATCCCGGTGCACAAGACATTTCGACAATGGTAAAACAAGTCCAGCAAGACCTCCCGGTGTGTCGACACCCTGATAGTAGCCGCGCGTATCTCGTCTCAGGCCACGACCGGATGGGCGATGCTGCTGGTAAAACCAGCCCTCGGGTTCCCCCAAGGTGGCCCTGCAGGACCCCCGTTTCGGACCAACACCATCAGCACTGGGCCCCCCTGCTATGTAGAAAGAATCTCGGGTAGCGCTAACTCCCTATGCAATTAATTAATTAATTAAGTTGTTATTATGAGCAAACTAAAACCAATGTTGGGCCTTGATGGAGGAGTTTTATTCAAAGACGAACTGTCAAGGGGTCCCCATATACCCAATCATGTAAGGAACGCAAAATCAAGGAACATAATGTCGGTTTATCGGCGCCTAAGGTGGCATGAGTGGAACAAAACACCGAGAAAAAGGCCAAGCCTTCCACCCATGCCCAGTATATAGGTGTGTTAATAATTATAATAGATATTGTGATATTTCCAAAGCATCAAGTTCCAACATGGAGCAATCTTCATCTTCACCTGCAACTAAAAATGCTATAAGAGGGGCTGAGCAAGCGAGAAACATAGCCAAACAATGGTTTGCTAGGAAGGTTTCAAGAGTTAGAGATTTCATGGCAACAAGGGGAGGGGCTGACAATAATGATGGGTAGCGCGACATGTAACGATAGCATCGAGACAACTAAGCATGGCAATGATAGTAAAGGTATCCTAGGTGATGATCATCTTGCCTGAGATCCCCCAAGGAAGAAGAACGGATCCGTCAAGGAGACGAAGAAAAAGCCTCAAAGATGAACCACATGTAGACGAACGAATCCTCACGATCGTAACGGAACAAGCACTAACGAGAAGAAGCAAGCAATACGGTAAACACACAACACAAGAACATGACAATATGCTCAACCAAGTATGATGCAAGACAAGTCTTTATATTATGCACCACATGGCAAGGTAGGAAGCACACAAGAACAACACAAGCCAACAAGTTTAAATGAGGCCGAAATCAACATACAACTAATCCGGTAAGTCATCATATGCATAATTTGAAATTAGTCCAGATCTGAACAAACCTTAAGTTAAAGTTGTTAAACAGTAGGTTAACATGCACCATGATGATCTACACGAAATTCTAGTCAAGTTTCATATAAAGTTTGTTTAATTCGGAGATACGGCCTAGAAGATATGAGCAAAACAAGACAAACAAGTCAACGGTGCAAGATGCATCCAATCACCAAGAAAACATACTCCAAACATGAAAACAACATGATATTATGATTCTACATGCAAAATCACACAAGTTTCATGTAGGACACACTCAAAACGGAGCAACGGGCTAAAAGATACACATGAAACAAGATATAACAACAAGTTGAAGTTAACAACCACATAGCAACTTTGGAGCAAGGTAAAAATAGGCTACAGCAATCAAACATGCTAACACGAGGCATGGATGTGAAGTAGACATTTTACTTAACAAGTATGAACTTACAACACACCCAAAAGCTTGCTGGAACACATTTAAGCAAGCATGGCAAGTTGCAATAAAATTATCCAGACTTAGCCAAAATCTGGGAAGGCAAAAACATCATCACGATGCTGCCTTCGGAGGCACAAAACAACAAGCATATCAACTCCATTAAGCATATAAAGAGCATGGACATGTAGTGGGCATATCCTACAGCAAACAACTCCATTAAGCATATAAAGAGCATGGACATGTAGTGGGCATATCCTACAACAAACAACTCCATTGGAGCAACTCCATAGGAGGCATGGATCAATAGCAACAAGCTCCACCAAATTGAACATGCTGATAAAATCCTGACAGGCATAATTTATAGCAACTTGAGAGCAAGAAATAAATAAGCTACAACAGGTCATATGAGAAAGTAAGGGCATGAATGGATAGACAATAACATGGATAACAAGACATGATCATTAGCAACTCCAAAACAAGCATGGATGTGACTAGGGCATCAAGCAAACATAGCATCAGGTTATAACAGATTCCACACTTAGCTGTTTTTTCACTAAGTATAAAAAACAGCAACAACAACATGGCATGTTTACAAGCATGTTTAAGTCAACACAAGACATATCATGGAAAGTGGTTTGCACCACAGCAAAGACCATATTATGGTGCTTCTAAAACATCTAGACATGTGGCATGAAGACAAACACATCAATAGCAACGAGCAAGTGAAATCAGTATCTCATAACAAGTTTCAGCACTTAACAACCAAATGCACTTTTGCAAAAGATATTAACATGGCAATATGAACTCAAACAAGCATGCTACAGCAAACATCATGTAGTACACTTCACAATGCACATTTTGAGATATCATATGCACCATTTGGATAAACATGCACCAAGTTATTATATCTCAAACATGGCAACAAAATAACAAGTAACAGCAGTTTATAGCAAGTAGCACTCTTACAACAGAGATTAGAGCGTCCAGATGAACTCAAACAAGCATGGCACAATGGAACAAAGTGTAGAGCATAACACCACGATCATTTTGACATATCAAACACTCAATTTGGACATGCACACAAAAAGTTACATGCATGCAAAGTATGCATCAGAAATACAAAACAGAAAAGACTTAGACAAAATAACAACCTCCGAAGGGGTGGACAACGTCCGACTGGGGCGGACATGTCCGGTGTGCAGGTGATGACATGCGGGCCCGGGGGAGATTGGACATATCCGAATCTGACCGGACGCGTCCATCGGCAGCGGTGGCGCGGGGCCCATGTGGCAGCGGCTCGGAGGGCGGCTGGCCGGCGACGTTGAAGAAGAAAACGGCGAGGGGGTTGACTCCAGCGGCTTGGCGACGGCAGGTGGCGTGGAGGGGGTAGGAGGAGGACGGGCCGGCGCGGATCCGGGCGGAGGGCTTCCGGCGGCGACAGATCGGGGGCCGGTGGCGTAGAGCTTGAAGCCCGACGATGAGGCACGGCTCGGGGACGACGCTCGGGCGTTGGGGCTGGCTCGGCAGGTGCGGGCCAGGCGGCGGCAGCATACGGGCTTCTATGGCGGCGGCGGCGGCGGAGCAGAGGCCGGCGGCGGAGGGGTTGAACGTCGGCGACCGGCGGGCTTGGCTCCGGCGAGCAGAGGGAGCGGGAGGCTCGGCGGCGGAGCTCCCAGATCCTGTGCGAGCGAGCGGAGGGCCGGCTTGGGCCCAGATCGGGGCCCGGGCGGGCCTGGAACAGGCCTGGTGCGGGGAGGCGGTTGGCTGGCGGCGGGGGTGCCATGTGGCGGCGCGCGAGAGGCTCAGGCGGCGGCTGGCCACTCGGAAGCTGCCAAGTGGCAGTTCGGGGCTGGCCGACGCAGGAATTTGAGGAAGGATGCCGGCTAGGTGGCGGCTGAGGAGTGGGGACGCACGGAAATGGTGGAGGGAGGTAGGTGGAGGCCAAAAAAGGACTAGTGGCAGTCCATTTATAGTAGGAGGGCTAGGGTTTGGAGTTTGGAGGGGTTTTTGAGCCCTCCGATCGCGATCCGACGGATCCGATCGCGAGGGGAGTTTAGGTTGGGCCTAGAGGAGGTATTGGGCTGAGAAGAGAGAAGGGAAATCGAGGCCCGCGGGGGTTTTCGGAGACCGAAAACGTCCGACGTTTTAACCGGCGACTAGTGCCGCTATATATATCCGTTGGGCTATCAAACGAGCTCCGAATGCGATGAAATTTGACAAGAGGTCCACCTATGCTAAAATAAGACCACACGCCAAGTTTCAATCCATTCCGAGAACGTTTTTCGGCCACTCATAAAATAAATATTCGGAGGCACCGCGGGCGCGTGTGAGTGTGTTTGGGCTCAGAACGGACAACGGAAAGGACGAGGGGCCTCGGACGGATGCAAGCGATGAAAACATGCTGATGCAACACACATGATGACATGGCAAGATGCAACACGCAAGCAGATGACATGGCAAAGGCAACGAATAACTGGCTGACACCTGGCGCACCGGTCTCGGGGTGTCACATGCGTAGCGGCCGGGTCTTCCGCTGTACCGTGCTTTGGGCAGGGCACGTTCAACTGGCACTCTAGATTAATAGGCGGCCTTCCATTGCATGGGGGCGGTCTACCCTTACGGCGTTGCCCATTTTCCTGAGTGTTGGTGTTGGCCACAAAGTCTGAGCTGCCCTCCGCTTTACGCTTGCCATTGTATCCTTGACTTGCCGGATTGGCCTGCGGCGGTTTACCATTCTTGCTCGCCTTCCCTGACTTGTCTCCATCAGTATCCGGATGTTTGGTGTTATCAGAGTCTCCATACTTCACCAAAGCGCCCATGAGGGTCCCCATGTCATTGCAGTCACGTTTAAGACATCCCAACTTCTGTCTCAAAGGCTCAAACCGACAGTTACTTTCCAAGGTCACCACTGTTGTACTTGGGTTGATGCTATTGGAAGAGTGCAAGATTTCTGACACTCGACGCACCCAACTTCTTGTAGACTCTTGCTCTCCTTGAATGCACGCGGCTAAGTCTACGACCGACATTGGCTACTTGCACGTGTCCTTGAAATTTTTGATAAACCGGCTCGGTAGCTCAGCCCATGATTCGATGGAATTAGGTGGTAACCCCTTTAGCCATGTTCGGGCCATGCCCTCAAGCATCATTGTGAAGTATTTGGCGCACGCTGCCTCATCCACATCGAGCATCTCCATGGCCATCTCATAACTCTCAACCCATGTCTCCGGAGCAAGATTTGTTGTATAATTGGGTACTTTGCGTGGGCCCTTGAAATCTTTGGGTAATTTCACGTTCCGTAAAGCAGGGATGAGACACGGCACGCCCAGGGAACTGGACATGATCCCCGGTTCAATTGTGGTGGTGGGATGAACCGGTGTCGCCTGACGGGCTTCGTACTGTGCTGTTACCTCGGCCCCCTGACGCTGCCTGGCCTGATCCACCACTTCTTGAGCATGTGCTTCCTCTCCTGCCGGATTATTCGGCCTTGGCCGATGACGTCTCCGTACGATGCTTGATAAGGCAGGTTCATCCAGACGCCTCGTATAACTTCGGCTCGGGCGGGAGGTTGAATGGATCCTCTCCCGGCTATATGAATAAGCTTGTTGTTGAGTTAGCGCCGTGTCCAGCAACTCCTTAGCCCGTCGTGACTCCACTGCTATGGGGGACGTACCTTTAATGGGGAGGGTAGCCAGCCGTGAAGTGGCAGCAACTATGTTGTCCAACGGATTAGAATAATGATCAGGAGGGGTGGGCACGTGTTGGGTCGGCACAACTTGGCGGTTGGCTCTGCGGCCGGTGGCTGAACCGACGCGCATGTTCCTGGTGCTCCTCTCCGGTTTACCTCTGGCTGGTTACTGGTCCCCGCGCCTGGCGTGCTAAAGAGATTCCTTGCCTCTTAAATCGGCGGCAAGCGAGATCGTTGTCTTCTCATCATTACTTCTTGTGAAGCGGTCTGATCTAACCTGAGTCGATAAGCTTGAGCATCCAGCTCGGCCTGCTTTGTAGCCATCCTAGCTTTCTCAGCAGCCAGGTCCAACTTGGCTTGCTCAATCCGGCTCTTCACCTGGGCGACTTCTGCATCGTGCTGCTCTTTGTTGGCCTAGGCTACTTATGTTGTTACAAGCGCTGTCAAAGTGTCGACCAAGATGGATAGAGCGTCAGAAAGCGACGGGGGAGGATCTCCAGCTCTAGCCCCCATTGCCTCTGATGTCAACGCCCCTATCGTCGAGGGCTGCTGCATGGATTGTGATCCGGCCATGAAGACAGCAACCCTGTTTGGCGGATCGAGGGGGTCCAGAATACTGTCGCCATCGGAACAACCCTCAGACCGCCCATCCTGCAGTAGATACAGAGATTCGGTCTCTCCAGAAGAAGATTTTTCACCGGAATAAACAACAGTCTCACCGCCAGAGTCCGATCCGTCCTCGCCTTGTACTCCATGCACTGCTCAAACGCAAACGTGTTTCACGGCGGGCCAAATCCAGGCAGGTCTCGCACGCTGAGCCGACTCGACGATGTTGGGGAAGATGTCCGGCTCAGGGCCCGGTTCGCCGATCTTGCCGATGAAGACGTGTATGCCGCCGAAGGGGACCCAGTACCCGTATTCAATTGAATCGGCCTCGGGACCCCAGCCTGCATCGTCGATGTAGATCCGGCCACGACGACTCTTAGTCATCCGGCCCACTGCGTAGCCCTTGAGTCCTTCAAAGCTGCCCTTCAAGAACTCGAAACCATCGTGTGATAGCCCCACGGTGGGCGCCAACTGTCGTGGATTTAGCACGGCAGATGTCCTAGCAAAAGGACTTAGTCTTGAGGCCATCGCCACGGGTTAGCTTAAAGGGGTTAAAGCGGACGAAGGACACAGGGATTTTATACTAGTTTGGCCCTTCGATGAAGGTAAAAGCCTAAGTCTAGTTTGGTGTGATATTGCTTCGGCTTCGATGACCAGGGAGCGAATCCGCTTTGCATGTGTCTCGAGCTGTTGTTCTCTGTTTTGAACCATCGTCGGATCGTCCCTTTATATAGGAGGTGACGCCCGGTCCGGTTTACAGAGTCCCGAGGCCGGCTCATAAACGTGTCCGCCTCGGTCTCTGCTCTTTCTATCTTACATCCCAAGTTACATAGTATGACGGTTTACAAATCATGGGCCCTAACGTATGGGCTCTAAGCCTCTTGGGCTACAATCTTTTACTTCATACTCCGCTGGGCTTCTGATAATATAATCTTGATAACTTAAATCGGACCCTCCTGGCTGGTTTATACCTGGTAGTAATATCCCTGACAAGACCCTCCCAAGGGTACAAGATCGTAGCTGAGGTAACAAGCTAAACATCGAAGTCCACGCGAAACCACTAGTGAGACTGAAGTCTCTCTGCAAAACATAATTTAAGAAAACGTGAGTACAAAGGTACTCAGCAAGACTTACATCAGAACTAGCTACATATGCATCAGTATCAACAAAGGGAGTGGTGGAGTTTGACTGCAGCAAGCCAGCTTTGACTCGGTGGCTATCCTGAACTAGGACTGCAAGTAACTCTTGAAGTGGCGCACACGAGTTCACATATTCACCAATCAATACACCACTATGGATCCGCTCCCGTCTCCCTACGAGAAGGACATCCATAGCACTCACGCTTATCTTGCACGTTTAAGGGTATCCACTTTCACTTGTCTATGAACTGTACAGGTAACCCAGAAGTCCTTTACCGCGGACACGGTTATTCGAATAGATCATATATAACCCTGCAGGGGTGTACTTCTTCACACATGCTCTCACCACTTACCGCTGTTTACACGACATGTACTCGGCAACCTTCAAGCGGAATCCCAGCGAGGGTGTCGGCCACGATTTGACTAACCACACAAGTCTCTAGTCCAGGTTTATCGCCTATTTGGGTTCCATCCGTGGGGAGATCCGGCCGGGGTGTCGCTCACGGCCTCAAATGATGTGTATAGCATTCCCAAGCCCACCAAACGGGCGACGCTTGGTACACCCGGCCACGTACCTGCCGCATCACATCCCACCCCGAGGGTCGGCGCTGCGCACGACCTCCAGTATACTACATACACCAGAAACTAATTGCAACTCCTGGACAGAGATCAGGTTGATTAATAAGTCGAGAGAGCTTGGAGTGCCCGGAGCCCAATGTGTGGTAGTAGCTGTTTCATGGATCACAAACATAGAACTCAGTTCCTGAGGATGGCTTCAATGAGACAACCCACCATGTACTCCTACATGGCCTCTCATCGCTACCTTTACCAAATCGTGTTCACACACTTGGCTCACACACAGTAGGACATGTTCATCACCATTCCAATTCATCCCCGATGAATCAGACCCGACACAACTCTAAGCATAGTAGGCATAACCAGAAAGCATGAGTGAGTAGGCACAACATGGCTCAAACAACTCCTACTCATGCTAGTGGGTTTCAACTATTTACTGTGGCAATGACATGTCATGCAGAGGAAAAGCGGTTCAGGTACCGCAGCAAATACCAGTTGAAACGTTGTTGTCCTAATGCAGTAAAAGAGAGCAAGGGTGAGAGAGTGGGATTGTATCGGAATGCTCAATGGGGTTTTGCTTGCCTGGGACTTCTGAGATATCACTGTGTCTTCATCACTGTCATCGATCACATCGTCGGAACAACGTCTACTGAGAGGGGACAAACACCGGCAACAGAGAAAGAACGCAATCAATGCAATGCGACAATATTATACACGAACATGACATGGCAATATGCTGTTGATTGAGCTAATGCAACTAACAACCATATTAAATGAAGTTGGTTTGAACCAAAGGTTCAAATTCAAACTCCATATGTGATTATTCAAATGCCATTTATTTGATTTGACCTGATCAGCAGGCATAAGTTGTTCAACCATGCATGATAATGCCATAAACAGATTCTTCATATTTTTCTGATCATTTTTCATATATAAATTATTTTCATCTAAGCTACGGTTGATTTTATATGATTTTTAGAAGTTTTGGGCATTTTCTGAAAATAAATAAATCATTTCTGATTTATTTTAAATCCCAGAAAATACTTACTGCGTGACTTCATGCTGATGTCAGCAGGTCAACAGGGGCTAGTCCAGGTTAAACCTGACCAGTGAGCCCCACTGGTCAGTCTCTCAGTGCTGGCTTGAGTCACAGACAGGTGGGGCCGGTCAACAGCCACGTCAGCAAGGTCAAAGCTGACGTGTGGGTCCCTCTGGGTTATAAACTAATCTAAACAGAACATTAGTCTAACCTAACAATCACATGGGCCCACATGTTAGTGTCACTGGGAGTGGTCATTAGTCCTAATCAAATTGCCTGACCGGCGGGGCCCACCAGTCAGTAGCTCAGGCGGCGGAGCTCGTCACCGGTGACCTCTGGTCGCGGCGGAGTCCGCGCTACGGCCCACGGGAGCAGCGGCTGAGGGCACTAGGGGTAAGCCCAGGCTCTCGTGCATTGAGGAAAGGCGGCGGGAGGACGCGGGGGTGGCGGAGCTCATCGGGACAGAGCTCGTGGCGGCGTCGGAGTTCGGACTACGGCGGAAACGGCATTACAGCGCACGGCAGGAGAAACCGGTGGCCGATTTCGATGCGCAGGGGTGCACTCAGTGCAGTGGTGAGCTCGGACACTAGAGGCGGTGGCTAGAACGATGGCGGCGACATGGCCGACGGCGAGGGGTTCTCGGGCTCGGTGACTGGCGTGGTTCGGGTTCAGGATCGACAGAGGGGAGAGAGGGAAACGACGGAGGGGCTCACACGGGTTCAGTCGGAGGTCTCGGCGAGCTCAGCGGAGGCCGGACGGTGTCGGAATCCCGCCGGCGATCTCCTGTGGCCAAGGAAGAAGATGAGGTCGATGACGGCGCTCCTAGGGCTCCTGGCAACGGGCGGCTTGGCGAATAGCTCCAGCGCGAGGAGATGGAGCTCGTGGGCAGCTCCAGGGGGCGAGGGAGAGGCGGTGGTCACGGCAACGACGAGCGGCGGCGACGAGCGCGCTCGGGATGGGGAGGAGAGCGGGATGGAGGAGGGGAACGAGGGCAAGAGTGAGCGGGTCGGGTTCGGGGACGTGCGTGGCATCGTCCAGACGCGTCGGGGCAGCGGCGGGAAGCAGGAGGTGGTGGGGCGCGTGCCGGTGCGCGGCGAGCACACGTGCTCGTCCTCCTAGCAGAGGAGGAAGACGACAGGCGAGGGGGTGGGCTGGGCCTAGCAGACCGGCTGTCTACTGGGCTTCTAGTGGGCTGCTGGGTAAGCCAGGTAAAACTCTCTCTCTCTCCCTCTCTGCTTTTAATTAATTTTGGTTTCTATTTTTCTGCATCTTTGTGGCTTTATTAAAAATAGCTAGGCACTTTCAGAAATCACCAAACTGCTCATTCCCACTGTTTAGGATATAAACATCATGGAACATTTCAGTTTAGGATTATTTGGACATTTAAAATAATTAGTAGCATTTAAATGCCCAAATGCAAATAGCATATGATTTAATTAAAAATTCCGGAATGGTCCTAGAAATATGTGCAACATTTTCGGCAGAGGTTTTTAACCAATCCAAAAATGATGAACTTTTCTAAAGGGCATTTTGGGTTCATTGAAAAAGATTTTAATTTGAACCTAGTTGAGTTCACTTGGTGCTAGGGTTTGAACAATCCCATTTCAAGTTTCTGAGAAAATTAAACATGACGCAACAGACAAGTGTTGGCCTAGTGCAAGGTGAATCTAGGGATGTGACATTGGGCGCGCCATAGAGAGGGCCAACCCTCTCCTCCTCTCCTCCTTTATATATGTGGCCAGGGGCACCCCATAGACACACAAGTTGATTTCTTAGCCGTGTGTGGTGCCCCCCTCCTCAGTTATATACCTCGGTCATATCGTCGTAGTGCTTACGCGAAGCCCTGCGCTGGTAACTTCATCATCACCGTCACCACGCCGTCGTGCTGACGAAACTCTCCCTCGACCTCAACTGGATCAAGAGTTTGTGGGACGCCATCGAGCTGAACGTGTGCTAAACCCGGAGGTGCCGTACCTTCGGTGTTTGGATCGGTTGGATCGCGAAGACGTTTGACTACATCAACTGCGGTACTAAACGTGTAATGCCCAGTATGCGACTATCTCCCCCACGTGTCGAGGCACGACTTAAGGACATAAACGTATACTAGAATGATCTCAAGTATGGTATCTTTGCACATCTCATGTTAAATTTAGGGATGAAAGTGTAAAAATATAGTTGGCTTACATTGGCCCCGTCACACAATGAAATACAATAACATACATTATCCAAATAACATCAGGGTTCGACTACAGACGAAATCCAAACGAGAAAGATACCATAAATAACACAAGCCCGGATCCTCCTAGTAAGTACCACTACTTATCGTCGGGATAAGACACATAGTAACGTCCACGCTCTTCATCGAACTCCCAGTAGAGCTCTGAATTACCTCCTACATAGTTCTCAATGGTACCTGCATCTGGTGTGTGTTGAATCTGTGAGCCACAAAGGACTCAGCAATCCCATTCCCGGGTATCAAAACTACCAAAACCTTAGGTGTGGAAAGGCTATAAAAGTGTTTGCAGCAAGCACTAGCACTATCTTATGAGTTTAGAGCGAGAAGAGAAAAAGTGCCAACGATCGCCAAGTTGATCAAGAAGTGATCCTAGCTACTCACGATCAAACATAACCCCACCGTGTTCACTTCCCGAAGCCCTTCGGAAAGAGACCGTCACGGTTACTCACACATGTAGTGTATTCATGAATAAGGTGTCAAGTTATCTACAACCGGATATTAACAAATTCCCATCTGCCACATAACCGCTGGCACGGCTTTCGAAATATCAAACCATGCAGGGGTGTCCCAACTTAGCCCATCACAAGCTCACGATCTGCGGAGTCGCAACTCCAAAGTGGGAAGACCCGAGTATTCTCGGAATCCCGTCCTCAAGATATTTTGACAAAGGTAAAACTAATCCAGCAAGACCTCTCGGCGTGCCGACACCCTGATAGTAGCCGCGCGTATCTCGTCTCAGGCCACGACCGGATGAGCAGTACGTACGGCAACCAAAGACCCCAGAATTTGGGTGGCACCGCAAGTGGCTCTAGTTCAGACCAACACTCATGAGGAGCACTAGCCCGGGGGTTGTTAATTAAGTCCTCGGGGTAGCTAGTCCCTATGCAAGTTTTAGTTATTAGGAAAAAGTAAAACCAAAGTCGGGCCTTGCTGGAAAAGCTTTAAACAGAGCGAATTACCAAGGGGGTCCCGTAACACCAACCGTGTTAGGAAAGCAAAATCAAGGAACATAACACCGGTTTATCGGTTCCTAGGGTGGCATGAGTGGAACAAAACACTAAGCAAGAGGCGTAGCCTTCCACCCATTACCAATATATAGGTGAATTAGTTTAACCGGTATTATATATATTGTGTTATCCCAACAACAACCTCATCATGGAGCAACATCTTCAAAACTTCACCTGCAACTACCAACGCTATAAGAGGGGTTGAGCGATGCGTACTTAGCCAAACAACGATTTGCTAGGAAGGTGGTTAGATTGTTTCATGGCAACAATAGGAGGGCCGACAAACAGGAATAGGCATCGAGGCAATATCTAAAGAGCGAGACATCAAGCATAGGCAAAGATAGAAGTGATATCTGGGAATGGTCATCTTGCCTGTTGATTCCACGAAGGGATCGTAACTTTGCTCCTCAAACTCAGCCTCGTAAGTACCTCGAACTCCGAATCGGATCCGGCTCTACCCAACACAAGAACACAACAACGTCACAATATCAAACACGGTGCAATGCACAATCAACATGATGCAAATCATATCAAGGGATGCAAGTATGATGTGCGTATGCATGAGGAAGCTCTTGAGACTAAGGAGAAAATGATAGAAATGACTTCATATTGGGCAACCAAGCAAGCCATTGGATAGAGGGGAGATTTTGGTTGAAATCGATATAAAGAACACCGAAAACGGATGCACGGTTTGCAAATGACAAGCAAAACAAGATGCAATGCAAAACTGTAGTTTACAGCAACATGGCATCTTTGAAGCAAGAAATAATTATGCTACAGCACCCAAACATGGAGACAAAGGGCATGAATGTGAAAAAGACATGATACATAACAAGCATGAACTTAGAGCACACCCAAAAACTTGCGGGAACACAATTAAACAAGCATGGCAAGTTGCAATAAATTTACAGAATTCTCAGACTTAGTGAAAATTACAAGGCATGGCAGAAATTACAACGAGTAGGCATGTTTGCAAGCTTGTGCAACTCAATTCAAAGCATAGCATGGCTTGTGAAGATATCCAACAGCAAGAAGACATATTTGAGAAGCTACTCATGGCAAGAACATGCTCATAGGATGCATAGAACACTAGCTATACTCGTGGCAAAACTGAACTTGTTGATAACATGCTGACAGATACATTTTATAGCCACTTGAGAGCATGAAAACAACAAGTTAAGGCAAGCCATCATGCAAGCAAAAGGCATGGCAATAACGTACATAACAGCTCTTCAACAATAACCACATGGCTACTTCGACAACATACTAGAACATGTCCCAAACACCATGGAAAAAGTGCAAAAGTTTATCCAGAGTTAGCAAAATCTGGGCATGCTGTCAGGAACATTTTATAGCAACTTGAGAGCCTCATAAGAACAAGCTACAGCATTACATCATGGCAAACAAGAGCATGGATAGCTAGATCATAACATATACATCAAGGAACACCCATTGGACAACTCTAAACATGCACAACAACTACGGTGGTATCATGGTAACATGGCAATAAAATTAACAGATTCATGATGGCATGTTAACAAGCTTGTTGCACTCATCTCAAGACATATCATGGCATGAAAATGAATCTATCATATAGAGCGCATTCCAAAGAGAAAAACTCATGTTGACACCTAGCTCATGTGACACATGGATTAATATGCACAAGCAAGACAAAACATCATCTCATAACAAGTACAGACACATATCAGCCAAATGCACTTTTGCAACAGAGATAAACATGGCAATATGAAACCTATCATGAATGTTACAGCAACCATCATGTAGAGCACTTCACAATGAACATTTGGACATATCATTCACTCCATTCGGACTAACATGCACAAAGCTACTAGCTCACGAACATGCCAACAAATTTACACACACAACAAGTGCTAAAACAGTTTCATCATGATGCACTCTTGATATTAAGATTAAGTCAACTAGATGCACTCTAACATGCATGAAACTGATGCTAACATGTAGAGCATGTCGAGACGAACATTTCGACATGTCATACGCGCAAAACGGAGCACCGAGCACAAAGTTATCACATGTCAAAGAGGGCGATAAAATTACGTGGATCTGGGACTTGGAGAAAATTATACCACACGAAAAGTCAACCCGGGACGGGGATGTTCCGCGACGGAGAGATCCGGCGGGGACCGGGGTGTTTGGTTGGCGGGACGGGTGGATCTGGTCCCGCCTGGACCAGATCTGGATCCGGCCGGAGCTCCGGCGGCCGGAGTTGGAGAAGGCGGCGGCGGAGCTTCATGCGGCCGGCCGGAGACGGAGCTCGCCGGCTGCGAGGGGAAGCAGGGCCGGCACGAGCCCGCGGTGGTGCGGCAACGGAACCGGCGGGAGGAGGCGGCCGGGCGATGTTGCGGCGGCAGTGTACGGGAAGCCGGGCGGCGGTGGTGGTGCGCGCCGGCGGTGTGGGGCGCGCTGACGCCGGCGCAGGCGGCGCGGCGGCGCCCGACGCGGTGACGTGCTATTGGGCGGCGGGGCGAAGTGAGATGGGGCGGCACGGCGAAGTGGGCCGGGGGGCGACTCGGGCC
This sequence comes from Secale cereale, assembly GCA_902687465.1. NCBI lineage: Eukaryota > Viridiplantae > Streptophyta > Magnoliopsida > Poales > Poaceae > Secale > Secale cereale. The sequence goes on along the minus strand of LR738710.1, from coordinate 164,046,914 downwards.
CCGGCGGGCCGGCGTCGGAGGAGAGAGAGAGGATGGCGCGATGCTGACGTGGCAGCCGTTGATTGGTCCGGCGCGTCTGGGCGGATGTTTCCGGCGGCGCGAGGAGGGAGGAGCTAGGGTTTTTTTCCTGTGAAATGGAGGGGTTGGACGTTTGTATAGGCATACGGAGCTAGGAGTGTCCAAATGGGGTGCAGTTTTCGCCGACACGATCACGAACTGACGACCGAGAGGATGGGAGTGGTTGTGCTGGGTTAGTAGGCTGTTGTGGTGGGATGTTGGGCCAAAAGAAAGAGGATCTTTTATCCCACTAGGTTAACCGTTGGAGTACCAAACAATCTCCAAACGCGATGAAACTTGACAGGCGGCCTACACGTACTAAAACAACAACGTACGACAAGTCTCAACTCAAACCGAGAACGTTCTACGGCCACATACGAAAGAAGGACTGGGAGGTGCCACGCACACGTGTGTGAGTGTCGGAACTCGAAATGGACAATGGGAAGAGACGAGCATGACCGGGTGCAAGTGACAACACAAATGCAATGCAGTGCACATGATGAAATGACATGGATAAAATGCACACATGCACACGACAAAAACGAAGAAACCCGAAATGAAGGAAGAGCCGAGAATGGAATTGATGAAGTCAATGTTGCATATATTGCCATAAATGGAAGGTATCACATATGGGGTGTTACAAACTCTCCTCCACTACAAAAAGATCCCGTCCCGAGATCTAGGACTGAAATAAGCCAGGATACTTGGAACGGAGATGATCTTCTCGTTCCCATGTAGCTTCTCGGTCGATATGGTGTGACCACTTCACTTTCAAGAATTTGATGGACTTGTTGCGGGTCTTGCGTTCAGTTTCTTCAAGAATAGCAACGGGGTGCTCACGATAAGACAAGTCTTGTTGAAGATCAATGTCTTCGAACGGAATGGTGCGTTCAGGCGTCTTGAAGCACTTGCGGAGTTGAGACATGTGAAACACATCATGCACATTTGCGATGTTGGAGGGAAGATCGAGTTAGTAGGCTAGATCATCTCTCTTGCCAAAAATATTGAAAGGGCCCACTTATCTTGGAGCAAGCTTGCCCTTGATACCAAACCTCTGAGTGCCCTTCATGGGAGAAACACGGAGATAGACATGGTCTCCAATGTCGAAAGCCAAGTCACGATGCTTTCCGTCATAGTAGCTCTTTTGACGCGATTGCGCGGCTTTGAGATTCTCACGTATGACCTTGCACATTTCTTCGGCTTCTGAGATCAAATCATTTCCAAGGAGTTGACGTTCACCAGTCTCGGACCAGTTGAGAGGGGTACGACACTTTCTGCCATAGAGGATTCCAAACGGAGCTTTGCCGGCACTTGCTTGGAAGCTGTTGTTGTAGGAGAATTAGGCAAACGGGAGGCAATCTTCCCATTTCATACCGCAGGAGATGACACAAGCTCTTAGCATATCTTCAAGGATTTGGTTCAGTCTTTAAACTTGACCACTAGTCTAAGGGTGAAACGCAGTGCTGAAGCAAATCTTTGTGCCCATGGCTGACTGATAAGAATCCTAGAAATTGGAAGTGAACAAACTTCCACAGTCTGAGGAGATCACTTGAGGAATGCCATGCAAAGAGACAATTCTGGAGGTGTACAGCTCTGCCAGCTGAGCTACATTGATGGATTCTTTGACGGGAAGAAAATGAGCTACTTTAGTTAGCTTGTCAATCACCACAAAGATAGCATCATTTCCCTTCTTGGACTTGGGAAAACCGGTAACGAAATCCATCTCAATGTGATCGAATTTCCACTCGGGAATAGGTAGATGTTGAAGGAGTCCGGCTGGACGTTGATGCTCTGCCTTCACTCTTCTGCAGACATCACATTCATTCATGAATTGGGAAATCTCCCTTTTCATGCGAGTCCACCAATACGTTTGCTTGAGGTCATGATACATCTTGGAACTTCCTGGTTTTATCGAGAAGAGGGAGTCATGTGCTTCATTCATTATGAGCTTCCTAAGATCACCTTTGGGAACCACGATCCTATCCTCAAAGAACAAGGTGTCTTTCTCATCAACGCGATAGCACTTGTACTTGGGAGTACCCTTAGCAATACCATTTCTGCACCATAGCATCACTAAGTTGGGCCTCACGGATTTGATCTTCCAAGGTAGGAGCAACTTGAAGTTTTGCAAGAAAGCCTTGCGGAATGACTTGGAGGTTGAGCTTCCTGAATGATTCACAAAGTTCAGGCTGGAACGGTGTGAGAAGGAGACTGTTGCAATACGCATTTCGGCTCAAGGCATCTGCAATGACATTGGCCTTGCCAGGAGTATACTCAATGCTTGGATCGTACTCTTGAATCATCTCAACCCAACAAGTCTGGCGAAGGTTAAGGTTTGGCTGAGTGAAGATGTACTTCAAGCTCTTGTGATCGGTGAAGATGTCCACTTTTCTACCCAACAGAAGGTATCTCCACGTGATCAAGGCATGTAAAACTACTGCTAGCTCAAGATCATGTGTGGGATAATTCTTCTCATTTGGTTTCAGATGACGAGAAGTGTATGCCACAATCTTCTTGTCTTGCATGAGAACACCACCAAGACCTTGCAATGAAGCATGACAAAAAACTTCATAAGGAGTAAGAACCGGAGCAGAAATGAGCTTCTGTTTGAGGGTATTGAATGCCACATCACAATCAGGAGTCCACGAGTACTTGACATTCTTCTACAACAGGTTGGAAAGAGGCTTGGCAATCTTGGAGAAGTTCTCAACGAACCTTCTGCAATAGCTAGCGAGACCAAGGAAGCTTCAGATTTGCTTGACATTCTGCGGAGGTTCCCAGTTGACAATAGCATCAACCCTCTCGGGGTTCACAGAAATGCCCTTGGCAGAGATAATATGGCCAAGATAGATGACTTTATCTAGCCATAATTCACATTTGGAGAACTTCGCATAGAACTTGTGTTCACGGAGCATGTCAAGGACCAAACGGAGGTGCTTGGCATGGTCTTCTTCATTCTTGGAGAATACCAAGATATCATCCAGATAGACGAGAATGAATTCATTGGTGTAGGGGTTGAATATGAAGTGCATCATCCGAGAGAAAGTGGGTGGATCATTTGCAAGCCCGAAAGACATGACCATGTATTCATAGGATCCATAGCTTGTTCTGAATGCGGTCTTGGGAATATCCTCTTCACGGATACGAATCTGATGGTAACCCATCCGAAGATCGAGCTTTGAGAACACCTTTGCTCCTTTGAGCTGTTCGAACAATTCATTGATATTGGGGAGCGGGTACTTATTCTTTATTGTCTTCTTGTTCAATGGCCGGTAATCAACGCAAAGGCGTTCCGTGCCGTCCTTCTTCTTGACAAATAGAACACCACAGCCCCAAGGAGAAGTACTTGGTCTGATTAGACCCATATGTTCTTGCTCATCGAGTTGTTTCTTCAACTCCTTCAACTCATCAGGAGAAAGCTTGTACGGACGTCGACATGGTGGCTCGGTACCGGGTTCAAGTTCAATGATGAATTCAACTTGACGATGTGGAGGCATGCCTGGAAGCTCTTCAGGGAATACATCCTCATATTCATGAACAACCGGAATCTGAGAAATGGCATTAATCTTGCCCTTGCCATTGAGAGAGAATAGCCTGATTGTGTTATCTCGAGCTGCGAAGATAATCACGTCTTCGTCAGGATGAGTTAGCTTGACCTCCTTATTTGCACAATTAGTGTTTGCATCATGCTTGGAGAGCCAATCCATCCCAAGAATAAGATCAATGTCGGAGTTGCCAAGAACATCTGGGGAAACCAGAAAACTATAATCACCCATATGAATAAATATATCCGGAACATGCACACGAGAGGACATTTGCAATCCAGGAGAAATAATGTTCAATGGCTTTGGCAACACTTGAGTGACAAATTCATGCTTGGCAACAAATGGTCTTGAAATGAAACAAAGCGTTGCACCCGAATCAAACAAGACTTTAGCAGGAATTGACTTAACCGGAAGATTACCAATTATCACATCGGAAGAATTTTCTGCTTGAGCTGCATTCATCAGATTCACTCTTGCATCCTTGGGATTGTGCTTGACAATAGCAGTGCTGACAGGTGGAGGAGGCGGAAGGGGCCTTGGGTTGGGACACTTGTTGGCATAGTGACCCTTCTGGCCACACTTGTTGCAAATAACTTATGAAAGAGGCCGATGATAAGGACCACTTGATCTTGAAGCTTGTAACTGAGGCGTGGACTAATTTCTTGGGTTGGGTGGGTGGGAGAAACCACGACCACCTGAGTGCTTGTTGTTGCTTGGAGGGCGGAGCACTGGAGGAGGCAGTAGCCAGAACTTCTGCTGCTTGGCAACCACTTGAGAGGAAGAGGAGGAGTGAACATCATTTCTTATCCTATTTTTGGAAGCTTCACACTTGAGCTGATCTACCTCTTGCTTGAGAGCCATATTGTAGAATTGATCAAATTCATCCGGCTCGAACAAGGTGAGAGCAAGTTGGAGTTCATTTTTCAGACCACCTCGGAACTGATATATCTTGCTCTTGGCATCGGGGATGTCTTGCTTCGCATAACGGGCAAGATTTTGGAACTTGACATTGTATTGATAGACGGACATGGTGCCTTGCTTCAGGTTGCGGAATTGCTCACGCATGCCTTCAATGACACTCGTTAGAATGTGGTGAGAGCGGAAATCTTTGCAGAAGTCAGTCCACGAGATCTCACGATCACCTCTGGAATCTTTGTACTATTGCCACCAATCAGCAGCTTGATCTTTGAGTTGGAAAGTGGCAAACTTGACATAATCCTCAGGCCTCACGTTACTGCATTCAAAGTGCTTTTTGATGTCTGTGATCCAATCTTCAGCATCTAGCGGGTCCACACAGTAACTGAAAGACTTTGGTTGGTTTGCCAGGAATTGGTTTAGTGTCGCAAAGTGAGGTTGATTGAACAGATTTCCTTGGCCTTGGTTCCCATGATTACCTTGATTGGCTTGAAAGTTCTGCATCATTTGCATGATCATCTGAGTGTTCTGGTTGGTTGCTTGCATTATTGCTCTCCATGCCTCAAACGGGGGAGGAGGAGGGGAAGGAGGACGCTCTTCTTCACCCTCTTGATTTGGGTTGGGAACCTTCTTAGGCGCCATCTGCTAGGCTTCTCGCCCCTCGTTGGTTACCCCAAGTGGAAGGTGTGAGATGTAGTGTTGCGGAAGTTTTTCCCTTGGCAAAGATACCAAGGATCGAATCCCTAGAGACTCCTAGGTTCAACAAGAAGGTGTCAACTGCTACGGCGCCAGATATTAGCAATCAACGTGGACCTGCACACAGATACAAATAACTTTGCTCCCAACGAGTACAGAGAGGTTGTCAATCCCTCCGGCCTTGTAGTTCACAAAGGATTAAACACAAGTGATAGTAGTGATAGATATAATTGCAATAGTAAATAATAGCGAAAAGTAAAGAGCGTATGTGATCAATGATGGTAATATGGACCGGAGTCTCATGATGTTCACTAGTGATGTCGCTCTCCCAAAAGACGATAAAACAGCTATGTGAGGTAAACGAATTACAGCTAGGCAATTGACAGGACCATGCGCGCAAACCAATGCTGACTACATTGCAAGAAAGGTTGAGGTTCAAAGCATGGGCGGTACGCCAAAGTAAGTAGACCGAAATCCATCAATATCTACTACTAATCATCCACCTTGAGATATCTATCCAGAACATCTCGCTAGTATTATGTTGCGAGTCCCACCCATAGTGTAAACTCAATGCAATAGACAACTGCATTAAAAGAACTTTGCGTAAAGTAAACAATCCTTGCACCCGCGGGCACAAGCACCGTTGTCTTCCCCCTTGTGGCAACAACACATCCCCTAGACTCATGTTTCTGTCACTCAAACTAGTCATCGAGGGGCATGAACCCACAATCAAGCATAACGTTCCCTCTTGGAGTCACTACCTATTACTTGGCCAAAGCAATAAATAACAACGGAGAACATGCAAGAATTACTTACGAACATAAATATAAAAGAGGTAGATCAAATATATTACTCAAGTACAATCTGAACATAATCTCATAATCCATCAGATCCCAGCAAACTCATCATAGCAACAGCATAAGGATTACATATGTGCCTCGATCATGTAGGGCAGCTCACGAGGGCTAATTAGTGAAGCACAAGAATGGGAGCAGAACATCACATAGCTACTGGTCATGGACTCATGGTCCAAGGGAGACTAATCACAACTCATCCGGGAGGCGTCCATGGTGGTGGAGAGGCTCCCGGTGGTGATCCTCCCCTCCGGCAGGGTGCCGGGAAGAGTTCTCTTGGTGCTCCCGATCTTAGAAGGGGCGGCAGCGGCGGAACAGAGATGAGATCGCGAAAAGAGTTCCTCCCTCGAGGGTTTCGGGAGACGCTTTAAATATATGCCAAAGGGGGGCATCGGAGGAGCCTCGGGGGGCCCAGGGAGGGCGCCGCCAGGGCGCCTGGAGCCCTGGTGGCCCCCCCGGCTGTCCTTCGGGCGCACGGTAGTTTCTGGAACGCTGATTTTTTATATAATTTTTCTGGATTTTTCCTGGCAGTTCTCGTAACGTGAAAACCTGAAATACAAAAACAGCCAAAAACAGAAACTGGCACTGGGGTGCACTGAGTTAATAGGTTAGTCCAAATATGATCAAAAGTGTATGGAAGTGTATAAATATCATAGCAATATCACCCAAAAGAGGCATGGAGCAAGCAGAAATTATAGATACGTTTTGGACGTATCAACATCCCCAAGCTTAATTCCTGCTCGTCCTCGAGTAGGTAAATGATAACAAGAATAATTTCTGTGGTGACATGCTATTAACCATATAGGACTTTTTCATAGTCATATGACAAAAGCTTATTGAGACAATGAATCTATAGTAATTAAGTTGCCTCATGAGAAAATCACAAAGGACTGAAAGTTTTACAATATGATACTGAAACATCAAATAGATTTGCAATGAACATGATGTGCAAATATGATAAAGTGATATCTAGCTTGCCCCCTTTAGTGAAGCAAAACATAAATGCAGGGGAACCTCCAAGGTTTAAGTGATGACTAGATACAATGATTTCAGAATAAACGATATCACAATCACGCAAAAGACAATGCTACTTTGGGACAATGCACATTACACTCAGAATGACAATCATGCTCTCAGTAGTTGGTGCTTTTAAAAGAAGGTGGAGACTCTCGAACCGTGGCTTTTGTTGGCAAGGTTGAAAACCCGTAGTTGGAAACAAAGACAAAACATGTACCAGAGCTCTTGGCTTTAAAACAGAAGTAATAATTTATTTTAGATCATGCATATTTCGTCAACGAATGCTAGCAGACAACTCAATCACTTTTCGAGATGGACAAGTTTCGAGGAACGGCTCCCGAATGAGGACGATCACATCCTCTTAATCTCCTTTGTTTATGACTGCCAAAGTTTTCTGATTTCTCATGAACAAAGCGTGAAGGAGGGTTTGTTTGTTATATTATCTTTTTGAGCCGGGCGCACTCAATGCCAGTTCCTTCTCGTATTATGGGTTTGCACATTATACATGCAATCCCGGGGTGAAGCTTGTCCAACTTAAAAAGGTCATGAATTAACCACTACTTCCTCATGAACTTACAACAGAGGCACAAAATAAGAATGCTTTTTCTTTGAATAATTTCGAGATGGCACATGCAAGTTTCCGTTAGGAATGGCAGGTAAATACCATGTAGGAAGGTATGGTGGACTCATATGGCATAACTGGATTAAAGGATGTGGATGCACAAGCAGTCAGTCCGCTTAGTACAGGCGAAGGTTAGCAAAAGACTGGGAGTGACCAACTAAGAGAGCAATGACGGTCATAATCATGCAGAGCGACAAAGCAACATTGAATCACGCATTGGAGTTATATCGCTACTCAGAAACAAAAGATCATCAAGGCTTGACTGACTTTCTTTACAGTCTTAAATATGCGTGAGCATACGCCAAGTCAATCAAAATAAATTCTCGAAGGAAGATATTACTAAACCATACCACATCATAGGCAAACAAATCATGTTGGTACTCCAATAACACATTGGGAACCCCCCCAGTTATTTGAGACTAACCATAAGAAAACATGAACTACTAAGCGCCATCATGCACGTAGCATCTTTATCACAGACATATCAACCAATGCAACGGAAGCAAACTCTCTTAATAAGGTGAGCATGATAATTAAAGAGAGTTCAAGCAACCAACTAAACAAAAGCTCTTGAAAAGATAAGCATGAAAGCTAAGAGCTGAACATGATAGTAGCTATTAAAAGACAAAGAACACGCACAACAAGGATAGACATGAAAATTCTATGTTATGTTCTAGGTAGAAGTGGAGCGTGTTTCTCTCCCACATAAAGAAAGCTGAGTTCCGGCTCGTTATGAAAAACTAAAGAAAACTAAAAGCAAGACGCTCCAAGCATAGCACATAACACATGAAGTGATGAAAATATAGTGGAACGAAAGACGAACTGATAATGTTGATGGAGAAGGGGATGCACGGGGGCATCCCCAAGCTTAGACGCTTGAGTCTCCTTGAATATTTCTTGGGGGTGCATGGGGGCATCCCCAAGCTTGAGCGCTTGACACTCCTGAATCTTTTTACCATCTCCCCTCGCACACTTGAAAACTCCCTTCATACATAACTCATCATAATCTGATTAGCGAGGTTAGTACCCATAATAAAATAATTATACCTTGCTGGAAATAAAGATATTCTTGAAGGTCTACTGTTTCTCAAGATTGCCAAAAGGTTTTTGCAAAGAAAAAGCAAGCTCTTGGTTTGCAAAATGAAGGAAAAGCAAAACAGGACAGAGTCTGTGAAAAACAGAACAGCAGGTAGTAATTGATTTGTTCGGGGCACTTCTGCAACTCTAATCAAAAAACTCAGAACAGACGCACGAAAGACAATTATATAGAGCATTCTGTCGAAACAATTCAGACCAAAAAGATGATCTGGTGATTTTATACGAATTTTTCTATCCAAGGACAGAATCTGTTTCCTGGACAACACCTCACAACTTTTGAACTTTCTAGCAATCAGAGGCTACACTTGGCACAAAATTGAAAAGCAAAGATACAATGATGATGCTACAGTAGTAAACAACATCAAGACACAACAAAAGCAAAATAAATTTATTCATGTGGGCTGCCTCCCAAAAGCGCTTTCTTTTATGCCTTTAAGCTAGGCATAATGCATAGAGGAATCAATAACCATCGTAATAATCGGAGCTATAAATTGCTTCAAATGGTTCCTCAACAAGTTCATTCTTGTTCCTTCTAGGAAAGGGGTACACACCTTTTGCCTTTCCGCGCAAGCGGATTTGTCCCTTACCTATATCAATGAAGCCTTTAACTGCTCGGAGGAAGTCCCTTCCAAGCACTATATTTCCTTGGTTTGGCTCCATGATGAAGAAATCAATCATTGCAATCCCTTTAAGGAATTTAACTGGCACGTCTTTTATTCTTCCCTGGATTTCAGAAATATCTCCATTAGGGTGTTCATGATAAGATGGTAATCTATCCATGTTAAATTTTAAAGACTCATGAACAATTTTTGGCATAGTAGAAACCATAGATCCAGTATCACAATAAGCAAGGAAGTCTTGATTAGAGATGCTAATCCTAACGAAAGGCTCCCAATCATTGTCTCTTTCCAAAATGTCTTTCTTATTGGGTTTAGGTTTCTCTACCTTCATCAAGTCTAGAGCATCCATTCTCTTTTCAATAGTAGCAAGTCTATCTATGACAGTATCAAAGTTATGATCATAAACAAAGTAACTAGATAGACCATGTATAATTTCAAGAGCTCTAGCTTCATCACACTCTAGGAAATCTCCCTCGGCTATAATATCAAGAGAGTGTTTACACCATTTAAAAAGACCATGGTAAAAATTTCTAAGCACAATTTTTATAGGTATCCAAGGCATAATTCTCCTATGTGCATCAGAAATTCTGTCCCATGCCTTCTTCATATTTTCTCCATCCCTTTGATGGAAATCTAGAACTTCTGATTCCCTCAAAGCACCAAATCCTAACATGTTTAGCTAAACAGAAAGGACTACTAACAGGAAAGCAAAATAAATTTTTTTTCGTAATTTTTGATAAAGGATACTAAAGCAAAAACTGAAAGGTAAACTAACAAGACTAAAAGCAAAGGTAAAAGATAGCGTGCAACTCCCCTATCTTGAAGAGTGGAGTCCCCGGCAACGGCGCCAGAAAAACTCTTGCTAGGCTTCTCGCCCCTCGTTGGTTACCCCAAGTGGAAGGTGTGAGATGTAGTGTTGCGGAAGTTTTTCCCTTGGCAAAGATACCAAGGATCGAATCCCCAGAGACTCCTAGGTTCAACAAGAAGGTGTCAACTGCTACGGCGCCAGATATTAGCAATCAACGTGGACCTGCACACAGATACAAATAACTTTGCTCCCAACAAGTACATAGAGGTTGTCAATCCCTCCGGCCTTGTAGTTCACAAAGTATTAAACGCAAGTGATAGTAGTGATAGATATAATTGCAATAGTAAATAATAGCGAAAAGTAAATAGCAGATGTGATCAATGATGGTAATATGGACCAGAGTCTCATGATGTTCACTAGTGATGTCTCTCTCCCAAAAGATGATAAAACAGCTATGTGAGGTAAACGAATTACAGCTGGGCAATTGACAGGACCATGTGTGCAAACCAATGTTGACTACATTGCAAGAAAGGTTGAGGTTCAAAGCATGGGCGGTACGCCAAAGTAAGTAGACCGAAATCCATCAATATCTACTACTAATCATCCACCTTGAGATATCTATCGAGAACATCTCGCTGGTATTAAGTTGCGAGTCCCACCCATAGTGTAAACTCAATGCAACAGACAACTGCATTAAAAGAACTTTACGTAAAGTAAACAATCCTTGCACCCGCGGGCACAAGCACCGTTGTTTTTCCCCTTGTGGCAACAGCACATCCCCTAGACTCATGTTTCTGTCACTCAAACTAGTCATCGAGGGGCATGAACCCACAATCAAGCATAACGTTCCCTCTTGGAGTCACTACCTATTACTTGGCCAAAGCAATAAATAACAACGGAGAACATGCAAGAATTACTTACGAACATAAATATAAAAGAGGTAGATCAAATATATTACTCAAGCACAATCTGAACATAATCTCATAATCCATCGGATCCCAGCAAACTCATCATAGCAACAACATAAGGATTACATATGTGCCTCGATCATGTAGGGCAGCTCACGAGGACTAATTAGTGAAGCACAAGAACGGGAGGAGAACATCACATAGCTACTGGTCATGGACTCATGGTCCAAGGGAGACTACTCACAACTCATCTGGGAGGCGTCCATGGTGGTGGAGAGGCTCCCGGTGGTGATCCTCCCCTCCGGCAGGGTGCCGGGAAGAGTTCTCCTGGTGCTCCCGATCTTGGAAGCGGCGGCGGCGGCGGAACAGAGATGAGATCGCGAAAAGAGTTCCTCCCTCGAGGGTTTCGGGAGACGCTTTAAATATATGCCAAAGGGGGGCATCGGAGGAGCCTCGGGGGGCCCAGGCGCCCCC
>LR738710.1:164002245-164035223 GCA_902687465.1 Secale cereale | reverse complement strand
CCCCCCCCCCCGGCTGTCCTTCGGGTGCACGGTAGTTTCTGGAACGCTGATTTTTTATATAATTTTTCTGGATTTTTCCTCGCAGTTCTCGTAACGTGAAAACCTGAAATACAAAAACAGCCGAAAACAGAAACTAGCACTGGGGTGCACTGAGTTAGTAGGTTAGTCCAAATATGATCAAAAGTGTATGGAAGTGTATAAATATCATAGCAATATCACCCAAAAGATGCATGGAGCAAGCAGAAATTATAGATACGTTTTGGACGTATCACCATCCTGAATATGATGATAACTGTTAGCCATTGATGCAAAACAGGTAAGCTGAATCAACGGCTAGATATTTGCAACATAATTCTTCACAATGAACATTTGAACAAAATGAACGAATGAATTCCATAGTTTAATGGTACAACAATCTTATCGAGAAGCCACTTGGGAGAACAAAACAATAGAATAAAAACAACAAGGTATAGATGGAACAAATACATGATAGAAGTTTTGTCCCACATGTTCGTGCTGAATGCCCCTTGGAACATGTTACAAAGGGTGTTGCAATCCCCGGATCAGCATAGCCAAGGACCCTTTAAGATGCAACTCCCAATTGGAACAACACCCATGAAACATCTTCACTCGATGTTGAACCCCAAACCTCATACCATGCACTCGTTGGAAGAATGCCTACGAGCTACTTGAAAAATCCACCTATTAATTCCCGAAGGTTTCCGGTTATGCAATCTGGTGTTGGGGATACAGGGGAAGCACCGCGCACTCAACTCTAAACCTACATACAGTTGTATCCATCTGTCAATACATAACCAGTCATCCTCGGAAACTGTTTACCTCGGACCTTCGAAACGCATCCGCTATACTAGCTATGGTAATACTCCCGAACTATCCCACCAGTACTGGGTGACGTCGGGGTTATCTCACCACTAACCGCATAGAAGAGTTTTCAATGTCGTTCATCTTACGTATTCTAGAACCGCTATGATACATTTGTGACGACAACACCTCGGAGCTCAACTCCTCGGGACACTGCCACAACCCCTAAATGACAGGAGGCATCGAGAACAATGTTCTCGTCACAAAGATATCGGAACAATACAAACAATACTCGCGTGATCCTAAAAAAATTAGTGAATTTTTGAGAGTAGAGGAGATAGAACAACATCAGGAGTCCTTACCAGAGCGATGAAGGGATGAGGAGTAAAAAGAAATCCTACTCTCCGATATATATAGGACTCAAAACATTTTTTTATGCGTGCCTAGACTCAACCGTCAACGATTCGATCAATCAGGGGGCTCCTAGGTCGGAGAAGGCTCTGAATACCAACTTATAATGCACAGGGATGAAAGTGTAAAAAGATAGTTGGCTTACACTCGCCGCGCCACACAATGAAATAAAATAACATACATCATCCAAATAACATCAGGGTCCGACTACGGACGAAATCCAAACAAGAAAGATATGATAAATAACACAAGCCCGAATCCTCCTAGTAAGAACCACTACTGATCGTCGGGATAAGACACATAGTAACGTCCATGCTCTGCATCTAATTCCTAGTAAAGCTCTGAACCATCTCCTGCATAGTTCTCAACGGTACCTGCATCTGGTGTGTGTTGAATCCGTGAGCCACAGAGGACTCAGCAATCCCGTTCCTGGGTATCAAAACTACCAAAGCCTTAGGTGTGGAAAGGCTGTAAAAGTGTTTGCACCAAGCACTAGCACTATCTTACGAGTTTAGAGTGATAAGAGAAAAAGAACCAACGATCGCCAAGTTGATCAAGAAGTGATCCTAGCTACTCACGATCAAACATAACCCCACCGTGTTCACTTCTCGAAGCCCTTCGGAAAGAGACCTTCACGGTTACTCACACAGGTAGTGTATTCATGAATAAGGTGTCAAGTTATCTACAACCCGATATTAAAAAATTCCCATCTGCCACATAACCGCGGGCACGGCTTTCGAAAGAACAAACCCTGCAAGGGTGTCCCAACTTATCCCATCACAAGCTCACGATCTGCGGAGTCGCAACTCCAAAGTGGGAAGACCCAAGTATTCTCTAAATCCCGTGCTCAAGATATTTCAACAAACGTAAAAGTAATCCAGCAAGACCTTTCGGCGTGCCGACACCCTGATAGTAGCCGCGTGTATCTCGTCTCAAGCCACGACTGGATGAGCAGTTCGTACGGCAACCAAAGACCCTAGAATCTGGGTGGCACCGCAAGTGGCTCTAGTTTGGACCAACACTCATGAGGAGCACTAGCCCGGGGGTTGTTAATTAAGTCCTCGGGGTAGCTAGTCCCTATGCAAGTTTTAGTTATTAGGCAAACGTAAAACCAAAGTCGGGCCTTGCTGGAAAAGCTTTAAACAGAGTGAATTACCAAGGGGGTCCCATAACCCCAACCGTGTTAGGAACGCAAAATCAAGGAAGATAACACCGGTTTATCGATTCCTAGGGTGGCATGAGTGGAACAAAACACCAAGCAAGAGGCTTAGCCTTTCACCCATTACCAATATATAGGTGAATTAGTTTAAAAGGTATTATATATATTGTGTTATCCCAACAACAACTTCATCATGGAGCAACATCTTCAAAACTTCACCTGCAACTACCAACGCTATAAGAGGGGCTGAGATATGCGTACTTAGCCAAACAACGGTTCGCTAGGAAGGTGGTTAGAGTGTTTCATGGCAACAATAGGAGGGCTGACAAATAGGAATAGGCATCGAGGCAATATCTAAAGAGAGAGACATCTAGCATAGGCAAAGATAGAAGTGATATCTGGGAATGGTCATCTTGCCTGTTGATTCCACGGAGGGATCGTAACCTTGCTTCTCAAACTCAGCCTTGTAAGGAACCTCGAACTCCGAATCAGCTCCCGGCTCTACCCAACACAAGAACACAACAACGTCACAATATCAAACACGGTGCAATGCACAATCAACATGATGCAAGTCATATCAAGGGATGTGAGTATGATGTGCGTCTGCATGAGGAAGCTCTTGAGCCTAAGGAGAAGATGATGGAAATGGCTTCATCTTGGGCAACCAAGCAAGCCATGGGATAGAGGGGAAGATTTCGGTTGAAATCGATATAAAGATCACCGGAAACGGATGAACGGTTTGCAAATGACAAGCAAAACAAGATGCAACGCAAATCTGCAGTTTACAGCAACATGGCATCTTTGGAGCAAGAAATAATTATGCTACAGCACCCAAACATGGATACAAAGGGCATGGATGTGAAAAATACATGATACAGAACAAGCATGAACTTAGAGCACACCCAAAAACTTGTTGGAACACAATTAAACAAGCATGGCAAGTTGCAATAAATTTACAGAATTCTCAGACTTTGTGAAAATTACAAGGCGTGACAGAAATTACAACGAGTAGGCATGTTTGCAAGCTTGTGCAACTCAACTCAAAGCATATGTAATGCCCAGGATGGAGTTATACCTCCTACGGGTCGAGGCCCGACTTAAAGGCATAAGTCCATCCTAGAATGATCTCAAGTTTGGTAATCTTTGCACAACTCATGTAAAAGAGGGATGGTAAACTTAAAATAGTCGGCTTACAATCGCCACGTCACAGAAACAGTACAAGTCTCAAACATCATACAATAAGATCACTACAACCCTCTAAGGGCAAAACCAAAAGTCAAAGTACCAAACTCAGATAAATAACAACCACAGGCGGATCGAATCCTAGTAAGAGTCTCCACTACTGATCGTCCGGGTAGCGCACGTAGTAACGACTACGCTCCTCGTCGTACTCCCAATCCAGCTCGGTGCCATCTCCTGGATAGCTCACGGCTGGACCTGCATCTGGTGTGTGAAGTAACTGTGAGCCACAGAGGACTCAGCAATCCCGTTCCCGGGTAA
Organism: Secale cereale; assembly: GCA_902687465.1. NCBI lineage: Eukaryota > Viridiplantae > Streptophyta > Magnoliopsida > Poales > Poaceae > Secale > Secale cereale. The sequence goes on along the minus strand of LR738710.1, from coordinate 164,031,331 downwards.
CAGAACTATCAAAGCCTTTAGGTGAGGGAAAGGCTGAAGAAAGAAATGAGGTGAAGGATCAACAAAGAGTCTGCAGCAGCAACTAGCATCTAGCTTACGCAAGTGAGAGCGAGAAGAGAAGGCAACGCGAGAAGTGATCACGAAGTGATCCTAGCTACAAGCTCACAAGCATAACCCCTCCGTGTTCAACTCCCGAATCCCGATTCGGAAATTGACAGTCACGGAACACACGCTGGTAGTGTATTAGTATCATTGTGTCAAGTTTTCTACAACCGGAATTAACAAGCTCCCATCTGCCACATAACCGCGGGCACGGCTTTCGAAAGTTCAAACCCTGCAGGGGTGTTCCAACTTGACCCATTACAAGCCCACGATCCGCGGAGTCGCAACTCCAAAGTGGGAAGACCCGAGTATCCTCGGAATCCCGTGCTCAAGATATACCGAGCTAAGGTAAGGCTAATCCAGCAAATCCTCCCGGCGTGCCGACACCCTGATAGTAGCCGCGCGTATCTCGTCTCAGGCCACGACCGGATGGGTGATCCCACAGGTTTTTACCAAACCTTGAGTTTCCTCGAGGTGGCCCCGCGTAACCCCCGTTTCGGACCAACACTCATGTGGAGCACTGGCCCGGGGTTGTTGATTAAGGAAAAGGGTTTATAACTCCCTATGCAAGTTTAGTTTGTTATTAGGCAAATAGTACCAATGTTGGGATTTGCTGGAAAAGACTTAGCACATAGCGGTTTATCGAGGGGGTCCCATACACCCCAACCGTGTTAGGAACGCATAATCAAGGAACATAAAACCGGCTTATACGGATCCTAACGGCATGAGTGGAACAAAACACCAAGCAAAAGGCTTAGCCTTCCACCCTTGCCAATATATAGGTGATTTCAATTAAAGCATTTATATAGTGTGATATAACCCAACCACTTCAACATGGAGCAAGCATCTTCACTTCACCTGCAACTAGCAACGCTATAAGAAGGGCTGAGCGAAGCGTACTTAGCCAAGCAACGGTTTGCATAGGTAGGGTGGTTAAACATGGCAATTGGTTACAAGTAGGAGGCTGACAAGAAGAACATGGGCATCGAGGCAAAACTCTAGATCGAGACTACTAGCAATAGACAAAGATAGTAATGTTATCGGGGTTCGGTCATCTTGCCTGAAGAGAAGAAGTTCGGATCAAAAGAAGGGTCCTCTTGCTCAAACTCGTTGGAAACCTCGTGCTCAACCTCGTTGGAAAACTCGTGCTCAACTTCCGGGTCTAAACAAGACAAACACGACAAGCACCAATCAACACGATGCAATGCGCACTCGAAAAACATGTATGCATGATGGATGCACTAGAGATGCACATGGAGCACGGAAAACATCACTCATGCAAAACACCTCAAAACAAGATAACAACCTGATATTATTAAACTACACAGAAAATCACCCAAGTTTGATATAAAGATCGCTGAAATCGGAGTTACGGGCTAAAAGTTATGCCCGAAACAAGATTTGAGCGAAAACTGCAAATTACAGCAACATAGCATCTTGGGAGCTCAAAATAAATAATCTACAGCACCCAAAAGGCATGGCAAAGGACTTGAACATAAACTAGATATAATGTACAGCAACTAGGTCCAAAGTGCACCCCAAACGGAGTCACGGATCAATAGCAATGATCTTGGACATATTGAACTTTGAAATAAAATTCTGGCAGCAGAATTTTATTGAAAGTTTGGAGCAAAAGATAAGCATGCTACAGCACCTCAAATGGACATGTGAGGACATGGATGGAAAGACAACAATATATACTTCATGGAACAATCAAAATCCACCCCAAAACTATCATGCTTTGTCCTACAACATCACACGAACATGGCATCGGAACGTTACAGATTTCAGACTTAGTGAAATTTCACTAAGTCCCAAAACAGCAACATCATCATAGCAACAAAAAGAGCATGTTTAAGACACCTCGAAACTAAACATGGCAAAGGGTAAGCACCTCATCAAAGTACATATGACGGTGATCCCGAAACACACAAGCATGCATCAATGTGGTGAACACACCGATTACAACGAGCTCAACAAGATGGCATTTCATAACAAGTGAAAACACAACATATGAACATGGCATCTTGCAACGATGATATCAAGGAAACAATACATCTACCATGCAACCTATCACACACAACACGTAGTTCGTGTCAAGACGAACACGTGGACATGTCATTTGCATCGTTTGGACAAACGAGCTAAAAGATATCACATGTCAAAGGTGGCATGAAAATAACACATAGCAGCAGTTTATATCATCATACACTCTTGTAACAGCAAAACATGCCCCTAGATGATCTCTAACATGCATGACAACAACAGGTAAAACGTAGAGGGCATCTCCACGAACATCTGGACATGCTACACGCGCAAAACGGAGCAACACAGAGAAAGTTATGCATGGTCAAAGTAGGCATATCAGAACAGAGAAAACAGAGATCTAGGTCAACCTCTCAGATCTGGTGAACAGTACTGGGCCTCGGGGGATGAACAGTGTTGCGGCCCGGATCTGAAGAAAACGGCCCGGATCTGAACAGTGAACAGTGCGCGGCGAACTGGGCCCGATCCGGCGCGGGACGGCCCAGCTGCGCGGAGGCTGGCTTGGCCCGGCGGAGGGCCTCGGAGGGAGGTGGCGAGGAGGCCCCGCGGTGGCGCGGCCCGAGCGCGCGCCCGGTGAGGCGAGCCGGCGGAGAAGAGGCTGGGCCTTCGGGCCCAGCGCGGAAGATGGAGCGCCCGGCCCGGCGCGGCGCGGAGGGGAGCAGGCCGGCCCGGCGCGGCGCGGGAGGCGAGCGGCTGGCGTCGGGGAAGGCGAACGGGCCGGCGGGAGGGAGGCCCGCGGACGGCCGGCGATCTGGTCCCCAGGACCAGCCCGGTGCGGTCGAGGCCGGTCGGACGAAGCGGCCGGCTCGGACGCTCGAGGCCAAGTGGTCCAGGACCCCGACCGCTCGGTCGCTGCGCGGCAGAAGATCTGGCCCGACCGATCTGGCGAAGCGTTGACTTCGGCTTCGAGCCAGATCGAGGATTGCGGCGGCGCAAGCGCTCGAACCCAGGGATCCCTCGGGATCCAGAAAATATCTGGGGATCTCAGATCTGAAATAAAAGGAAAAAAAAGATAGAGGGAAGGAGGAAGAAGGAGACATGCCAAATAGACCTAGGGGGTCTATATAGCAGATTTTTGACTAGGGTTTGAGACTAGGGGATGTTTAGGAGCCCTCCGATCTGGATCCAACGGATCCGATCGCGGGGATGATTTTAAAGGCCCAGACGGAGAAAAGAGACTGCAGCAGGGGTATTCCCGGGACACGAAGCGAAGGCACTTCGGGCCCACACGTACAAAGGAGGGAAAAGTCAACGGAGTCCAAACGAGGCGAGATTTGAGAGGCGGGTTGCACACAACAAAACAACAACACACAACACAACCTCGCGGCACACCGGTAACGAAAAACGCCCGAACAACAAAGTAGGCCTACGGGACGTCACGGACACGTGAGGGAGCTCCGGAACACGAAACGGACAACGGGAAGAAACGCCACGAACCGGATGCAACCCACAACACAAACAAAATGCAAAGCACATGTCTACATGATATGAATGAATGCCACACACTCACACAACAAAACGACGAAAGCCCGAAAGACAAAGAACCCGAAATGGAAATAGATGAAGCCGGAGATATATTATAAGCCCAAAAGGGAAAGTATTACATCCGGGGCATTACAGCATAGCATGGCTTGTGAAGATATCCAACATGCTCATATGATGCATATAACACTAGCTATACTCGTGGCAAAACTGAACTTGTTGATAACATGCTGACAGATACATTTTATAGCCACTTGAGAGCATGAAAACATCAAGTTACAGCAAGCCATAATGCAAGCAAAAGGCATGGCAATAACATACATAACATGATCTTCAATAATAACCACATGGCTACTTCTACAACATACTAGAACATGTCCCAAACATCATGGCAAAAGTGCAAAAGTTTATCCAGACTTAGCAAAATCTGGGCATGCTGACAGGAACATTTTATAGCAACTTGAGAGCCTCATAAGAGCAAGATACAGCATGGCATCATGGCAAACAAGAGCATGCATAGCTAGAGCATAACATATACATCAAGGAACACCCATTGGACAACTCTAAACATGCACAACAACGACGGTGGCATCATGGAAACATGGCAATAAAATTAACAGATTCACACTTAGCAGAAATTTAACAACATGATGGCATGTTAACAAGCTTGTTGCACTCATCTCAAGACATATCATGGCATGAAAATGAATCTATCATGTAGAGCACATTCCAAAGAGCAAAACTCATGTTGACACCTAGCTCATATGACACATGGATTAATATGCACAAGCAAGACAAAACATCATCTCATAACAAGTGCAGATACATATCAGCCAAATGCACTTTTGCAACAGAGATAAACATGGCAATATGACACCTATCATGAATTCTACAGCAACCATCATGTAGAGCACTTCACAATGAACATCTGGAAATATCATTCACTTCATTCGGACCAACATGCACAACGTTACTAGCTCACGAACATGCCAACAAATTTACACACACAACAAGTGCTAAAACAGTTTCATCATGATGCACTCTTGCCACGAATATTAAGTTAACTAGATGCACTCTAACATGCATGAAACTGATGCTAACATGTAGAGCATGTCGAGATGAACATTTCGACATGTCATACGCGCAAAACGGAGCACCGATCACAAAGTTATCACATGTCAAAGAGGGCAATAAAATTACATGGATCTAGGACTTAGAGAAAATTATACCACACAAAAAGTCAACCCGGGATGGGGATGTTCCGGGACGGAGAGATCCGGCGGGGACGGGGGTGTTTGGTTGGCGGGATGGGTGGATCTGGTTCCGCCTGGACCAGATCTCGATCTGGCCGGAGCTCCGGCGGCTGGAGTTCGAGAAGGCGGCAGCGAAGCTTCGCACGACCGGCCGGAGACGGAGCTCGCCAGCGGCGAGGGAAAGCGGGGCTGGCGCGAGCCCGCGGTGGTGCGACGGTGGAACCGGTGGGTGGCGGCGGTCGGGCGATGTGGCGGCGGCGGTGTACGGGGAGCCGGGCGGCAGTGGTGGTGCGCGCCGACGGTGTGGGGCGCTGACGCCAGCGCGGGCGGCGTGGCGGCGGTGTACGGGGAGCCGGGTGGCGGTGATGGTGCGCGCCGGCGGTGTGGCGCACTGACGCCAGCGCGGGCGGCGTGGCGGCGCCCGACGCGGTGGCGTGCTCTCGGGCGGCGGGGCGAAGTGGGCTGGGGCGGCGCGGCGAAGTGGACCGGGGGGGCGACTTGGTCCCCGCGGGCCGGCGGCGGAGGAGAGAGAGAGGGCGGCGCGGCGCTGACGTGGCAGCCGTTGATTTGTCCGGCGCGTCCGGTCGGACGTGTCCGGTCCGTCCCGGACGTGTCCGGCGGCACGAGAAGGGAGGAGCTAGGGTTTTTCCCCGTGAAATGGAGGGGGCGGACATTTTTATAGGCATAGGGAGCTAGGAGTGTCCAAATGGGGTACGGTTTTCGCCCACATGATCACGATCCGACGACCGAGAGTATGGGAGTGATTGTGCTGGGTTAGTGGGCTGTTGTGGAGGGGTGCTGGGCCAAAAGAAAGAGGAGCTTTTAGCCCACTAGGTTAACCGTTGGAGTACCAAACGATCTCCAAACGCGACGAAACTTGACAGGCGGCCTACACGTACTAAAACAACAACGTACGATAAGTCTCACCTAAAACCGAGAACGTTCTACGGCCACATACGAAAGGACTCGGTGGTGCCACGGACACGTGTGTGAGTATCGGAACTCGAAACGGACAACGGGAAGAGACGAGCATGACCGGGTGCAAGTGACAACACGAATTCAATGCAATGCACATGATGACATGACATGGATAAAATGCACACACGCACACAACAAAAATGAAGAAACCCGAAATGAAGGAAGAGCCGAGAATGGAATTGATGAAGTCAACGTTGCATATATTGCCATAAATGGAAGGTATCACATATGGGGTGTTACAAACTCTCCTCCACTACAAAAAGATCTCGTCCCGAGATCTAGGACTGAAAGAAGGCAGGATACTCGGAACGGAGATCTTCTCATTCCCATGTAGCTTCTCGGTCGGTATGGTGTGACCACTTCACTTTCAAGAATTTGATGGACTTGTTGCGGTTCTTGCGTTCAATTTCTTCAAGAATAGCAACGGGGTGCTCACGATAAGATAAGTCTTGTTGAAGATCAATCTGTTCGAACGGAATGGTGCATTCAGGCATCTTGAAGCACTTGCGGAGTTGAGACAAGTGAAACACATCATGCACATTTGCAAAGTTGGAGGGAAGCTCGAGCTGGTAGGCTAGATCGCCTCTCTTGCCAAGAATCTTGAAAGGGCCCACGTATCTTGGAGCAAGCTTGCCCTTGATACCGAACCTCTGAGTGCCCTTCATGGGAGAAACACGGAGATAGACATGGTCTCCAATGTTGAAAGCCAAGTCACGATGCTTTCCGTCATAGTAGCTCTTTTGACGCGAATGCGCGGCTTTGAGATTCTCACGTATGACTTTGCACATTTCTTCGGCTTCTGAGATCAAATCATTTCCAAGGAGTTGACGTTCACCAGTCTCGGACCAGTTGAGAGGGGTACGACACTTCCTGCCATAGAGGATTACAAACGGAGCTTTGCCGGCACTTGCTTGGAAGCTGTTGTTGTAGGAGAATTCGGCAAACGGAAGGCAATCTTCCTATTTCATACCCAAGGAGACGACACAAGCTCTTAGCATATCTTCAAGGATCTGGTTCACTCTTTCAACTTGACCACTAGTCTGAGGGTGAAACGAAGTGCTGAAGCGAATCTTTGTGCCCATGGCTGACTGAAAAGAATCCCGGAACTTGGAAGCGAACAAACTTCCAAGGTCTGAGGAGATCACTTGAGGAATGCCATGCAAAGAGACAATTGTGGAGGTGTACAGCTCTGCCAGCTAAGCTGCATTGATGGATTCTTTGACGGGAAGAAAATGAGCTACTTTAGTTAGCTTGTCAATCACCACAAAGTTAGCATCATTAACCTTCTTGGACTGGGGAAAACCGTTGACAAAATCCATCTCAATCTGATCGAATTTCCACTCGGGAATAGGTAGAGGTTGAAGGAGTCCGGCTGGACGTTGATGCTCTGCCTTCACTCTTCTGCGAACATCACATTCATTCACGAATTGGGCAATCTCCCTTTTCATGCGAGTCCACCAATATGGGGTGTTACAAAACGCTTCTGCTTTCGGTCTACGAGGGTACATGGACACACTCTCCCCGCTCGTTGCTATGCTTATCCTAGATAGATCTTGCATGATCGTAGGATTTTTTTTGGAATACAACGTTCCCCAACATGCATCTACTTGACTAGCTCGTTATTCAAAGATGGCTGAGTTTCCTAACCATGGACATGTGTTGTCATTTGATCAATGAGATCACATCATTAGGAGAATGATGTGATGAACAAGACCCATCTGTTAGCTTACCACTATCATCGTTTAGTTTATTGCTATTGCTTTCTTCATGACTTATACATGTTCCTCTGACTATGAGATTATGCAACTCCCGAATACCGGAGGAACACCTTGTGTGCTATCAAACATCACAACGTAACTGGGTGATTATAAAGATTCTCTATAGGTGTTTCCGAAAGTGTTTGTGATGTTGACATAGATCAAGATTAGGATTTGTCACTCCGAATGCCGGAGAGGTATCTCTGGGCCCTCTCGGTAATACACATCATAATAAGCCTTGCAAGCAAAAGACTAATGAGTTAGTCATGAGATGATGTATTACGTAACGAGTAAAGAGACTTGCCGGTAACGATATTGAACTAGGTATGATGATACCGACGATCGAATATCGGGCAAGTAACATACCGATGACAAAGGGAACAATGTATGTTGTTATGCGGTTTGACCGATAAAGATCTTCGTAGAATATGTAGGAACCAATATGAGCATCTAGGTTCCACTATTGGTTATTGACCGGAGATGTGTCTCGGTCATGTCTACATAGTTCTCGAACCTGTAGGGTCCGCACGTTTAACGTTCAATGACGATTGGTATTATGAGTTCATGTGATTTGATGTACCGAAGGTTTTTCGGAGTCCTGGATGAGATCACACACATGACGAGGATACTCGAAATGGTCAACACATAAATATTCATATATTGGAAGGTTATATTCGGACACCGGAATGGTTCGGGTCCTATCGGATAAATTACGGAGTACCAGGGGTTACCGGAACCCCCCACGGGAAGCTATTGGGCCTCATGGGCCTTAGTGGAGATGAGAGAGGGCTGGCCAGGAGGTGGCACATGCCCCCTTGCCCCAATCCGAATTGGACAAGGGAAGGGGGCGGCACCCCCCCCCCCTCCTTCCTTCTCACCTCCTCCTCCTTCCCCCCTTCTCCTAGTTGAAATAGGAAAGGAGGAAACCTACTCCTACTAGGAGTAGGAATCATCCCCCCTTGGCGCACCCCTCCTAGGCCGGCCTCCTCCTACCTCCCTCCTTTATATACATGGGGAGGGGGCACCCCATAGAGAAAGAAGTTTCTCTTAGCCGTGTGTGGTGCCCCTCTCCACAGTTACACACCTCGGTCATATTGTTGTAGTGCTTAGGCGAAGCCCTGCGATGGTAACTTCATCATCACCGTCACCACACCGTCGTGCTGACGAAACTCTTCCTCGTCCTCAACTGGATCAAGAGCTCGACTGACTTCATTGAGGTGAACGTGTGCTGAACGCGGAGGTGCCGTACGTTCGGTGCTTGGATTGGTTGGATCGCGAAGACGTTCCACTACATCAACCGCGTTACTAAACACTTCTGCTTTCGGTCTATGTGGGTACATGGACACACTCTTCTCGCTCGTTGCTATGCTTCTCCTAGATAGATCTTGCGTGATCGTAGGATTTTTTTTGAAATACTATGTTCCCCATCAGTGGCATCATGAGCCAGGTCTATGCGTAGATGATATGCACGAGTAGAACACAATGAGTTGTGGGCGATAATAATCATACTAGTTACCAGCATGTCATACTTTTATTTTGTGGTATTGTTGGATGAAGCGGCCCGGACCGACATTACATGACCGCATTCATGAGACTGGTTCTACCGACGTGCTTTGCACATATGTGGCTGGCGGGTGTTAGTTTCTCCAACTTTAGTTGAATCGAGTGTGACTACGTCCGGTCCTTGTTGAAGGTTAAAACAACACACTTGACAAAAAATCGTTGTGGTTTTGATGCGTACGTAAGAACGGTTCTTGCTAAGCCCATAGCAGCCACGTAAAACGTGCAACAACAAAGTAGAGGAGGTCTAACTTGTTTAGCAGGGCATGTTGTGATGTGATATGGTCAAGCCGTGATGAATTATACGATATTGTATGAGATGATCATGTTTTGTAAATTATCGGCAACCAGCAGGAGCTTTATGGTTGTCTCTTTATTGTATGAATTGTGAAAGACATTGTCGGTTCAATGTCCGGCGTATCTCGTAGTAGGGGCCCTAAGCTAGCCGTCTTGGAACGATGGTAACATGGACACGGGGTTTTACCCAGCTTCGGGCTCTCTTGAAGAGATAATACCCTACATGCTGCTTTTGATTGTATTCATATGGGTGTAGTACAGAGTACATATATCTACCATGAGATTGTACTAATGAATATGAGATGTAATGTAATGATCTATTGACTAGCCTGGCCTCGATTTATATATGCATCAGAGGCCTAGGGTTTAGGAGAGTCCTCGTCTTGTGCACCAAGTCTTGTGGAAACCTCCTTGTATGCGGCATGGGCTGCCCGAAGTGGCCCTTGAGTAAACCGCCTTGGGGGTCCTCGGCCCGATCCAGCTGGTCGGGAGATGACGTGGTGAGTACCCCCTAGTCCATGACACCGTCAGTAGCCCCCTGAACCGGTCTTCAAGTTGGGAACGCTCCTCGGTTCTTCTGAACTGTTCTTTATCTTTGGTCGTCGGTCTTGAAAACTGGTTCAACAAATCTTCCCATCTTCGATCTTGAGGATTGCCGAGCTGAATCCGAAGTGTTCACATGTCGGGCATCCGAGGAGCCTTTTAAGTCTTTGGCTTTTATCAATGCCTTGTTATTTTTATGCCACACCTCGGGTTTGAAGTGTTTCCTGAGCGGCGGTGTCCTCTCGTGTTCGAGCTCCAACGCCGGACTGTGTCTGAGCTCCAACGATAGACTATGTCCAAGCTCCAACGTCGGACTATGTCCAAGCTCCAACGCCGGACTATATCCGAGGCGTCATAGATCACCTTGGTTCAAAAAAGTTGAAGGAGTTTAGCCGAGCTTAATGCCGGAAATGTCATCTAAGGAGCCAGCCACTTACATCCGAGCTATATATCGAACTGCTCCCGAGGTGATTCAGCACCTCGGCCATGGGCTGATTGTTTGTGGATTTTATTTCCAATGTGGGTAAATTTATTTGCTGACGAGATGTATTGCCAGTAGCCCTCAAGGTGTCTGTCGGCCTAAAATCCGAGATGCACCTGAAGGAAAATATGAAACTGCTGATCCTAGTAGCTCCTGAGACCCAGGTCATGAAATCGGCCTGAGGATGAACTCCTAGCTCGGCAGCATACGTAGCAATAGAAACGTAGTCTAATATATTAGAGGTAGTAGTGATCGGCGGACGGGCCCGTGAGAGAGGGTCGTGAGAAGTCGTTGTGAGAAGTCATCGTGATATATCAGCTTGATGCCGGATAAGTCCAGATGGTACTTATTGTTGTCCAAAGACGCGCTTGTCCATAGTTCGGTCATGCCGAACACTGAGCACTTTGAATTTTCTGCATTGAATAGGCGATGTAGTAGCCCCCAAGCCATTGGTCGGGTGGCAACACCAGATCAGGGGATCGATGTGCCCTTTTATATTTATAAATAATGAGAGTGAAGCCCAGTAACCCCTGAGCTTTAATGTGGGCACGGGTGGCCGAATTAAGGATCGATATCCGGAGTAAAATCACAAATTAAGTGTAATGATTCTATGTATCCAAGTACTTTACATCATTAATGCTCAGATCCCCATTGTACAAAACTTTGTTGACCGACCATCGGCTTAAACCTCCTCGGCCATTAGCCGGGTAGTGTTTGTCCTTCTTTATAAAGCCTTTTATAAGGGCAAAGATTTACGACAAATAAGGCAATCCGGTCATACGGTTTTATAAATAAAGGTACGCGGAGAGATATGTTATATTACTTTTTAATTGAAGAAACATCTTCCAAGGAAAATAGTCCCGCTATCGGTTCCTTTCCTTGGGTTATCATGCTGATCATGATCATGAAACCATACCTCCGATCAATGTGGGAGGAAAATATTGAGGAATTAGTTGGGGAAAGTTCTCGAACTATGTGGTCTAAATGAACCAAAATTTTCACTTCCGTCGTTGCCGACCAATTATATTCTTTAAGATGGCTAGCTTTCGGCCTCTCCTAGTCTGAGGTACTAACAGGATGACCCGGAAGTAACAATCACAGAGGTGCTCCCTTTACCTCCTAGCCGAACAATCGGGAACGTATGGGTAATCACAAAAGTTAGGCAACCCAGCTTTGGCCAAAATCTTAAGTCAAATTGATGCATATTTATGGCTTTATAACGATGATTACGAACGTTGTATAGTGGATACAACTGCTGATGATATATGTTTATTTTGACTCCATTGCGACCGTTTATCATTTGAAAAGTGGCCCATCGTCGGCTTCCACCCCTTTGTAGATACTACGCAGGGTGTGTCTGCAATAACAAAACAACCCTTAGCCGACGTCTCAGTGCCCGAAGGCGGTTGTGTTAGCGGAAACAAGGCAATCGGATATGCGGGCTTTATAACTTTCACCTAGTCATAGGAGCTTAAAGTTGGGAGGCTAGTTACTAGCCCCCGGTTAGTGTTCGGCGATAGCCGAGGTCAAGCCGTAAACACTTCGGCCAATGTTATGCACGGCCCATCATTTAACACGGGGTGACCTCCATCAATCTTATATATAGTTTAACACAGTCATCGATCGCTGACCAGTTTACGCTAATTGTCGCAGTCAGTTTTTGGCTTTCTCCACTAAGGCGCTTGACCACTTGAATCGGAAGCACAATCGTAGTGGTTCTCCCTTTACCCTTAGCCGAACAATCGGAAACGTAAGGGTAAGCATAAGAGTTGGGCGACCCAACTATTGACCAAAGACACAATTCGAAACCGATGCATATAAAGCAATATCCGAGAACGTTTTGCCAAAGACTCCTCAGAGTACCTTGGCTTTTGGTGGGTTCGGCTGTAGCCCAGCCCCCCATTAATATTGCCAATGCTTTTAAAGGCGTCTGGCATTGCACTGCTCGAGAACTAATCCTGATGTGGCGTGTATTTTTTCAACACCGAGGTGTAGTCTGGCAGGAAAGATGCCGAGATGTGGGTCGGAATAAATCTTCCGAGCTAAATTATAATGTTGGACACCTCGGTCATGAGGATGACCCGCTTCCTGAAACAAAAAACATATAAATAGCTAAAAAGTGCCATAAGCTTGAAAAGCCAAAAAATTTATAAAAAAGCTTGACGTCCGAACTAAATCAAGATTTTTGTGCCAATCCGAACATTGGTCTTAAAAAATATTTGTGCTTCTATCATGCTTTAACATGACACATCTAATCTCAAAACTTCAAGCGAGTCAGCCTTGGCTTCAACCTCCTTATCCCGAAGGCGGAGTGCTTCTCCAAGGCCAGTTTAGCAAACTAAACTCAAGCGGCTTTAAAGATAAATCAGGCTATTCAGCTATTGACGACCAAAGAGCGGTAGAATAAGACCTTGCAACGACCAAGAAGAAAACAATTATTATAGAACGGCTCCTATAAATTTAAGAGCCCCCAGTTAACTTGGGTAAGACGAGTGTTTTAACAAACTAAGTTTTTAACACAAATATAAAGTTTGGTCGAACCAAACATATTAAAAAAATAGCATGAAAGCGACTTAGTTGGTTATGTGCTTGGTGGTGATGACGCGTGCCGAGCTTGCGGTGGGGACGAGGTCCCATCCCCCAAGCCAGTCCCAAGGTGGCCGAGCATAGAGCTCGGCACTCCGAAGTGGTGACATATGACGAAGCCCCCGGTCCAGCCGAGGTGGCGTGGTATGTCGGTACGCCGAGGTGACAGCGCTGCCCAACCCGGGTCATTTATCTGTGCACAGAAAATAGTGCAAGCCGGTGATAATAGTAAAAAAAATAGCATAATAATTAATTTATGCAAAATGAGAAATAAGAGAAATATGGCCCGTGTGTCGAACACTCGATGAGGCGGAGCTCTCTCATCGATGCCGATGTCCCCGGGGAAACCGAACATGTCAGTATGGCAATTCGACCAACAAGATGATCACGCGAGCCGGTTTACGCCGATTGGGACAACGATGTTGGCTTGCCGAAGTGACCGCGTGACGCAGTCGTAGTAGATTACCTACACATGTGAAATAGTGTAGTCCAAAAATAGTTAAAAAAAGCTCGCATAATTAATTTACGCAAAATAATTTATTTCAAGAGATGTGGCCCAGCGCGGAAGTTAATGTTGATGCAGGGCGTCGGTATGATGCGGTGAAGGCGTGACAAAGCCTAAATTCACAGGGCGGTCCGAGTTGCATATACGGCACTCGCCGAACTGCGGATGGAAACTGACCGAACCATCACCCGACCTCGTTAATGCGGCCACCATTTGACCGACCTGCGTACAGAGGATGGCACAAACAAGAGCAAGAATTCCTCGGGGAAAATAAACCCATACTAGCGAAAATTACTAGGATTGATGGCACCTGGCTTATCTGTCGTAGCAATCTGAAGAAAGGTTACTCCCAATATTGGGACTCGATCCGCACAGCCACTGCCTGATGCGTGATGAAGCGGCAGCATGGCGATGCTGGCAAAGGTTGGCTCGCCGAGGTGACGACGCAGACCGGTCGAAGTTGGTTCGCCTGGCATAAAATAGTGCCAGACAAAAGTACTAACGAGTAATGATAATAATAATATACTTGTTTTTCTTTTGAAAGAAAAAAATGCTCTTCTACTTAATTAACTTAAGCGAAGTAAAATAATTAAAGGAATATGGCCTGAATGTCGAGGTCGTCCCGATAGAATCACCGTAGACATGTTGATACGGGGACGCGCGTTGAGGCGACGCCGCAACTTGATTAATGCAGTCGGGACGACGACGTTGGCTCGCTAGTGGCGTGGGGCGAGGTCGATTATACTGAAACCGGCCGTTGTGAGCGCGGTTTTTCTAGTACCAAGTTGTACATGCAAAATTAGTCGTACTGTTCATCAACCAAATCTTCAAATCTTGAAACGATTAGCACACTTAATGAAAAGTGGGCATACTATCGTATGTTGGAGATGTAATCCAGTAGCACTAGTACGTAAGCAGTGCATAAAAGACAGACTTTAGAAAAATATAGACTGCCTGCTTAATTTAAAAAACAAGGAGAAAACAGGGGATCGAATCTTCCTGTGTTTTGCCGTATAGCTGAATTCGTGTTAGGCGCTGCTTCGCGTGGACTGTACACAGACGTGCTCCTCCTCCGCGGCTGGATTCCGGGTGCCCGGTATAACGACGCAAATATAGCGCAGTGGTAGCATGATGAAACATGAATTCATGGGGCGATCTCATTGTGGCCGCACATTAACTTCATGTATTCAAAAAAAAAAAGACAACACTGGCTGAAGTAATAATTCTAAGTGAAAAAGCACCGCACGCTAAAAATAATTTGAAGAGCTAGCACCTGGCAGTAATAAGAGTGGCTGGCCAAATTAAAGACAGACGAAACGAAGTCTAATAAAAAGCCGTAGAGGCAGTGGTGGCCGAATCACAGGTGCGACGCAGATGATCTCCATGCATGAGATAGCTGAGGTCTTGTTTGGATCCAAGAGACTAAAACTAGTCTGACTAAAAATAGTCTTTTCAAAAGGCTAAAGTTCCAAGCACCCTTGACTAAAAAGGGGCTAAAACTAGTCTTGAGACTAAAATCTTTTAGTCATGGGTACCCCTACTAAAATGTGAATTAATCATCTCTCTCCTCATTTAATTTCTCTCCTCTAACACATGCAAGTTCTGGATTGGAGGGTTTGGAGAATGATGAATGATAATTAACTTGATTTTAGTCTCTTTAGTATTTAGATCCAAGCATGGGTGAGCCTAGCAAGTTTTAGTCCCACTACTTTTAGTCATGGGATTAAAACGTATTCAAGCACCCTCTGAGTTGATTAATCAAACCTCGGGAGAAGTGCTTCTAGTTTTTTTTTTTGAGCATAAGAAGTGCTTTCAGTTAGTACTCCCTCCGATCCTTTTTACTCTGCATATAATAATTGTATGAGATCAAATTTCGTAAAGTTTGACCATATTTTATATGAAAAATATCAACATCTACAATGCTAAAGTTAAACAATATGAAAATTTAAGTCACGGCGCATCTAATGATAATGATTTCATATTGTGAATGTTCGTATTTTTTCTATGAAGTTGGTCAAACTTTACGAGGTTTGACTTCAGATAAATCTTATATGCTAACTAAAAAAGACCGGAGAAAGTATTACTGGTGGTAGCATTGTACTCCCTCCGTTCCTAAATATAAGTCTTTGGAGAGTTTTCACTATGGACCACATACGGAGCAAAATGAGTGAATCTACACTCTAAAATGCATCTATATACATCCGTATGTGGTTTATAATGGAATCTATACAAAGACTTATATTTAGGAACGGAGGGAGTATGTATTCCAGCGGCCATCCGTCAAGTGGCCCAAAGGTTTATCCGATCTGCCCCGGTTTGACAGGATGACGCCTGCTACCCGTGCTTAGCGTGCTGCCCCTGTATGTGTGGGTCCTCGGCCAGGAAGGCTGCATCCTTACGCCGGCCCTGTCCACGATCTACGCGCTCTGCGAGCGCCGCGTACGGAGACGGTCGCGTAATTTTTCTTTCCGAGCTCAAATTCTGCAGACAAAAATTGCACAAGCCGGCAACAACAAATCTAAAAGAAAACAATTCACATAGAATATATCTGACTGAAAAAATATATAACCTGATAATCTATCGATTCGCGTCGATCACCTAGGAGGTTCTCAATGAAAGCACCAATGTCGGTTCAATATCCGGCGTATCTCGTAGTAAGGGTCCTAAGCAAAGCGTCTTGGAGCGATGGTAACATGAACACGGGGTTTTACCGAGCTTCGGGCTCTCTCGAAGAGATAATACCCTGCATGCTGCTTTTGATTGTATTCATATGGGTGTAGTACAGAGTACATATATCTACCACGAGATTGTAGTAATGAATATGAGATGTAATGTAATGATCTATTGAGTAGCCTGGCCTCGGTTTATATATGCATCAGAGGCCTAGGGTTTACGAGAGTCCTCGTCCTGTGCACCAAGTCTTATGGAAACCTCTTTGTATGCGGCATGGGCTGCCCGAAGTGGCCCTTGAGTAAACTGCCTTGGGGGTCCTCGGCCTGATCCAGTTGGTCGGGAGACGACGTCGTGAGTACCCCCTAGTCCATGACACCGTCAGCCATGTAATTGCTTTACTTCATCACTATTAGTTAGGAATAGTAGTATTAGCAATAGTTGGCGAGACAACCACGACGCTACGATGAAGATCATGGTATCAAGCCGGTGACGATGGAGACCATGACGATGCTTTGGAGATGGAGATAAAAAACACAAGATGACAATGGTCATAACATGTCACATATTTTGATTGCATGTCATCTTTATCTTATTTTGCTTAGTACGGCGGTAGCATTATAAGATGATCCCTTACAAAATTTCAAGTTACAAATGTTCTCCCTGAGTATGCACCGTTGCGACAGTTCGTCGTGCCGAGACACCACGTGATGATCGGGTGTGATAACCTCTATATTAAAATACAACGGGTGTAAGACAGTTTTACACATGTAGAATACTCGGGTTAAACCTCACAATCCTAGCATGTATATACATGTCCTCGGAACACTGGAGACCGAAAGGTCGAGCGTGAATCATATAGTAGATATGATCAACATAAGATGTTCATCATTGAAAATTACTCCATCTCACGTGATGATTGGACATGGTTTAGTTGATTTGGGTCATGTGATCATTTAGATGACCTGAGGGATGTCTATCTAAGTGGGAGTTGTTTAATAATATGATTAATTGAACTTTAATTTATCATGAACTTAGGCCTGATAGTATTTGCGAATTATGTTGTAGTTCAATAGCTCCCCTATGTTTTTATATGATCCTAGAGAAAACTAAGTTGAAAGATGTTAGTACCAATGATGCGGACTAGGTCCGTGATCTGACGATTATCCTCATTGTTGCACAGAAGTATTATGTCATTGATGCAACGCTAGGTGACAGACCTATCGCGGGAGCAGATGCAAACATTATGAACATTTGACAAAGCTCAATATGGTATCGACTTAATAGTTTAGTGCACCATGCTTTACGGCTTAGAACTGGTACTTAAAAATGTTTTAAACGCCACGGAGCATATGAGATGTTCCAAGAGCTGAAATTGGTATTTCGGACTCATGCCCATGTCGAGAGGTATGAGATTCTGACAAATACTTTGCCTACAAGATGGAGGAGAATAGCTCAGCTAGTGAGCATGTGCTCAAATTGTCTAGGTACTACTATCACTTGAATCAAGTGGGAGTTAATCTTCCAATAAGACAATGATTGACAGAGTTCTCTAGTCACTATCACCAAGCTACTAGAACTTCGTGATGAACTATAATATGCAAGGGATGACGAAAACGATTCCCGAGCTCTTCGCAATGCTGAAATCAGTAAAGGTAGAAATCAAGAAAGAGCATGAAATGTTGATGGTTAAACAAGACCACTAGTTTCAAGAATAAGGGGAAGAGAAAGAAAGGGAACTTCAAGAAGAACGGGAAGCAAGTTGCCACTCCCGAGAAGAAGCCCAAAGCTAGACCCAAGCCTGAAACTGGGTGCTTCTACTCCAAAGGAAATGGTCACTAGAAGCGGAACTACCCCAAATATTTGGCGAATAAGAAGGATGACGAAGTGAACAAAGGTATATTTAATATACATGTTATTGATGTGTACCTCACTAGTGCATTTAGTAGCCCCTGGGTATTTGATACCTGTTCGGTTGCTAAGATTAGTAACTCGAAACAGAAGTTGCAGAATAAACGGAGACTAGTTGAGGGTGAGGTGACGATGTGTGTTAGAAGTAGTTCCAATATCGATATGATGATCATCACACACTCCCTGTACGTTCGGGGTTTGTGTTAAATCTAAATAAATGTTATTTGGTGTTTGCGTTAAGCATAAACAAGATTGGATCGTGTTTATTGCAATACGATTATTCATTTAAGTCAGAGAATAATTGTTATTCTGCTTACATGAATAAAACATTCTATGGTCATACACAGAAGGTAAATGGTTTATTGAATCTCGATCGTAGTAATACACATATTCATAATATTGAAGCAAAAGATGCAGAGTTGATAATGATAGATCAACATTCTTGTGGCACTGTCGTTTAGGTCATATTGGTGTAAAGCGCATGAAGAAACTCCATGTTGATGGACTTTTGGAATCACTTGATTATGAATCATTTGATGCTTGCAAACCTTGCCTCATAGGCAAGATGACTAAAACTCCATTCTCCGGAAAAATGGAGTGAGCCAATGACTTATTGGAAATAATACGTGTAGATGTATGCGGTTCGATGAGTGTTGAGGCTCGCGGCGGGTATCGTTATTTTCTGATCTTCACAGATGATTTGAGCAGATATGGATATATCTACTTGATGAAACACAAGTTTGAAACATTTGAAAAGTTCAAAGAATTTGAGAGTGAAGTAGAGAATCATCGTAACAAGAAAATAAAGTTTCTACGATCTGATCGCGGAGGCGAATATTTGAGTTACGAGTTTGGTCTTCATTTAAAACAATGTAGAATAGTTTCACAACTCACGCCGCCTGGAACAGTATAGCGTAATGGTGTGTCCGAACGTCATAACCGTACTTTATTGGATATAGTGCGATCTATGATATCTCTTACCGATTTACCACAATCGTTTTGGGGTTATACATTAGAGATAGATGCATTCATGTTAAATAGGGCACCATCTAAATCCGTTGAGACGACATCATATGAACTATGGTTTGGCAAGAAACCTAAGCTGTCGTTTCTTGAAGTTTGGGGCTGCGATACTTATGTGAAAAAGCTTCAACGTGATAAAGCTCGAACCCAAGTCGAACAAATGTGTCTTCATAGGATACCCAAAAGAAACTGTTGGGTACACCTTCTATCACAGATCCGAAGGAAAGATATTCGTTGCTAAGAAATGATCCTTTATAATTGAGTTTCGATCGAAAGAAGTGAGTGGGAGGAAAGTAGAACTTGATGAGGTAATTGTACCTTCTCCCGAATTGGAAAGTAGTTTGTCAAAGAAATCAGTTCCAGTGATTCATGCACCAATTATTGAGGAAGCTAATGATGATGATCATGAAATTTAAGATCAAGTTGCTACTGAACCTCGTAGGTCAACCAGAGTACGTTCCACGCCAGAGTGGTATGGTAACCCTGTTCTAGAAGTCATGTTACTAGACCATGACGAACCTACGAACTACGAGGAAGCGATGATGAGCCCAGATTCCTTAAAATGGCTTCAAGCCATGAAATCGGAGATGGGATCCATGTATGAGAACAAAGTATGGACTTTGGTTGACTTGCCCGATGATCGGCAAGCCATTGAAAATAAATGTATCTTTAAGAGGAACAGTGACGCCGATGGTAATGTTACTGTCTACAAAGCTCGACTTGTTGAAATGTTTTCGACAAGTTCAAGGAGTTGACCACGATGAGACTTTCTCACCCGTAACGAAGCTTAAGTCTGTCCAAATCATGTTAGCAATTGCTGAATTTTATGATTATGAAATCTAGCAAATGGATGTTAAAACTGCATTCCTTAATGGATATCTCAAAGAAGAGTTGTATATGATGCAACCAAAATGTTTTGTCGATCCAAAAAGTGCTAACAAAGTTCGCGAGCTCCAGCGATCCATGTATGGACTGGTGCAAGCATCTCAGAGTTGGAATATACGCTTTGATAAGGTGATCAAAGCATATGGTTTATACAGACTTCCGATGAAGTCTGTATTTACAAGAAAGTGAGTGGGAGCACTACAACATTTCTGATAAGTATATGTGAATGACATATTGTTGATCGGAAATGATGTAAAATTTTCTGGAAAGCATAAAGCATTTATTAAAAAGAGTTTTTTAATAAAATACCTCGGTGAAGCTACTTATATATTGGGCACCAAGATCTATAGAGATAGATCGTGACGCTTGATACGACTTTCGATTAGTACATATCTTGATAAGATTTTGAAGTATTTCAAAATGGATCAGTTAAAGAAGGAGTTCTTGCCTGATTTGTAAGGTGTGAAGTTGAGTTAGACTCAAAGCCCGACCACGACAGAAACATATAGAGAGAATGAAAGTCATTCCCTTATGCCTCAGCCATAGGTTCTACTACATCAACCGTGTTACTAAATGCTTCCGCTTTCGGTCTACGAGGGTACGTGGACACACTCTCCCGCTTGTTGCTATGCTTCTTCTAGATAGATCTTGTGTGATCGTAGGAATTTTTTTGAAATACTACGTTCCCCCAAAAAATTATCTTTTATTCATGCTAAAATTGTATTAACCAGAAACATGATACTGTGTGAATACATAGACAAAACAAAGTGTCCCTAGTGTGCCTTGAAGGAAATATGCCCTAGAGGCAATACTAAAGTTGTTATTTATATTTCCTTATATATCATGATAAATGTGTTTTATTCATGCTAGAATTGTATTAACCAGAAACTTGATACATGTGTGAATACATAGACAAAAAGGATTGTCCCTAGTATGCCTCTACTAGACTAGCTCGTTATTCAAAGATGGTTATGTTTCCTAACCATAGACACAAGTTGTCATTTGATCAACGGGATCAAATCATTAGGAGAATGATGTGATGGACAAGACCCATCCGTTAGCTTAGCACTATGATCGTTTAGTTTTACTGCAATTGCTTTCTTCATAACGTATACATGTTCCTATGGCTATGAGATTATGCAACTCCCGAATACCGGAGGAACACCTTGTGTGCTATCAAACGTCGCAACGTAACTCCGTGATTATAAAGATGCTCTACAGGTGTCTTCGAAGGTTTTTGTGGTCTTGGCATAGATCGAGAATAGGATTTTTCACTCCGAGTGTCGGAGAGGTATCTATGGGCCCTCTCGGTAATACACATCGTAATAAGCCTTGCAAGTAAATGACTAATGAGTTAGTCACGCGATGATGTATTACAGAACGAGTAAAGAGACTTGTCGGGTAATGAGAATGAACTAGGTATGATCATACCGACGATCGAATCTCGAGCAAGTAACATATCGATGACAAAGGGAACAACGTATGTTGTTATGCGGTTTGACCGATAAATATCTTCGTAGAATATATAGGAACCAATATGAGCATACAGGTTCCGCTATTGGTTATTGATCGGAGATGAGTCTCGGTCATGTCTACATAGTTCTCGAACCCGTAAGGTCCGCACGCTTAACGTTCGATGACGATCGGTATTATGAGTTTATGTGTTTTTATGTACCGAAGGTAGTTCGGAGTCCTGAATGTGATCACGGAAATGACGAGGAGTCTCGAAATGGTTGAGACATAAAGATTGATATATTGGAAAGTTACATTCGGACACCGAAAGAGTTCCGGGGGTAACCGGATAAATACCGCAGTACTCGGAGGTTACCAGAACCCCCCGGGGAGTAAATGGACCTTATTGGGCTTTAGGGGAGAGAGGGAGGGCTGTCTAGGCCGGGCCGCGCGCCCCCGCATGGCCTAGTCCGAATTGGACTAGGGGGAGGGGCGGCGCCCCTGCTTCCTTCTCTTCTCTCCCTCCCCTTCCTTCTTCTCCTACTCCTACTAGGAAAGGGGGAATCCTACTCCTAGTGGGAGTAGGACTCCCCCCTTGGGTGCGCCGTAGAGAGGGCCGCGTGCGGTGCCCCCCTCCACAGTTACACACCTCGGTCATATCGTCGTAGCACTTCGGCGAAGCCCTATGCCGGTAACTTCATCATCACCATCACCACGCCGTCGTGCTGACAAAACTCTCGCTCGACCTCAAATGGATCAAGAGTTCGTGGGGCGTCATCGAGCTGAAGGCGTGCTGAACATGGAGGTGTCGTACGTTCGGTGCTTGGATCGGTTGGATCGCTAAGACCCTCGACTACATCAACCACGTTACTAAACGCTTCCGCTTTCAGTCTACGAGGGTACGTGGACACACTCTCCCCGCTCGTTGCTATACTTCTCCTAGATAGATCTTGCGTGATCGTAGGATTTTTTTTGGAATACTACGTTCGTCAACAGTGGCATCATGAGCCAGGTCTATACATACATGATATGCATGAGTAGAAAACAATGAGTTGAGGGCGATAATAGTCATCCTGCATACCAGCATGTCATACTTTGATTGGGCGGTATTGTGAGATGAAGTGGCCCGGACCGACATTAAGCATACGCTTATGTGAGAATGGTTTCACCGTTACGAGCACTCGTTGCTTAAAGGTGACCGGCGGGTGTCTGTTTCTCTCACTTTAGTTGAATCGAGTGTGACTACGCCCGGTCCTTGTGAAGGTTAAAACAGCACACTTGATGAAAAATTGTTGTGGTTTTGTATGCGTAGGTAAGAACGGTTCTTGCTAAGCCCTTAGCAGCCACATAAAACTTGCAACAACAAAGTAGAGGACGTCTAACTTGTTTTTGCAGGGCATGTTGTGATGTGATATGGTCAAGACGTGATGCGTTATACGTTATTTTATGAGATGATCATGTTTTGTAAATTATCGGCAACCGACAAGAGCCTTATGGTGTCTGTCGTGGAATTAGCACGGCAGATGTCCGGTTTAACGGACTTGATGATGGAACCATCGCACGGGTTAGCTTGAAGGGGTTCATAGCACACAAAGGACACAGAGGGTTTATACTAGTTCGGCCCCTTCGATGAAGGTAAAAGCCTACGTCTAGTTGGTTTGGTATTGCTTGGGCGTCGGTTTACAGGGAGCGGATCGCTTGCCTGTAGTCTCGACGGGTTGATTCTTGCTTGTCCCTGAACCGTCGCCGGGTCGTCCCTTTATCTAGAGAGGCGACGCCCAGTACGGTTTACAGAGTCCCGAGGCCGGCTCATACTTGTGTCCGCCTCGGTCTCTGTTCTTTCTTCCTTATTCCTCAAGTTACATCATGAGGCGGTTTACAAATCGTAACTCTATACATGGGCCCTAAGATCTCATGGGCCGTAGCTTATTACTAAATATTACAACATATTATAGTAATCCGGTTTATACTAGCCGGTTCATACATGCTAGTAATATCCCTGACATTAGGCCCCAGAATGATTTGAACTTGTTCACATCAATCTCCCTTGTCTTTTATAATTTTCTTCTGTGTCTTCTCATTTTTTGGTAAACCGGCCCTGACGTCATCTTTTAAAATCACGGAACCTGATTGTGACATCATTTCCGCATTTAATGCCGTGAGCTGTACTGTAGCTTTGTTTAATGGTTATCCGGAAGATCGAGGCGTCAAAAGGATCTTTATCCGATCTTTGCTCCCTCGAATCCCGCACCCGTTGCTTCGTATCTGACCTTCCCTTATAAATACCGCCGTCCTCATTCGTTTATCTTCTTCTCGCATCTTCTTCCTCTGTCCGTCGCCCGAGCTTCAAGACGCCATTGACGCCCGAGCTCGAACCGCCGTCGTCGACCGCCGAGTCCAAGACTTCACTGGCCGCTGCATCAACCTAACTTTTGACCAGGAAACCTCCGCCGCTGATCCCTGCTGTTCCAATGTACATCTTTCTTCCTCACTGTAGATCCGTATCTTCTAGGGTTCTTGCTCATGCCTCCGCCATTAGAGCCTCGACGATAACTTCGTCTTGTTCGCAGAAGTCTTGACCTTTACGTTCTACCCTTAGATCCTACTGCTTCCATGCTTTAGATCTCGTCATTTTTATAACCTGTAGATTCATCCGCTCCGTATATCACCCTTGTAGTTCTTCCCGTATGTCCTTGTATTTATTTCCTTTTTCTTACATGCTCAGATCTGTTCTGCCTTTAGTTGTTTGCAAAAACCTGTTTCTTCTCCTTCGTAGATCTATTAAGTATACAACGGTTTATACTGTCATACCCTGTTCCGGTAGGCTTTTAAAATTGAACGTGACGGTTTAGTTGTTCCTCTTTTGCTGTCATGAACCGGCAGTAACATAACTCCCTGTTCTTGCCGGGTTAACCATATCATTAGTCCCTTGTCTAAACCGTTGCGTGATATTCATATATATCTTCCGGTTTATACTGCTGTACCTGCATAATACGGTTTTACACTTTATCTTTTTCAGTGCTTGTCCTTCTGTTGCTATGGCCAAGCAGTTTGTCTCGTGTGACTGGGTTCCTTCCATCATCACGGAAGAAGACTTAGTTAGAATCGCTGCCATTGGTACTTTAGGCCCTCAATCTGTTTTGAAGTGGCGGGCTCCAGGAAACGAATGCCCTCCTACTCCCAGAGAAGGGGAGGTTATTGTTTTCTTCGACCATATAGCTCGCGGCTTCTCACCCCCCGGTTCAAAATTCTTCCGAGATGTGCTTGCTGCCTTGCAACTCCACCCTCAGGACATTGGGCCCAATTCTGTTTCGAATATCTGCGACTTCCAAGTTTTTTCAGAGGTATACCTGCAAGAAGAACCGTCTGTTGATCTATTCCGGGATTTCTTTCACCTGAACCGGCGTACGGAATTCACCAGCGGGCCGCATCAGGAACTCGGCGGGGTTAGTATCCAGAAAAGGAGAGACGCAGTCTTTTCCCATGCCGCTCTCCACACGCACCCAAAAGAGTGGAACAAATCTTGGTTTTACTGTGTTGACACTTCTCCTGAAGGGGAGAACCCACTGCCGGGTTATCGCGAGCACCGTCTTCCGGAAGATCATCCTCTGCCACAACGACTCAGCTCCGCCGAACGGCCCCGGTTCGCATCTCAGCTTTCCAGACTGAAAGCCTTTATGGCCAACGGTTTAATTGGAACCGATTTTATGCGTTGTTGGCTTTCTTGGAGTATTCTTCCCTTGAGTCGGCGATCACAGTTGATGTGCCAGTATTCTGGTAAACCGGAAGACCCTCAACGGTTTACCAAGGATAAACTTTCTGAATCGGAGGTTATTGAATCGGCTAAGAAGATGCTCAACGTCTCCTTAGAAGATTGCAGCAAGGTCGGATTAGCTCCGTATTACAAGAAGAATAGACTGCCTGCAGTAAGCCTTGCTTTCTTGTATATATTTTTTAATCCGTTTATGTAAACCGTCTTCTAACTGTCTCTTTGTCTGAACAGGCCGATGATCCTTTCTGGAAAAGAAAGCCTCAAGAGAAACCCGGCAAACAGGCACGCCGGAAGACCTTTGCCAATAAGAAAAGAAAAGCGGCCGTTGGCTCTAGCTCTCACGCCGAGGATGACGATCCGGATTCCGAGGTATGTATTAATACGGTTTTAATTTGCTTGCTTGTACTCATATCTGTATCTAATGTTATCCTTCCACAGGAGTTGGCTGAAGGTGATAAACCGGCCAAAGTTGAGGTAACTATCCTTTCTTCCGATTCAGAACCACTTCCACAAAAAAGTCGTCGGACAGTCCGGAAATACCAATTTTCTCACCCTTATGCTCAATTGGATCCTAATTTTCTTTTGAAGAAACAACAACATGAAGCTCTTCGCCGGACCACTCGCCATAGCGGCCTGGCAGTGGAGTCATCCGGAATCTCTCTCACTCCGGCTCGGAGGCGCCGCCCTGAGGTTATACTCTCTCCAACTCTCCTTCATCCCAAGGCCGGGCTTATCCGAAAACCTCTTAAACCGTCTGATCCTGACTATCAGGAGACTCCATTATCCTCCTCTGGTGAATCGACTACTACGCAACTTCCCCCACTAAAAACTGTTCCAGGGTAAGTTTTTTTAAACTTATCCGGTTTATGATTATATTTTGCTTCACCATCTTAACTCGTTTTCCGAACTTATTTCAGCAAGCCAAAGCCTAGCAAAAAACAAAAGGCAAACAAACCCACTACTGAGACTTCTGCAGATGATCCGGCGGTTGATCCGGCAACAACCGTCCCTCCGGAAAGCGAGCCCACGATTCCTCTTGAGAATCTTGCGCCTACGGATCATATTTCAATGCCCGAGAATCCTGCTGCTAATGATGTTCCTGATCCGCCAAGTCCTGCCCGGGCTAATTCTCCTAAGGTCAATCCGGCATCTCCTAGCCCGGTTCACAATACAGCTCCACCAACAGCACCTGCTTCTCCAGAAGTTGAAGTGACTGGCACTGCTTTCATTGCTCCTGCTGAGCCCACCGTTTTAGCCAAACATACGGCTAAAACGGAGAAGCTGTATAAAGAGAAAGGTAAATGGAGTACCGAGCTGTCCAGTCTTGCTAATATGAGTGCCCAGGAGCTCTATTCCGGGTACTTGAACCGGCTCCACAGTAGTCGAGATTATGAAGCGGGTTTGGTTAATCTGATGAAAGAAAAATATGAGGTAATCCTTTCCTTCTGACTTTGTGCTTTTGATATGCCTCTATCTCATAGTAGCCCCCAAGTTCCGGTTTAGCTGCGTGTTGAATGTGAACCGGAACTTATAACTTGAACAATTGATCTTACATTAGCCCCTAAGTATCAAGTAGATAACTTGGTTATGTATTTGATACTTGTAAAAATTTCTTCCGATACTTCAATGTTCCATTAGCCCCCAAGTGTCAAGTACACAACTTGCTTGTGTGCTTGAGACTTTTGTCTTTGAACTGCTGTTGTTTATTGCTTCAACTTTACATTAGCCCCCAAGTGTCAAGTAGACAACTTGTTTGTGTGCTTGAGACTTGTCTGGTTTTTGTTTCTTATCACTTGTTTTGACTTGCAGGCTGACTTAAACCGGAATGCTGAGGAGATCAATGAACTTCGGAGCCGTCTTGCTGAAAAAGAGTCTGCTGCCTCGAAAGCCAAGAAAGATCTGAAGGTGAGCTTAAAGACTGCTGAAGATCTGAAAAAATTCTTTGAAGAAGAGCGAGCTGCCTTTGAGGTCCAGAAGAAAGAACTGGAGAAAAGGGCCAAAGACGCTGAGGAAGCCCTTAATCCGGTAACTGAAGAGTTAACCGGCTTAAAGCGGCAAATAGAGTTGATGACTTCTGCCGTCTTTGGTAAGTCTTTTGATCTGTATTCCTATTTTAACCTTGTAATCTTTCATCTGTACCGGTTTAACTGTGATACTTATATGCAGGGCGCCGTGTCACCCATCTTGGGGATGACTTGCGGAAAAAACTTAAAGTCTGTTACACTTTGGTCGAGCAGCTGTATTCCGGCGCTCAGAGGATCATAAGTGCAACATCTTTCAGTAAACCGGCCCCCACGACCATCCAAGGTACCTTAGAAAAATTGTTTGTTTTGCCGGTGCGTTTGGAGGAAGTCAAGAAATCTGCTGCTCGAGCCGGCGCCCTCCTGGCACTTACGAGAGCCAAGGCTTGGGTTCCGGATTTTGATCCGGAAGAGGCTTTGAATGGGTGCCCAAATACCAAGGAAGATGGATCATCGTTTACTGCAAAGGATCTCTATGCCTTGACAAAGGAGATGCGTCCCCTTGCTAGCAAACTTGCAACTGAAGTAGATTTATCCAGGTATCATCTAGGGTATGACTTGCAAAATGAGCGGGTTGAGCGGCCGGTTTATGAAACCGTCAATCTAATCCCACCAGTGCGTCCTCATACCTTCGCTCCAGATATTGAACCGTCGGAACTCATCAGCGAAGAGATGTATTTTCGTACTTTGACGAAAATCGACTGGTGCACCCCGGATTTCCAACCGCTTCAGGAGGATGAGGATATTCCGGATCAAGCCGATGGCCAGCCGTCTCAGCAGGAAGGAGCATAACTCAAAATTTATTGTTGTAGTTGCAGTCTCTGCTTTATCAAACAATCTTTTAATCCGTCAGGCTTGCTATGCCTTATAATAGGATAGCTGAAACATGATCCGCTTTGAACCGGATATTCTGACTTTTTGATGTTTGCCAAATTAAATTTCGTCTGATGTCGCTTATCTTGCGTGTCATCTGTTCCTACATAAGTAACACTGAGAACATGTCCTAGCGGTTTACCACTGGACAGATTAAATTGTTCTCACAGTATATCAAACAAGTATATACTTATATCAGAAATAAATTTATAGACCAAGTATGCTCAATACTCTTAATCCGGTAGAACCTTAAAACTTCTTGATGAAGATCTTCATGGATCCAATAACAAACCCGGGCTTGATAAAATACACCGGTTTATATCATTCTGAAACTTTGTCCAGAAGTTTGTAGCCCGTTGCCTGATGGATGATCCGGGCTATAATGAACACCGATTTATTCATGCTGGTATTCATGACCCAGACTTTTCACTTTATAGATATGTGGTCAACTTCTGTAGCTGTTCCACTTCGGCTTAAAGAGTCATAAAACATAAACACCAAAGATGCGAATTTGCAAAGAAAACCATGTAGTCAAGGCTTTTTAAGAGCTGCCAGGCTCAAAGCAAGGTTTAGCCAATCACTGGATGCGGGAATCCCATCTGTCCAGAGGGCCGGTGGATGTGGATTATCCATCTTTCCATATGAACCATAAGAAAAAAATTTAGCCAATCACTTAATGCGGGTAAACCCGTCTGTCCAGAGGGCCGGTCGATGGATGCGGGTAAACCCGACTGTCCATAAGATTTTTAGCCAATCACTGAATGCGGGTAAACCCGTCTGTCCGGAGGGCCGGTCGATGGATGCGGGTAAACCCGACTGTCCATAAGATTTTTAGCCAATCACTGAATGCAGGTAAACCCGTCTATCCAGAGGGCCGGTCGATGGATGC
>LR738710.1:163947181-164002116 GCA_902687465.1 Secale cereale | reverse complement strand
TGGGTAAACCCGTCTGTCTAGAGGGCCGGTCGATGGATGCGGGTAAACCCGACTGTCCATAATATTTTTAGCCAATCACTGAATGCGGGTAAACCCGTCTGTCCAGAGGGCCGGTCGATGGATGCGGGTAAACCCGACTGTCCATAAGTCTTCCATGGCTTCATGAAGTCCTGGGTAGATCTTGAACCAATCATTGGATGGATTACCATCCAGAGGGTTTCTTTGAAGCGTCCTCTTTTGAACCAGATGTGACCTCATGCTCTTCAGGTAGTTTTATTGCTTCTGAGCTCTTCAAAAATCAGTTTTAAACCGGCCAATATGTTTGAAATATAACATATGATAATGCATATATGGTTATCCTCACAAGATATTTGTATTGGGAAAAAGGCTGAGCCCCCAGTTTACCGAGGGTGCCGGTTTATTCATTGATCATAATATATACATAGGATACAATGGAGCTCATAGCTCAAGTATAGTATGGCCGTAAATGGGCGATGTTCCATGGCCTCTTCGTCTCCTCCTCTGATGTCCGTGAGTCCTTGTGTTCTCGAACGTCCAGCAGGTAATATGAACCGTTGTGCAGATTCTTGCTGACCATAAAGGACCCTTCCCAAGGCAGGGATAATTTGTGCATATCTGTTTGATCTTGGATGAGCCGGAGTACCAAGTCGCCCTCCTGGAACGTCCTTGTTTTGATCCGGCGGCTGTGATATCTGCGTAAGTCTTGTTGATAAATTGCAGATCGTGCCGCAGCTACATCATGCTCTTCATCCAGCCGGTCCAAGCTGTCTTGCCTTGCTCTCTCGTTGGCCGCTTCAACATAAGACATTACCCTTGGTGAATCATGACGGATATCACTTGGAAGGACCGCTTCAGCACCATATACCATGAAGAAAGGTGTGTAACCTGTGGACCGGTTTGGTGTAGTGTTGATACTCCAAAGAACAGATGGTAACTCCTCAACCCAACATCCTAGGGTTCTCTGCAAAGGAGTCATAAGCCGGGGCTTGATACCTCGCAAAATCTCCTGGTTTACTCTTTCAGCTTGACCATTGGATTGGGGGTGGGCCACAGAAGATACATCTAAGCGAATATGCTCCCGTTGACAGAATTCTTCCGTCTCACCTTGAGATAAATTGGTGCCATTGTCTGTGATGATGCTGTGTGGAAACCCAAATCGGAAAATTACCTTTTTGATGAATTTGACTGCCGTTGCCGCATCACACTTGCTTATAGGCTCTGCCTCAATCCACTTGGTAAACTTATCCACTGCTACTAATAGATGAGTTTTCTGATCTTGGGATCGCTTGAAGGGTCCAACCATATCAAGCCCCCAAGTGGCAAACGGCCAAGTTATTGGTATCATCCGGAGCTCCTGCGCCGGAACCAGAGCACGCCTCGAAAATTTCTGACAAGCATCACACTTCCGGACCAGATCTGCCGCATCAGCATGAGCGGTTAACCAATAGAAACCATGCCGGAATGCTTTAGCCACCAGTGATTTTGAACCGGCATGATGACCACAATCCCCTTCATGGATCTCGCGAAGAATCTCACAACCTTCCTCAGCTGATACACACCGCTGAAATACTCCGGAAGTACTGCGATGATGAAGCTCTCCGTTTGCAATTGTCATGGACTTAGAACGCCGGACTATCTGTCATGCCTCTATTTCATCATCCGGTAGCTCTCCTCGGCTCAGATATACCAAATAAGGCAGCGTCCAATCCGGAATAACATGAAGTGCTGCCACTAATTGTGCCTCCGGATCAGGAACCGCTAGCTCTTCTTCCGATGGTACTTGTACTGATGGACTGTGCAGCTCATCCAAAAAAGTATTTGGTGGCACCGGTTTACGTTGAGACCCCAACCGGCTTAAAGCATCAACCGCTTCGTTCCTTCGCCAGTCTATGTGTTCCACTTGATACCCTTTAAAATATCCAGCAACTGCTTCCACTTCCCGTCTGTAAGCTGCCATGAGGGGATCTCTCGAATCCCACTTGCCTGAAACCTGCTGTGCCACCAGATCTGAATCGCCAAAACATTTAACCCGACTCAAGTTCATCTCCTTTTCCATCCATAATCCATGAAGTAATGCTTTGTATTCTGCCGCATTATTAGTACAAGGAAACAATAAACGGAGGACATAGCAAAACTTATCACCTCAGGGGGGAGTTAAAACAACTCCAGCCCCCGAGTCTTCCAACTGTCTTGAACCGTCAAAGTGAATCGTCCAGTACGTAAGATCCAGTTTCTCCTCAGGGGTTTGCAACTCTGTCCAATCATTGATGAAATCCACCAATGCCTGAGATTTTATAGCGGTGCGTGGCACATACTTCAACTCATGCGGGCTGAGCTCAATGGCCCATTTCGCCACTCTACCTGTAGCTTCCCTGTTCTGGATTATGTCCCCCAACGGTGCTGAAGTAACCACAGTTATTGGATGTCCTTGAAAATAGTGCTTCAGCTTCCGGTTTGCCATGAACACACCATATACCAGCTTCTGCCAATGTGGGTACCTTTGCTTGGACTCAATGAGTACTTCACTCACGTAATAAACCGGGCGCTGAACCGGGTATTCCTTTCCTGCTTCCTTGCGTTCAACCACAATGGCCACGCTGACTGCCCGTGCATTGGCAGCGACGTACAACAGCAACGACTCCTTATCAACAGGGGCAGCCAGGACCAGTGGCTTTGCTAGTTGCCGCTTCAGATCCTCAAACGCCTCGTTCGCCTCATCACTCCATATAAACCGATCTGTTTTCTTCAGCATCTGATAGAGCGGAATCGCCTTCTCTCCCAAACGACTAATGAACCGGCTTAATGCTGTGATCCGGCCAGCGATACGCTGAACATCATTGATGCAAACTGGTTTAGTCAAAGATGTGATTGCCTTAATCTTCTCCGGATTAGCTTCTATTCCTCTGTTTGAGACCAAGAATCCCAGTAGTTTACCTGCCGGAACACCAAAGGCACACTTCTCCAGATTAAGCATCATCTTATAAGATCGAAGATTGTCAAAAGTCTCCTTAAGATCTTCTATCATTGTCTCCTCTTTCCTTGATTTAACTACAATGTCATCCACATAAGCATGTACATTCCTCCCTATCTGTCTTTTAAGACAATTCTGAACGCAACGCTGATAAGTTGCTTGAGCACTCTTGAGCACAAAAGGCATAGATACATAGCAAAAAGCACCAAAAGGGGTTATGAAAGCCGTCTTCTCTTGGTCTTTAACTGCCATTTTGATCTGGTGATATCCCAAATATGCATCCAAAAAGCTTAGCCGCTCACACCCTGTTGTGGCATCGATAATCTGATCAATGCGCGGAAGGGCAAAAGGATTAGTTGTGCAAGCCTTGTTGAGGTCTGTGTAGTCCACACACATTCTCCACTTCCCATTCTTCTTTAACACCAGCACCGGATTAGCCAGCCACTCCGGGTGAAAAACTTCCACTATGAATCCTGCGGCCAAAAGCCTAGCCACTTCTTCTCCTATAGCCTTGCGCCTCTCTTCGTTGAAGCAATGCAAATATTGTTTAACCGGTTTATACTTCGGATCGATGTTAAGGCTGTGCTCAGCGAGTTCCCTCGGTATACCTGGCATGTCAGAAGGCTTCCACGCAATGATATCCCGGTTCTCACGGATGAACTCGATGAGCACGCTTTCCTATTTGGGATCAAGGTTAGCGCTAATAGTAAACTGCTTGGACGAATCACCTGGCACAAAATCAACTTGCTTGGTCTCCTCCGCCGATTTAAACTTCAACGCCGGATCATGCTCTGTAGTTGGCTTCTTCAGTGGAGTCATATCTGCCGGATCAACATTATCCTTATAGAACTTAAACTCTTCTGTGGCACATACTGCCTCCGCATAGGCTGCATCTCCTTCTTCACACTCCACTGCTATCTTGCGACTTCCATGAACCGTGATCGTGCCCTTGTGACCCGGCATTTTGAGTTGCAAATAAACATAACATGGTCTAGCCATAAACTTGGCATAAACTGTTCTCCCGAATAAAGCGTGATAGGGACTCCGGATCTTGACAACTTCGAAAGTTATCATTTCTGACCTGGAATCATGCTCATCTCCAAAGGTAACTTCCAAGTCAATCTTTCCCACTGGATAAGCCGACTTACCTGGAACCACCCCGTGGAATACCGTGTTTGATTGTCTTAACTTCTTATCCGTCAGGCCCATACGACGGAAGGTCTCATAGTACAAGATGTTGATGCTGCTACCACCGTCCATGAGAACTTTAGTGAATTTATAACCTCCCACCTAGGGTGCCACCACCAAGGCCAAGTGGCCCGGATTATCCACCCGCATCGGCTGATCCTCCCTACTCCATACAATGGGATGTTCCGACCAGCGCAAAAATTGCGGTGTTGCCGGTTCAACCGCGTTAACTGCCCGCTTTAAAACCTTCTAATCCCGTTTACACAGACTTGTGGTGAACACATGGTATTGCCCACTACTCAACTCCTTCGGATTATTCTGATACCCGGATTGCGGTTGCTGTTGCTGACGCTGCTGATTACCCTGATTATTGTAATTACCTTGGTCCTGCTGTTGACTGCCTTGGTTATTGTAACCACCCTGATTACGCGGCTGATTGCCCTGGTTATTATAACTTCCTTGACTATTTTGCGCACCGGCCCGGTTTTGATAACCATTGTTGTTGCCCCTATATCCTGATCCGGAGCTGTTCCCCTGATGACCTGGACCATAAAACCCTGGGCCTGAACCGCCATTTGGAGGCCTGTCATTAGGATTAAAGCGGCCCATCATTGCTTCCATAAAGGGCCTGCACTCTCTTATAGTGTGTTTTGCCGGTCGTTGTTTCGAGCCATGCTTCGGACAAGGCTGATCTAACTCTTGGTCCCAACTACAAGCCCCTCCGCCGGCTTGCTGAGGCGGGTTGCCCATACTACGCTAAAACCCCCTTGAACTTGGGTATTGGCTACGAAATCAGAGCCACCTTCTGCCTTTCGCTTGCCCAAGAAACTTGCAGTAACCGGGTTAACTTGCGCCGGTTTACCAGGTTTGTTAACCTTCCCTGCTTTATCTCCTTCAGCTTCTGGATACTTGGTATTATCAGAGTCCCCATACTTTACCAGAGCACTCATGAGAGTTCTGTTGGAAATATGCCCTAGAGGCAATAATAAAAGAGTTATTATTATATTTCCTTTTTCATGATAATCGTTTATTATCCATGCTATAATTGTATTGATTGGAAACTCAAATACATGTGTGGATGAATAGACAGACTTTGTGTCCCTAGTGAGCCTCTACAGGACTAGCTCGTTGATCAAAGATGACCGCGGTTTCCAGGTCATAGACATGAGTTGTCATTTGATAATGGGATCACATCATTAGGAGAATGATGTGATGGACGAGACCCAAACGTTAAACATAGCTTTTGATCGTGTCAGTTATCGCTATAGTTTTCTGCATGTCAAGTATAAGTTCCTATGACCATGAGATCATGTAACTCACTGACACCGTAGGAGTGCTTTGTGTGTACCAAACGTCGCAACGTAACTGGGTGACTATAAAGGTACTCTACAGGTATTTCCGAGGGTGTCTGTTGAGTTGACATGGATCGAGACTGGGATTTGTCACTCCGTGTGACGGAGAGGTATCTCCGGGCCCACTCGGTAATACGTCATCTCAATGAGCTCAAAGTGACTAAGTGGTTGGTCACGGGATTATGTATTACGGTAACGAGTAAAGAGACTTGCCGGTAACGAGATTGAACTAGGTATAGAGATACCGACGATCGAATCTCGGGCAAGTAACATACCGACGAGACAAAGGGAACTGTATACGGGATTGCCTGAATCCTTGACATCGTGGTTCATCCGATGAGATCATCGAGAAACATGTGGGAACCAATATGGGTATCGAGATCCCGCTATTGGTTATTGACTTGGGAGTGTCTCGGTCATGTCTACATGGTTTCCGAACCCGCAGGGTCTACACACTTAACGTTCGGTGACGCTAGGGTTGTTAGTGAGAAAAGTGTATGGTTACCGAAGGTTGTTCGGAGTCCCGGATGAGATCCCGGACGTGACGAGGGTCTCCGGAATGGTCCGGAGACGAAGATTGATATATAGGATGAAAGGTTTCGGAGTCCGGA
The DNA here is from genome assembly GCA_902687465.1 of Secale cereale. Taxonomy (NCBI): domain Eukaryota; kingdom Viridiplantae; phylum Streptophyta; class Magnoliopsida; order Poales; family Poaceae; genus Secale; species Secale cereale. The sequence goes on along the minus strand of LR738710.1, from coordinate 163,995,973 downwards.
AGTGTTCCGGGGAGCATCGGGAAATCGGCGGAGTACCGGAAGGGGTTTTCGGGAGTTCCGGAAGCAGTTCTGGGCCTAATGGGCCACAAGGGGGAACACCACAGCCCTCAAGGGGCTGTGCGCCCCCCCTGGGCCCTCTCCTCATGCGGCTAAGGGGGTGGGACCCCCTAGGGCAGCCGCACCCCTTTGGAGTGGGGGGCAAGGCACCTAGGGGGGGAAACCCTAGGGCCTGGCCCTTGGCCGCCCCCCCCCCCCATGCCCTGGCCGCCGGCCCCCCTAGGGGAAACCCTAGGGGCGCCCCCCTCTCCTCCTTCCCCCTATATATAGAGAGGTAGAGGGAGGGCAGCCAACACAAGTTCGTGCCTCGGTGCTGCCCTCCCTCTCCCATAACATCTTCTTCTCCCGCGGTGCTTAGGCGAAGCCCTGCTGGAATTCTTCTCCACCATCACCACCACGCCGTCGTGCTGCCGGTTCTCCATCAACCTCTCCTCCACCCCTTGCTGGATCAAGAAGGAGGAGACGTCCCCGAACCGTACGTGTGAAGAACGCGGAGGCACCGTTGCTTCGGTGCTAGGATCTTCGGCGATCTGAATCGCGGCGAGTACGACTCCATCATCCGCGTTCATAACGCTTCCGCTTAGCGATCTACAAGGGTATGTGGATCCTACTCTCCCCTCGTAGTTGCATCTACTAGATTGATCTTGGTGAACGTAGAGAAAAATTTTTGTTTTCCATGCAACGTTCCCCAACAGTGGTATCAGAGCTAGGATCTTGCGTAGATGCTTTCTCTAGTAGAACACAAAAGGGTTTGTGGCGTTGATGTTTAAATTGCTGCCCTCCTTAGTCTTTCTTGATTCAGCGGTATTATAGGATGAAGCGGCCCGGACCAACTTTACATGTCCACGTACATGAGACCGGTTCCATCGACAGACATGTGACTTTTGTTGCATAAGATGGCTGGCGGGTGTCTGTCTCTCCTATCTTAGTTGAATCGGAATAGAACAAGGCGGTCCTTGTAGAAGGTTAAATAGCAACTTGAATATCACCGTTGTGGTTTTGCGTAGGTAAGAAGCGTTCTTGCTAGATACCCATAGCAGCCACGTAAAACATGCAACAACAAATTAGAGGACGTCTAACTTGTTTTTGCAGGGTATGTATGTGATATGATATGGCCAATGACATGATGAGATATATTTGATGTATGAGATGATCATGTTGTAATAGTTAATATCGACTTGCATGTCGATGCATACGGCAACCGGCAGGAGCCATAGGGTTGTCTTTAATTTTTGTATGACCTGCGTGTCAATCATTAAGCGCTTTGTAATGCTTTACTTTATCGCTAAACGGTAGCAATAGTAGTAAGAGCATGGTGGGCGCCGACAACCCAGATGGCGACACGATGATGGAGATCATGATGATGGTGATCATGGTGTGGCGCCGGTGACGATGGAGATCATGCCGGTGCTTTGGAGATGGAGATCAAAAGCACGAGTTGATGGCCATATCATGTCACTTATGATTTGCATGTGATGTTAATCCTTTTATGCATCTTATTTTGCTTAGGACGACGGTAGCATTATAAGATGATCCTTCACTAAAATTTCAAGATAAAATTGTGTTCCCCCCGAGTGTGCGCCGTTGCGAAGGTTCGTCGTTTCGAAGCACCACGTGATGATCGGGTGTGATAGACTCTACGTTCGCATACAACGGGTGCAAGCCAGTTTTGCACATGCAGAACACTCGGGTTAGACTTGACGAGCCTAGCATGTACAGACATGGCCTCGGAACACGGAGGACCGAAAGGTCGAGCATGAGTCATATAGTAGATATGATCAACATGTTGATGTTCACCATTGACACCACCTCATCTCACGTGATGATCGGACTTGGGTTAGTGAATTTGGATCATGTCACGCTCGAATGACCAGAGGGATGTCAATTTGAGTGGGAGTTATAGATAATTTGATTAGGTAATAACTCACTTATCATGAACAATAGTCTAAAATGTCTTTGCAAATTTTTGGTTGTAGATGGCTCGCGCAGTAGCTCCCCTGAATTTTAATGCGTTCCTAGAGAAAGCTAAACTGAAAGATGATGGGAGCAACTTTGTGGACTGGCTCCGCAATCTGAGGATCATCCTCACAGCTGCCCAAAAGGTTTATGTCCTAAATGCACCGCTAGGTGAACCCCCCGCTCCTGGAGCCTCTGCGGACGTTATGAACGTCTGGCAGACGCGTTCGGATGACTATTCGATAGTGCAGTGTGCCATGTTGTACGGCTTGGAAGGAGGACTTCAAAGGCGTTTTGAACGTCATGGTGCATATGAGATGTACCAGGAGTTGAAGTTCATCTTTGAGAAGAATGCTAAGATCGAGAGGTATGAGACCACCGATAAATTCTTCGCTTGCAAGATGGAGGAGAATTCGTCTGTCAGTGAGCACTTACTGAAGATGTCTGGGTACTATACCCGCATAGCTGATCTGGGACTTGTGTTCCCGGATGAGGCTATCATTGACAGAATTCTCCAGTCACTCCCTCCAAGCTACAAGAGCTTCGTGCAGCAGTATAACATGCAAGGGATGAACAAGACCATCGCCGATCTGTTTTCGATGCTGAAAGTCGCTGAGGCAGACATCCAGAAGGAGTATCAAGTGTTGATGGTCAAAAAAACCACCAGTTTCAAGAAGAATGGCAAGGGCAAGAAGGGTAACTCTAAGAAGGGTGGCAAAGCAGTTGCTAATCCAGTGAAGAAACCCAAGGCTGGACCCAAGCCAGAGACTGAGTGTTTCTATTGCAAGGGGAACGGCCACTGGAAGCGGAACTGCCCCAAGTATCTGGCGGACAAGAAGGGGGCCAACAACAACAAAGGTATATGTGATATACATGTTATTGATGTGTACCTTACCAACTCTCGTTGTAGTGCCTGGGTATTTGATACCGGTTCGGCTGCTCACATTTGCAACTCTAAACAGGAACTGCGGAATAAACGGAGGCTGGCGAAGGACGAAGTGACGATGCGCGTGGGAAATGGTTCCAAGGTTGATGTGATCGCCGTCGGCTCGCTCGCTCTTCGATTACCATCGGGATTAGTTATGAACCTGAATAATTGTTATTTAGTGCCTGCGTTAAGCATGAACATTATATCTGGATCTTGTTTATTGCGAGACGGTTACTCATTTAAGTCAGAGAATAATGGTTGTTCTATTTATATGAGTAATATCTTTTATGGTCATGCACCCGAAGTTAGGGGTTTATTCTTATTGAATCTCGATAGTGATGATACACATGTTCATAACATTGATGCCAAAAGATGTAGAGTTGATAATGATAATACCACTTTCTTGTGGCACTGCCGTCTGGGTCATATCGGCGTAAAACGCATGAGGAAGCTCCATGCTGATGGGCTTTTGGAGTCTCTTGATTTTGAATCACTTGACACGTGCGAGCCGTGCCTCATGGGCAAGATGACAAGGACCCCGTTTTCAGGGACAATGGAACGGGCAAGTGACTTATTGGAAATCATACATACTGATGTGTGCGGTCCGATGAGTGTAACGGCGCGCGGTGGATATCGTTATTTTCTCACCTTCACTGACGACTTAAGTAGATATGGGTATATTTACTTGATGAAGCATAAGTCTGAAACTTTTGAAAAGTTCAAGCAATTTCAGAGTGAAGTAGAAAATCATCGTAGCAAGAAGATCAAGTTCCTACGATCTGATCGAGGGGGAGAATATCTGAGTTATGAGTTTGGTGATCACTTAAGAAAATGTGGAATTGTTTCACAGTTGACGCCACCTGGAACACCACAGCGTAATGGTGTGTCCGAACGTCGTAATCGAACCCTATTAGATATGGTACGTTCTATGATGGCTCTTGCCGATTTGCCACTATCGTTTTGGGGATATGCGTTAGAGACAGCTGCATTCACTTTAAATAGGGCTCCATCTAAGTCCGTTGAGACAACACCGTATGAACTGTGGTTTGGTAAGAAACCGAAGTTGTCTTTTCTCAAGGTTTGGGGTTGCGATGCTTATGTCAAAAGGCTTCAGCCAGAAAAGCTCGAACCCAAAGCGGACAAATGTGTCTTCATAGGATACCCAAAAGAAACAGTTGGGTACACCTTCTATCTCAGATCCGAGGGCAAAGTATTTGTCGCTAAGAACGGGTCCTTTCTCGAGAAAGAGTTTCTCTCGAAAGAATTGAGTGGGAGGAAGATAGAACTTGATGAGGTTATTGAACCTCTGCTTCAACCAGAAAGTAGCGCAGCACAGAAAGATGTTTTTGTGGAGCCTGCAGAGGTTGAACAGGAAGCCAATGATGATGATCAAGAAGCTTCTGATCAAGTTACTACCGAACCTCGTAGGTCGACAAGGGTACACACTGCACCTGAGTGGTATGGTAACCCTGTCTTGGAGGTCATGTTGTTAGACAACGGTGAACCTACGAGCTATGGAGAAGCGATGGTGGGCCCGGATTCCGACAAATGGTTAGAGGCCATGAAATCCGAGATGGGATCCATGTATGAAAACAAAGTGTGGACTTTGGAAGTATTACCTGAAGGGCGGAAGGCCATTCAGAATAAATGGATTTTTAAGAGGAAGACGGACGCTGACGGTAATGTCACCGTGTATAAAGCTCGACTTGTGGCAAAGGGTTTTTCACAAGTTCAAGGGATTGACTACGATGAGACTTTCTCACCCGTAGCGATGCTTAAATCCGTCCGAATCATGTTAGCAATAGCTGCATATTTCGATTATGAAATTTGGCAGATGGATGTCAAAACAGCGTTCCTTAACGGTTTTCTTAAGGAAGAGTTGTATATGATGCAACCAGAAGGTTTTGTCGATCCAGAGAATGCTGACAAAGTATGCAAGCTCCAGCGTTCCATTTATGGGCTGGTACAAGCATCTCGGAGTTGGAATCTTCGCTTTGATGAGGTGATCAAAGCGTTTGGGTTTATACAAGTTTACAATGAAGCTTGTATTTACAAGAAAGTGAGTGGGAGCTCTATAGCGTTTCTAATATTATATGTGGATGACATATTGCTGATTGGAAACAATATAGAATTTTTGGATAGCGTGAAGGGGTATTTGAACAAGAGTTTTTGATGAAAGATCTCGGTGAAGCTGCTTTCATATTGGGCATCAAGATCTATAGAGATAGATCAAGACGCTTGATAGGACTTTCACAAAGCACATACCTTGATAAAGTTTTGAAGAAGTTCAAAATGGATCAATCCAAGAAGGGGTTCTTGCCGGTATTGCAAGGTACGAAGTTGAGTAAGACTCAATGCCCAGTGACTGCGGAAGATAGAGAAAAGATGAGTGTCGTCCCCTATGCTTCAGCCATAGGCTCTATCATGTATGCAATGCTGTGCACAAGACCAGATGTCAGCCTTGCCATAAGTATGGCCGGAAGGTTTCAAAGTAATCCTGGTATGGATCACTGGACAGCGGTCAAGAATATCCTGAAGTACCTGAAAAGGACTAAAGATATGTTTCTCGTGTATGGAGGTGATCAAGAGCTCGTCGTAAAGGGTTACGTCGATGCAAGCTTTGACACTGATCCGGATGACTCTAAGTCTCAAACCGGATACGTATATATTCTCAACGGGGGAGCGGTAAGCTGGTGCAGTTCCAAGCAGAGCGTGGTAGCTGATTCTACATGTGAAGCGGAGTATATAGCTGCCTCGGAGGCAGCGAAGGAAGGTGTCTGGATGAAGGAGTTCATGACAGATCTTGGAGTTGTGCCTAGTGCACTGAACCCAATGACTCTGTTCTGTGACAACACTGGTGCCATTGCTCTAGCCAAGGAACCAAGGTTTCACAAGAGGACCAGACACATAAAGCGACGCTTCAATTCCATCCGCGATTCGGTCAAGGAGGAGGACATAAACATTTGCAAAGTACACACGGATTTGAATGTTGCAGATCCGTTGACTAAGCCTCTTCCACGGGCTAAGCACGATCAACACCAAGACTCTATGGGTGTTAGATTCATTACCTTGTAATGCTAGATTATTGACTCTAGTGCAAGTGGGAGACTGTTGGAAATATGCCCAAGAGGCAATAATAAAAGAGTTATTATTATATTTCCTTGTTCATGCTAATCGTTTATTATCCATGCTATAATTGTATTGATTGGAAACTCAAATACATGTGTGGATGAATAGACAGACTTTGTGTCCCTAGTGAGCCTCTACAGGACTAGCTCGTTGATCAAAGATGACCGCGGTTTCCAGGTCATAGACATGAGTTGTCATTTGATAACGGGATCACATCATTAGGAGAATGATGTGATGGACGAGACCCAAACGTTAAACATAGCTTTTGATCGTGTCAGTTATCGCTATAGTTTTCTGCATGTCAAGTATAAGTTCCTATGACCATGAGATCATGTAACTCACTGACACCGTAGGAGTGCTTTGTGTGTACCAAACGTCGCAACGTAACTGGGTGACTATAAAGGTACTCTACAGGTATCTCCGAGGGTGTCTGTTGAGTTGACATGGATCGAGACCGGGATTTGTCACTCCGTGTGACGGAGAGGTATCTCCGGGCCCACTCGGTAATACATCATCTCAATGAGCTCAAAGTGACTAAGTGGTTGGTCACGGGATTATGTATTACGGTAACGAGTAAAGAGACTTGCCGGTAACGAGATTGAACTAGGTATAGAGATACCGACGATCGAATCTCGGGCAAGTAACATACCGACGAAACAAAGGGAACTGTATACGGGATTGCCTGAATCCTTGACATCGTGGTTCATCCGATGAGATCATCGAGAAACATGTGGGAACCAATATGGGTATCCAGATCCCGCTATTGGTTATTGACTTGGGAGTGTCTCGGTCATGTCTACATGGTTTCCGAACCCGCAGGGTCTACACACTTAACGTTCGGTGACGCTAGGGTTGTTAGTGAGAAAAGTGTATGGTTACCGAAGGTTGTTCGGAGTCCCGGATGAGATCCCGGACGTGACGAGGGTCTCCGGAATGGTTCGGAGACGAAGATTGATATATAGGATGAAAGGTTTCGGAGTCCGGAAGTGTTCCGGGGAGCATCGGGAAATCGGCGGAGTACCGGAAGGGGTTTTCGGGAGTTCCGGAAGCAGTTCTGGGCCTAATGGGCCACAAGGGGGAACACCACAGCCCTCAAGGGGCTGTGCGCCCCCCCTGGGCCCTCTCCTCATGCGGCTAAGGGGGTGGGACCCCCTAGGGCAGCCGCACCCCTTTGGAGTGGGGGGCAAGGCACCTAGGGGGGGGAACCCTAGGGCCTGGCCCTTGGCCGCCGCCCCCCCCCCCCATGCCCTGGCCGCCGGCCCCCCTAGGGGAAACCCTAGGGGCGCCCCCCTCTCCTCCTTCCCCCTATATATAGAGAGGTAGAGGGAGGGCAGCCAACACAAGTTCGTGCCTCGGTGCTGCCCTCCCTCTCCCATAACATCTTCTTCTCCCGCGGTGCTTAGGCGAAGCCCTGCTGGAATTCTTCTCCACCATCACCACCACGCCGTCGTGCTGCCGGTTCTCCATCAACCTCTCCTCCACCCCTTGCTGGATCAAGAAGGAGGAGACGTCCCCGAACCGTACGTGTGAAGAACGCGGAGGCACCGTTGCTTCGGTGCTAGGATCTTCGGCGATCTGAATCGCGGCGAGTACGACTCCATCATCCGCGTTCATAACGCTTCCGCTTAGCGATCTACAAGGGTATGTGGATCCTACTCTCCCCTCGTAGTTGCATCTACTAGATTGATCTTGGTGAACGTAGAGAAAAATTTGTGTTTTCCATGCAACGTTCCCCAACAAGTTCCCATATCATTGCAATCCCTTTTAAGCCGTCCTAATTTTAACTTTAAAGATTCAAACCGGGAATTATTTTCCAAAGTCACTATCGCCGTACTAGGATTGATACCATTTGAAGAGTGCAAGATCTCTGATACTCGCCGCACTCAAGCACTTGTAGACTCCTGCTCTCCTTGCACGCAGGCTGCCAGATCCACCACTGACATCGGCTGCTTGCATGTATCTTTGAAGTTTTTGATGAACTGACGACGTAGCTCTCCCCACGATCCGATGGAATTAGGGGGTAAACCCTTTAACCAGGTTCGGGCTGTGCCCTCAAGCATCATGGTGAAATATTTTGCACAAGCTGCTTCATCCACATCCAGCATCTCCATGGCCATCTCATAACTCTCCACCCAAGCTTCAGGAGGTAAATCCGCAGTGTAATTAGGTACCTTGCGGGGCCCTTTAAAATCTTTGGGCAACTTTACACTCCGTAAAGCGGGGATAAGACACTGTACTCCAAAGGAACTTGTCGTAACTCCTGTCTCTGCCGTGGCAGTTTGAACCGGCGTTGTCTGACGGACCTCCTCCCGGGCTACAGATCTAACCCGGTTTGCATCCTGAGCTTGAGCATCCGCGCCTGCCAGATTATCCTGTCTGTGTTGATGTCGCCTGCGCTCACTGCTAGATACTTCTGGCTCCTCCCAATGCCTAGTGTAACTTCGGCTGGGACGTGGTGTTGAATGTAACCTTTCCCTGCTATGAGAATATGCTTGCTGCTGTATTAGCGCCGTATTAAGCAACTCCTTTGCCCGGCGTGCCTCCAACGCTGCCCGGGATGTCCCCTCCACGGGTAAAGCGGCCAAACGTGCAGCAGCAGCCACGATGTTATCCAAAGGATTTGAGTAATGACCTGGAGGGGTAGGAACGTGAGGTGCAGACGTGATCCGCCGATCTTGCTCCGCAGTGGGTTGCTGAACCGGCTCTTCCCTGGCTGGAGGTGCCCTCCGGTTTAGAGCCGGATCGTTGCTGGCTCCAGCCCCGGGTGTCCTGAAAAGATCCGTCGCTTCATAAACCGACGGTAGACGAGACTGGTACTTCCGGCCCCTTACTCCCTGCACAGAGGCCTGCTCCATCCTTAGATAAAAAGCCTGATCATCCAGCTCCGCTTGCCTTATTGCTATCATTGCTTTCTCTGCTTTCAAATCCTCTTTCAATTGATCAATCCAGCCTTTCAACTGAAGAAGCTCTGCATCATGCTGCGCCTTGTCTGCTGGAGCTACCGTTGCCACCGCTTTAGCTGTGAACTCCCCGATCAAGGTGGATAGAACGTCGGCAGGTGAGAGGTCTGGGCCGCTCCCCCCTACACCAGCTTCTGCTGTCGCCCCGTTCACCGTGGGCTGTGAACCGGCCATAAAGACAGCCACCCGGTTTGGCGGGTCGAAGGGGTCCGAAATAATGTTTCCATCGGACTCCCCCTCAGACCGGCCGTCCTGCAACTGATACGAAGACTCAGTTTCTCCAGATGAAGATTCGTCGTCGGAGTAGACAACTGTTGCACCATCGGACTCCGATCCGTCCTCGGTTTGGACCCCATGAATTGCTCCAACGAACACGCGCTTCATGGTGGGCTGAATCCGGGCCGATCTTGCACGCTGAGCCGGCTCGATGATGTTGGGGAAGATGTCCGGCTCAGGTCCCGGTTCACCGATCTTGCCGATGAAGACGTGGATGCTGCCGAAGGGAATCCGGTACCCGTATTCGATCGAATCGGCCTCCGGCCCCCAGCCTGCGTCGTCGATGTAGATCCGGCCGCGGCGACTCTTGGTCATCCGGCCGACCGCGTAACCCCTGAGCCCTTCAAAGCTGCCCTTCAAGGTCTCGAAACCATCATGCGGAGGCCCCACGGTGGGCGCCAACTGTCGTGGAATTAGCACGGCAGATGTCCGGTTTAACGGACTTGATGATGGAACCATCACACGGGTTAGCTTGAAGGGGTTCATAGCACACAAAGGACACAGAGGGTTTATACTAGTTCGGCCCCTTCGATGAAGGTAAAAGTCTATGTCTAGTTGGTTTGGTATTGCTTGGGCGTTGGTTTACAGGGAGCGGATCGCTTGCCTGTAGTCTCAACGGGTTGATTCTTGCTTGTCCCTGAACCGTCGCCGGGTCGTCCCTTTATCTAGAGAGGCGACGCCCAGTCCGGTTTACAGAGTCCCGAGGCCGGCTCATACTTGTGTCCGCCTCGGTCTCTGTTCTTTTTTCCTTATTCCTCAAGTTACATCATCAGGCGGTTTACAAATCGTAACTCTATACATGGGCCCGAAGATCTCATGGGCCGTAGCATATTACTAAATATTACAACATATTATAGTAATCCGGTTTATACTAGCCGGTTCATACCTGCTAGTAATATCCCTGACACTGTCTCTTTGTTGTATGAATTGCGAAAGCCATGTAATTGCCTTACTTTATCACTATGAGTTAGCGATAGTAGTATTAGTAGTAATAGTTGGCGAGACGACCACGACGCTACAATGAAGATCATAGTGTCAAGCCGGTAACGATGGAGATCATGACGATGCTTTGGACATGGATATCAAAATCATAAGATGATGATGGCCATATCATGTCACATATTTTGATTGCGTGTGATATTTATCTTATTATGCTTCTTATTTTGCTTAGTACATCGGTAGCATCAAAAGATGACCCCTTACAAAATTTCAAGGTACAAGTGTTCTCCCTGAGTATGCACCGTTGCGAAAGTTCATCGTGCCGAGACACCACGTGATGATCGGGTGTGATAAGCTCTACGTTCAAATATAACGAGTGTAAGACAGTTTTGCACATGCAGAATACTTGGGTTAAGCTTGACGAGCCTAGCATGTACAGACATGGCCTCGGAACATGGGAGACCGAAAGGTCGAGCGTGAATCATATAGTAGATATGATCAACATAAGATGTTCACCATTGAAAACTACTCCATCTCACGTGATGATTAGACATGGTTTAGTTTATATGGATCACGTGATCATTTAGATGACTAGAGGGATGTCTATATAAGTGGGAGTTCTTTAGTAATATGATTAATCGAACTTTAATTTATCATGAACTTAGTCCTGATAGTTTTTGCATATCTATGTTGTTGTAGATCAATGGTCCGTGCTACCGTTTCCTTGAATTTTAATGCATTCCTAGAGAAAGTTAAGTTGAAAGATGATGGTAGCAACTACACGGACTGGGTCCGTAACTTGACGATTATCCTCATTGCTGCACAAAAGAATTATGTCCTGGAAGCACCGCTAGGTGACAGGCCTGCTGCAGGAGAAACTCCAGACGTGATGAACGCCTGACAAGCTCGTTTTGATGACTACTCGATAGTTCAGTGTGCCATGCTTTACGGCTTAGAATTGGGACTTCAAAGACGTTTTGAACGTCATGGAGCATATGAGATCTTCCAAGAATTGAAGTTAATATTTCAAGCAAATGCCTGAATTGAGAGATATGAAGTCTCCAATAAGTTCTATAGCTGCAAGATGGAGGAGAACAGTTCTATCAGTGAACACTTACTCAGAATGTCTGGGTACTACAATCACATGACTCAACTTGGATCCAAAGTTTATGAAGATAGTGTTATTCATAGTGTTCTTTAATTACTGCCACCAAGCTATAAATGCTTCGTGATGGACTATAATATGCAAGGGATGCAAAAGACTATTCAAAGCTCTTTGCTATGCTCAAAGCTGTGGAGGTACAAATCGAAAAGGAGCAACAAGTGTTGACGGTTAACAATACCACTAGTTTCAAGAAAAAGGGCAAGGGAAAGAAGGGGAACTTCAAGAAGAATAGCAAGACAGTTGCTACTCCCGCGAAGAAACCCAAGTCTGGAGCCAAGCCTGAAACTGAGTGCTTCTACTGCAAAGGGACTAGACACAAGTAGCAGAACTTCCCTAAGTATTTCGCGAATAAGAAGGATGGCTGTGACGCCCGAAGACCGACGTCCAGAAGATTCCAGATGTTCCGGGTTCTTCCGTGTGTTTCTTTTGTGCTTGTGTTATATTTTTTTTGCATTGCATCATGTCATCATGCCATCATGTCTTTAATCCTTGCATCTCAACTAAATAAAATGCATAGATCGTTTGATCTATTTAAATCGAGGGAAGGATGACTTCTCTTCATAACATATCCTCCTAATATTTATGGAGCTATTATAAAAATATCCCATTAGTTTGGGATCACAGTAAAACACTTGCAATTATTCTCCAGACCTCTTTTGCTTCAAGTTTCACCGTCGAAACCTTCTCTATAATTCTTTTTCCGTTTATCGAGGTTCCTCCAAACACCTCAACATTTTTGGTCACTTCCTAAACCTAGTCCTATTTCAAACTATTTGAATTTAATTCAAATGAGTTTGAATTTAATCTTGCAATCTTGCCCACTTCAATTTTCCTGGGATCAACTCATTTTATGAGTTCGGGAAAATTAACCCCGTTCAGTAATTCTTTCCCTAAGTGCCCTCTCTTTTTCCTCTCTCTTTTTCTTCTCTTTTATTTTATTTTAGGGAGAAGAAGAGGCCCAGCCGCCGGCCTCTAAGGCCATCAGCCTTCTAGGCCATCAGGCCCAGCAGAGCCCCTCCTAACCCTAGCACAGCGACCTTTCCCCTCGGTTCCTTATCTCCCTCGCGCACTCCAGCGCCGCACCCTCGTCCCCTCGTTCCCGATCCCCTCGCCTTCCCTCGATCCCATCTGCTTCGCTCGCGGGAGCACCGCACCGCTAGGTCGTTCCGCCGCCATCCCGCCTCTTCCTCGCCTCCCGAGCCACCATGGACGGGGCTGAAGCCACATCTCCTTCGCGCCGGGCATCGCTCGTCGCCGGCCTTCAAGCCGTCCCCAGCGGCGCCCTGCGCCCCCACCTCCTTCTCCTTCGCGCCCCGCCGCCGGGCCTTGTTCCTCCGCCGCAGCGCATGGCCCTGCCGCGCCTTGCCGCCCGTCGCGCCCTCAAGGCCCAGCGCCACTGGTGCCCTCGTCGTCCCGCGCCATCTCCACAGTCTCTGCCGCTATGACCTCCCACGCCGGCCGTCGCAGCACCAGCAACTCTCCAAGGCCGGCCTCCTTCTGTTCGTCATCGGAGTCGCCAGATCCAGCGCCGCCACGGCCTCGCTGCTCTGTTGCTGCCTCGTGCAACCTCCTCCTTGTTTGGCCTCGATGCACAGGTGATCGGCCACCTTGGCCTTGTTGCTGCTGTTGTCTCGTGTGCTCTTTTGTTGCTGCGTTTGGACCCTCAAGACCGGCAAGTTCCACTACGGATCGAGACCGCCAAGTACCCCTGCGGCAAGTACACCAGCGACAAGACCCGTGAACGACTACTACATGAACAAGTACCACGACGACCTTTGCGCCAAGTACCACTACGCCCGGAGCACTCAGAACCCTCAAGTTCATCTATGGAACGGGTACGACGACCGTCGCCGAAGAACCGTGTACCACTACCGTCGCCCTGAAAACGTCCGATGCCGCGACAAGTACCTCTTTGGAAACGTGAACGGCTACAAAACGTGTACCATGACCCGCTAGTACCACTACTTCCTCTACGATCTCAAGCCACCCCGAAACGCAGGTTCCGAAGGTATAACCCCGAGTCGAATGCCGATGTGGTGAACGAATGCTTCTGGTTGTATGAGATGTTTCACTTGTGTGCACCGTGCCCGATTCGTCTTTTGTCATGCTCCTTGGTTGCCTCGTCGCCGACCCGTGGGAACCCGGTGACGGGATCACCCCACCTTTCATCTTGTTCGACTCGCTCACGCCACCTTTTCTTTTGCACCGGTCTCTCAACGAGTTACCGGAACCGATATGTAGCGTGGCATCATTTTCGGATTCGCCGCCGTGGCCCCTTTCTTTCCACCACGGTGACAAATACTTCATATCTCTTCATGTTAACCTTTATCTAAAAATTGCATAAAACTTGATCATGTCATCCACATCATGTTAACAACATTAAAATGTGTGAATTGTTGTTTGCTTAAAATTGCTAAACATGCATATGGGGATTTTCCAGAATTGTTGTTGTAGTTTCCGGCCTCATTTAAACATGTTGCTTGTGTTGTTTTTCTGTGCTTCCTACCTTGCCATGTATTGCTTCCTGTATAGAGTTGTCATGCATCATATCTTGCCATGTATTGCATCATATAGACTTGTGTTGTTTTTCTGTGCTTCCTGCCTTGCCATGTAATGCTTCCTGTATAGACTTGTCATGCATCATACCTTGCCATGTATTGCATCATATAGACTTGTGTTGTTCTCCTGTGCTTCCTACCTTGCCATGTTGTGCTTCCTGTATAGACTTGTAGTGCATCCTATATAGAACTGTCATGCATCATACTTGGATGTGCATCGTATGCCATGTATATGCTTGTGTGTTTACCGTGTTGTTTGCTTCTTTCCGGTTGCTTCTCTTGTTAGCTTCGGTTCCGTTCCGGAGTTGTGAGGTTCTGTTCGACTACTTCGTGGGCTTGTTCTTCTCCCTCGCGGAATCCCAGGCAAGATGATCTTACCCTTGGATACCTTTACTACCATTGCCATGTTTAGTTGTCTCGATGCTATCGTTACATGTCGCGCTACCCATCTTATTGTCAGCCCCTCTCCTTGTTGCCATGAAACCTCTAACCTTTGACACCTTCCTAGCAAAACCACTGTTTGGCTATGTTACCCGCTTGCTCAGCCCCTCTTATAGCGTTGTTAGTTGCAGGTGAAGATGAAGATCGTTCCAGGTGGGAACTTGTTGTTGGAATATCACAATATCTATTATTATTATTAACACACCTATATACTGGGCATGGGTGGAAGGCTTGGCCTTTTGCTCGGTGTTTTGTTCCACTCATGCCACCTTAGGCGCCTATAAACCGGCATTATGTTCCTTGATTTTGCGTTCCTTGCACGATGGGTATATGGGGACCCCTTGACAGTTCGATTTTGAATAAAACTCCTCCAGCAAGGCCCAATATTGGTTTTAATTTGCCTCATAATAACAACTTAATTAATTAATTAAATTTGCATAGGGGGTCGCGTCCTCGGGTAATTTTTTCTACATGGCGAGGGGGCCAGTGCTGATGGTGTTGGTCCCAAACGGGGAGCCTGCAGGGCCACCACGGGGAAACTCGAGGTTTGGTTTTACCTGTAGCTTCACCCATCCGGACGTGGCCTGAGACGAGATATGCGCGGCTACTATCAGGGTGTCGGCACGCCGGGAGGTCTTGCTGGACTTGTTTTACCATTGTCGAAATGTCTTGTGCACCGGGATGCCGAGCCTGATCGGATTTCCCTAAGATAAGGGGTGATGATATTATAATCATCACTTCAGCTAATCGTGAGAGCTTGTGATGGGCTAAGTTGGGACACCCGTGCAGGGTTATGATCTTTCGAAAGCCGTGCCCGCGGTTATGTGGCAGATTGGAATTTGTTAATGTCCGGTTGTAGAAAACTTGACAGAGGATCCGAAGTAAAACACACATCTGTGTGAGTAACCGTGACTGTCTCTTTTCACTTTGAGAAGAGAACACTGTGGGGTTATGTTTGACTCGTAGGTAGTTCAGGATCTTTAGCGATCACTACTAGTTTGCGACCGTTTGCGTAGATGCTCATCCTATTCTTGTACTCGTAAGCTAGCCACCATATTATGCTTAGTCGCTGCTGCTACCTCACCACTTTACCTCCTCCTACCCATAAAGCTTTGCTAGTCTTGATACCCATGGTTATGGGATTTCTGAGTCCTCGTGGCTCACAAATACTACAACACCAGATGCAGGTTCAGCCGAGATTGATGCAGGAGCTGGTTCAAGAACTTCTGGGAGTTCCATGAAGAGCGTGGCCGTATGTTTGTGACGTTTTCGACGATCAGTAGTGGTTTCTACTAGGGGCGATTCGGACCTGTGGTTTTATGTTTTTGGTATCTTTCTTTTGGATCTTCGCCCGTAGTGGGTTTGTGATGTTTTGGATGATGTTATGCTTATGTAATGTATTGTGTGACGTGGCGAGTGTAAGCCAACTATCCTTTTGCAGTTTGATCCCTATTTTTACATGAGTCGTGCAAAGATACCAAACTTGAGATCATTCCAGAATGGGCTTATACCTTTAAGTCGTGCCTCGACACGTAGGAGGTATAGTCCCATCCTGGGCATTACAAGTTGGTATCAGAGCCTTCTCCGACCTAGAAGCCCCCACTGATTGATCGAATCGTTGACGGTTGAGTCTAGGCACACACTTAAAATGTTTTGAGTCCTATATATATATCGGAGAGTAGGATTTCTTTTGCTCCTCATCCCTTTTCACTCTAGTGAGGACTCCTGACGATTACTTTTCTCTTCTACTCTCAAAAATGCACCAATTTTTTTTTAGGTTCACGCGAGTATTGTTTGGATTGTTCCGATGTCTTTTTGACAAGAACATTGTTCTCGATGCCTCCTGTCATTTAGGGGTTGTGGCAGTGTCCCGGGGAGTTGAGCTCCGAGGTGTTGTTGTCACAAGTATATCGCATCAGTTCTGGAATACTTAAGACGGCCGACATCGAAAACTCTCCTATGCGGTTAGTGGCAAGATAACCCTGACATCACCCAGTACTGGGGAGGTAGTTCGGGAGTATTGCCATAGCTTGTATAGTAGATGCGTTTCGAAGGTCCGAGGTAAACGTTTTCCGGAAATAACTGGTTATGTGTTGAAGGATGGATACAGCTGGATGTAGGTTTAGAGTTGAGTGCGCGGTGCTTCCCCTGTATCCCCAACACCTGATTGCATAACTGGGAACTTTCGGAAATTAATAGGTGGGTTCATCTAGTAGTTCATAGGCATTCTTCCAACGAATGCACGATATGGAGTTTAGGGTTCTACATTGAGTGAAGTGGTTTATGGGCGTTTGTTCCGATCGGGAGTTGCATCTTAAAGGGTCCTTGGCTATGCTGATCCGGGGATTGCAAAACCCTTTTGTAACACGTTCCATGAGCTTTCAACACGAATATGCGGAACGAAACTTCTATCTTGTATTTGTTCTATCTGCTCCTTGTCGTTTTTATTTACCTTTTGTTCTCCCAAGTGGCTTCTCGACAAGTTGATGTACCTGCGGAATTCATTCGTTCAATCCTCTGTTCGAATGATTTGTGAAGATTATGTTGCAACATATCTATCCTTTGTTTTCGTCTTGATTCTGGTATTCGAGTTGCTTCGATGTCAAGTGTTGATTCCATACCTTTCTTAAGCGGTGTTCTCATATTTCTATGGGAGTGCTAAATCTTCTTGATCATCAAGATTGTCATGTTAAATTCTTTTCAACCGGCGTGCTTCTCTTCAAGTTAATCCGATCTTTTCATCATCTGCAAGATCAACTCTCAGCCTTTTCTCAACGGTGTATGTTTCATTCATCCCAAGTTGTCCTTGTTTTCCCCACCCTCCCATCCTTTTCTTTATGGAGCCAACAATTCTAAAATGAAATATCCATTTTATTCACGTGATGTTTCTTCATTCTTTTCTTTCAATGTCCTTATCCGGTGATTTCTCGTGAAGATGCTTAGCCAAATTCAGTTTATCATTCCCTGTTCTTGTTTCTCTTCGGTGGACAAATTCAAGCTTCGGTGTTGATCATATCTCTTCCTTTTTGTTTCACATGTTTTCACATGTTGGAATTTCTTATCCGAAGTCTCTCTTGATTATTCGACTCTCTAATTCTTATCCGGAGTGTTCAAGATATCTTAGAAGATTCAATTTTCCATTCTCAATTTGTTCTAGCTATGTTGTGGTTGTTATCTCATTCAAGCCATTTAATTCAACCGGTGCAATACCTCTTAAGCAATTTTTCTCAACGGTGATTTCTTTTGAGTGGGCCCTGACCCACAGGTCTTTTTCCAGGATCTTACCTGACTCTTCTTTTTCCGGAGAATTCTTTTCAAGCGTGACGTAAGAATGATTTCCATCAGTCACATGCCTTCTCCAAGATCGCTTTCAAATTCTTTTCATCGTTGTTTCAACCTTTTTAATTCTTCATTCCAGAGTGCTCAACAATTCTTATGGCATTTCTCGTCTTCATTCTCAACATTTGGAGACCGGAGAAGTGTTTCTCTTAAATCTTGGCCCGTTCTCTCAAGATTCTTCATGAATTCTTCCCATTGTGATCCTCCGAAGGCCATCATTTCAGAAGATTCTTCGTTCTCAGTTTTCAACTTCGTCCTCCAAATATTCTTCATTGATGCCTCTTCGTTCGTCTCCATATTTTTACGGTGGTTCATTCAAGTTTACTCTTTCGTTGTTATCATATCAATTCATTTGTTCTTTCCAAATCCTACCGGTGGTTCGTTGAAGATTTACCCAAGTTTGTGCGAGATCTCTCTTTAATTCTTTCCAACGAGAATAAGTAGTATGCCAAATCCTTTGGTTGTCATCAATTTAAATTGATGAAGGAGATGCATGACATAATTCTTATTCATATTTCCTCGAAGTGATTAATATCTTTTTCCGGAGCTTGTTCATCATATTATATTCTCGGTTCTAAGTTGTTCATCTTGTTTTCCGGAGCTCCAAGTTATTTCTGTTATATCATTTCAAACCTCCATCTAATTCATCGCAGGCCTTGAATCTTATTCTTTTCATCTTTCACTTCTCATGCTTTCATTACCGGAGTTCTCTTGGTGGTTCATCATGTTTTAATTCATCCTCGAAGTTTTCATCAAGATTCTTGTTGGAGATCAAGCATTCTTCATCATGCATTCCAATTGCAATCCTTTCTACCTTATCTTTTCAGATGGTGGTATGCCATTCTTGACAATTCCTTCATGTTTCATGATTCACGAGTTGTCGGGAATGAGATATTTAATTTCGTTATTTTCTTCGTTGGAGTTATCTTGGGTTGTATTTCACCTAAAGCTTTCCCTAAGGATTGTTGCTATTTATGGTGCTTATAATGACTCAAGTTCTCTATTTATCCTCTCGGTGGAAAAAGTTTTCATCTCTTCGTTGATCTCAATCCAATCAGTGTTTTCGTAAGTGGATGGTTGTCACCTCATAATTTTGAGATGTTTTCCATAAGCCAACAACAAGCTTATTCTGTGCTTGTTGACTTTTCCAACAAATTCGTTCAACCCTTCTTCGTAAGGATGCTTTCTAAATCATTTCTAGTCGAAGATGTTCTTCTTCTTCGATCTTTTCACTCCATTATTCGTTTCGAAGGCTTTGTCATATTGCTCTCTTCGAACCGTAATCTTGTTTTGTCAAGATCGTGTTCTTTACTTTGCTTATCCATTCAACCGGAGTGTTGTATTCTCCATTCAAATTCTCTCATCTTATCAAGTTTTAACTCTCTTTTAACCGAAGTGCTGTCAGAATCTTTCTTACCCATCGTGCCATTCTTTCAATTGTTTCGGAGGCAATGTGTTGTTCATTTCATCAAGTATCATTCCATTTCCTCAAGCTCATGTTAATTCCTTCCATTTTCAGACGGAGTGCTGTCCAAATTGTGTCATTCTTATTCCTTGGCTATAACGGTGCAGTTTCTAATTCTTTTGGATCGTTAAGCTCTTCTTTCATGCCTTTCAACCTATAAGGTTCTCATAATGCTCCTTGTTCCTCTTTTCTAATAGAGTGTTTTCATCTTCGTTCATCTATGTTATATTCTTCATTCAATTTGGCCAACCTCTCAAGTTCGTGGTTTCACTCGTTTGTCCAAGAAGCAACTTTGTTTTACCTCTTAATCTTCCGTTTTTTTACCCGGTGCCATCTCCAGGATCTCGGGTCGAGATCCTCTGTTAGTGTGGGAGAGTTGTGACGCCCGAAGACCGACGTCACAGAAGATCCCAGATGTTCCGGGTTCTTCCGTGTGTTTCTTTTGTGCTTGTGCTATTTATTTTTTTGCATTGCATCATGTCATCATGCCATCATGTCTTTAATCCTTGCATCTCAACTAAATAAATTGCATAGATCGTTTGATCTATTTAAATCGAGGGAAGGACGACTTCTCTTCATAATATATCCTCCTAATATTTATGGAGCTATTATAAAAATATCCCATTAGTTTGGGATCACCGTAACACACTTGCAATTATTCTCCAGACCTCTTGTGCTTCAAGTTTCACCGTCGAAACCTTCTCTATAATTCTTTTCCCGTTTATCGAGGTTCCTCCAAAAACCTCAACATTGTTGGTCACTTCCTAAACCTAGTCCTATTTCAAACTATTTGAATTTAATTCAAATGAGTTTGAATTTAATCTTGCAATCTTGCCCACTTCTATTTTCTTGGGATCAAACTCATTTTATGAGTTCGGGAAAATTAACCCCGTTCAGTAATTCTTTCCCTAAGTGCCCTCTCTTTTTCCTCTCTCTTTTTCTTCTCTTTTATTTTATTTTAGGGAGAAGAAGAGGCCCAGCCGCCGGCCTCTAAGGCCATCAGCCTTCTAGGCCATCAGGCCCAGCAGTGCCCCTCCTAACCCTAGCACAGCGACCTTTCCCCTCGGTTCCTTCTCTCCCTCGCGCACTCCAGCGCCGCACCCTCGTCCCCTCGTTCCCGATCCCCTCGCCTTCCCTCGATCCCATCTGCTTCGCTCGCGGGAGCACCGCACCGCCAGGTCGTTCCGCCGCCATCCCGCCTCTTCCTCGCCTCCCGAGCCACCATGGACGGGGCCGGAGCCGCATCTCCTTGGCGGCGGGCATCGCTCGTCACCGGCCTTCAAGCCGTCCCCAGCGGCGCCCTGCGCCCCCGCCTCCTTCGCCTTCGCGCCCCGCCGCCGGGCCTTGTTCCTCCGCCGCAGCGCACGGCCCTGCTGTGCCTTGCCACCCGTCGCGCCCTCAAGGCCCAGCGCCGTTGGTGCCCTCGTCGTCCCGCGCCATCTCCACCGTCTCTGCCGCTATGACCTCCCGCGCCGGCCGTCGCAGCACCGGCAACTCTCCAAGGCCGGCCTCCTTCTGTTCGTCATCGGAGTCGCCAGATCCAGCGCCGCCACGGCCTCGCTGCTTAGTTGTTGCCTCGTGCAACCTCCTTCTTGTTTGGCCTCGATGCGCAGGTGATCGGCCACCTTGGCCTTGTTGCTGCTGTTGTCTCGTGTGCTCTTTTGTTGCTGCGTTTGGACCCTCAAGACCGGCAAGTACCACTACGGATCGAGACCGCCAAGTACCCCTGCGGCAAGTACACCAGCGACAAGACCCGTGAACGACTACTACATGAACAAGTACCACGACGACCTTTGCGCCAAGTACCACTACGCCCGGAGCACTCGGAACCCTCAAGTTCATCTACGGAACGGGTACGACGACCGTCGCCGAAGAACCGTGTACCACTACCGTCGCCCTGAAGACGTCCGATGCCGCGACAAGTACCTCTTCAGAAACGTGAACGGCTACAAAACGTGTACCATGACCCGCTAGTACCACTACTTCCTCTACGATCTCAAGCCACCCCGAAACGCACGTTCCGAAGGTATAACCCCGAGTCGAATGCCGATGTGGTGAACGAATGCTTCTGGTTGTATGAGATGTTTCCCTTGTGTGCACCGTGCCCGATTCATCTTTTGTCGTGCTCCTCGGTTGCCTCGTCGCCGACCCGTGGGAACCCGGTGACGGGATCACCCCACCTTTCATCTTGTTCGACTCGCTCACGCCACCTTTTCTTTTGCACCGGTCTCTCAACGAGTTACCGGAACCGATATGTAGCGTGGCATCATTTTCGGATTCGCCGCCGTGGCCCCTTTCTTTCCACCACGGTGACAAATACTTCATATCTCTTCATGTTAACCTTTATCTAAAAATTGCATAACACTTGATCATGTCATCCGCATCATGTTAACAACATTAAAATGTGTGAATTGTTGTTTGCTTAAAATTGCTAAACATGCATATGGGGATTTTCCGGAATTGTTGTTGTAGTTTCCGGCCTCATTTAAACATGTTGCTTGTGTTGTTTTTCTGTGCTTCCTACCTTGCCATGTATTGCTTCCTTTATAGGGTTGTGATGCATCTTATCTTGCCATGCATTGCATCATATAGACTTGTGTTGTTTTTCTGTGCTTCCTGCCTTGCCATGTAATGCTTCCTGTATAGAGTAGTCATGCATCATACCTTGCCATGTATTGCATCTTATAGACTTGTGTTGTTCTCCTGTGCTTCCTACCTTGCCATGTTGTGCTTCCTGTATAGACTTGTAGTGCATCCTATATAGAACTGTCATGCATCATACTTGGATGTGCATCGTATGCCATGTTTATGCTTGTGTGTTTACCGTGTTGTTTGCTTCTTTCCGGTTGCTTCTCTTGTTAGCTTCGGTTCCGTTCTGGAGTTGTGAGGTTCAGTTCGACTACTTCGTGAGCTTGTTCTTCTTCCCCGCGGAATCCCAGGCAAGATGATCATACCCTTGGATACCTTTACTACCATTGCCATGCTTAGTTGTCTCAATGCTATCGTTACATGTCGCGCTACCCATCTTATTGTCAGCCCCTCTCCTTGTTGCCATGAAACCTCTAACCTTTGACACCTTCCTAGCAAAACCACTGTTTGGCTATGTTACCCGCTTGCTCAGCCCCTCTTATAGCGTTGTTAGTTGCAGGTGAAGATGAAGATCATTCCAGGTGGGAACTTGTTGTTGGAATATCACAATATCTATTATTATTATTAACACACCTATATACTAGGCATGGGTGGAAGGCTTGGCCTTTTGCTCGGTGTTTTGTTCCACTCATGCCACCTTAGGCGCCGATAAACCGGCATTATGTTCCTTGATTTTGCGTTCCTTACACGATGGGTATATGGGGACCCCTTGACAGTTCTATTTTGAATAAAACTCCTCCAGCAAGGCCCAACATTGGTTTTAATTTTCCTCATAATAACAACTTAATTAATTAATTAAATTTGCATATGGGGTCGCGTCCCCGGGTATTTTTTCTACATAGCAGGGGGGCCAGTGCTGATGGTGTTGGTCCCAAACGGGTAGGCTGCAGGGCCACCACGGGGAAACTCGAGGTTTGGTTTTACCTGTAGCTTCACCCATCCGGACGTGGCCTGACATGAGATACGCGCGGCTACTATCAGGGTGTTGGCACGCCGGGAGGTCTTCCTGGACTTGTTTTACCATTGTCGAAATGTCTTGTGCACCGGGATGCCGAGCCTGATCGGATTTCCCTAAGATAAGGGGTGATGATATTATAATCATCACTTCAGTTAATCGTGAGAGCTTGTGATGGGCTAAGTTGGGACACCCCTGCAGGGTTATGATCTTTCGAAAGCCGTGCCCGCGGTTATGTGGCAGATTGGAATTTGTTAATTTCCGGTTGTAGAAAACTTGACAGAGGATCCGAAGTAAAATACACAACTGTGTGAGTAATCGTGACTGTCCCTTTTCACTTTGAGAAGAGAACACGGTGGGGTTATGTTTGACTCGTAGGTAGTTCAGGATCTTTAGCGATCACTACTAGTTTGCGACCGTTTGCGTAGATGCTCATCCTATTCTTGTACTCGTAAGCTAGCCACCATATTATGCTTAGTCGCTGCTGCTACCTCACCACTTTACCTCCTCCTACCCATAAAGCTTTGCTAGTCTTGATACCCATGGTTATGAGATTGCTGAGTCCTCGTGGCCCACAGATACTAGAACACCAGATGCAGGTTCAGCCGAGATTGATGCAGGAGCTAGTTCAAGAACTTCCGGGAGTTCCATGAAGAGCGTGGCCGTATGTTTGTGACGTTTTCGACGATCAGTAGTGGTTTCTACTAGGGGCGATTCAGACCTGTGGTTTTATGTTTTTGGTATCTTTCTTTTGGATCTTCGCCCGTAGTTGGGTTGTGATGTTTTCGATGATGTTATGCTTATGTAATGTATTGTGTGACGTGGCGAGTGTAAGACAACTATCCCTTTGCAATTTCATCCCTATTTTTACATGAGTCGTGCAAAGATACCAAACTTGAGATCATTCCAGAATGGGCTTATACCTTTAAGTCGTGCCTCGACACGTAGGAGGTACAGTCCCATCCTGGGCATTACAAGTTGGTATCAGAGCCTTCTCCGACCTAGAAGCCCCCACTGATTGATCGAATCGTTGACGGTTGAGTCTAGGCACACACTTAAAATGTTTTGAGTCCTATATATATATCGGAGAGTAGGATTTCTTTTGCTCCTCATCCCTTTTCACTCTAGTGAGGACTCCTGACGATTACTTTTCTCTTCTACTCTCAAAAATGCACCAATTTTTTTTTAGGTTCACGCGAGTATTGTTTGGATTGTTCCGATGTCTTTGTGACAAGAACATTGTTCTCGATGCCTCCTGTCATTTAGGGGTTGTGGCAGTGTCCCGGGGAGTTGAGCTCCGAGGTGTTGTTGTCACAAGTATATCGCATCAGTTCTGGAATACTTAAGACGGCCGACATCGAAAACTCTCCTATGCGGTTAGTGGCAAGATAACCCTGACATCACCCAGTACTGGGGAGGTAGTTCGGGAGTATTGCCATAGCTTGTATAGTAGATGCGTTTCGAAGGTCCGAGGTAAACGTTTTCCGGAAATAACTGGTTATGTGTTGAAGGATGGATACAGCTGGATGTAGGTTTAGAGTTGAGTGCGCGGTGCTTCCCCTGTATCCCCAACACCTGATTGCATAACTGGGAACTTTCGGAAATTAATAGGTGGGTTCATCTAGTAGTTCATAGGCATTCTTCCAATGAATGCACGATATGGAGTTTGGGGTTCTACATTGAGTGAAGTGGTTTATGGGCGTTTGTTCCGATCGGGAGTTGCATCTTAAAGGGTCCTTGGCTATGCTGATCCGGGGATTGCAAAACCCTTTTGTAACACGTTCCATGAGCTTTCAACACGAATATGCGGAACGAAACTTCTATCTTGTATTTGTTCTATCTGCTCCTTGTTGTTTTTATTTACCTTTTGTTCTCCCAAGTGGCTTCTCGACAAGTTGATTTACCTGCGGAATTCATTCGTTCAATCCTCTGTTCGAATGATTTGTGAAGATTATGTTGCAACATATCTATCCTTTGTTTTCGTCTTGATTCTGGTATTCGAGTTGCTTCGATGTCAAGTGTTGATTCCATACCTTTCTTAAGCGGTGTTCTCATATTTCTATGGGAGTGCTAAATCTTCTTGATCATCAAGATTGTCATGTTAAATTCTTTTCAACCGGCGTGCTTCTCTTCAAGTTAATCCGATCTTTTCATCATCTGCAAGATCAACTCTCAGCCTTTTCTCAACGGTGTATGTTTCATTCATCCCAAGTTGTCCTTGTTTTCCCCACCCTCCCATCCTTTTCTTTATGGAGCCAACAATTCTAAAATGAAATATCCATTTTATTCACGTGATGTTTCTTCATTCTTTTCTTTCAATGTCCTTATCCGGTGATTTCTCGTGAAGATGCTCAGCCAAATTCAGTTTATCATTCCCTGTTCTTGTTTCTCTCCGGTGGACAAATTCAAGCTTCGGTGTTGATCATATCTCTTCCTTTTTGTTTCACATGTTTTCACATGTTGGAATTTCTTATCCGAAGTCTCTCTTGATTATTCGACTCTCTAATTCTTATCCGGAGTGTTCAAGATATCTTAGAAGATTCAATTTTCCATTCTCAATTTGTTCTAGCTATGTTGTGGTTGTTATCTCATTCAAGCCATTTAATTCAACCGGTGCAATACCTCTTAAGCAATTTTTCTCAACGGTGATTTCTTTTGAGTGGGCCCTGACCCACAGGTCTTTTTCCAGGATCTTACCTGACTCTTCTTTTTCCGGAGAATTCTTTTCAAGCGTGACGTAAGAATGATTTCCATCAGTCACATGCCTTCTCCAAGATCGCTTTCAAATTCTTTTCATCGTTGTTTCAACCTTTTTAATTCTTCATTCCAGAGTGCTCAACAATTCTTATGGCATTTCTCGTCTTCATTCTCAACATTTGGAGACCGGAGAAGTGTTTCTCTTAAATCTTGGCCCGTTCTCTCAAGATTCTTCATGAATTCTTCCCATTGTGATCCTCCGAAGGCCATCATTTCAGAAGATTCTTCGTTCTCAGTTTTCAACTTCGTCCTCCAAATATTCTTCATTGATGCCTCTTCGTTCGTCTCCATATTTTTACGGTGGTTCATTCAAGTTTACTCTTTCGTTGTTATCATATCAATTCATTTGTTCTTTCCAAATCCTACCAGTGGTTCGTTGAAGATTTACCCAAGTTTGTGCGAGATCTCTCTTTAATTCTTTCCAACGAGAATAAGTAGTATGCCAAATCCTTTGGTTGTCATCAATTTAAATTGGTGAAGGAGATGCATGACATAATTCTTATTCTTATTTCCTCGAAGTGATTAATATCTTTTTCCGGAGCTTTTTCATCATATCATATTCTCGGTTCTAAGTTGTTCATCTTGTTTTCCGGAGCTCCAAGTTATTTCGGTTATATCATTTGAAACCTCCATCTAATTCATCGCAGGCCTTGAATCTTATTCTTTTCATCTTTCACTTCTCATGCTTTCATTACCGGAGTTCTCTTGGTGGTTCATCATGTTTTAATTCATCCTCGAAGTTTTCATCAAGATTCTTGTTGGAGATCAAGCATTCTTCATCATGCATTCCAATTGCAATCCTTTCTACCTTATCTTTTCAGATGGTGGTATGCCATTCTTGACAATTCCTTCATGTTTCATGATTCACGAGTTGTCAGGAATGAGATATTTAATTCCGTTATTTTCTTCGTTGGAGTTATCTTGGGTTGTATTTCACCTAAAGCTTTCCCTAAGGATTGTTGCTATTTATGGTGCTTATAATGACTCAAGTTCTCTATTTATCCTCTCGGTGGAAAAAGTTTTCATCTCTTCGTTGATCTCAATCCAATCAGTGTTTTCGTAAGTGGATGGTTGTCACCTCATAATTTTGAGATGTTTTCCATAAGCCAACAACAAGCTTATTCTGTGCTTGTTGACTTTTCCAACAAATTCGTTCAACCCTTCTTCGTAAGGATGCTTTCTAAATCATTTCTAGTCGAAGATGTTCTTCTTCTTCGATCTTTTCACTCCATTATTCGTTTCGAAGGCTTTGTCATATTGCTCTCTTCGAACCGTAATCTTGTTTTGTCAAGATCGTGTTCTTTACTTTGCTTATCCATTCAACCGGAGTGTTGTATTCTCCATTCAAATTCTCTCATCTTATCAAGTTTTAACTCTCTTTTAACCGAAGTGCTGTCGGAATCTTTCTTACCCATCGTGCCATTCTTTCAATTGTTTCGGAGGCAATGTGTTGTTCATTTCATCAAGTATCATTCCATTTCCTCAAGCTCATGTTAATTCCTTCCATTTTCAGACGGAGTGTTGTCCAAATTGTGTCATTCTTATTCCTTGGCTATAACGGTGCAGTTTCTAATTCTTTTGGATCGTTAAGCTCTTCTTTCATGCCTTTCAACCTATAAGGTTCTCATAATGCTCCTTGTTCCTCTTTTCTAACAGAGTGTTTTCATCTTCGTTCATCTATGTTATATTCTTCTTTCAATTTGGCCAACCTCTCAAGTTCGTGGTTTCACTCGTTTGTCCAAGAAGCAACTTTGTTTTACCTCTTCCTCTTCCGTTTTTTTACCCGGTGCCATCTCCAGGATCTCGGGTCGAGATCCTCTGTTAGTGTGGGAGAGTTGTGACGCCCGAAGACCGACGTCACAGAAGATCCCAGATGTTCCGGGTTCTTCCGTGTGTTTCTTTTGTGCTTGTGCTATTTATTTTTTTGCATTGCATCATGTCATCATGCCATCATGTCTTTAATCCTTGCATCTCAACTAAATAAATTGCATAGATCGTTTGATCTATTTAAATCGAGGGAAGGACGACTTCTCTTCATAATATATCCTCCTAATATTTATGGAGCTATTATAAAAATATCCCATTAGTTTGGGATCACCGTAACACACTTGCAATTATTCTCCAGACCTCTTGTGCTTCAAGTTTCACCGTCGAAACCTTCTCTATAATTCTTTTCCCGTTTATCGAGGTTCCTCCAAAAACCTCAACATTGTTGGTCACTTCCTAAACCTAGTCCTATTTCAAACTATTTGAATTTAATTCAAATGAGTTTGAATTTAATCTTGCAATCTTGCCCACTTCTATTTTCTTGGGATCAAACTCATTTTATGAGTTCGGGAAAATTAACCCCGTTCAGTAATTCTTTCCCTAAGTGCCCTCTCTTTTTCCTCTCTCTTTTTCTTCTCTTTTATTTTATTTTAGGGAGAAGAAGAGGCCCAGCCGCCGGCCTCTAAGGCCATCAGCCTTCTAGGCCATCAGGCCCAGCAGCGCCCCTCCTAACCCTAGCACAGCGACCTTTCCCCTCGGTTCCTTCTCTCCCTCGCGCACTCCAGCGCCGCACCCTCGTCCCCTCGTTCCCGATCCCCTCGCCTTCCCTCGATCCCATCTGCTTCGCTCGCGGGAGCACCGCACCGCCAGGTCGTTCCGCCGCCATCCCGCCTCTTCCTCGCCTCCCGAGCCACCATGGACGGGGCCGGAGCCGCATCTCCTTCGCGCCGGGCATCGCTCGTGACCGGCCTTCAAGCCGTCCCCAGCGGCGCCCTGCGCCCCCGCCTCCTTCGCCTTCGCGCCCCGCCGCCGGGCCTTGTTCCTCCGCCGCAGCGCACGGCCCTGCTGTGCCTTGCCACCCATCGCGCCCTCAAGGCCCAGCGCCATTGGTGCCCTCGTCGTCCCGCGCCGTCTCCATCGTCTCTGCCGCTATGACCTCCCGCGCCGGCCGTCGCAGCACCGGCAACTCTCCAAGGCCGGCCTCCTTCTGTTCGTCATCGGAGTCGCCAGATCCAGCGCCGCCACGGCCTCACTGCTTAGTTGTTGCCTCGTGCAACCTCCTTCTTGTTTGGCCTCGATGCGCAGGTGATCGGCCACCTTGGCCTTGTTGCTGCTGTTGTCTCGTGTGCTCTTTTGTTGCTGCGTTTGGACCCTCAAGACCGGCAAGTACCACTACGGATCGAGACCGCCAAGTACCCCTGCGGCAAGTACACCAGCGACAAGACCCGTGAACGACTACTACATGAACAAGTACCACGACGACCTTTGCGCCAAGTACCACTACACCCGGAGCACTCGGAACCCTCAAGTTCATGTACGGAACGGGTACGACGACCGTCGCCGAAGAACCGTGTACCACTACCGTCGCCCCGAAGACGTCCGATGCCGCGACAAGTACCTCTTCAGAAACGTGAACGGCTACAAAATGTGTACCACGACCCGCTAGTACCACTACTTCCTCTATGATCTCGAGCCGCCCCGAAACGCATGTTCCGAAGGTATAACCCCGAGTCGAATGCCGATGTGGTGAACGAATGCTCGTGGTTGTATGAGATGTTTCCCTTGTGTGCACCATGCCCGATTCGTCTTTTGTCGTGCTCCTCGGTTGCCTCGTCGCCGACCCGTGGGAACCCGGTGGCGGGATCACCCCACCTTTCATCTTGTTCGACTCGCTCATGCCACCTTTTCTTTTGCACCGGTCTCTCAACGAGTTACCGGAACGATATGTTGCGTGGCATCATTTTCGGATTCGCCGTCGTGGCCCCTTTCTTTCCACCACGGTGACAAATACTTCATATCTCTTCATGTTAACCTTTATCTAAAAATTGCATAACACTTGATCATGTCATTCGCATCATGTTAACAACATTAAAATGTGTGAATTGTTGTTTGCTTAAAATTGCTAAACATGCATATGGGGATTTTCCGGAATTGTTGTTGTAGTTTCCGGCCTCATTTAAACATGTTGCTTGTGTTGTTTTTCTGTGCTTCCTACCTTGCCATGTATTGCTTCCTGTATAGGGTTGTGATGCATCTTATCTTGCCATGCATTGCATCATATAGACTTGTGTTGTTTTTCTATGCTTCCTGCCTTGCCATGTAATGCTTCCTGTATAGACTAGTCATGCATCATACCTTGCCATGTATTGCATCATATAGACTTGTGTTGTTCTCCTGTGCTTCCTACCTTGCCATGTTGTGCTTCCTGTATAGACTTGTAGTGCATCCTATATAGAACTGTCATGCATCATACTTGGATGTGCATCGTATGCCATGTTTATGCTTGTGTGTTTACCGTGTTGTTTGCTTCTTTCCGGTTGCTTCTCTTGTTAGCTTCGGTTCCGTTCTGGAGTTGTGAGGTTCTGTTCGACTACTTCGTGAGCTTGTTCTTCTTCCTCGCGGAATCCCAGGCAAGATGATCATACCCTTGGATACCTTTACTACCATTGCCATGCTTAGTTGTCTCAATGCTATCGTTACATGTCGCGCTACCCATCTTATTGTCAGCCCCTCTCCTTGTTGCCATGAAACCTCTAACCTTTGACACCTTCCTAGCAAAACCACTGTTTGGCTATGTTACCCGCTTGCTCAGCCCCTCTTATAGCGTTGTTAGTTGCAGGTGAAGATGAAGATCGTTCCAGGTGGGAACTTGTTGTTGGAATATCACAATATCTATTATTATTATTAACACACCTATATACTAGGCATGGGTGGAAGGCTTGGCCTTTTGCTCGGTGTTTTGTTCCACTCATGCCACCTTAGGCGCCGATAAACCGGCATTATGTTCCTTGATTTTGCGTTCCTTACACGATGGGTATATGGGGACCCCTTGACAGTTCTATTTTGAATAAAACTCCTCCAGCAAGGCCCAACATTGGTTTTAATTTTCCTCATAATAACAACTTAATTAATTAATTAAATTTGCATATGGGGTCGCGTCCCCGGGTATTTTTTCTACATAGCAGGGGGGCCAGTGCTGATGGTGTTGGTCCCAAACGGGTAGGCTGCAGGGCCACCACGGGGAAACTCGAGGTTTGGTTTTACCTGTAGCTTCACCCATCCGGACGTGGCCTGACATGAGATACGCGCGGCTACTATCAGGGTGTTGGCACGCCGGGAGGTCTTCCTGGACTTGTTTTACCATTGTCGAAATGTCTTGTGCACCGGGATGCCGAGCCTGATCGGATTTCCCTAAGATAAGGGGTGATGATATTATAATCATCACTTCAGTTAATCGTGAGAGCTTGTGATGGGCTAAGTTAGGACACCCCTGCAGGGTTATGATCTTTCGAAAGCCGTGCCCGCGGTTATGTGGCAGATTGGAATTTGTTAATTTCCGGTTGTAGAAAACTTGACAGAGGATCCGAAGTAAAATACACAACTGTGTGAGTAATCGTGACTGTCCCTTTTCACTTTGAGAAGAGAACACGGTGGGGTTATGTTTGACTCGTAGGTAGTTCAGGATCTTTAGCGATCACTACTAGTTTGCGACCGTTTGCGTAGATGCTCATCCTATTCTTGTACTCGTAAGCTAGCCACCATATTATGCTTAGTCGCTGCTGCTACCTCACCACTTTACCTCCTCCTACCCATAAAGCTTTGCTAGTCTTGATACCCATGGTTATGAGATTGCTGAGTCCTCGTGGCTCACAGATACTAGAACACCAGATGCAGGTTCAGCCGAGATTGATGCAGGAGCTAGTTCAAGAACTTCCGGGAGTTCCATGAAGAGCGTGGCCGTATGTTTGTGACGGTTTCGACGATCAGTAGTGGTTTCTACTAGGGGCGATTCAGACCTGTGGTTTTATGTTTTTGGTATCTTTCTTTTGGATCTTCGCCCGTAGTTGGGTTGTGATGTTTTCGATGATGTTATGCTTATGTAATGTATTGTGTGACGTGGCGAGTGTAAGACAACTATCCCTTTGCAATTTCATCCCTATTTTTACATGAGTCGTGCAAAGATACCAAACTTGAGATCATTCCAGAATGGGCTTATACCTTTAAGTCGTGCCTCGACACGTAGGAGGTACAGTCCCATCCTGGGCATTACTATGGCAAAGTGAACAAAGGTATATTTGATATACATGTTATTGATGTGTACCTTACTAATGCTCGCAGTAGCACCTGGGTATTTGATACTCGTTCGGTTGCTAATATTTGTAACTCGAAACAGGGCTACGGATTAAACGAAGATTAGCTAAGGACGAGGTGACGATGCGTGTAGGAAATGGTTTCAAAGTCGATGTGATCGTCGTCGGCACGCTACCTCTACATCTACCTTCGGGATTAGTTTTAGACATAAATAATTGATATTTGGTGCCAGCGTTGAGGATGAACATTATATCTAGATCTTGTTTGTTGCTAGACGGTTATTCATTTAAATCAGAGGATAATGGTTGTTCTATTTATGAGTAATATCTTTTATGGTAATGCACCCTTGATGAATGGTCTATTTTTGTTGGATCTCGATCGTAGTGATACACATATTCATAATATTGAAGTCAAAAGATGCAAAGTTGATAATTATAGTGCAACTTATTTGTGGCACTGCCGTTTAGGTCATATTGGTGTAAAGCGCATGAAGAAACTCCATGCTGATGGACATTTGGAATCACTTGATTATGAATCACTTGGTGCTGGCGGACCATGCCTCATGGGCAAGATGACTAAAACTCCGTTCTCCGGAACAATGGAGCGAGCAACTTACTTATTGGAAATCATACATACTGATGTATGTGGACCAATGAGTGTTGAGGCTCGCGGCGGGTATTGTTATTTTCTGACCTTCACTAATGATTTGAGCAGATATGGGTATATCTACTTGATGAAGCACAAGTATGAAACATTTGAAAAGTTCAAAGAATTTCAGAGTGAAGTAGAGAATCGTCATAACAAGAAAATAAAGTTTCTACAATCTGATCGCGGAGGCGAATATTTGAGTTACGAATTTGGTCTTCATTTGAAACAATGTGGAATAGTTTCACAGCTCACGCCACCTGGAACACAACAGCATAATGGTGTGTCCGAATGTTGTAACCATACTTTATTAGATATGGTGCAATATGTGATGTCTCTTACCGATTTATCACTATCGTTTTGAGGTTATGCTTTAGAGACAACTGCATTCACGTCAAATAGGGCACCATCTAAATCCGTTGAGACGACGCCTTATGAACTGTGGTTTGGCAAGAAACCCAAGTTGTCATTTCTTATAGTTTGGGGCTGCGATGCTTATGTGAAAAAGCTTCAACCTGATAAGATCGAACCCAAGTCAGAGAAATGTGTCTTCATAGGATACCCAAAGGAAACTTTTGGGTACACCTTCTATCACAGATCCAAAGGCAAGATATTCGTTGCTAAGAATGGATCTTTTCTAGAGAAGGAGTTTCTCTGGAAAGAAGTGAGTGGGAGGAAAGTGGAACTTGATGAGGCAATTGTACCTTCTCCCGAATTGAAAAGTAGTACATCAGAGAAACTAGTTCAAGTGATTCCTACACCGATCAGTGAGGAAGCAAATGATGATGATCAAGAAACTTCAGATCAAGTTACTACTGAACCTCGTAGGTCAACCAGAGTGCGTTCTGCACCAGAGTGGTATGGTAACCTGGTTCTGGAAGTCATGCTACTAGACCATGATGAACCTACGAACTTTGAGGAAGCGATGATGAGCCTAGATTCCGCAAAATAGCTTGAGGCCATGAAATCTGAGATGGGATCCATGTATGAGAACAAAGTGTGGACTTTGGTTGACTTGCCCGATGATCAGCAAGCCATTGAAAATAAATGGATCTTTAAGAGGAAGGCTGACGCTGATGGTAATGATATTGTCTACAAAGCTCGACTTGTTGCGAAAGGTTTTCGACAAGTTCAAGGAGTTGACTACGATGAGACTTTCTCACTCGTAGCGATGCTTAAGGTTGTCCGAATCATGTTAGCAATTGTCGCATTTTATGATTATGAAATCTGGCAAATGGATGTCAAAACTGCATTCCTTAATGGATATCTCAAAGAAGAGTTGTATATGATGCAACCAGCAGGTTTTGTCGATCCTAAAGGTGCTAACAAAGTGTGCAAGCTCTAGCGATCCAGCTATGGACTGGTGCAAGCATCTCGGAGTTGGAATATATGCTTTGATGAGTTGATCAAAGCATGTGGTTTTCTACATACTTTTGGATAAGCCTTTATTTACAAGAAAGTGAGTGGGAGCTCTGTAGCATTTCTGATATTATATGTGGATGACATATTGTTGATTGGAAATGATATATACTTTCTGGATGGCATAAAAGGATACTTGAATAAGAGTTTTTCAATGAAAGACCTCGGTGAAGCTGCTTATATATTGGGCATCAAGATCTATAGAGATAGATCAAGACGCTTAATTGGACTTTCACAAAGCACATACCTTGATAAAGTTTTGAAGAAGTTCAAAATGGATCAGTTAAAGAAAGGGTTCTTACCTGTGTTACAAGGTGTGAAGTTTAGTAAGACTCAATGCCCGACCACTGCAGAAGATAGAGATAAAATGAAAGTCATTCCCTATGCTTCAGCCATTGGATCTATCATGTATGCAATGTTGTGTACCAGACCTGATGTGTGCCTTGCTATAAGTTTAGCGGGGAGGTACCAAAGTAATCCAAGAGTGGATCACTGGACAGCGGTCAAGAACATCTAGAAGTACCTGAAAAGGACAAAGGATATGTTTCTCGTTTATGGAGGTGACAAAGAGCTCATCGTGAATGGTTATGTCGATTCAAGCTTTGACACTGATCCAGATGACTCTAAGTCACAAACCGGATATGTATTTTTGTTGAACGGTGGAACTGTCAGTTGGTGCAGTTCCAAGCAGAGCATCGTGGCGAGATCTACATGTGAAGTGGAGTACATAGCTGCTTCGAAAGTAGCAAATGAAGGAGTCTGGATGAAGGAGTTCATATCTGATCTAGGTGTAATACCCAGTGTATCGGGTCCAATGAAATTTTTTTGTGACAACACTGGAGCAATACCCTTGGCGAAAGAATCCAGGTTTCACAAGGGAACCAAGCACATCAATAGATGCTTCAATTCCATCCGCGGTCAAGTCAAGGAGGGCACATAGAAATTTGCAAGATACATATGGATCTTAATGTTGCAGACCTGTTGACCAAGCCTCTTCCATGAGCAACACAAGATCAGCACCAAGACTCCATGGGTGTTAGAATAATTACTATGTAATCTCGATTATTGAGTCTAGTGCAAGTGGGAGACTGAAGGAAATATGCCCTAGAGGCAATAACAAAGTTGTTATTTATATTTCCTTATATATCATGATAAATGTCTTTTATTCATGCTAGAATTGTATTAACCGGAAACTTGATACATGTGTGAACACATAGACAAAACACAGTGTCCCTAGTATGCCTCTACTAGACTAGCTCATTAATCAAAATATGGTTAAGCTTCCTAACCATAGACATGAGTTGTCATTTGATCAACGGGATCACATCATTAGGAGAATGATGTGATGGGGAAGACCCATCCTTTAGCTTAGCACTATGATCGTTTAGTTTTACTACTATTGCTTTCTTCATAACTTATACATGTTCCTATGACTATGAGATTATGCAACTCCCGAATACCGGAGGAACACCTTGCGTGCTATCAAACGTCACAAAGTAACTGGGTGATTATAAAGATGCTCTACATGTGTCTCTGAAGGTGTTTGTGGTGTTGGCATAGATCGAGAATAGGATTTGTCACTCCGAGTGTCGGAGAGGTATCTCTGGGCCCTCTCGGTAATACACATCGTAATAAGCCTTGCAAGCAAACGACTAATGAGTTAGTCACGAGATGATGTATTATGCAACGAGTAAAGAGACTTGCCGGTGACGAGATTGAACTAGGTATGATGATAGCGACGATCAAATCTCGGGAAAGTAACATACCGATGATAAAGGGAACAATGTATGTTGTTATGCGGATTAACCGATAAAGATCTTCGTAGAATATGTAGGAACCAATATGAGCATCTGATACGTCTCCAACGTATCTACTTTTCCAAACACTTTTGCCCTTGTTTTGGACTCTAACTTACATGATTTGAACGGAACTAACCCGGACTGACGCTGTTTTCAGCAGAACTCCCATGGTGTTGTTTTTGTGCAGAAATAAAAAGTTCTCAGAATCGCTTGAAAATCAACGGAGAATTATTTCAGAAAATATAAAAAATACCTGCAAGAAGATCCACACCGGGGAGCCCACGGCCTGTCCTCGAGGGTGGGGGCGCGCCCCCCTTCCGAGGGCACGCCCCCCTCCCTCGAGGGCCCCTCAATGCTCCACCGACGTATCCCCAGGTCCTATATATTCCGTTTCGGGGAGGAATAAATCAAGGAGAAAGAATTATCGCGTTTCACGAGATGGAGCCACCGCCAAGCCCTAATATCTCTCGGGAGGGCTGATCAGGAGTCCGTTCGGGGCTCCGGAGAGTGGAGATTGTCGCCATCGTCATCATCAACCTTCCTCCATCACCAATTCCATGATGCTCACGACCGTGTGTGAGTAATTCCATCGTAGGCTTGCTGGACGGTGATGGGTTGGATGGGATCTATCATGTAATCGAGTTAGTTTTGTTAGGGTTTGATCCCTTGTATTCACTATGTTCTGAGATGATGTTGCTATGACTTTGCTATGCTTAATGTTTGTCCCTAGGGCCCGAGTGCAATGATTTCAGATCTGAACCTATTATGTTTTCACGAATATATGTGTGTTCTTGATCCTATCTTGCAAGTCTATAGTCACCTACTATGTGTTATGATCAGGCAACCCCGAAGTGACAATAATCGGGACCACTCCCGGAGATGACCCTAGTTTGAGGAGTTCATGTATTCACTATGTGTTAATGCTTTGGTCCGGTACGCTATTAAAAGGAGGCCTTAATATCCCTTAGTTTCCAATAGGACCCCGCTGCCACGGGAGGGTAGGACAAAAGATGTCATGCAAGTTCTTTCCCATAAGCACGTATGACTATATTCGGAATACATTCCTACATTGCATTGATGAACTGGAGCTAGTTCTGTGTCACCCTAGGTTATAACTTCTACATGATGAATTGCATCCGACGTAATTTCCCGTCACCAATCCAATGCCTACGAGCTTTACCTATATTGTTTGTCGCTTATTTACTTTTCCGTTGCTATTATCACAAAAACTACAAAAACACTATTGTTACTTTTATTGCTGCTACCGCCACTATCATATTACTTTGCTACTAAACTATCTTGCTGCAGATACTAAGTTTCCATGTGTGGTTGAATTGACAACTCAGCTGCTAATACTTAAAAGTATTCTTTGGCTCCCCTTTTGTCGAATCAACAAATTTGGGTTTAATACTTTACCCTCGAAAACTGTTGCGATCCCCTACACTTGTGGGTTATCAAGACTATTTTCTGGCGCCATTGCCGGGGAGCATAGCTCTATTCTTTAAGTCACTTGGGATTTATATATGTTTATCACTATGAAGAATCTGAAACACTTAAAAACCAAGATCTTGCCCTCAACTACGAGGGGAGGTAAGGAACTGCCATCTAGCTCTGCACTTGATTCTCCTTCTGTTATGAGTAAACTTGCGACACCTACTCCTGCTATTGAATCTGATATGTCGTATGTTCTTGATGATGCTACTTCTGCTATGTACGAAGAAACTACCTCTATGCCTGATACTGTGCCACTAGGTGAATTTCTAGATGAATAAATTGCTAAGGTTAGGGAGAGTGCAAATGTTGATGATATTTATGAAAGTGATGATGAAACTACTCCCAATAGATATGAATTTCCTGTTGTGCCTGAGGGTTATGTTATGGATGAAGAAACTGCTAGAGACTTTCTTGCTTGCAATGATAGATATGATCTCAAGAAGTTATTAGCTAAGCTGAAAGAAAAGTCCTTGAATGCTAGAATGAAACATGACCCTGCTTTTGCTACTTCACCTATATGTGTCACTGATAAGGATTATGAATTCTCTGTTGATCGTGAGTTAATTACTTTGGTTGAATCCGATCCTTTCCATGGCTATGAGTCTGAAACTGTTGTGGCACATCTTACCAAGTTAAATGATATAGCCACCCTGTTTACCAATGATGAAAAGATTCGCTACTACTATATCCTTAAGTTATTTCCATTCTCGTTAAAGGGTGATGCTAAGACTTGGTTTAATTCTCTTGATCCTGGTTGTGTGCATAGTTCCCAGGATATGATGTATTACTTTTCTGCTAAATATTTTCGCGCACATAAGAAACAAGCTGCCTTATGGGAAATATATAACTTTGTTCAAACTGAAGAAGAGAGTCTCCCACAAGCTTGGGGGAGGCTTCTCCAGTTACTTAATTCTTTGCCTGATCATCCTCTTGAGAAGCATGATATACTTGATGTCTTTTATAATGGACTAACCGATGCTTCCAGAGACCACCTGGATAGTTGTGTTGGTTGTGTTTTCAGGGAAAGAACAGTGGAACAAGCTGAATTACTATTGAATAATATGCTAGCCAATGAAAATAATTAGTCACTTCCTGAACCAGCCCCTAAGCCAACTCCAAAGAAAAGAGGTGTTCTATTTCTCAGTCATGAAGATATGCAGGAGGCAAAGAAATCCATGAAAGAAAAAGGTATTAAAGCTGAAGATGTTAAGAATTTACCGCCTATTGAAGAAATACATGGTCTTGATAACCCGACACGGGTAGTAAAGGTAAATTCACTTTATAGATTTGATGAAAGTGATATTCCTCGTTATAAGTCTGCTAGCCAATGCTTAGATGAGTCTGACAATTTTATTGCGAAACACGAAAACTTCAATGCTTATGTTGGTAGACAATTACAACACAATGCTTATATGATTGAACGCTTGAGTGATTATCTGTCCAGTGCTAAAGATGAACTGAAACTTATTAGTAAACATGCTTCCATGGTCACCACTCAAGTAGAACAAGTACTTAAGGCTCAAAATGATTTGCTCAATGAATTAAATAGTAAAAATAACGACTATGATGTTAGAGATGCTACTAGAGGTGGTAAAATGACTCAGGAACCTCTGTACCCTGAAGGCCACCCTAAGTCAATTGAGCAAGATTCTCAGAGAGCTAATTTAGATGCACCTAGTTCTTCTAAGAAGAAGAAAAAGAAAAATGATAGAACCTTGCATGCTTCTAGTGAACCTGTAGCTCACCCACGTGAGAATCCCAATGATATAACTGTTTCTGATGCTGAGACACAATCTGGTAATGAACATGAACCTAGAGATAATATTAATAATGATGTTCATGATGATGCTTAACCTAGCCATGATAATGATGTAGAGATTGAACCTGCTGTTGATCTTGATTACCCACAATCAAAGAATCACCGATATGATAAGAGAGACTTTGTTGCAAGGAAGCACGGTAGGGAAAGAGAACCATGGGTTCAGAAACCCATGCCTTTTCCTCCGAAACTATCCAAGAAAAAGGATGATGAAGATTTTGAGCGCTTCGTTGAAATGATCAGACCTATCTTTTTGCGTATGCGTTTGACTGATGTGCTTAAAACAAATCCTTATGCCAACTACATGAAAGATATTATTACCAACAAAAGAAAGATACCTGAAGTAGAAATCTCCACCATGCTTGCCAATTACACTTTTGAGGGTGGAATGCCTAAGAAATTAGGAGATCCAGGAGTACCTACTATACCTTGCTCCATTAAGAGAAACTATGTTAAAACTGCTTTGTGTGATCTTGGAGCCGGTGTTAGTGTTATGCCTCTCTCTTTATATCGTAGACTTGACTTGAGTAAGTTGACACCTACTGAAATATCCTTGCGAATGGCCGATAAATCAACTACTATACCTGTCGGTATTTGTGAGGATGTGCCTGTTGTAGTTGCAAATGTTACTATTCTAACGAACTTTGTTATACTTGATATTCCCGAGGACGATAGTATGTCTATTATTCTTGGAAGACCTTTTTTGAATACTGCAGGGGCTGTTAATGATTGCAACAAATGCAATGTCACTTTTCATGTCAATGGTAATGAGCATACTGTACACTTTCTGAGAAAACAACCTCAGGTTCATAGTATCAACTATATTGGAAAAACTTCGACTATTACTATTGGAGGTTTTGAGTTTCCTATTCCTACTATCAAGAAGGCTTATGACATTCTTATTGTTGGGGACATACATATCCCCCTTGAGGTAACATAGTGTTATTCGGAAATTCTCCGGTTTCATGTTACTCGGAAAGAGTTTATTAACAAGACCTGATCAACCTTGTTAATGGATTCCTTTTGATGAACATGGGATAGGTAAATCTAGATAGCACAAACCTACTGTACCCTCCTTTTAGTTTCTGTTAATTAGGTTAAATAAAAAAATAGCATTATCTATGTGTCTCCACACTTATCCGTGCAATAAAAAATATCCTGAAAATAAAAGTTCTCCAAACGCCATGAAAATGAAATATGATTTATCTAGAATATTTAAGAATATATGGCACTGAACACACAGCGAGGGGAGCCAACACGTGGCCTCGAGGGCACAGGGCGCGCCCCCTGCCTCGAGGGCCTCACGTGGCCCCCCTCCACTTACCCTTTCACCCTTGCTCTTCTTCTTCATCCCAAAAAAATACCCAACCAGCTCAAACTCGAGTTCTAGCTCATTTTGCTGCCATTTTCGATCTCCTTGCTCAAAGCACCATTCACCAAACTGTTTGGGGAGATTGTTCCTTGGTATGTGGCTCCTCCATTGGTCCAATTAGTTTTTGTTCTAGTGCTTTATTTGTTGCAAATTTATGCTACTGCGGTGACCTTGTTCTTGAGCTTGCATGTCAATTTTTCTTGGTCCCAAGTAGTTCTAATGCATGATATAGCCTCTAGGCACTTATAGGAGTTGTTACTATCAATCTTGTTGAGTTTGGTTAACTTTTATTGTGAGTTACTAAAAATTTCAGAAAATTTCAGAAAAATGTCTAGGAAAAACTTCCAAGGTGGTCCTTCAAGGAAGCAAGAACCGAGGCTCGCGTTCCGTGAGCCTGACGATGAACCACCGAGGGACGCTGATGTGCGGCCTTGTGAATAGCCGTCGGATGAATTTACGGGTCAAGCGGGCATCAAAGATGAATTTTACGCATATGTGCACAACGCTGACCTCGATGACTTCATGCAAGATAAGTGTCTCCAATACCGTGGCTTAACTGATAGCTTTGTGAGAAGGTTTGAATTTTCATCTTCACGTAATTCTCACACTGTCCTGTTTGATCTTTATGATAAATCTTATACCATGGACTTAGAGGACTTTAATTTTGCCTGCAAGCTCCCACAGTGGGGCAGTATGAGTGATCCTCGTAAATCTGAATTTAGAGAATTCCTTGCTAGTATTACAGTGGGAGAATCCAGGGACATCACACAAGCCACCATGGGGAGCATACATTTTCCTGCTATTCATTACTTTGCTCTCTTTATCGGTAGATGCATAAATGGTAAAGATGAGGCTTGTCACATGTGTGTCACTGATCTTAGCGTCCTCAGGAGTGTTGTACTAGGTGATAGGCAATATAACTTAGGAGCAATTGTTGCACGTAGACTACACCATAATGGTTTGTATGGAGATTTATTTGGTGGGATCTATGCTACTCGCATAGCCCGCTATCTTGGTGTGTCTGTGCACCCGTATGATGAACCTTTACCTGCTGCTTATTTGGACTGTAATGCTATGGCTAGTCATCGGTTTATAGAGTGGGATAATCAAACTCTCAAATATCGACTAATCTTTAACCAGCAACATGCCATCCCTATTGTTCTTCCTGTCCCTACTTTGTTTCACTTTCAGGAAAAGGGAAGATACACTATAACTATGGAGGAGGCAAATGACCATTATAACATGATGGAGGCAGCCCACCTTCGAGCTGCAGCACAGCAGGCAGGATCTGTTGCATCTCAGTACGACCCCAACTACAACTTTGTATATCCGTTCGGCTAGTACTTGCCATAGACCAACTTAGGCCAAAAGCCTAAGCTTGGGGGAGTACGTGTTTCTCACCGATTTACATTCATGTTCACACTTATTCTAGTTGTCGATGCTCACACTCTTTCACTGTACCATCCATGCTTAGTTTCAATTTCTTTTTCTTAGTTTTTTTCTTGTGTGCCAGAAAAACCCAGAAAAACAAAAAAAATATTAGTTGTAGCTTCTAACTAGTTTACTTTCTATGCCTGTAGTAGTAACCAAAAAATGAAAACCCAAAAAGATTTCCCGTTCTTCTTTTGCTTGTTGGGAGCTTTCCCGTGTAAATAGGTTCTTTTCTTTTCTTTAGGGGTTAAGAGTAGAAGACCATGATTAAAATGCTTAGTGGCTCTCATATGCTTTGTTGTTGATTTAACCTTGAGCCATATTACCTTGTCTTATCTCTTGTATAAAATGCCTGCAGATTCCAGCTTAGTCCAATGCACGTGCACTATTATTATTTTTCACACCGTTCGGTCGTGCGAGTGAAAGGCAATAAGGATGGTATATGATGAACTAATTGAGATGAGAAAAGCTGGTATGAGCTCGACCTCTTTTGTTTTTTAAAATATGATAGCTCGTCGTTCTTGATTCAGCTTGTTATGAATGAAACATGTTTGCAATGACAATTAGAGATCATAGCTGCTTATGCCATGCTTAATTAGCTGAGAGTTTATAATGGTCTATCTTGCGTGCCAACATGTTATTCAAATGGTTGTGATGTGGTATGATGGGTGGTATCCTCCTTTGAACGATTTAAGTCACTTGACTTGGCACATGTTCACGCATGTAGTTGAAACAAATCAACATAGCCTTCACGATATTTATGTTCATGGTGATTTATATCCTACTCATGCTTGCATTCATTGTTGATTAATTTTAATGCATGTTCATGAGCGTTGTTGCTCTCTAGCTAGTCGCTTCTCAGTCTCCTTATAGCCTTCACTTGTTCCAAGCGGGAATACTGCTTGTGCATCCACTTCCATAAACCCCAAAGTCATTCCACATGAGTCCACCATACCTTCCTATATGCGGTATTTACCTGCCGTTCCAAGTAAATTTGTATGTGCCAAACTCTAAACCTTCAAATGAAATTCTGTTTTGTATGCTCGAACAGCTCATATATCAACTAGGGTTGTCTATATCTTCCATGCTAGGTGGGTTATTCTCACGATGAGTTGACTCCGCTCATCATTCATGAGAAAATGGCTGGTAATCGGGATGCCCAGTCCCATGCTCAAAATCATAATAATTAAACAAAACTCCCCCATGGATGTTGCTTGTTTGGACGATAACCGTAATGGGAGATATCGCCTATAATGTGCGTAGCATGGGAGATATCGAGATTCTTGGTTGTTATGTTGACAATGAAAGTATACCGCTCAAAATGTTATTCAATCTCTATTTAAAAACGAGCTCTGGCACCTCTACAAATCCCTGCTTCCCTCTGCGAAGGGCCTATCTATTTACTTTTATGCAGAGTCATCATCCTCTTATCAAAAAGCACCAGTAGGAGAGCACCTCTATCGTTGCATGTATTACTATTAATTTGCATTGAGTATGATCATGACTGGATCTCTTTTACCATGAATTACAATGTCTAGTCAGTCCTTGATCTTTAAAGGTGCTCTACATTTATGTTTTGCGGTCTCAGAAAGGGCTAGCGAGATACCATCCTGTTATATCATATCATGATTGTTTTGAGAAGTGTTGTCATCCGAGGTTTATTATTATTGCTCGCTAGTTGATTATGCTATTGATGTGAGCAGTCTTGAGACCTGAAAGTTATTGTGAGTGTGGTTAGTTCATGATCTTGTTGAAAACCTGAATGCTAGCTTACATATTTACAACAACAAGAGCAAACAGAGTTTGTCAAAGTTTTTCTTTAACACTTTCAGTTTATCAACTGAATTGCTTGAGGACAAGCAAAGGTTTAAGCTTGGGGGAGTTGATACGTCTCCAACGTATCTACTTTGCCAAACACTTTTGCCCTTGTTTTGGACTCTAACTTGCATGAGTTGAATGGAACTAATCCGGACTGACGTTGTTTTCAGCAGAACTGCCATGGTGTTGTTTTTGTGCAGAAATAAAAAGTTCTCGGAATCGCCTGAAAATCAACGGAGAATTATTTCAGAAAATATAAAAAATACCTGCAAGAAGATCCACAGCGGGGGGCCCACGGCATGTCCTCGAGGGTGGGGGGCGCGCCCCCCTTCCCAGGGCGCGCCCCCCTGCCTCGAGGGGCCCCCCGATGCTAAACCGACGTATCTCCAGGTCCTATATATTCCGTTTCCGTGAGAAAACATCAAGGAGAAAGAATTATCACGTTTCACGAGACGGAGCCGCTGCCAAGCCCTAATCTCTCTGAGGAGGGCTGATCTGGAGTCCGTTCGGGGCTCCGGAGAGTGGAGATCTTCGCCATCGTCATCATCAACCTTCCTCCATCACCAATTCCATGATGCTCATCGCCGTGTGTGAGTAATTCCATCGTAGGCTTGCTGGACGGTGATGGGTTGGATGGGATCTATCATGTAATCAAGTTAGTTTTCTTAGGGTTTGATCCCTAGTATCCACTATGTTCTGAGATTGATGTTGCTATGACTTTGCTATGCTTAATGCTTGTCACTAGGGCCCGAGTGCCATGATTTCAGATCTGAACCTATTATGTTTTCATGAATATATGTGTGTTCTTGATCCTATCTTGCAAGTCTATAGTCACCTACTATGTGTTATGATCCGGCAACCCCGAAGTGACAATAATCGGGACCACTCCCGGTGATGACCATAGTTTGAGGAGTTCAAGTATTCACTATGTGTTAATGCTTTGGTCCGGTACTCTATTAAAAGGAGGCCTTAATATCCCTTAGTTTCCAATAGGACCCCGCTGCCACGGGAGGGTAGGACAAAAGATGTCATGCAAGTTCTTTTCCATAAGCACGTATTACTATATTCGGAATACATGCCTACATTGCATTGATGAACTGGAGCTAGTTATGTGTCACCCTAGGTTATAACTTCTACATAATGAATTGCATCCGATGTAATTTCAGATCGATCCAACGCCTACGAGCTTTGCCTATATTGCTTGTCGCTTATTTACTTTTCAATTGCTATTTTCACAAAAACTACAAAAACACTATTGTTACTTTTATTGCTGCTACCGCCACTATCATATTACTTTGCTACTAAACTATCTTGCTGCAGATACTAAGTTTCCAGGTGTGGTTGAATTGACAACTCAGCTGCTAATACTTAAGAGTATTCTTTGGCTCCCCATGCGTCGAATCAACAAATTTGGGTTTAATACTTTACCCTCGAAAACTCTTGCGATCCCCTACACTTGTGGGTTATCAGCATCCATGTTCCGCTATTGGTTATTGACTGGACGAGTCTCGGTCATGTCTACATAGTTCTCGAACCTATAGGTCCGC
This sequence comes from Secale cereale, assembly GCA_902687465.1. Classification (NCBI taxonomy): domain Eukaryota; kingdom Viridiplantae; phylum Streptophyta; class Magnoliopsida; order Poales; family Poaceae; genus Secale; species Secale cereale. Next base: position 163,950,977 of record LR738710.1, on the reverse strand, counting down.
ACGCTTAACGTTCGATGACGATTAGTATTATGCGTTCATGTGTTTTGATGTACCGAAGGTAGTTCGGAGTCCTGGATGTGATCACGGACATGACGAGGAGTCTCGAAATAGTCGAGACATAAAGATTGATATATTGGAAGGTTATATTCGGCCACCAGAAGAGTTCCGGGGGTCACCGGATAAATACCAGAGTACCGAGAGGTTACCGGAACCTCCCAGGGAGTAAATGTGCCTTATTGGGCTTTAGGGGAGAGAGGGGGCTGCCTAGGGCAGGCTACGCCCCCCCATGGACTAGTCCGAATTGGACTAGGGGGAGGGGCGGCGCCCCCTCCTTCCTTCTCTTCTCTCCCTCGCCTTCCTTCTTCTCCTACTCCTACTAGGAAAGTGAGAATCCTACTCCTAGTAAGAGTAGGACTCCCCCCTTGGCCGCACCATAGAGAGGGCCGGCCCTTTCCTCCTCTCTTCCTTTATATACGTGGCCAGGGGCACCCCATAGACACACAAATTGATTTCTTAGCCGTGTGCGGTGCCCCCTCCATAGTTACACACCTCGGGCATATCGTCGTAGTGCTTAGGCGAAGCCCTGCGTTGTAACTTCATTATCACCATCACCACGCCATCGTGCTGACAAAAATCTCCCTCGACCTCAACTAGATCAAGAGTTCGTGGGACGTCATCGAGCTGAACGTGTGCTGAACGCGGAGGTGCCGTACGTTCGGTGCTTGGATCAGTTGGATCACGAAGACGTTTTATTACATCAACCGCATTACTAAACGCTTCCGCTTTCGGTCTAGGAGGGTACGTGGACACACTCTCCCTGGTCGCTGCTATGCTTCTCCTAGATAGATCTTGCGTGATCATAGGAATTTTTGTTGGAATACTATGTTCCCCAACATGCCTCTACTTGACTAGCTCGTTAATCAAAGATGGCTGAGTTTCCTAACCATAGACATGTGTTGTCATTTGATCAACGAGATCACATCATTAGGAGAATGATGTGATGGACAAGAGCCATTCGTTAGCTTAGCACTATGACTTATACATGTTCCTCTGACTATGAGATTATGCAACTCCCGGATACCAGAGGAACACCTTGTGTGCTATGAAACGTCCCAACATAACTGGGTGATTATAAAGATTCTCTAGATGTGTTTCTGAAAGTGTTTGTGTTGTTGACATAGATCAAGATTAGGATTTGTCACTCCAAATGTCAGAGAGGTATCTCTGGGCCCTCTCAGTAATACACATCATAATAAGCCTTGCAAGCAAAAGACTAATGAGTTAGTCACGAGATGATGTATTACATAACGAGTGAAGAGACTTGCCAGTAACGATATTGACTACGTATGATGATACCGACAATCAAATCTCGGGCAAGTAACATACCGATGACAAAGGGAACAACGTATGTTGTTATGCAGTTTGACCGATAAAGATCTTTGTAGAATATGTAGGAGCCAATATGACCATCCAGGTTCTGCTATTAGTTATTTACCGAATATGTGTCTCGGTTATGTCTACATAGTTCTCGAACCCGTAGGGTCCGCACGCTTAACGGTCAATGAAGATTGGTATTATGACTTTATGTGACTTGATGTACCGAAGGTTGTTCGGAGTCCCGGGTGAGATCACGTACATGATGAGGAGTCTCGGAATGGTCGAGACATAAAGATTCATACATTGGAAGGTTATATTCGGACACCGGAATGGTTCGGGTCATATCTGATAAATTACGGAGTACCATGGGTTATCGGAACCCCCCACGGTAAGCTATTGGGCCTCATGGGCCTTAGTGGAGATGAGAGAGCGCTGGCCAGGAGGTGGCGCGTACCCCCCTTGCCCCAATCGAAATTGGACAAGGGAAGGGGGCGGCGCCCCCCCTCCTTCCCCCTTCTCCTAGTTGAACTAGAAAGGAGGAAACCTACTCCTACTAGGAGTAGGAATCCTCCCCCTTGGCGCGCCCCTCCTAGGGCGGCCTCCTCCTCCCTCCCTCCTTTATATACGTGGGGAGGGGGCACCCCATAGAGAAAAAGTTTCTCTTAGACGTGTGCGGTGCCCCTCTCCACAGTTACACACCTCGATCATATTGTTGTAGAGCTTAGGCGAAGCCCTGCGACGGTAACTTCATCATCACCGTCACCACGCCGTTGTGCTGACGAAACTCTCCCTCGTCCTCAACTGGATCAACAGCTCGACGGACTTCATCGAGCTGAACGTGTGCTGTACGCGGACGTGCCGTGCGTTCGGTGCTTGGATCGGTTGGATCGCGAAGACGTTCGACTACATCGACCGCGTTACTAAACGCTTCTGCTTTTGTTCTACGAGGGTACGTGGACACACTCTTCTCGCTCGTTGTTATGCTTCTCCTAGATAGATCTTGCGTGATCGTAAGTTTTTTTTTGAAATACTACGTTCCCCATCAGTGGCATCATGAGCTAGGTCTATGCATAGATGATATGCACGAGTAGAACACAATGAGTTGTGGGCGATAATAGTCATACTGCTTACCAGCTTGTCGTACTTTGATTCGGCAGTATTGTTGGATGAAGCGGCCCGGACCGACATTACATGACCACGTTCATGAGACTGGTTCTACCGTCGTGCTTTGCACATATGTGGCTGGCGGGTGTCAGTTTCTCCAACTTTAGTTGAATCGAGTGTGACTACGCCCGGTCCTTGTTGAAGGTTAAAACAACACACTTGAAGAAAAATCGTTGCAGTTTTGATGTGTACGTAAGAACGGTTCTCGCTAAGCCCGTAGCAGCCACGTAAAACTTGCAACAACAAAGTAGAGGACGTCTAACTTGTTTTTGTAGGGCATGTTGTGATGTGATATGGTCAAGACGTGATGAATTATACGATATTGTATGAGATGATCATGTTTTGTAAATTATTGGTAACCGACAAGAGCCTTATGGTTGTCTCTTTATTATATGAATTGCGAAAGCCAGGTAATTGATTTTCTTCATCACAATGAGTTAGCGATAATAGTAGTAGCAATAGTTGGCGAGACAATAATGATGCTACTATGAAGATCATGGTGTCAAGCCGGTGACGAGGGAGATCATGACGATGCTTGGGAGAAGGAGATCAAAAGCACAAGATGATGATAGCCATATCATGTCACATATTTTGATTGCATGTGATGTTTATCTTATTATGCTTCTTATTTTGCTTAGTACGGCGGCAGCATTATAGATGATCCCTTACAAAATTTCAAGGTACAAGTGTTCTCCTTGAGTATGCACCATTGCGACAGTTCGTCGTGCCGAGACACCACGTGATGATCGGGTGTGATAAGCTCTACATTCAAATACAACGGGTGTAAGACAGTTTTTCACATGCAGAATACTCGGGTTAAACCTGACACTACTAGGAAAAGGGCTATAGATGGAATTGATACTAATGGCGCACCGGACAAGCAGTGCGCCATTAGTATATAGTAATGGCGCACCAGCAACAGATACGCCATTAGAGTTCAAACTACTAATGGCGCACGAGGTCCAAAGTGCGCCATTAGTATCAAGAAGTTTTTGTTTTGAACTAGCGCGTCTGTCCAAACATACTAATGGCGCATTCAGACAAAGTGCGCCATTACTAGTTGTAACTAGTAATGGCGCACCAGCAGTAAAGTGCGCCATTAATGCTCTTTTTTTTATGATATTTTTTATTCTTTTTTTTACAAAACTACTAATGGCGCACTGTCCCAGAGTGCGCCATTACTAGTTTAAACTAGTAATGGCGCATTGTGCGTCAGTGCGCCATTAGTATGTTATTTTTAAATTTCATGGACACT
>LR738710.1:163918917-163946492 GCA_902687465.1 Secale cereale | reverse complement strand
GCCGCCGCCCCCGCCAGGTAACCACTCCGCCTCCTCCCCCTTCCTTCCTCCCTCCTTCCCCTACCTCCATGTTTCTGATTTAGGCCATAGCTTTGGAAAAAAGGCCTTAGTTTCTCTATGAAAAGGAAATGTGAAACACCTCACAAATATGAACACTGCTCTTAAAATTTCAACTTGCTTGTATGAACCATGGGGAATTGCTCTTTAAGCTGTACAGCACATGATTTTTCACTGCTAGTTCTAGGGTTCAGGAAATCCCGTTATTTTGTAACTGAAAGGCGCTAATCAGTGAGGGAGTGTATCCACCATATATGAGAAAAGAATAATCCCGAGCAGAGAGTTTTCAAGAAAAGACATGGCAGACCGATATATAGTTAACCGGTCGTGATGAATAATAATTATCTATTTTAGATATTGTAGTACATATTTTTAATTTATAAAGTTTAATCTCTTTGAAACATAGGAAATGTCGTCTTCCGACGACGATAGGATCCCGGAGTGCTCCTGGTGCGGTGACGACCGGGGTCTGTGCGACAGGCCTCACCTGGTAGACGGTCGTTACTTCAATATTAAGCTCGACGAGACCTTCGATGTCGAAACGGTACGCAACGACAAGTCTTGTTTCGTAATTAATTAAGCACGATTTCTAGCTACTTCAACGTGTAAGTAATTAATTTTCTTCTTTTACATGCAACTAGTTTATCACGTGTCATGCAAGACGCTATGTCTTGGAGAGGATGGGATTTGAAGATCATGAAACTACGGAGACAAAGCAAATTCAACTAAGGACCATGCATGATGTTGATTTAGAAGTGGATTTGTACAATTCAGATAACGTAACCACTTTTGGTTGCAAGAATTGGGAATCATTTTGCAAGATATATGGTTTTTATGAGGGTATGCTTCTCACCATGGATCTTGGTAATCCGGATTCCATCGCCGAAGACGATTTGGACATTTGGGTCCTTGTTGACGATATGATTCCAATTCTACCGAGAAGTGAGTTTATCAAACATAGTTATTTAGTAATTTATATTGTTTATTTCAAAATAGTTGACAACTTATTTCCATTGATAGGTTATTTTGATTATTCAAATAATGTGAGGATGATGCTAGACAGAACCTACTACACCCCTGGCTCAGAATGTACTTATAAGGACAAAGAGCAGATCATCTTCTTTTATTCCTTTTTTGTGGATTACATTCAATATCGTAATATTGATCCACATTATGGTCAATACGTCCCACTAGTTCACGTCTTGAACTACGTTAATATCAATGGAGATACCATGGTAAGATGTTTTTACTATTACGACATTCGTGCATGTTTTGCATTAGTTCTTCTCAAACTGAACTACAATGCTAACTACGAAGTCTTACTATGTTTTGCAACAGATTCTCCCTAGTGACTGTGTGCCTCCTGTCATGTTTCAATCTGGTCAACTACAAGTTTTAAACATTCTGCCAGGTGAACCTACAAATCACACGTGTCCATATCGAATTTCTTCTACAAATGAAGGAATGAGAATCAAAGAATGGCGAAAAATAACGAAAACTCGTAAGGAGGTACTTGGAAGCAATAGAGTGAGAAGGGCAAGAAATGGAGACAAGATAATCTGCGTTCTCCATAATGGCCCTTTAAATCTAATTGATTTAGAGCCAAACGCCATCTTGTTTTATGCCATTTTACCTTAGAAAATTGCTACGTAGTAGAAGTTGTATGGTCGATGATGATGTGTAAGACTTTTTATTTAATACCAATGTTGAGTTTTTATTATTATTATGATCGGTGATGCATGATGCTAAGTTGTTCTATGAGCTATTATATACTCCCTCCGTTCCGATTTACTCGTCGTGGTTTTAGTTCAAATTTGAACTAAAACCACGACAAGTAAATCGGAACGGAGGGAGTAGATTCTAATAGTTTCGATGTGCGTACCATATATGTTGGCTCCACGAGAAATTATATTTATATATATGCATAACCTGTGCAAAAAACAGAAAATAAAAAAATAAAAAAAACCTAATATTCATACTAATGGCGCATCACAGCAGAGTGCGCCATTAGTATGCCAAAGCACCTGGCTACACATGGCCCCTGGGAGGCATACTAATGGCGCACTTCTGTGCATACTAATGGCGCATCTGCGGTGCGCCATTGGTATACCAGATACTAATGGCGCACCAGAGGTGCGCCATTAGTAAAATATACTAATGGCGTGCTAGTAATGGCGCACCACTAATGCGCCATTAATGGCCAAATTAGGTGCGCCATTAATAGTCCTTTTCCTAGTAGTGTGACGAGCCTAGCATGTACAGACATGGCCTCGGAACAATGGAGACCGAAAGGTCGAGCATGAATCATATAGTAGATATGATCAACATAAGATGTTCACCATTGAAAACTACTCCATCTCACGTGATGATCAGACATGATTTAGTTGATTTGGATCACGTGATCATTTAGATGACTTGAGGGATGTCTATCTAAGTAGGAGTTCTTTAGCAATATGATTAATTGAACTTTAATTTATCATGAACTTAGGCCTGATAGTATTTGCAAATTATGTTGTAGTTCAATAGCTCGTGTTGTATCTCCCCTATGTTTTTTATATGATCCTAGAGAAAACTAAGTTGGAAGATGTTAGTAGCAATGATGCTGACTAGGTATGTGATCTAAGGATTATCCTCATTGTTGCATAGAAGTATTATGTCGTTGATGCACCGCTAGGTGACAGACCTATCGCGGGAGCAGATGCAAACATTATGAAGACTTGGCAAAGCTCAATATGATATCTACTTAATAGTTTAGTGCACCATCCTTTACGGCTTAGAACTGGGACTTCAAAATCGTTTTGAATGTCACGGAGCATATGAGATGTTCCAAGAGCTGAAATTGGTATTTCGGACTCATGCCCATGTCGAGAGGTATGAGACCTCTAACAAATACTTTGCCTACATGATGGAGAAGAATAGCTCAGCTAGTGAGCATGTGCTCATAATCTTTGGGTACTACAATCACTTGAATCAAGTGGGAGTTAATCTTCCAGATAAGACAGTGATTGACAGAGTTCTCTAGTCACTATCACCAAGCTACTAGAACTTCGCGATGAACTATAATATGCAAGGGATGACGAAAACGATTCCCGAGCTCTACGTGATGCTGAAATCAGCAAAAGTAGAAATCAAGAAAGAGCATCGAATGTTGATGGTTAAACAAGACCACTAGTTTCAAGAAAAAGGGGAAGGGAAAGAAAGGGAACTCCATGAAGAACGGTAAGCAAGTTTCCACTCCCGAGAAGAAGCCCAAAGCTAGACCCAAGCCTGAAACTGGGTGCTTCTACTGTAAAGGAAATGGTCACTAGAAGCGGAACTACCCCAAATATTTGGCGGATAAGAAGGATGGCAAAGTGAACAAAGGTATATTTGATATACATGTTATTGATGTGTACCTCACTAGTGCACGGAGTAGCCCCTGGGTATTTGATACATGTGCGGTTGCTAAGATTAGTAACTTGAAACAAGAGTTGCGGAATAAACAGAGACTAGTTGAGGGTGAGGTGAGGATGTGTGTTAGAACTAGTTCCAATATCGATATGATCATCATCACACACTCCCTGTACGTTCGGGATTAGTGTTAAATCTAAATAAATGTTATTTGGTGTTTGCGTTGAGCATAAACAAGATTAGATCGTGTTTATTGTAATACAATTATTCATTTAAGTCAGAGAATAATTGTTATTCTATTTACATGAATAAAACATTCTATGGTCATACACCCAAGGTGAATGGTTTATTGAATCTCGATCGTAGTAATACACATATTCATAATATTGAAGCCAAAAGATGCAGAGTTGATAATGATAGTGCAACATACTTGTGCGTTTAGGTCATATTGGTGTAAAGCGCATGAAGAAACTCCATGTTGATGGACTTTTGGGATCACTTGATTATGAATCATTTGATGCTTGTGAACCATGCCTCATGGGCAAGATGACTAAAACTCCGTTCTCCGGAACAATGGAGCGAGCCAATGACTTGTTGGAAATAATACATATAGATGTATGCGGTTCGTTGAGTGTTGAGGCTCGCGACGGGTATCGTTATTTTCTGATCTTCATAGATGATTTGAGCAGATATGGATATATCTACTTGATGAAACACAAGTCTGAAACATTTGAAAAGTTCAAAGAATTTCAAAGTGAAGTAGAGAATCATCGTAACAAGAAAATAAAGTTTCTACGATCTGATCACATAGGCGAATATTTGAGTTACGAGTTTGGTCTTCATTTGTTACAATGTGGAATAGTTTCACAACTCACGCCGCCTGGAACAGTACAACGTAATGCTATATCCCAACGTCATAACCGTACTTTATTAGATATGGTGCGATCTATGATGTCTCTTACCGATTTACCACAATCGTTTTGGGGTTATACATTAGAGACAGTTGCATTCATGTTAAATAAGGCACCATCTAAATCCGTTGAGACGACACCATATGAACTATGGTTTGGCAAGATACCTAAGTTGTCGTTTCTTGAAGTTTGGGGCTGCGATACTTATGTGAAAAAGCTTCAACCTGATAAAGCTCGAACCCAAGTCGGAGAAATGTGTCTCAATAGGTACCCAAAATAAACTGTTGGGTACACCTTCTATCACAGATCCGAAGGCAAGATATTCGTTGCTAAGAATGGATCCTTTCTATAGAAGGAGTTTCTCTCGAAAGAAGTGAGTGGGAGGAAAGTAGAACTTGACGAGGTAATTGTACCTTCTCCCGAATTGGAAAGTAGTTCATCAAATAAATCAGTTCCAGTGATTCCTATACCAATTTGTGAGGAAATTAATGATGATGATCATGAAACTTCAGATCAAGTTGCTATTGAACCTCGTAGGTCAACGAGAATATGTTTCGTGCCAGAGTGGTATGGTAACCCTGTTCTAGAAGTCATGTTACTAGACCATGACGAACCTACGAACTACGAGGAAGCGATGATGAGCCCAGATTCCGCAAAATGGCTTGAAGCCATGAAATCTGAGATGGGATCCATGTATGAGAACAATGTATGGACTTTGGTTGACTTGCCCGATGATCGGCAAGCCATTGAAAATAAATGGATCTTTAAGAGGAAGACTGACGCCGATGGTAATGTTATTGTCTACAAAGCTCAACTTGTTGAAAGGTTTTCGACAAGTTCAAGGAGTTGACTACGATGAGACTTTCTCACCTGTAGCGATGCTTACGTCTGTCCAAATCTTGTTAGCAATTGCGAGATTTTATGATTATGAAATCTGGCAAATGGATATTAGAACTGCATTCCTTAATGGATATCTCAAAGTAGAGTTGTATATGATGCAACCAGAATGTTTTCTCGATCGAAAAGTGCTAACTAAGTGTGCGAGCTACAGCGATCCATCTATGGACTGGTGCAAGCATCTCAGAGTTGGAATATACGCTTTGATAAGGTGATCAAAGCATATGGTTTTTATACAGACTTACGGTGAAGCCTGTATTTACTAGAAAGTGAGTGGGAGCACTACAATATTTCTGATAAGTATATGTGAATGCCATATTGTTGATCAAAAATGATGTAGGATTATCTGGAAAGCATAAAGGATTTATTAAAAAGTGTTTTTTAATAAAAGACCTCGGTGAAGCTGCTTATATATTGGGCACCAAGATCAATAGAGATAGATCATGACGGTTGATAAGACTGTCGATTAGTACATATCTTGATAAGATTTTGAAGTAGTTCAAAATGGATCAGTCAAAGAAGGAGTCCTTGCCTGATTTGTAAGGTGTGAAGTTGAGTAAGACTCAAAGCCCGACCACGACAGAAACATGTAGAGAAAATGAAAGTCATTCCTTATGCCTCAGCCATAGGTTCTATAAAGTATGCCATGCTGTGTACCAAACCTGTTTTGTACCTTGCAATGAGTTTGGCAAGGAGGTACAATAGTGATCCAGGAGAAGATAACTGGATAATGGTCAATATTATCCTTAGTAACTGGAGGACTAAGGAAATGTTTCTCGATTATGGAGGTGATAAAAAGTTTGTCGTAAAGGATTACGCCGATGCAAGCTTTGACACAAATCCAGATGACTAAGCATCAATCTGGATGCGTATTGAAAGTGGGAGCAATTAGCTAGAGTAGATCCATGCAGAGAATTGTAGACATAGAAATTTGCGAAGTACATACGGATCTGAATGTGACAGACCGTTGACTAAATATCTCTCACAAAGCAAAACATGATCACACCTTAGTACTCTTTGGGTGTTAATCACATGGCGGTGTGAACTAGATTATTGACTCTAGTAAACCCTCTGGGTGTTGGTCACATGGCGATGTGATCTATGGGTATTAATCATATCTCGATGTGAACTATCAGTATTAAATCACATGGCGATGTGAACTAGATTACTGACTCTAGTGCAAGTGAGAGACTAAAGGAAATATGCCCTAGAGGCAATATTAAAGTTGTTATTTATATTTCCTTATATATCATGATAAATGTCTTTTATTCATGCTAAAATTGTATTAACCGGAGACATGATACATGTGTGAATACATAGAAAAAACAGAGTGTCCCTAGTATGCCTTGATGTCTACACAGGCTTCTACTCTTGTAGACTATGTTGGGCCTCCAAGCGCAGAGGTTTGTAGGACAGCAGCAATTTCCCTCAAGTGGATGACCTAAGGTTTATCGAACTCAGGGAAGTAGAGGTTGAAGATGGTCTCTCTCAAGCAACCCTGCAACTAAGATACAAGAAGTCTCTTGTGTCCCCAACACACCTAATACACTAGTCAGATGTATAGGTGCACTAGTTCGGCGAAGAGATGTTAAATGGCAAGTGATATGGATGGCAAAACAAAGTAATATAAATCTGTAATAAAAAGTGCGGCAAGCAAACAAGTGGTAAACGTGAGCACAAATGGTATTGCAATGGTGGAAACAAGGCCTAGGGATCATACTTTCACTAGTGGCAACTCCCAACAACATTAACATAATCGAATCACATGATATTTCCCATAAAACATGCAATGGAGACGCACCCGGAGGTCATTCCTTTGTGGTCAAGAGAGGACGAGAATTATGTAGGGCTACAAAAGCACACCTCAAAGTTCGTAGTTCTCAATCTAAGGATTTCCCAATGTCACCGTGGCCATTCAAAGAGAGTCCCACAATCACCACAACATATCTAAAGGATAGTCAAAGACAAGCACCAAGAGACTCTCAATCTTCAATCAACACACAAGAGAGGAAATCACTCATGAAAATATTTTCCTAATCCATGTCCAATAGACCGCTGTCACCTTGGTCTCGGGATTATACTAGATAAAGACAAGTGAGTACATCAATCCAATACATAGAGGAAGGGGAAATATCATTGGATCACCCTAGATTAACATAGCCTATGATCACAACGAAGATCACATCATGGGAGAGAAATATAACCACATAGCTACACGTACGAGCCCTCGGCCCCGGAGAAGACTACTCACACATGGACATGGTGATGAGGAGGTTGATGATGGTGTTGATGGAGAGGTGCAGCCCCTGAGGAGGAGACGGCCGGCGGCAGCCACGGAGGCGGCGGCCCTAGGGGGCGGCGGCGGCCCTCGGGGCGGCGGCGGCCCTAGGGGGCAGCGGCTCCTTGGCCCCCCTTCTTCCTTATGGATGGTGCTGCAATGGTGCTGGTCCTCCCCTCCAAGACGGCGGCTCGAGAGGAGGAAAATTCGTGGCCCTTGGTGACCTAGGTTTTCTCTCTTTATATAGACTCTCAGATTCCCGTCATCAGATTTTCGGCCTCAGTAAAACGGGCTTTACTCGGCCATCCGGACTCTGATTTGGACGAATTTTATATCCAGAAGCATCGCCTCGAAATTCCTCACAACTTTCGCAACTAGACTTTTTCCTTTTGACGTCGTCCTCGGGCCGGAACGTGACCATCTTTAAAAAACGTTCTCAGACAGATTTCAGGAAAGTCAGAGTCCTACTCCAATACGACTCCTTTTGCGTTTTTGTCAATTTCCAAGTAATTCCTACACAATAAAGTGTAAAACAAGAACATTGTGCACTTTTGCAACCATTAGTAGGTTAGTACAAATATGAACAAAAGTGTATGGAAGTGCATAAATATCATAACAATATCACACAAAAAAGGCATGGAGCAAGCAGAAATTATAGATACCTTTTGGACGTATCATGCCTCTACTTGACTAGCTCATTAATCAAAGACGGTTGAGTTTCTGAACCATAGACATGTGTTTTCATTTGATCAATGCGATTACATCATTAGGAGAATGATGTGATGGATAAGACCCATCCATTAGCTTAGCACTATGATCGTTTAGTTTTATTGTTATTGCTTTCTTCATGACTTATACATGTTCCTCTGACTATTAGATTATGCAACTCCCGGATACCGGAGGAACACCTTGTGTGCTATCAAACGTCACAACGTAACTGGGTGATTATAAAGATGCTCTACAGGTGTTTCCGAAAGTGTTTGTGGTGTTGACATAGATCAAGATTAGGATTTGTCGCTCCGAATGTCGGAAAGGTATCTCTGGGCCCTCTCGGTAATACACATCATACTAAGCCTTGCAAGCAAAAGACTAATGAGTTAGTCTCGAGATGATGTATTACAGAACGAGTAAAGAGACTTGTCGGTAACGAGATTGAACTAGGTATGATGATACCGACGATCGAAACTCGGGCAAGTAACATACCGATGACAAAGGGAACAACGTATGTTGTTATGCGGTTTGACCAATAAAGATCTTCGTAGACTATGTAGGAGCCAATATGAGCATTCAGGTTCCGCTATTGGTTATTGATCGGAAATGTGTCTCGGTCATGTCTACATAGTTCTCGAACACATAGGGTTCGCACGCTTAACGTTCGATGACGATTGGTATTATGAGTTTATGTTATTTGATGTACCAAAGGTTGTTCCGAGTTCCGAATGAGATCTCGGACATGAAGATGAGTCTCGAAATGGTCGAGACATAAAGATTCATATATTGGAGGGTTATATTCGGACACCGAAATGGTTCGGGTCGTATTAGATAAATTACGGAGTACCGGGGGTTGCCGGAACCCCCCACGGGAAGCTATTGGTAATCATGGGCCTTAGTGGAGATGAGAGAGGGCTGGCCAGGAGGTTGCGCGCGCCCCCCCTTGCTCCAATTCGAATTGGACAAGGGAAAGGGGCGGCGCCCTCCCTCCTTCCTTCTCTTCTCCTCCTCCTTCCCCCCTTCTCCTAGTTGAACTAGGAAAGGAGGAAATCTACTCCTACTAGGAGTAGGAATCCTCCCCCCTTGGCGCACCCCTCCTAGGCCGGACTCCTCCTCCCTCCCTCCTTTATATACGTGGGGAGGGGACACCCCATAGAGAAAAAGTTTCTCTTAGCCGTGTGCGGTGCCCCTCTCCACAGTTAGACACCTCGGTCATATCGTTGTAGTGCTTAGGCGAAGCCCTGCGACGGTAACTTCTTCATCACCATCACCACGCCGTTGTGCTGACGAAACACTCCCTCGTCCTCAATTGGATCAGGAGCTAGAGGGACGTCATCGAGCTAAACGTGTGTTCAACGCGGGTGCCGTATATTCGGTGCTTGGATCGGTTGGATCACGAAGACATTCGACTACATCAAACGCGTTACTAAACGCTTCCGCGTTCGGTCTACGAGAGTACGTGGACACACTCTTCCCGCTCGTTTCTCTGCTTCTCCTAGATAGATCTTGCGTGATCGTAGGATTTTTTTTGAAATACTAGGTTCCCCATCACTTTGCATCAATATAAAACTTGTACCAAGGCCGCACCGTGACCTCAATATGGTCTCTCCACCATAGTGCCAAGCCTCCACTCTTTCCCTTGCAGTCCACCGCAACACCATGATTGAATCCTAAACTCCACTTTAGTCTATCTATCGCCCCCGCTCGTTTCTTCGTTGCTGAAAGGAACACCACCGCTGGGTTGTATGACCTAACGAGGTCCCGAAGTTCTCCAACTGCCGAGTCCAACCCCAATCCTCGGCAGTTCCAGGCTAAGATAATCATTGTTCTCGGCGGCCCTGCGCCCTGGCAGGGTCCGTCGTTGCATCATCCACAGTCATGCGATCAAAAACAGAAGTTGTCTTCTGTCTAATATCACGGACAAAGTTGGTCGGTCCATCATACATGTCATCGCCCTCCTTAGCTACCCACATCTGCCTTGGCCTCCTCTTCCTCGAGTTGGGAGTAGCATGAGGGTTGTTCCCCCTCCCCCCGTACTCCTCATGGTCATGCCGAGGATTTCTGACGTAGTATCCCCTTCTTCTATATGCGTAGTAGTGGGGTTTATAGCCATATTCCCCATCAGCAGATCTATTCGCAGCACGCCATTCCATGTGCATTCTCGTCTCATGTTGTGCACGTCCTAGTTCCCTATTCTTCTGCTGCATCTTGAGCTGTTCTCTCAGGTCCCTTTCTTTCTTTCGTTCTATCTCATGTCTAAGGTCCCTTTCTTTGGGCCACTCACCTCTAAACCGATCTTTCTTTGGGCTATTAACTTCTCCTTTGTCCAGTATTTGCTGCCCACCAATGCGGGAGCTCTCTGGCCTGTCAAAATCTGCATTCAGATTACGTTTAGCTGGACTGTCTCTAATTCTAGCCGAGCTGCCATACTCTCTAGTATTTCCTTCAGAGTGCGAGCTCACAAAACGGTTGCGTGTGTTGGGTTTCCCCCCTTTCGCTTCGGGTTTGGAGCCAGTGGTCCGTCCCGACGACGCTCTGAGCCAGCCTCCCCATTGTGTCGATGTATCAACAGGTGGATCACACCTCCCATCCACATGGACTAGTCTCCCACACTCAAAGCAGAAGTGAGGAATTTTCTCATAATGAAAGTCAAACCACGTTTTGTTTTTGTCCTCCGGAGCTGTTTTGAGGAAAAATCCCCGGACCGGTGGTTCAAAAATTGAAATCCTTGACCTTACTCGAAGCTGATTTCCTCTTGTCATACCGTCCTTATCCACATCCACCTTGATGACCTCCCCCAACCAGTTGCCTAGGGCTCTACCAAAGATCTATGTTCTCTTCCCCGATGGTAAATCTGTAACTCTGACCCACACATCTACTTTCTCAAACACCATCTCTGAGGGTCGTATGTTACTCTCGTACTCCTTTAGAACCAGCATGTTAAAATCAAATTGCCACGGACCACTCGACATTGCATACTTCCAATCTTCCTCACTTCCAAAGTGGACCGCGAATATGTTGTCCCCCATGTCCCGGAATCTTGCCTCGTGATGAAGTCCCCATGCCCTCTGCATTGTCTTTTCCAGCACTGTCTTGTTGAACGGACGCGGAGAGAACGCCTTCCCCACCGCCGACCACTTTAGGTTTTTGGGCAAGATCTGATTTGATTCCTCGAAGACGAAACCTTCCGCTTCCTTATCCAATAGCACCATCCCTCCCAATCTCGCTGAGAGGCTCACAGTGGGATCCGGCGTCTTGCTCATGGTAGGGGACTTGGAGGATCCCCCACTCGCCATCTTCCCCGGGGTCGCTGTTGCCGCCAGGGTAGCCTTTGTCTCCGGAGTACTTGCAGTTTTCTCTTTCGTCTTCTCCGCCATAGCACCGCTCCGTGGAGAGGAAGACTACATTGGTCTGTGTCGAGGAGAGCGCCCTCGCCGCCCCCGCCACCACCGTAGACTCACCACCCCCGCTGCCGAAACCCTAACCCTAGCGATGAGAGAAGATCGCCTGGCAATCGCCTCTCAGTCGCCCCTTAGCGTTTCGCTACGTGGTGGGCCCTCCTGCGTGTCCCTGACTATTTTCTCTGTTGATGTTTTGTTAAGGACACAATGTCGGTTTACTTACCATGGAGCGATGCAAAATGTATTCTTCATAATGTTTTTGTTAGGTAAACTGAGGGAGTATGTCATTTGACTCAGGCTTGGACTGAAACCTAGCCACACCCAATTCCTAAACGTCACACCAGTCAAACGTACGTGAAGTTCACATACTCCTAGACGAGGACTCGAGTTGTGTGCATATCTTGCACGAAACATCGTGTGTGTGTGTGTGGCAGTTTCGTTTCAAACGTCGGGGCAGGCAAAGCTTAACTCCTGCGCTTGTAGTTCCCAAGGCGTGCGGTCGATGCACATTCGCCGGCCCCGCCGCCAATCAAGAGGCGTGAATGCAGACTGCACTGGAGGCGTGGGGTACTGTATGAGAAACCCAGCAAGTCTGACGTTCAGTATCCCGCTTCCCACACCTCCTTTTCTCCCGTCGACTCATCCGACTCCCCAGTCCCCACCTCCGGCCACTTCGAGAGACAGGCAGCGCGCCGGCCTCGTCCGCAGCCGCAAGAAGCAGAGCGCGATGATTTTGGCCGTGATCCTGGCGGTCCTGGTGTCCGTTTACGCTGGCATCTTCTGGCAGGTGGAGATGATGAAGGCGCCGGGCGCCGTGGGGGTGCACATCTCCAGGGAGGCGTTCGAGGCCATCCCCAAGCTCTACTTCTACCTGCTTCGCAACTACGGAGGTGGCGTCGCCGGTTTCGTGTTCAGCGGCCTTTCCGCCGCGTTGATCCGCGCCATGTGTTTTCTCTGGCGCTTCGGATGCGGCTTCGCGGGTCTCCTGTTCGGTGGTCTTCTTCGCGGTTTCTTCATCTTCCTCGGGCGTTCTCTGTGTGCCTGCGTGTTTGGTCCTTTCTCACATATGTTGATCCGTGCCGTGCGTTTTCTGTTTGGATTATGACTGGTGCATGCATCACAGCATACCGCCTGCTCTTCCCCTCGCGTTTTGGGCATCTCTCATAGGTGATGTCAAGTCAAGTGTGTAATGGGTATCAAGATGGCAACGGGGACGAAACCCATCGGGTTTTGCCTGCCCAAACCCATCCCCACGAGAAAATCACAAACCCGTCCCCGTCCCCGTCAGCGTGAGCGGGGCTAGTTTTTTGCCCGTCCCCTAAACCCATCGGGTTTCCTAAACCCACGGGGAACCCACTGGGAAATCGGCATATTTAAGCAAACATCATAGTAGCAAAGAATAGCATTTCGGCAGCAAAAAGAGCATATTTCAGTAGCTTAACTTGCGAAAAATTTCAGTACAATATAATGGTACGTGGTTCAACGACTACAAGGAGCATATTTCACCAGCATAACTCGAGCAAAAAGAGCAATAACAGCAGCTACAAGGAGCATATTTCAGTGGCATAACAAAAAGAGCAATAACAACAGCTAAAAGGAGCAATAACAACATCTGCATAAGTATGTTTCCGCAACAAACAGGATCATTATTCAGCCATACATGGTTCAACATGATGTCTAATTAGGCTTAGTGCGGTATTTTGGCGGGGATGACGGGTTTCGGGTTCGGGTATTGCTCAAACGGGTTTGAACCCACGAAACATGTCGAGTTTTATATCTTACCCAACAGCAGCTCCGCGGGGTTAAAAAGACGCCCATCCCCGTCCCCTAATAGGGTAAAAACCCGCGGGGACGCGGGTTTCGGGGCCCCATTGCCATCTTGAAATGGGTATGTAATGTGCTCAATATGGAGCGCTTGGTTCTAAATTGCCATTGTTTGTGCCAAGTCATATCCATCCCTAGCTTTGTATTCGCTTAATTCTTCCTGCAGTTTCTCATGCTTTGGTGATCCCATCTGATTGTGTGAGGACGCCGATCTGAGTGCTCTTTAATTTCGTGCGTTACGCGGTCGAGGTAGGTACATTCGTACCTATCAAGTCATGTTTATGTGCAGTGCATTGAGGGCCATGATCATCTTCAGAGTCTGATCACGTGCCATGGAATACGTATAAGACTACGATCGATCTGCTCTTTTGGTTGACTTATGTTGATCAGATTTCGCATGGAGCTTTTGGCAGCCAATCTGACTTGCAAGCGCTAAGCCAATCTGTATAGCTCAAGGCACCTGCCGATGTAGTAGCATGATCCCGCAATAAAAATGCTTCATAATGCAAATCAATTAGGAGTTTCACTTGGTAGTAATGCTAGCGAAATTTCAAATTCCGTGAACGATATCGTGGATCTTGAAGCGGAGCGAGCTTTAGAGATGATCCGAAACTTATGAGTGGTCAAACCCATGAATGATTTTGACATAGATGCGTTGGGAGTCAGGGTTCTCGATAACTTTTGTGCGGATCTTGCACCATCCCTTCCTGAGACAAACGAAGAGGATGATCCTGTTGAGGCTGAATTAGTTAGGTCCACGGAGCCCGGTTATGAGGACCGGGTGGAGGATCAAAACAAACCTAAACGCAAGTGGAAGCGGAAGATTTATCCCGCCTCGGCGGTATGTAGAAGTGCTAGGATCCGTACCACTAAAAAAATTCATGATGAAATATGAAAGGAATCTTTTGAAATAGCAGAGGTTTGAAAGACTTGGCTAAAAGAAGGTTTCTTGCAGATGCTTCTATCGAACATAGGTTGGATTTTATCGCCCTCTCGGAAACTGGCAGAGACAATTTCTCTCCCCAGTTTCTAAATACTTTATCGGGAGGTGTCGATTTCGATTGGCACTACCTACCACCAAGAGGAAGATTGGGTGGGATCTTACTTGGGCTTAGATGTGAGTCGCTGGAAGTCCGAAGCGTGGTCATGGGAGACTTCGTAGTTAAGTTTCGGGTCAGATCAAAGGCCGATGGGTTTAACTGGGCATTGGTGGCGGTATATGGTGCCGCACAGCCCGAACTCAAACCAGAGTTTTTGGCAGATCTTGTCCGAATATGTGGCTCTGAGCGGCTTCCGATCTTGGTTGCGGGTGGCTTTAACATTATTAGAAGGAGAGAGGATAAGAACAATGATAACTTTGATGGCAGGTGGTCGTTTATGTTCAATACTATCATTGAAAGCTTGGATCTGAGAGAGATAAAGCTTTCAAGTAGAAAATTTACTTGGGCTAATACTTTGCCAAACCCGACGTTTGAGAAACTGGATCGAGTTCTAGCGAGCGTCGAATGGGAGCGGAAATTTCCCCTTGTAACTGTCCATGCGTTATCGCGTGGAATCTCTGACCACACCCCCCTACTGGTTGACTCCGGTGAGGCAACGCATATGGGGAACAAAAATACTTTTTCTTTCGAATTGGCATGGTTTGAAAGAGAAGCCTTCTTGGATTTGATAGCCTGGGAATGGGCTAAAGATAAAGGAGGTCGGACTTCCGTTGAGCGATGGCAGAATAAGATTAGGCACTTGAGAAGCCTCTTACGTGGGTGGGCTAAACATCTTAGTGGGATTTATAAGGTTGAAAATGAAAGGCTCCTTACACTTAATCAGTCCCTAGATTTAAAAGCCGAGTCCACAATTCTAGAAACTACGGAGCTTCATGCTAAAATTGATGCGGAAATGAGATTGAAAGAACTTCTCCGTGAAGAGGAATTGAAGTGAGCGCTACGATATAAGGTTCGCAAAGTTGTCCAGGGGGACGCGAACACTCAATTCTTTCACATGATCGTTAATGGCAGGCACAGAAAGAAAAGAATCTTTCAGCTTGAGCAAGACGAAGGTGTTGGGGAACATAGTATTTTTTTTAAAATCCTACGATCATGGACGATCTATCTACTAGAAGCATAGCAATGAGAGGGGAGAGTGTGTCTACGTACCCTTGTAGACCGAAAGCGGAAGCGTCTAGTGACACGGTTGATGTAGTCGAACGTCTTTGCGATCCAACCGATCCAAGAACCAAACGTACGACACCTCTGTGTTCAGCACACGTTTAGCTCAATGACGTCCCACGAGCTCTTGATCCAGTTGAGCTTCATGAGAGAGTTTGGTCTGCACGACGGCGTGATGACGGAGATGATGATGTTACCGACGCAGGGCTTTGCCTAAGCACTGCAACGATATGACCGAGGTATGTTTCTATGGAGGGGGCACCGCACACAGCAAAAACAATGTTGCTTGTGTATTCTTGGGTGCCCCCTACCCCTGTATATAAAGGAGCAAGGGGAAGGGCTGGCCGGCCCTAGGGGCGCGCCAAGGAGGGAGTAATCCCACTCCTAGTAGGAGTAGGATTCCCCTTTCCTACTCCTACTAGGAGTGGGAAAGGAAGAAGAAGGGGAGAAGGAAGGAGAGGGGCGCCTCCCCCCACTCCTAGTCCAACTAGGATTCCCTTGGGGGCCGCGGCCAGCCCTAGTAGGCTACCTCTCACTTTCCCTCATGATCCCACTATGGCCTAATACTCTCCCGGGGGGTTCCGGTAACCCCTCCGGCACTCCGGTTTTCTTCGAAATCACCTGGAACACTTCCGGTGTCCGAATATAGCCATCCAATTTATTAATATTTATGTCTTCGACATTCCGTGACTCCTCGACATGTCTGTGATCACAACCGGGACTCCGAACTACCTTCGGTACATCAAAACTCATAAACTCATAATACCGATCGTCATCAAACATTAAGCGTGCAGACCCTACGGGTTGGAGAACTATGTAGACATAACCGAGACTCATCTCATGTCAATCACCAATAGAGGAACCTGGATGCTCATATTGGTTCCTACATATTCTATGAAGATCTTTATCGGTCAAACCGCATAACAACATACATTGTTCCCTTTTTCATCGGTATGTTACTTGCCCGAGATTCGATCATCGGTATCATCATACCTAGTTCAATCTCGTTACCAGCAAGTCTCTTTACTCGTTTCGTAATACATCATCTCATGACTAACTCATTAGTCGTTTGCTTGCAAGGCTTATTATGATGTGTGTTACCGAGAGGGCCTAGAGATACCTCTCCGACACTCGGAGTGACAAATCCTATTCTCGATCAATGCCAACACCAAAAATACCTTCGGAGACCTCTGTAGAGCATCTTTATAATCACCCAGTTACGTTGTGACGTTTGATAGCACACAAGGTGTTCCTCCGGTATTCGGAAGTTGCATAATCTCATAGTCATAGGAACATGTATAAGTCATGAAGAAAGTAATAGCAGTAAAACTAAACGATCAAGTTTCTAAGCTAACGGATGGGTCTTGTCCATCACATCATTCTCCTAATGATGTGATCCCGTTGATCAAATGACAACTCATGTCTATGTCTAGGAAACATAACCATCTTTGATCAATGAGGCAACCTGTACTAAGTTTCCGGTTTAATACAATTCTAGCATGAATGATAAACATTTATCATGATATAAGGAAATACAAATAACAACTTTATTATTGCCTCTAGGGCATATTTCCTTCAGAAGGAATGATTTTAGGACGGGAAAACCTAAAATTATACATAACCGAATACTACAAGAAGTTGTTTGTGCCTCCAGAGGATAATTGTGTATCCCTGGATGAGTCTAGGATTAAGGATATTCCTCAGCTTGCTGTAGAATAGAATAATATTTTGACTGCCCCATTTTCGGAGAAAGAGGTGTTTGAATCCATTTCACAGATGAAAAATAATAAGGCTCCAGGGCCGGATGGATTTCCGGCGGAGTTTTATAAAAGGTGTTGGCATATTATTAAGGGGGATTTGATACCGATGTTCCATGATCTATTCTCTGGACAGCTTCAGTTGTTTCACTTGAATTTTGGAATAATAACTCTACTTCCTAAGAAAACAGAGGCTGTGAGAATTGAACAGTTCAGGCCGATCTGTCTTCTTAATGTTAGTTTCAAAAATTTCACCAAGGTAGGGACTAATAGGCTCACGCAGATTGCGCATTCTGTGGTATTCCTAAACTGCTTTCATGCCGGACAGAAACATCCTAGATGTGGTTGTGGTCCTTCATGAAACGCTCCATGAAATTCACACGAAAAAACTAGATGGATTTGTTTTCAAGGTGGATTTCGAGAAAGCATACGATAAAGTCAAATGGCCTTTTCTTCAACAGGCCTTGCGTATGAAAGGTTTTGATCAAGCCTGGCGACGCCAGGTAGAATCTTTCACGCAAAAAGGGAGTGTTGGAATTAAAGTGAATGACGACATATGTCATTATTTCCACATAAGGGCCTGAGACAAGGTGATCCGATGTCTTCTATCTTGTTCAACATTGTAGTCGATATGTTGGCAATTCTAATAGGAAGGGCTAAGGAGGTGATACGTCCAAAACGTATCTATAATTTCTGCTTGCTCCATGCCTCTTTTGGGTGATATTGCTATGATATTTATACACTTCCATACACTTTTGATCATATTTGGACTAACCTATTAACTCAGTGCACCCCAGTGCCAGTTTCTGTTTTCGGCTATTTTTGTATTTCAGGTTTTCACGTTACGAGAACTGCCAGGAAAAATCCAGAAAAATTATATAAAAAATCAGTGTTCCAGAACCTACCGTGCGCCCGAAGGACAGCCGGGGGGCCACCAGGGCTCCAGGCGCCCTGGCGGCGCCCCCCCTGGGCCGCGCCGGGGGGGCGCCTGGGCCCCCCGAGGCTCCTCCGATGCCCCCCTTTGGCATATATTTAAAGCGTCTCCCGAAACCCTCAAAACAGGAACTCTTTTTGCGATCCCATCTCTGTTCCGCCGCCGTCGCCGCTTCCAAGATCGGGAGCACCAGGAGAACTCTTCCCGGCACCCTGCCGGAGGGGAGGATCACCACCGGGAGCTTCTCCACCACCATGGACGCCTCCCGGATGAGTCGTGAGTAGTCTCCCTTGGACCATGAGTCCATGACCAGCAGCTATGTGATGTTCTCCTCCCGTTCTTGTGCTTCACTAATTAGTCCTCGTGAGCTGCCCTACATGATCGAGGCACATATGTAATCCTTATGATGTTGCTATGATGAGTTTGCTGGGATCCGATGGATTATGAGATTATGTTCAGATTGTGTTTGAGTAATATATTTGATTCACCTCTTTTATGTTTATGTTCGTAAGTAATTCTTGCATGTTCTCCGTTGTTATTTATTGCTTTGGCCAAGTAATAGGTAGTGACTCCAAGAGGGAACGTTATGCTTGATTGTGGGTTCATGCCCCTCGATGACTAGTTTGAGTGGCAGAAACATGAGTCTAGGGGATGTGATGTTGCCACAAGGGGGAAAACAACTGTGCTTGTGCCCGCGGGTGCAAGGATTGTTTACTTTACGCAAAGTTCTTTTAATGCAGTTGTCTGTTGCATTGAGTTTACACTATGGGTGGGGCTCGCAACTTAATACCAGCGAGATGTTCTGGATAGATATCTCAAGGTGGATGATTAGTAGTAGATATTGATGGATTTCGGTCTAATTACTTTGGCGTACCGCCCATGCTTTGAACCTCAACCTTTCTTGCAATGTAGTCAGCATTGGTTTGCGCACATGGTCCTGTCAATTGCCCAGTTGTAATTCGTTTACCTCACATAGCTGTTTTATCGTCTTTTGGGAGAGAGACATCACTAGTGAACATCATGAGACTCCGGTCCATATTACCATCATTGATCACATCCGCTATTTACTTTTCGCTTTTATTTACTATTGCAATTATATCTATCACTACTATCACTTGCGTTTAATCCTTTGTGAACTACAAGGCCGGAGGGATTGACAACCTCTCTGTACTCGTTGGGAGCAAAGTTATTTGTATCTGTGTGCAGGTCCACGTTGATTGCTAATATCTGGCGTCGTAGCAGTTGACACCTTCTTGTTGAACCTAGGAGTCTCTCAGGATTCGATCCTTGGTATCTTTGCCAAGTGAAAAACTTCCGCAACACTACATCTCACACCTTCCACTTGGGGTAACCAACGAGGGGTGAGAAGCCTAGCAAGAGTTTTTCTGGCGCCGTTGCCGGGGACTCCACTCTTCAAGATAGGGGAGTTGCATGCTATCTTTTACCTTTGCTTTTAGTCTTGTTAGTTTACCTTTCAGTTTTGCTTTAGTATCTTTTATAAAAAATCACAAAAATAGTTATCTCGTTCTTTAGTTGTCATTATGTCGGGTCCTTTTGTCTTTGACGAGGCAGAAGTTCTCACCTTTAAACAAAGAGGTGGGGAAAGTTTGAAAGATGCTTGGTATAGAATTAATGATTCACAATAAAGAGCCACCACGAAGCAACCTACTACTATCCTGCTTAGAAATTTTTATGTTGGAATTACTTCTTGGAATAGGTCTATTCTAGATACTGCTATCAATGGGAATTTCCTAGAGGCCCCAGTTTGGGAGTCCCTTAGTATTATTGAAAATCTTGTTGGGAATCTCCCTGTTGTTAGCATTCGAGAGGACATCACCCTAGCTCACATTATGAAAAAACTTGAAAAGATAGAGCTAGAGATGCCAAGCATTAATAAGATAAATGAGTTGGATCGTAAGATCCAAGGGAATTTGAATAGACTTGATAGCTCCATGCATAAAATTTTCAAAATTTTGGAGACCGTCAAATTCCATGACTTGGACTCTTCAAGGATAGACAAGATTGAGGATATCTTTGATACTCTAGGAACCACCTTCTCCTCAATCAAAACAAAAAAGGTAGAAACTCCGGCAAAGAAGGAGCCTAAGTTCGTTCACGTTCCAAAGGCTCCCCGCTCTAAAAGTAATCCACCTATTTCCAAAGGGGTTAAAACTGTAAAGACTTTGGAAGAAACACCTGTCTTTGATGAATTTATAAATGAATCTTCCCTTGACTTTTATCCTTTTGGTATTCTACCTAGAAGTATCTCTATGAGGCCTTTATTTGAAAGTCCTCTTAAGACTAGTTGTATTATTGAAGAGCTTTTTGATGATCTTGATGATGGTTCAATTGATACAACTTGATCTATATGCATTATGCCTAGCTTAAAGGCATAAAAGAAAGCGCTTTTGGGAGGCAGCCCACATGAATAAATTTATTTTGCTTTTGTTGTGTCTTGATGTTGTTTCTACTGTAGCATCGTCATTGTATCTTTTCTTTTCAATTTTGTGCCAAGTGTAGCCTCTGAGTGCAAGAAAGTTCAAAAGTTGTGAGGTGCTGTCCAGGAAACAGATTCTGTCCTTGGATAGAAAAATTCGTATAAAATCACCAGATCATCTTTTTGGTCTGATTTTTTTCGACAGCGTTCTCTATATAATTGTCTTTCGTGCGTATGTTCTGAGTTTTTTTATTAGAGTTGCAGAAGTGCCCCGAACAAATCAATTACTACCTGCTGTTCTGTTTTTCACAGATTCTGTCCTGTTTTGCCTTTCCTTCATTTTGCAAACCAAGAGCTTGCTTTTTCTTTGCAAAAACCTTTTGGTAATCTTGAGAAACAGTAAACCTTAAAGAATATCTTTATTTCCAGGAAGGTACAATTATTTTATTATGGGTACTAACCTCGCTAATCAGATTATGATGAGTTATGTATGAAGGGAGTTTTCAAGTGTGCGAGGGAAGATGATAAAAAGATTCAGGAGTGTCAAGCGCTCAAGCTTGGGGATGCCCCCATGAACCCCCAAGAAATATTCAAGGAGACTCAAGCGTCTAAGCTTGGGGATGCCCCCGTGCATCCCCTTCTCCATCAACATTATCAGTTCGTCTTTCGTTCCACTATATTTTAATCACTTCATGTGTTATGTGCTATGCTTGGAGCGTCTTGCTTTTAGTTTCCTTTTTAGTTTTTCATAACGAGTCGGAACTCAGCGTTCTTTATGTGGGAGAGAAACACGCTCCACTTCTACCTAGAACATAACATAGAATTTTCATGTCTATCTTTGCTGTGTGTGTTCTTTGTCTTTTAATAGCTACTATCATACTCTGCTCTTAGTATTCATGTTTATGTTTTTAAAGAGCTTTTGTTTAGTTGGTTGCTTGAACTCTCTTTAATTATCATGCTTATCTTATTAAGAGAGTTTGCTTCCGTTGCATTGGTTAATATGTCTATGATAAAGATGCTACGTGCATAATGGCGCTTAGTAGTTCAGGTTTTCTTATGGTTAGTCTCAAATAGCTGGGGGGTTCCCAATGTGTTATTGGAGTACCAACATGATTTGTTTGCCAATGATGTGGTATGGTTTAGTAATATCTTCCTTTAAGAATTTATTTTGATTGACTTGGCATATGCTCACGCATATTTAAGACTGTAAAGAAAGTCTGTCAAGCCTTGATGATCTTTTATTTCTGAGTAGCGATATAACTTCCATGCCTGATTCAATGTTGCTTTGTCGCTCTGCATGATTATGACCGTCATTGCTCTCTTAGTTGGTCGCTCCCAGTCTTTTGCTAACCTCCACCTGTACTAAGCGGACTGACTGCTTGTGCATCCACATCCTTTTAAACCAGTTATGCCATATGAGTCCACCATACCTACCTATATGTGGTATTTCACCGCCACTCCAAGTAAATTTACATGTGCTACCTTTAAAACCTTCAGTTTTTGCAATACATAGCTCATGGGAAAGTAGCTTAAAAACTATTGTGGTAATGAATATGTTGCTTATGTATCTTATTTTCTTATAAGTTGCTTGCTGAGCGGTAACCATGTTTCTGGGGACGCCATCAACTGTTACACTTTTGTTGAATATCATGTGAGTTGCTATGCATGTTCGTCTTGTCTGAAGTAAGGGTGATTTGCCATGAGTTGAATGGTTTGAGTATGCATATTGTTAAAGAAGAACATTGGGCCGCCAACCAAAGCCATGTATCATGGTGGAAGTTTTAGCTTGGACATTAATCCTCAATCTCTTATGAGAATATGCTTAAGCATTAAAGAGGAATCCATTATCTATTTTCTATGTTGTCCCGGTATGGATGTCCTCAAGTTGAGATCTATCAAAAACGAGAAATCAAATGCGATCTATCTCCTTGGACCTTTGTACAGGTGACATAGAGGTACCCCTTTGTGACACTTGGTTGAAACATATGTAATGCAATGACAATCCATGGAAATTCGAGCTAATTAGGACAAGGTGCGAGAACTATTGGTATTCGATGCATGAGGCTTGCAACTTATAGGATGTCTTATGCTTAACACATATGAAGTACTACTACCGTTGACAAAATTGTTTCTATGTTTTCAAAATAAAAATCTCTAGCACATGAGTAATCCCTGCTTCCCTCTGCGAAGGGCCATTCTTTTACTTTTATGTTGAGTCTCCACCTTCTTTTAAAAGCACCAACTACTGAGAGCATGATTGTCATTCTGAGTGTAATGTGCATTGTCCCAAAGTAGCATTGTCTTTTGCATGATTGTGATATCGTTTATTCTGAAATCATTGTATCTAGTCATCACTTAAACCTTGGAGGTGCCCCTGCATTTATGTTTTGCTTCACTAAAGGGGGCAAGCTAGATATCACTTTATCATATTTGCACATCATGTTCATTGCAAATCTATTTGATGCTTCAGTATCATATTGTAAAACTTTCAGTCCTTTGTGATTTTCTCATGAGGCAACTTAATTACTATAGATTCATTGTCTCAGTAAGCTTTTGTCATATGACTATGAAAAAGTCCTATATGGTTAATAGCATGTCACCACAGAAATTATTCTTGTTATCATTTACCTACTCGAGGACGAGCAGGAATTAAGCTTGGGGATGTTGATACGTCCAAAACGTATCTATAATTTCTCCTTGCTCCATGCCTCTTTTGGGTGATATTGCTATGATATTTATACACTTCCATACACTTTTGATCATATTTGGACTAACCTATTAACTCAGTGCACCCCAGCGCCAGTTTCTGTTTTCGGCTGTTTTTGTATTTCAGGTTTTCACGTTACGAGCACTGCCAGGAAAAATCCAGAAAAATTATATAAAAAATCAGCGTTCCAGAACCTACCGTGCGCCCGAAGGACGGCCGGGGGGCCACCAGGGCTCCAGGCGCCCTGGCGGCGCCCCCCCCCCCCCCTGGGCCGCGCCGGGGGGGCGCCTGGGCCCCCCGAGGCTCCTCCGATGCACCCCTTTGGCATATATTTAAAGCGTCTCCCGAAACCCTCGAAACAGGAACTCTTTTCGCGATCCCATCTCTGTTCCGCCGCCGCCGCCGCTTCCAAGATCGGGAGCACCAGGAGAACTCTTCCCAGCACCCTGCCAGAGGGGAGGATCACCACCGGGAGCTTCTCCACCACCATGGACGCCTCCCGGATGAGTCGTGAGTAGTCTCCCTTGGACCATGAGTCCATGACCAGTAGCTATGTGATGTTCTCCTCCCGTTCTTGTGCTTCACTAATTAGTCCTCGTGAGCTGCCCTACATGATCGAGGCACATATGTAATCCTTATGCTGTTGCTATGATGAGTTTGCTGGGATCCGATGGATTATGAGATTATGTTCAGATTGTGTTTGAGTAATATATTTGATTCACCTCTTTTATGTTTATGTTCGTAAGTAATTCTTGCATGTTCTCCGTTGTTATTTATTGCTTTGGCCAAGTAATAGGTAGTGACTCCAAGAGGGAACGTTATGCTTGATTGTGGGTTCATGCCCCTCGATGACTAGTTTGAGTGACAGAAATATGAGTCTAGGGGATGTGCTGTTGCCACAAGGGGGAAAACAACGGTGCTTGTGCCCGCGGGTGCAAGGATTGTTTACTTTACGCAAAGTTCTTTTAATGCAATTGTCTGTTGCATTGAGTTTACACTATGGGTGGGGCTCGCAACTTAATACCAGCGAGATGTTCTGGATAGATATCTCAAGGTGGATGATTAGTAGTAGATATGGATGGATTTCGGTCTACTTACTTTGGCGTACCGCCCATGCTTTGAACCTCAACCTTTCTTGCAATGTAGTCAGCATTGGTTTGCGCACATGGTCCTGTCAATTGCCCAGCTGTAATTCGTTTACCTCACATAGCTGTTTTATCGTCTTTTGGGAGAGAGACATCACTAGTGAACATCATGAGACTCCGGTCCATATTACCATCATTGATCACATCCGCTATTTACTTTTCGCTTTTATTTACTATTGCAATTATATCTATCACTACTATCACTTGCGTTTAATCCTTTGTGAACTACAAGGCCGGAGGGATTGACAACCTCTCTGTACTCGTTGGGAGCAAAGTTATTTGTATCTGTGTGCAGGTCCACGTTGATTGCTAATATCTGGCGCCGTAGCAGTTGACACCTTCTTGTTGAACCTAGGAGTCTCTGGGGATTCGATCCTTGGTATCTTTGCCAAGGGAAAAACTTCCGCAACACTACATCTCACACCTTCCACTTGGGGTAACCAACGAGGGGCGAGAAGCCTAGCAGGAGGCTGGTATGGTAGGTGACCTGGTGCCTCATCTAGTTGATGGAGGTGTGTCTATCCTATAATATGCCGATGATACTATCATCTTTACGGAGCATGACTCGGCAAAAGCGAGAAACATGAAGCTGGTGTTATGCTTATTTGAACAATTGACAGGGTTAAAGATTAACTTTCATAAAAGCGAATTTTGTTCTCTTTTGGAAGAGCCAATGAGGAACAAGAGGCTTATAGGCAATTGTTTGGGTGTGAATTGGGGGCTTTACCTTTTACGTATTTTGGTATATCAATTCACCATCGTAAGCTAACAACCAGCGAATGGAAGTGCATTGAGGATCGATTTGAGAAGAAACTGAGCTGCTGGAAGGGCAAGCTCATGTCATACGAAGGCCAATTAATTCTTATTAATTCGGTTCTCACGAGCATGCCTATGTTTCTCTTGTCTTTTTAGGTTCCAGTTGGAGTTAGGAAAAGGCTGGACTTCTATCGATCCTAATTCTTCTGGCAGAGTGATGAACTAAAGCGAAAATACAGACTAGCCAAATGGGACATCATTTGTAGACCAAAAGACCAAGGGCTTCTTGGCATTGAGAATCTTGAAGTGAAGAACAAATGCCTTCTCAGTAAGTGGCTGTATAAGTTATCTGTTGAAACTGAGGCCACATGGGCGCAGATTCTCCGTAGTAAGTACCTTCACTCCAACACTTTGTCCCAGGTAACAGTGAGGCCGACGGTTTCGCCTTTATGGAAAGGACTGATGAGAGTTAAATCGGTTTTTTTTCAATAGGACAAAGTTTATAGTCGAAAATGGTACCACCACGAGATTCTGGGAGGATACGTGGCTAGGGGAAACACCCCTAGCGCTTCAATATCCGTCCTTGTATCGCATTGTTCAACGACGGGACGATTCCGTTGCATCAGTGCTTTAGTCCATCCCTCTCAATATTCACTTCAGGAGAACGCTTGCTGGAAGCCGTTGGGAAACCTGGATCCATCTTGTGAGTAGACTGATGGAGGTTCAGCTTTCTCAACAACTCGATCAGTTGCGCTAGAAGCTTACTAGGAATGGAGAGTTTTCGGTTAAATCCATGTATATGGATGTTATCAATTCTAACTCTATTCCTAGTTCCAAACATGTTTGGAAAGTCAACGTTCCTTTGAAAATTATAGTGTTTATGTGGTTTGCGCATAAACAAGTCATTTTAACTAAGGACAACCTCGTAAAGCGCAACAGGACATGGCCTACAAGGTGTAGTTTTTGTAATATGGATGAATCCATCAAACGCCTCTTTCTTCACTGCCCGTTAGCAAAAAAAATGGCGGTCGGTTCACATAGTGTTTAACATTACTCCTTCGAATTCTGTTAGCACGTTATTTGGGACGTGGCTTAACGGGATAGATCCCGAAATAGCGAGACACATTCGCGTAGGAGTATGTGCTTTATTGTGGGCAATTTGGAACTGCATTGTGACGCCCAGATAGTTAAGCTACAGTAACCATCCGCCAATGATGCCACGTCAGCACGATTACTGTTGCTAATCTTGCGATGATACAAATCCCATTCAAATTTCAAATTTAAAATCAAGTCAAACATCAAAAGTTTTCAAACTTTAAAACTTTAATGTTCTAGCGGTGGAAAATAATGCATGAGTAATTATGGTAGAAAAACCACCCTTTTCTAAAATATTTAAATGCCCCTAAAATATTTGAAGTGGTCCAATGACATTTAATTCGTCCTCTTCATTTTGATTAAATAGTTGCACCTCTCAAAATAATATTGTAACATTTTACACTAACCCATAATTAAGTCTAGTATTTAGGTGACAAATTTGGTGTTTAAAAAAATTAATAGATTGTTAATTTTATGCAAATTCGTAAATTAAATTATTAAGAAAAATACAGGAGAAAACAAATTACAAAATAAGGAAAAAGGCCAAGGCCAACCCCAAACCTACTTGGGCCGCCCCATCCCGTTGGCCCACCTAAGCCCCTGCCTACAAGACCCCCCACCCCAACCCTAATCCACTACCCGACCACCCGATCCCCTTTTTCCTCCCAGATCGGGATCGACCGGGAGGAGCCGACTGCGCCCCGGCACCCGCAGCCGCTCGCCGCTGGACCACCTCGCTGGTCGTCCTCGTCCCCTCCACAACGGATCACCCCGACCCTGTCACCATCCGCCCGACGGCTCGACGGTGCCGCTCGACCTCGTCCCCTGCGTTCTCGCCGCCCCGACGCCAACCCGTCGTCGCCCCCGCAGCTCTGGACCTCCCCGAGCACACCCATGCACCTCTACAGGGACGGTGAGGATCTCCCCGTCTGACCCCGTCTCCCCTCCTTGTGGCCACCGCGCTGCCGCTCGTGCGCCGCTCGCTCGACACCGGGCGCCTCTGCTTGCACCCTCAAGTGCGCACGCCCGCAACCCCAGTCCACCGCGACTCCGGCCACGCTCATGCGCGTGCCTAGCCATGTGGCGCCGCACACAGCCGCGCCGAACTACCCC
>LR738710.1:163842011-163918862 GCA_902687465.1 Secale cereale | reverse complement strand
CGCCTAAAGCCACCGCCGCTGCCTCCCCACCGGCGTCCCCTTCCGGCGACTGCCCGCCACGCCGGCGACCACCCTCCCCGCGACCTCCTCTGCTCACCGTGCCGCCCGCCGTGGTGCACCCTCCCTCGTCGTTGCCTCCTGCTCCACCTGCGCCCCGCGCCTTCGTCCACCGCCGCCGGCCCCTGCGCCAACCGCCGCCGCCGCTCCTGGCCGTGGACGCCGTCCAGCCTCTGTGTGCCCACGCGCACAAGCCACAGCCCCACCCCCCAACCGGGCGGGCTTCGGCCCCCGCCCGGCAACCGCACACCTCTGCGCCCGTACCCGCCCCGCTAGGCCTCCAGGGCCACTGATTAGTGGGGCCCAGCTCCAGAAACACACAAAAAATGAAAATGAAAATAATAATAATATGATTTTTAATAATAATTAATTAATTAAATTAATTAATTAGGATAGTTAATTACCTTAATCAACCTGTGTTAGTTAAAGCTAATTAGCTAACTAAACTAAATAATCTGTTAGGTAATTAGTTAGTCTATGACACACAAGACCCACCCATTAGTTTGACTGGTCAACGGTCAACTTTGACCGCTAACGTCATGCAGACATCATAATCACATTATCTAATTAAATTAATTCTGGTAATTCTAAAAATGATTTAAATATTTAAAAATTAATATAAAATAAACCGTAACTCGGATGAAAATATTATATATATGAAAATTGCTCACAACGATGAGACGAAACCGAATACACAGTCTGTTCGTTCACCACATGTCTCTAGCATAGCAAACATGCAACATTTCACCTCTGGTTCAACAGTCCGAAAACGCGAAACACTGGGAATACTTTCCCGGATGTTTTCCCCCTTCGTCGGTATCACCTCCTCCCGTGTTAGGTCACACATAGCACCGTGTTTTGTCATCTTATGCTTTGTGGTGTGATGTTTGCTTTATATTTATTGTTTCTCCCCCTCTGCTCTCCGATAGACATCGGGACTGAGATTGCTGACAGTGTCACTGTGATCGACCGCGTCGACGACGACCCCTCCTTCTTGGCAGAGCAACCAGGCAAGCCCCCCCCCCTTGATCACCAGATATCGCGCATTCTCTTCTCTCTTATTCTTGCGTTAGATTTGCTACTGTTGATGATTTGATAATTCCTATTCTGTTGCATAGCTTGTCCTTGTTGCTACAACTGTTGATACATGTACCTACTATCCTAATGCTTAGTATAGGATGCTAGTATTCCATCAGTGGCCCCACATCCTTGTCTGCCTGCCATGCTATACTACTGGGACGTGATCACGTGGGAAGTGATCACGGGTACATACTATATAATTACATACTCAAGATGATGTTTCAGATATGGGTGTTGAAGGGACAGGTGGTTCCACACAGGTAGTGGTGGGCCTGGGTTCCTGACATCCCCTTGATGGTTACTTTGTGGCTGAGCGACATGATGGGTTGCGACCACCTAGGAGACACGTGGGCCTGGCCCTCGTCGTTGTCCGCGGTTATTTCATAATAACACACTTAACGAGATCTTGGTATTTGAGCTGAGTCTGGCCATTGGCCTATACGCACTAACCAGCTACGTGGGAATAGTTATGGGCACTCGATGTCGTGGTATCAACCGAAGCCTTCTTGACGTCAGCGACTTAGCGGCGCGCTGGATTGGACTGGAACGCCGCTCTGGTATTAGGAGCGGCTAGGTCTGCTTACCGGCCGCCCTCGCAACGCGCAGGTGTGCATTGGGCGATGGGCCCAGACCCCTTTGCGCTTAGGACTTAGACCGGTGTGCTGACCTCTCTATTGTGCATAGGTAGGGCTGCGACGTGTTGATCTTCCGAGGCCGGGCATGACCCCGGAAAGTGTGTCCGTCCAAATGGGATCGAGCGTGCTGGGTTATGTGGTGCACCCCTGCAGGGAAGTTAATCTATTCGAATAGCCGTGTCCCTCGGTAAAAGGACGACCCGGAGTTGTACTCCGACCTCATGACAACTAGAACTGGATACTTAATAAAACACACCCAGACAAGTTCCAGATACAACCCGATGATCTCTTTCCCACAGGGCGACAAGGGGAGGATCGCCGGGTAGGTTTATGCTATGCGTTGTTACTTGGTGAACTTACCATCTATTCTATTCTACTGCTGCAACACGGAGGCTGCGAGACGCGAGGATACTTTCTCCTTTCGAGCTACTCTCATCTACTGCTGCTAGATGGAGGTGGCCAGAAGCGTAGTTTTCGATTGGATTAGCTAGCCCCCTCTTATTCTGGCATTCTGCAGTTTAACCCACATCTATTACTCCTTTACTCAGATACCATTGCATATGTAGTATAGATCCTTGCTTGCGAGTACTTTGGATGAGTACTCACGGTTGCTTTGCTCCCCCTTTTCCCCTTTTGTCTCTTCTTCTCGGATGATGCAACCAGATGGTGGAGTCCAGGACCCTGAGGATCCTGAGGATGTTTCTACGTGGAGTTCGGCTTCGAGGAGTTGTTAGGAGGTCCCAAGCAGGAGGCCTTGCCTTTTCGATCGTTGCTACTTTTGTGCTAGCCTTCTTAAGGCAAACTTATTTAACTTATGTCTATACTCAGATATTATTGCTTCCGCTGACTCTTGTGTATTTGAGCCCTCGAGGCCCTGGCTTGTAATATAAAGCTTGTATTGTTTTAATTTGTGTCTAGAGTTGTGTTGTGATATCTTCCAGTGAGTCCCTAATCTTGGTAGTACACATTTGCGTGCATGATTAGTGTACGGTCAAACCGGGGGCTTCACAAGTTGGTATCAGAGCCGACTGCCTATAGGAATCCCCCTTGCAAACTCCTTGGCTGAAGTTGATTCTAGTCTTAAAAAAACAAATTTACTAACTTGTTGTGTGGCTTACGGGCCCACACCACCAATGGGTGCTGTTAGGATCTTTTATTCCTCTTCTATGCTCTGGAACTCTGATCTCTCTTCTATTCGGGATAAAAGATTTTACTAACTCTGACTCTAGGTTCTCGTAACTATTTCTCCCGGAGAGCCCTCATTACGGAAGATCACCTGCTTTGTCAGAAGATTCTGAGGATATCCCTTGATATTTTCTCGAGTCCCTTGTGCTCATCGCCTTTGCAATTCACTGCCTTAGATATATCCCTATGGATATCTGTGTACATTTGTCATTCTCATGATCATTCCTCGTCGCTCTTGTTGTTACAAGATGTCTCGAAATATTCTCCGTTGTCCCGAGAATCCTTTAAGTTTACCGTCTTGCAGTTTTATTTCGCATGAAAACCCTTACGGTTATTTCCTCACATTTATCGATTATCCGTTCGTCTGAATTGTTCATGTGTCTCATGAAATTCTTTGGAATACTTTTAGATCTTTTGAAAACCCGCTCCAGCCTGATACTCTTGAAATTCTTGCCTGCTCGCATTATGGTTAATTCCATATGACTAGTAGTCTTTATTAACACCCCTTGTCTTAGCCATTTTGAGCATATTGGTTCAATGTGTGTGTATGCACAAAGTCATCAAGTTATCCTTCTTAAAAATTTCCTTCTGGCTCAGACGCCATTATGGATATGAGTTTGTTCTCAGCAATTCGAACCTTCATTGATTGTCCAACTAAGTGTTTTCAACTTATCCATCCTTGATCAGAGCGTCTGCATCTGATCCTTCATTTTGGAAACCATAACTTCTTTCTATTTAAGCATCAGACTAATCAGGTGATCCTTGAATATGATGCCTCTGCATTCTTTCTTCCTCTAAGTGAGTACCAATACTCACATCAGCTCCGTTGTGGATCGCCCGATCCGTTGCTGGATTGTTATCCGACAGTGTCCTTCATATTCAATCACCTTGTGAGATCTCCCCCTGATACATAATGCCTTTGGTAAATTGTATCCTCTGCTTGGCCAACCATGCTCTGCTTTCAAGCTTGTGTTTTTACTTTTGTAATTTGTCGTATATGTTACTAAGATGCCCGATGGGTTGAACCTATGCCTTCCCCTAATCCGTGAGAACCCGACTGTTTTCACAAGTCATACTATTCTGATGTTCTACCAGATAAAATTCCAACACTACAGTTTTATCAAAGCGAGGGGTGAATGAAATGATATGCATTAAAGAAGTGGGAGTCAACCTTGAACTTTGTGTTCATGCCCATGAAAATGATGTAGATTGTCTCGGAAGCTTCTTGCAAAATGATTATCAGCTGTATGATTCTTTCGGTATTCTTGAATTGGTTCCTTACAGTTATGGTTCCGACCATGCTGTCCTGATCTGATACATCTGATGGAAATTCATTCCAGTGCCTAGTCTATTTTTGGCAAAGCTGAAGTATCTATTGTCATACGTCAATGACCCGGTTCTACTTCTATCATATTCTACCTTCGAGTATTACCACCTGGTATCTCGAAGATGTCTTGCCATTGCTCCACATCTTACTAACTTTGTTGAAGTAATGTATTTCCTTGTCGTAATCACTCTACGGGTTCTGGGTTGTTGTCAACCAAGGACACCGACTAGTGAAATTATTCCGCACTACCAATCAAATACCCCTAGTATTTTTACTAGGAAATATTGAACTCAATCTGGGCATTCCCAGACTATCGGCTATATCCTGGTCTTGCTATCTTTGACTGTGCTACCTCGTCCTTCTCTGGTGCAAGAATTCTTCAGTGTGTGAGCACAACTTACGTCGATCTTTCAAAATAATGTTGCTTGCCTTGAAAGGCAACTTTGATTCCGATCTTGCATCTTATATATTGATCATATAACTTGCCAATTCGTCATTCCCTTGCTTGTTGCCGTTGTTGTTTGATTGCATCCTCTTGAAACCTCCTGGCAAGTGTGCCGGATCACCTTCAACACTTTGACTTCTTCCGAGATGTCAACTGTGTTCATCATGAGAAATACCCTCCTTGCCCTTGATGATTTTTATTATCATTGACAACATCCTTAACTTCCTTTCATCGCGAACTTGTCCACATTATGAATACAACTTGCTCTCGAGCTAGTGTTATGTTCTGCATTGAAGTATTGTTGTCTTTTATGTCGAGACCGTTGTGGGGATTGCTCCACCTCTTAGAAATTCTTGGTATGATGATACTTCTCACCATCACCATTCTTCCTTGGTCCCCGTGTTGTTTTTAACTGGGATACTAATATGCTAACGATGTTGCTTGAGTTCCGTACTTCTAGCAACCCTATTGCTTTGAAGTTAACGATCGACAATTCGTTCTTAGACTGTTGGTTATTGAATCATCACTCTAACATTGATCTTGCTACCTAAGGTCATATTTCGCGCACAACTTTCAATTGATGATTAATGGTGTATGTTTTCCTCGACCATACAACATTATTATCAATTGAATTGACAAGTGTCATCTTCATGTTCACATTATTGTGTAAATCCATCTGTTTGGAATTCTCGATGGATTGTCGCTGAGCCCATCAGCCACCTCCTCATCCTCTCTTTGGTTTAATGATGGACTATTGTTTCGGGAACCCGCTCCCATAGTTCATTTCCCGAGAATCTTTCAATGTCGTTTTGTCAATTTGTGTTACACCTTTTCTTCTCGAACATCCCCAGTCTGAGGTATCATGACACCAATCGGATCTGAATCTCGGTCAGATATGATGGATGGGACAACTTTCCAGGAGTTATAATGTTGGTCCTTTGATGACCCGGCAATATGATGTCATGCCTAGCACCCCTGGCTGGAGGACCTATCATTATAATTTCTTTTGCAAGGATAACCATTCTTCTAGGAGGAAATTGTAAGACTTATTTTATAAGTTGCTCCTGTTAGATCATGTGTGTATCCAAAGTCTGGCCCTTGATTGAAACACCATATCATTGCTACCTCGAAGCATGACAATGATACCACGCTCATCAACAAGAACATTGGAGGCGCGATGCTAAGTGTTTCTTTCAGTTTTCCAAACACCGTTGTATGGGTAACATCTTGATTAATCCTTGCCTCTTTATCTGAATGGTTTGGTACTTGATCTCCGGTCACATGTATCATGCCCTGCTTATCGTTGGGAAGGATATACTCCTAATAATTGTCTGTAATCAAAATTTTCCTTTCCATTTGTTTGTTTAACCTTTCTTTGATCTACATATAATCTAAGCAGTAATAATTTTCTGCTTATGTAAACAACTTGGTGTACAACTCTGTCAGTAAGAACTGAACCTGTTACTATTGTTCATAACATCCCGGTAACCACCAATGGGCGAGAACTTTGCCTATTGGTCCGCCTCGTTCAACGAGCAAGAAAATGGTTCTCTTCATCCCCCACCCTTTGTACCGACATTATTACCGACATGGCTGGCAGGCTATCCTCTGACATGCTTGCTTTCATGACTGTGCAAGATGTCACCACCCTTCCTATTTTCAACCCACATGGTGGGCCCATAACCCACAGGTCCACTGGATTGAAACCTGGCTCTTCTTTACAACCCAGATTCTAATGTATCGTTTGCACCTCGCTTAGTATGTGATTCACGAGCTAAATTATTTACCATTATTCATCCTAGAATCAAACACCATGTTATTCTCGTTGTTCAAGCCCCCATTCCAGCTTCTGTCTAGGCATCAAATGAGTTGCCTACCCATTTGAAACTTTGGTACCATCGTATATTACACTGAACGAATTCACTGAAATACAACTCGTGGGGTACCTCGTGTATTTCCTATTGAGTTCACCGTCAGATGCCCAGCTTTGTGGAGATGCGTTCTTCTGAAGTTTTTCCCCTGGTCGCGTTCGTAGGACGATGGAGATCCCGAAGAAAGGATCATGACTTGATCACGATAACTTGAAGCAGAGAAATGAAGACATCAATGCAAGGGGTCAACCTCTTCGAGAAGGTCAACCAAGACCAAGAAGACCCGTTAGAATTTC
Source organism: Secale cereale (assembly GCA_902687465.1). Classification (NCBI taxonomy): domain Eukaryota; kingdom Viridiplantae; phylum Streptophyta; class Magnoliopsida; order Poales; family Poaceae; genus Secale; species Secale cereale. The sequence goes on along the minus strand of LR738710.1, from coordinate 163,911,966 downwards.
GCAACCAGAACTTCCCCCTTACTCCACCGCTTAAATCTCGGGACGAGATTTCTTGTAGTGGAGGAGAATTGTGACGCCCAGATAGTTAAGCTACAGTAACCATCCGCTAATGATGCCACGTCAGCACGATTACTGTTGCTAATCTTGCGATGATACAAATCCCGTTCAAATTTCAAATTTAAAATCAAGTCAAACATCAAAAGTTTTCAAACTTTAAAACTTTAATGTTCTAGCGGTGGCAAATAATGCATGAGTAATTATGATAGAAAAACTGAACTTTTTATAAAATATTTAAGTTCCCCTAAAATATTTGAAGTGGTCCAATGGCATTTAATTCGTCCTCTTCATTTTGATTAAATAGTTGCACCTCTCAAAATAATATTGTAACATTTTACACTGACCCATAATTAAGTCTAGTATTTCGGTGACAAATTTGGTGTTTAACAAAAATCAATAGATTATTCATTTTATGCAAAATCGTAAAGTAATTATTAACAAAACAACAGGAGAAATCAAATTACAAAATAGGGAAAAAGGCCAAGGCCAACCCCAAGCCTACTTGGGCCGGCCCATCCCGTTGGCCCACCTAAGCCCCTGCCTACAAGACCCCCCACCCCAACCCTAATACACTACCAGACCACCCGATCACCTTTTTCCTCCCAGATCGGGATCGACCGGGAGGAGCCCGACTGCGCCCCGGTGCCCGCCGCCGCTAGCCGCTGGACCACCTCGATGGTCGTCCTCGTCCCCTCCATAACGGATCACCCACATCCCGTCACCATCCGCCCGATGGCGCCGCCCGACCTCGTCCCCTCCATGCTCGCTGCCCCGACGCCAACTCGTCGTCGCCCCGCAACTCTGGACCTCCCCGAGCACACCCATGCACCGCTACAGGGCCAGTGAGTACCTCCCTGTCCGACCCCGTCTCCCATCCTTGTGGTCACCACGCTGCCACTCGTGCGCCGCTCGCTCGACACCGAGCGCCTCTACCTGCACCCTCAAGCGCGCACGCCCACAACCCCTGGCCACCGCGACTCCGGCCACGCTCCTGCGCGTGCCTAGCCATGCGGCGCCACACAAAGCCACGCCGCACCGCCCCCGTGCTGCAGCTACCCCTCCGCCGCTTCGCCTGCAGCCACCGCCACTGCCTCCCCATCGGCGTCCCCCTCCGGCGACCGCCCGCACCCGCCGGCGACCACCCTTACCGCGACCTCCTCTCCTCGTCGTGCCGCCCGGCGTGGTCCACCCTACCCCACTGTTGCCTCCCGCTCCACCTGCTCCCCGCGCCTCCGTCCACCGCCGCCGGCCCATGCGCCAACCGTCGCCGCAGCTCCTGGCCGTGGACGCCGGCCAGCCTCTGTGTGCACACGCGCACAAGCCACAGGGCTCCCCGCAACCGGGCGGGCTTCAACCCCCGCCCGGCAACCGCACGCCTCTGCGCCCGTACCCGCCCCGCTAGGCCCCCAGGGCCACTGACTAGTGGGGCCCAGCTCCAGAAACACACACAAAAATGAAAATGAAAATAATAATAATATTAATTTTAATAAGAATTAACTAATTAAATTAATTAATTAGGATAGTTAATTACCTTAATCAACTTGTGTTAGTTAAAGCTAATTAGCTAACTAAACTATATAATATGTTAGGTAATTAGTTAGTCTATGACACACATGACCCACCCGTTAGTTTGACTGGTCAACGGTCAACTTTGACCGCTGACTTCATGCTGACATCATAATCACATTATCTAATTAAATTAATTCTGTTAATCCTAAAAATGATTTAAATCTCCAAAAATTAATATAACATAAACCGTAACTCGGATGCAAATATTTTATATATGAAAATTGCTCAGAATGATGAGTCGAATCCGAATACGTAGTCTGTTCGTTCACCACACGTCTCTAGCATAGCAAACATGCAACATTTCACCTCTGGTTCATAAGTCCGAAAAATGCGAAACACCGGGAATACTTTCCCGGATGTTTCCCCCCTTCGTCGGCATCACCTCCTCCAGCGTTAGGTCACACGTAGCACCGCGTTTTGCCATGTTATGCTTTGTGGTGCGATGTTTGATTTATATTCATTGTTTCTCCCCCCCTCTTCTCTCCGATAGACATCAGGACTGAGACTGCTGACAGTGCCACTATGATCGACTGCGTTGACGACGACCCCTCCTTCTTGCCAGAGCAACCAGGCAAGCCCCCCCCCCCTTGATCACCAGATATCGCCCATTCTCTTCTCTCTTATTCTTGCATTAGATTTGCTACTGTTGATGATTCGATAGTTCCTATTCTGTTGCATAGCATGTCCTTGTTGCTACAATTGTTGATACATGTACCTGCTATCCTAATGCTTAGTATAGGATGCTAGTATTCCATCAGTGGCCCCACATCCTTGTCCGTCTGCCATGCGATACTACTGGGCCATGATCACTCGGGAGGTGATCACAGGTATATACTATATTATTACATACTCATGATGATGTTTCTGATATGGGGGCTAAAGGGGCAGGTGGTTCCACACAGGTAGTGGTGGGCCTGGGTTCCCGACAGCCCCTTGATGGTTACTTTGTGGCAGATGGATAGGCCGTGTTGCGACCACCTAGGAGACAGGTGGGCCTGGCCCTGCTTGTTGTCCATGGTTATTTCATAATAAAACACTTAACGAGATCTTGGTATTTGATCTGAGTCTGGCCATTGGCCTATACGCACTAACCAGCTACGTGGGAATAGTTATGGGCACTCGACGTCGTGGTATCAGCCAAAGCCTTCTTGACGACAACGACTTAGCGGCGCGCGACGGATTGGATTGGAACGCCGCTCTGGTATTAGGAGAGGCAAGGCCTGCTTACCGCCGCCCTCGCAACGCGCTGGTGTGCATTGGGCGATGGGCCCACACACCTGTGCGTTTAGGACTTAGACCGGCGTGCTGACCTCTCTATTGTGCTTAGGTAGGGCTGCGACGTGTTGATCTTCCGGGGCCGGGCGTGACCCCGGAAAGTGTGTCCGGCTAAATGGGATCGAGCGTGCTGGGTTATGTGGTGCACCCCTACAGGGAAGTTAATCTATTCGAATAGCTGTGTCCCTCGGTAAAAGGACGACCCGGAGTTGTACTCCGACCTCATGACAACTAAAAATGGATACTTAATAAAACACACCCAGAAAAGTTCCAGATACAACCCGGTGATCACTTTCCCACAGGGCGATGAGGGGAGGATCGCCGGGTAGGTTTATGATATACGTTGTTACTTGGTGAACTTACCATCTATTCTATTCTACTGCTGCAAGACGGAGGCTGCGCGACACGAGGATACTTGTTACTTTCCAGCTACTCTCATCTACTGCTGCAAGATGGAGGTGGCCAGAAGCATAGTCTTCGATTGGACTAGGTATCCCCCTCTTATTCTGGCATTCTGCAGTTTAACACACATACATTACCCCTTTACACAGATACCATTGCATATGTAGTATAGATCTTTGCTTGCGAGTACTTTGGATGAGTACTCACGGTTGCTTTGCTCCCTCTTTTCCCCTTTTGTATCTTCTTCACGGATGATGCAACCAGATGGTGGAGTCCAGGACTCTGAGGATCCCGAGGATGTTTCTACGTGGAGTTCGGCTTAGAGGAGTTGTTAGGAGGTCCCAGGCAGGAGGCCTTGCCTTTTCGATCGTTGCTACTTTTGTGTTAGCCTTCTTAAGGCAAACTTGTTACACTTATGTCTGTACTCAGATATTATTGCTTCCGTTGACTCTTGTGTATTTGAGCTTATGTATTCGAGCCCTCGAGGCCCCTGGCTTGTAATATAAAGCTTGTATTATTTTAATTTGTGGCTAGAGTTGTGTTGTGATATCTTCCAGTGAGTCCCTGATCTTGGTCGTACACATTTGCGTGCATGATTAGAGTACGGTCAAATCGGGGGCGTCATATGCATGAATGATTTGGTTTTTAATAGAACAACAAATATTCATTTTTTGCAGGTTATCTTCCAAGCCACTGTGTTGATCCGTATGTGGTTGCTACTCACTCTGACGGAGGCCATGGAGCGTTTGGTTACTGGATCTATCCGGTGGGAGATGGTAGCTTGGGCTATCTTCAACCGGTTTGTGTTAAATTGTGATCCAAATTATACCATATTGGACAAGACGTAGTACATACGGTATGGGCCTTTGCGTTGGTACCAAAGCGTCCGAGTACAACTCGTTTACTTGTCCTCCAAGGACTCTGATGTATTGCCCTCTTATATACCCCACGTAGTCGCACCTAAGATGGCATGTCGTCTCATGCTTGTAATACTCCTCCTCATAGTGATTGCGCCTTCTTGCATCTGTGGTTTTCTCCCGCAAGGGTTTCCACTTAAATTTGTGTGTCTTGTGTCTCATTTATTTCTCGTTATTATCTAATAGGTGGTACACAGAGCCAAGTTTCGGATACGAGATTTGAGATGAGAGATTAGGGATCGGCTGTGCGCGTCGTCGCCGTCCTGCGATCTCCGGATCGGAGACTGATTCCGATGCAAGCTGCTATACGAGCCGTTGATCTGTTTATTAATCGAGCAGTCAAATATCAAGTCGCCGTGTTAGCCGCTCCTGTGCACGCAATAATCTGCTGCACTAACGCATCACGCCCGAGGCTTTGGGAGCAAAGGATCTGGCCAGCCGTCACGTCCTCCGCGAAGACCGGAGAACCATAGCAATCATCAAGTACCTCAACTAGTATTCCTGTCCTACAGGTGAAGGCTACAGGGTTACTTTTTCTCCTCAAGTGCCACGTCCACCACCCGTACAATATCCAAGTGCTATTTATCTTGATTTCTTTTTGTCTGCTCTGCATATTAAATTCTGTCAAGAATTTTTCTACCGGCTTGTACTACTTTGTGTACACAGATTTTATCGACTCATGGCATCCATGAAGTACGATCTTCCGCTGCTGGACCGTAACACAAGGTTTACCCTATGGCAAGTCAAGATGCGGGTGTTGTTGGCACAGTCCGACTATGATGAAGCACTGGATAGTTTTGGAAAGAATAGAATTCAAGACTGGACTGATGAAGAAAAAAGAATTGATTGTAAGGCTTTGTCACAAATTCAACTCCATTTGCATAATAATATTTTGCAGGAAGTTTTGAGCGAGAAAACTGCAACCGCTCTATGGTTAAAGCTGGAAGGGATTTGTAGGACTAAAGATCTCACGAGCAAGATGCATCTCAAGCAAAAAATTATTCCTGCACAGGTTACCCGAGGGAGGTAATGTTTTGAATCATATTTCAGAATTTAAAGAGACCATATCCGCTCTAGCTGCAATGGAGGTTAAGTATGAAGAGGAAGATACTGCTTTAATGTTACTTTGTTCACTGCCAAGTTCTTATACCAATTTTAGAGACACCATATTATACAGTCGTGATACTCTCACACTTAATGAAGTTTATGAAGCTTTGAACTCTAAGGAGAAGATGAAAGTAATGGTGCCTCATGATGGTTCGAGTTCATTGCAAGCCGGGGGATTATCTGTTCGTTGCAGGACAAAGGAGAAGAACTCCAACAATGGAAACAAAGGCAAAAGTAAGAATGGCCACATGGGCCGGTCGCAATCCAGAGACAAGAAGTATTGCAGATATTGCAAGAGAGACGGACATGACATCTCAGAGTGTTTCAAGTTGCAGAATAAAGAAAAGAGGAAAGGTAACAAACAAGGTGAAAATTCTGCTAACGTTGCTCGTGATGATAGTCCCGATGATGCTCTTGTCGTTATTGCTATATGTGCTAAGACCAATGATGAGTGGGTACTTGACACTGCATGTACTTTTCATATGTGCCCGCATAGAGATTGGTTTACTACTTTTGATTCCACTACTGCTGCTGGTTCTGTTATGGGTTTTGATAATTCACCATGCAAGATTGAAGGCGCAGGTTCCGTTCGAATCAAGATGTTTGATGGCACAATCAGAACTTTGGCTGATGTTCGGTATATTCCAAAGATGAAGAGAAAACTTATCTCTGTGAGTGCCCTTGATGCAAAGGGGTACAAGTATTCAGGTGGAGATAGTGTTTTGAAGGTCACCAGAGGTTCCCTTATTGTGATGAAAGGTGACTTAAGTTCGACCAATGGTCTTTATTACCTTTGAGATTCTATCGTTTCAGGTAACACTACTCCAGTTATTTCAAAGAATTCTGATTGTGATGCTCCTAACCTTTGGCATATGCGTCTTGGACATATGAGTGAACTTGGTTTGGCAGAGTTAAATAAGAGAGGTCTTCTAAAAGGATACGAAACTGGTAAATAGAAATTTTGTGAGCATTGTATCTTCAGCAAGCACAAGAGGGTGAAGTTCAATACTTTGACTCATACAACTGAAGGTACTCTTGATTATGTGCATTCGTATTTATGGGGATCATCTCGCAAGAAGTCATTAGGTGGTGCTAGTTACATGCTGACTATTATTGATGATTATCCGAGAAAAGTTTGGCCTTATTTCTTGAAGCATAAATGGCAAGCATTCTCAGCATTTAAGGAGTGGAAGATTATGATTGGAAGACAAACTGAAAAGAAGGTAAAATACTTCGCACTGATAATGGTATGAAATTCTGTTCTAAGCAATTTGCAAATTATTGCAAGTCTGAAGGCATTATCAGACATCACACCGTTCCTTATACACCTCAACAAAATGGTGTTGCTGAGCGTATGAACTGGACCATTATTTCTGGAGCCCATTGCATGTTGTCTAACGCAGGTTTGCATAAGCGTTTTTGGGCTAAGGCCGCTTCCACTGCTTGTTATCCCATTAACCATTCACCATCTATTGCTCTCAATAAGAAAACTCCAATTGAGGTATGGTCTGGTTCACCTGTTGATTATTCACATTTGAGAGTTTTTGGTTGCACTGCTTATGCTCATGTTGATAATGGAAAATTGGAGCCTAGGGCTGTTAAGTGCATCTTTCTTGGTTATAAGTCTGGTGTTAAAGGTTTTAAATTGTGGAATCTTGAAACCCAAACGGTTGTTATTAGCAGAAATGTTATCTTTAATGAATCTGCTATGTTACATGATGTTCTATCTACTGATGTTCCTGTTGAGAGTGAACAGCAGGCTACTATTCAGCATCCTACTGTTCATGTGGAGCATGTTATTGATTCAGGTGATACATCCAGTAACGAAGATGTTGATGCACATGATGAACCCGTCGTTGATGATGAATATGTCACTCCCACTCCAAATCAGCCTATTGTTCCACCCGGTTGGAATCTTGCATGTGACAGAGTTAGGCGGGGTATTGATAAACCTAAAAGGTTAATTGAGGAGTGCAATATTGTTTCTGTTGCTTTATCCGTTGCAGAAGAAAATGAAGGTAATACTAAGCCTTTTTCATATTCCGAGGCTATTATTTCTGCTGATAGTAATAAGTGGATGACCGCTATGCATGATGAGATGGAATCGCTTGAAAAGAATTGCACTTGGGATTTAGTAAAATTACCGAGAGAGAAGAAACTTGTTCATTGCAAGTGGGTTTTCAAGAGGAAAGAAGGTGTTTCTCCTAATGATGAGACAAGATATAAAGCAAGGTTAGTTGCTAAAGGTTAAGGTCAGATTCCAGGTATTGACTATAACGAAGTCTTTTCTCCTTTTGTGAAGCATAGCTCTATTCGCACTTTACTCAGTATTGTTGCAATGCATGATTTTGAGCTTGAACAATTGGATGTTAAAACTGCGTTCTTACATGGAGAATTAGAAGAGGATATTTATATGGAACAACCTGAAGGTTTTGTTATTCCTGGAAAAGAAAAGCTTGTCTGCAAGTTAAATAAATCTCTTTATGGATTGAAGCAATCCCCTAGACAGTGGTACAAGATATTTGACACATTTATGCTCTCTCAAGGTTTCAAAAGGTCTAATTACGATAGTTGTGTTTATTTGAAAACTGTCAAAGGTTCAATTATTTATTTGCTCCTTTATGTCGATGATATGCTAATTGCTGCAAAGAGTATGTCAGATATTAATGAACTAAAGAAGCAACTGAGTAATGAATTTGAGATGAAGGATGTGGGTGCAGCAAAGAAAATTCTTGGCATGGAAATATCCAGAGATAGACCATCTGGAAAAGTGTATCTATGTCAGAGAGGATATATTGATATAGTTCTTCGTCGTTTTAATATGCATAATGCCAAGCCAGTAAGTACTACATTATCTGCACACTTCAAATTATCATCAGCTTTATGTCCTAAGTCAGATGCAGATATTGAGTACATGTCTAGAGTTTCCTATTCGAGTGTTGGTTCACTTATGTATGCCATGGTTTGTTCCCGTCCGGATTTATAATATGCATTGAGTGTTGTCGGTGGATACATGGCTAATCCTGGAAAAGAGCATTGAAGAGCAGTTCAGTGGATTTTCAGATACCTGCGAGGTACTTCTAATGCTTATTTGCAGTTCGGGAAAACTGGAGATGGACGTGTTGGTTTTGTTGATTCTGATTTTGCTAGTGATTTCGATAAGAGAAGATCACTCACAGGTTATGTTTTCACCATTGGTAGTTGTGTTCTGAGTTGGAGAGCAACTTTGCAGTCTATTATGGCTTGTTCCACTACTGATGCCGAGTATATAGCTATTTCTGAGGCATGCAAAGAAGCTATCTGATTGAGAGGTTTATGCACTGAGCTTTGTGGAGATTCATCTTGCCCTACCGTGTTTAGTGACAGTTAAAGTGATATATATCTTACAAAGAATCCAATGTATCATGAGAGAACGAAGCACATTGATGTCAGATATCACTATATTCGAGATGTTGTTACTGAAGGTGATTTGAAGGTATGCAAGATAAGTACTCATGATAATCCTGCTGATATGATGACAAAGCCAGGTCCTACCAATAAGTTTGAGCTTTCCTCGGGCTTAGTTGGTATTTCTCACTAGTCCTATGGACTTTGACGCACAAGGTGTTTATGCTGATTTGGATGGAGTTATTTATTTTATTTCGACTACTGGAGGGAATTGTTGGGGAACATAGTAATTTCAAAAAAAATCCTACGCACACGCAAGACCATGGTGATGCATAGCAACGAGAGGGGAGAGTGTGTCTACGTACCCTTGTAGACCGAAAGCGGAAGTGTTTATCAACGCGGTTGATGTAGTCTTACACCTTCACGATCCGTCCCTGTCTAGCACCGAATGTACGGCGCCTCCGTGTTCAGCACACGTTCAGCTCGATGACGTCCTCGCCTTCTTGATCCAACAAGACATGCGAAGTAGTAGATCAGTTCCGGTAGCACAACGGCGTGGTGACGGTTGTTGATGAAGAACAATCTCTGCAGGGCTTCGCCAAGCACTACAGAAACAAGATGGAGGATAAACTAGAGGGTCGGGGTTGCCGGCACACGGCTTGGTGTATCTTCATGTGCTTTGGGTGCTAGCCCTACCCCTCTATTTATATGTTGAGCCTTGGGGTCGAAACTTGGAGTAAAAGCCTCCACAAAGTCGGCTTCACCCGAAAGGCAAGAGTCCTTCTCGGACTCCAGGGCCAGACGCCAGGGTTCTCGGCGTCTGGACACCAGGGACCCTGGCGTCTGGCCCCTGGACTCCGCAAAACTTCCTTTTGCGCTTTCCAAAAACCTTGTGGGCTTTCCCCTTTGGCGCAAATAAAGTGTCCTCATACCCAAACATTTCGGGAAACATCCGGAACCCCTTCCGGTTTATTCCGCAACCCTTCCGGAGGTCAAACACTATTATCCCATATATTAATATTTAACTCCGGACCATTCCAGAGTTCCTCGTCATGTCCGTGATTACATCTAGGACTCCGAATAACATTCTGTCTGTTGGGGAACGTCGCATGGGAAACAAAAATTTTCCTACGTTCACCAAGATCAATCTAGGAGATGCATCTACGAGAGGAGAGTTGGATCCACATACCCTTGTAGATCGCTAAGCGGAAGCGTTCAAGAACGCGGTTGATGGAGTCGTACTCGCCGCGATTCAGATCGCCGAAGATCCTAGCACCGAACGGACGGTGCCTCCGCGTTCTTCACACGTGCAGCCCGGTGACGTCTCCCACACCTTGATCCAGCAAGGAGAGAGGGAGAGGTTGGGGAAGACTCCATCCAACAGCAGCACGACGGCGTGGTGGTGGTGGAGGAGCGCGGGACTCCAGCAGGGCTTCGCCAAGCGCTGCAAGAGACGAGGAGGGAGAGGGGTAGGGCTGCGCCAAGAGGGAGACGTTCTCGTGTGTCTAGCAGCCCTAAAACCTCACATATATATAGGGGGAAGGGAGGGCTGCGCCCCCCTTTAGGGTTTCCCACCCCTAGGGTGCGGCCAGCCATAGATCCTATCTAGGGGGGCGGCCAAGGGGGAGAGAGGGGGAGGCGCACCACTATTGGGCCCTAGGGCCCAACTGCCCTAGGGTTTGCCCCCCTCCCCTCTTGGAGGCGCCCTGGGACTTGGTGGAGGGGCGCACCAGCCCCCTTGGGGCTGGTCCCCTCCCACACTTAGCCCACGTAGCCTTCTGGGGCTGGTGGCCCCACCTGGTGGACCCCCGGGACCCTCCCGGTGGTCCCGGTACATTACCGATATCGCCCGAAACTTTTCCGGTGACCAAAACAGGACTTCCCATATATGAATCTTTACCTCCGGACCATTCCGGAACTCCTCGTGACGTCCGGGATCTCATCCGGGACTCCGAACAACATTCGGTAACCGCGTACATACTTTCCCTATAACCCTAGCGTCATCGAACCTTAAGTGTGTAGACCCTACGGGCGCGGGAACCATGTAGACATGACCGAGACAACTCTCCGGCCAATAACCAACAGCGGGATCTGGATACCCATGTTGGCTCCCACATGTTCCACGATGATCTCATCGGATGAACCACGATGTCAAGGATTCAATCAATCCCGTATACGATTCCCTTTGTCTATCGGTATAGCACTTGCCCGAGATTCGATCGTCGGTATACCGATACCTTGCTCAATCTCGTTACCGGCAAGTCTCTTTACTCGTTCCGTAACACATCATCCCGTGATCAACTCCTTGATCACATATTGTGCACATTATGATGATGTCCTACCGAGTGGGCCCAGAGATACCTCTCCGTCATACGGAGTGACAAATCCCAGTCTCGATTCGTGCCAACCTAACAGACACTTTCGGAGATACCTGTAGCGCACCTTTATAGCCACCCAGTTACGTTGTGACGTTTGGTACACCCAAAGCATTCCTACGGTATCCGAGAGTTGCACAATCTCATGGTCTAAGGAAAAGATACTTGACATATAGAAAAGCTTTAGCATACGAACTACACGATCTGTGCTAGGCTTAGGATTGGGTCTTGTCCATCACATCATTCTCCTAATGATGTGATCCCGTTATCAACGACATCCAATGTCCATGGTTAGGAAATCGTAACCATCTATTGATCAACGAGCTAGTCGTCTAGAGGCTTACTAGGGACATGGTGTTTGTCTATGTATCCACACATGTATCTGAGTTTCCTATCAATACAATTCTAGCATGGATAATAAACGATTATCGTGAACAAGGAAATATAATAATAACCAATTTATTATTGCCTCTAGGGCATATTTCCAACAGTCTCCCACTTGCACTAGAGTCAATAATCTAGTTCACATCGCCATGTGATTAACACTCACAGGTCACATCGCCATGTGACCAACATCCAAAGAGTTTACTAGAGTCAGTAATCTAGTTCACATCAATATGTGATTAACACTCAATGAGTTCTGTGTTTGATCATGTTATGCTTGTGAGAGAGGTTGTAGTCAACGGGTCTGCAACATTCAGATCCCTATGTACTTCGCAAAACTTTATGTCATATCGTAGATGCTGCTACCACGTTCCACTTGGAGCTATTCCAAACTGTTGCTCCATTATACGTATCCGGTATCTCCACTTGGAGTTATCCGGATAGGTGTTAAGCTTGCATCGACGTAACTCTTTACGTCGAACTCTTTATCACCTCCATAACCGAGAAACATTTCCTTATTCCTCTAAGGATAATTTTGACCACTATCTAGTAATCCACTCCTGGATCACCTTTGTACCCTCTTGCCAGACATGTGGCAAGGCACACATCAGGTGCGGTACTTAGCATGGCATATCGTATAGAGCCTATGACAAAACCATAGGGGACGACCTTCGTCCTTCCTCTTTCTTCTGCCGTTGTCAAGCTTTGAGTCTTACTCAACTTCACACCTTACAACTCAGGTAAGAACTCCTTCTTTGACTGATCTATTTTGAACTTCTTCAAAATCATGCCAAGGTGTGTGATCTTTTGAAAGTATCATCAGGCGTCTTGATCTATCTGTATAGATCTTGATGCCCAATATGTAAGCAGCTTTATCCAGGTCTTCCTTTGAAAAACTCATTTCAAACAACCCTTTATGCTTTCCAGAAATTCTACATCATTTTGGATCAACAATATGTCATTCACATATACTTATCAGAAATGTTGTAGTGCTCCCACTCACTTTATTGCAAATACAAGTTTCCACCAAACTTTGTATACCCAAAAACTTTGATCACTCCATCAAAGTGTATATTCCGACTCCGAGATGCTTGCTCTAGTCCATGGAAGGATCGTTGGAGCTAGCATATCTTTTAGCATCCTTAGGATCGACAAAACCTTTCTGATTGTATCACATACAACCTTTCCTTACGAAAACTGGTAAGGAAACTTGTTTTGTCATCCATCTGCCAGATTTCATAAATGCAGCTAATGCTAACATGATTCCGACGGACTTAAGCATCGCTACGGGTGAGAAAATCTCATCGTAGTCAACTCCTTGAACTTGCGGAAAACTCTTCGCCACAAGTCGAGCTTCATAGACGGTGACATTACCGTCCACATCCGTCTTAGTCTTAAAGATCCATTTGTCTCAATGGCTTGCCGATCACAGGGCAAGTCCACCAAAGTCCATACTTTGTTTTGATACATGGATCCTATCTCGGATTTATCAGCTTCTAACCATTTGTCGGAATATGGGCCCACCATCGCTTCTCCATAGTTCGTAGGTTCATCGTTGTCCAACAACATGACCTCTAAGACAGGATCAACGTACCACTCAGGAGTAGTACATATCCTTGTCAACCTACGAGGTTCGATAGCAACTTGATCTGGAGCTTCATGATCACTATCATTAGTTTCCTCTTCAACTGTCGTAGATTCCACAGAAACATCTTTCTGTGTTGCACTACTCTCCGGTTGAAGTGAGGGTTCGACAACCTCATCAAGTTCTATCTTCCTCCCACTCAATTCTTTCGAGAGAAACTCCTTCTCGAGAAAGGACCCATTCTTAGCGACAAACATTTTGTCCTTGGATCTGAGATAGAAGGTATACCCAACCGCTACCAGTGGGTATTCCATGAAGATGTATTTGTCCGCTTTGGGTTCGAGCTTTTCCTGGCTGAAGCCATAAGCATCGCAGCCCCAAACATTAAGAAAACGACAACTTTGGTTTCTTGCCAAACCATACGACGTCGTCTCAACGGACTTAGATGGTGCCTTATATAAAGTGAATGCAGCTGTCTCTAATGCATAACCTCAAAATAATAGCGGTAGATCGGTAAGACACACCATAGATCGCACCATATCTCATAAGGTTCGATTACGATGTCCGGACACATCATTACGCTGTGGTGTTCCAGGGGACTTCAACTGCGAAACAATTCCACAATGTCTTAAGTGATTGCCAAACTCATAATTAAGATAATATCCCCTTGATCAGATCGTAGGAACATGATCTTCTTGTTATGATGATTCTTAATCTTCACTCTGAAATTTTTTGAACCTTTCAAACGTTTCAGACTTTTGCTTCATTAAGTAAATATACCATATCTACTCAAATCGTCAGTGAAGATGAGAAAATAACGATATCCACCACACGCCTTAATTCTCATTGGATCACATACATCAGCATGTATGATTTCCAATAAGTCACTTATCCGTTTCATTGTACCTGAAAACGAGATCTCAGTCATCCTGCCCATGAGGCATGGCTCGCATGTGTCAAGCGATTCAAAATCAAGTGACTCCAAACGTCCATCAGCATGGAGTTTCTTCATGCATTTTTATGCCAAAATGACCTAAGCGGCAGTGCCACAAGAAAGTGGTACTATCATTATTAACTCTACATCTTTTGGCATTAATATTATCATTATGTGTATTACCATGATCGAGATTCAACGAACCATTGGGTGCATGACCATAAAGGTATTATTCATGTAAACAGAATAACCATTATTCTCTAACTTAAATGAATAACCGTATTGCGATGAACATGATCTAATCATTTTCATGCTCAACGTAGACACCTGATAACATTTATCTAGGTTCAACACTAATCTCGAAAATAGAGTAAGTGTGCGATGGTGATCTCATCAACCTTGGAAACACTTCCAACACACATCGTCACCTCGTCCTTAGCTAGTCTCCGTTCAGTCCGTAGCTTTTGCTCCAAGTCACTAATAATAGCAACTGAACCGGTATCCAATACCCAGGTGCTACAAGGAGTACTACTAAGGTACACATCAATAACACGTATATCAAATATACTTTGTTGAAGTTGCCAGCTATCATATCTACCATGTATTTGGGGTGGTTCCGCTACCATGTGACCGTTACCCTTACAATCGAAGCACTTAGTCTCGAGGTTTGGGTGCAACCTTGGGTTCCCTCATTAGAGCGACAACTGGTTTGCCATTCATGAAGTTTCCCTTCTAGCCCTTGCCCCTTTTGAAACCAGTGGTCTTGCTAAACCATCAACACTTGATGCTCCTTCTTGATTTCTACTTTTGCGGTACTAAGAACCGCTAACAGCACCGGGATCATCTCCATCCTTTGCATGTCATAGTTCATCACGAAGTTCTAGTAGCTTGGTGATAGTGTCTAGAGAATTCTGTCAACCACTATCTCACCTGGAAGATTAACTCCCACTTGGTTCAAGTGATTTCAGCACCCAGACATTCTGTGCACATGCTCACTAGTTGAGCTATTCTCCTCCATCTTTTTGGCAAAGGAACTTGTCAGAGGTCTCATACCTCTCAACACGGGCATGAGCCTGAAATCCCAATTTCAGCTCTTAGAACATCTCATATGTTCTATGGCGTTCGAAACGTCATTGGAATCCCGATTCTAAGCCGTAAAGTATGGTGCACTAAACTATCAAGTAGTCATCAGGACGTCTCTGTCAGGTGTTCACAACATCCACAGACAACGTTGTAGGGGTTTGCACATCGAGCGGTGCATCAAAGACGTAAGCTTTCTGTGCAGTAGTGAGGACACTCCTCGGACTACGGACCCAGTCCGCATCCTTGCTTACAATATCTTTCAACTTAGTCTTTCTCTAGGATCGTATTAAACAGGGAGCTACAACGCAAGCTCTTGATCTACAACATAATTTGCAAAGGCAACTTAGACTATTGTTCATGATAAGTGAGTTTAACTAATCAAATTACTTATAACTCCCACTAAAATTGACATCCCTCTGGTCATCCGAGCGTGACATGATCCAAATCCACCAACCCAAGTCCGATCATCACGTGAGATGAGGTGGTGTCAATGGTGAACATCTTCATGTTGATCATATCTACTATATGACTCATGCTCGACCTTTCGGTCTTCCGTGTTCCGAGGCCATGTCTGTACATGCTAGGCTCGTCAAGTCTAACCCGAGTGTTCTGCATGTGCAAAACTGGCTTGCACCCGTTGTATGCGAACGTAGAGTCTATCACACCCGATCATCACGTGGTGCTTCGAAACGACGAACCTTCGCAACGGCGCACACTCGGGGGGAACACAATTTTATCTTGAAATTTTAGTGAAGGATCATCTTATAATGCTACCGTCGTCCTAAGCAAAATAAGATGCATAAAAGGATTAACATCACATGCAAATCATAAGTGACATGATATGGCCATCAACTCGTGCTTTTGATCTCCATCTCCAAAGCACCGGCATGATCTCCGTCGTCACCGGCGCCACACCATGATCTCCATCATCATGATCTCCATCATCGTGTCGCCATCGGGGTTGTCGCGCGCCCACCACGCTCTTACTACTATTGCTACCGTTTAGCGATAAAGTAAAGCATTACAAAGCGCTTAATGATTGACACGCAGGTCATACAAAAATTAAAGACAACCCTATGGCTCCTGCCGGTTGCCGTATGCATCGACATGCAAGTCGATATTAACTATTACAACATGATCATCTCATACATCAAATATATCTCATCATGTCATTGGCCATATCATATCACATACATACCCTGCAAAAACAAGTTAGACGTCCTCTAATTTGTTGTTGCATGTTTTACGTGGCTGCTATGGGTATCTAGCAAGAACGCTTCTTACCTACGCAAAGCCACAACGGTGATATTCAAGTTGCTATTTAACCTTCTACAAGGACCGCCTTGTTCTATTCCGATTCAACTAAGATAGGAGAGACAGACACCCGCCAGCCATCTTATGCAACAAAAGTCACATGTCTGTCGATGGAACCGGTCTCATGTACGTGGACATGTAAAGTTGGTCCGGGCCGCTTCATCCCATAATACCGCTGAATCAAGAAAGACTAAGGAGGGCAGCAATTTAAACATCAACGCCCACAAACCCTTTTGTGTTCTACTCGAGAAAGCATCTACGCAAGAACCTGGCTCTGATACCACTGTTGGGGAACGTCGCATGGGAAACAAAAAATTTCCTACGTTCACCAAGATCAATCTAGGAGATGCATCTACGAGAGGAGAGTTGGATCCACATACCCTTGTAGATCGCTAAGCGGAAGCGTTCAAGAACGCGGTTGATGGAGTCGTACTCGCCGCGATTCAGATCGCCGAAGATCCTAGCACCGAACGGACGGTGCCTCCGCATTCTTCACACGTGCAGCCCGGTGACGTCTCCCACACCTTGATCCAGCAAGGAGAGAGGGAGAGGTTGGGGAAGACTCCATCCAACAGCAGCACGACGGCGTGGTGGTGGTGGAGGAGCGCGGGACTCCAGCAGGGCTTCGCCAAGCGCTGCAAGAGACGAGGAGGGAGAGGGGTAGGGCTGCGCCAAGAGGGAGACGTTCTCGTGTGTCTAGCAGCCCTAAAACCTTACATATATATAGGGGGAAGGGAGGGCTGCGCCCCCCTTTAGGGTTTCCCACCCCTAGGGTGCGGCCAGCCCTAGATCCCATCTAGGGGGGCGGCCAAGGGGGAGAGAGGGGGAGGCGCACCACTATTGGGCCCTAGGGCCCAACTGCCCTAGGGTTTGCCCCCCTCCCCTCTTGGAGGCGCCCTGGGACTTGGTGGAGGGGCGCACCAGCCCCCTTGGGGCTGGTCCCCTCTCACACTTAGCCCACGTAGCCTTCTGGGGCTGGTGGACCCCCGGGACCCTCCCGGTGGTCCCGGTACATTACCGATATCGCCCGAAACTTTTCCGGTGACCAAAACAGGACTTCCCATATATGAATCTTTACCTCCGGACCATTCCGGAACTCCTCGTGACGTCCGGGATCTCATCCGGGACTCCGAACAACATTCGGTAACCGCGTACATACTTTCCCTATAACCCTAGCGTCATCGAACCTTCAGTGTGTAGACCCTACGGGCTCGGGAACCATGTAGACATGACCGAGACAACTCTCCGGCCAATAACCAACAGCGGGATCTGGATACCCATGTTGGCTCCCACATGTTCCACGATGATCTCATCGGATGAACCACGATGTCAAGGATTCAATCAATCCCGTATACGATTCCCTTTGTCTATCGGTATAGCACTTGCCCGAGATTCGATCGTCGGTATACCGATACCTTGCTCAATCTCGTTACCGGCAAGTCTCTTTACTCGTTCCTTAACACATCATCCCGTGATCAACTCCTTGATCACATATTGTGCACATTATGATGATGTCCTACCGAGTGGGCCCAGAGATACCTCTCCGTCATACGGAGTGACAAATCCCAGTCTCGATTCGTGCCAACCCAACAGACACTTTCGGAGATACCTGTTGTGCACCTTTATAGCCACCCAGTTACGTTGTGACGTTTGGTACACCCAAAGCATTCCTACGGTATCTGGGAGTTGCACAATCTCATGGTCTAAGGAAAAGATACTTGACATATAGAAAAGCTTTAGCATACGAACTACACGATCTGTGCTAGGCTTAGGATTGGGTCTTGTCCATCACATCATTCTCCTAATGATGTGATCCCGTTATCAACGACATCCAATGTCCATGGTTAGGAAACCGTAACCATCTATTGATCAACGAGCTAGTTGTCTAGAGGCTCACTAGGGACATGGTGTTTGTCTATGTATCCATACATGTATCTGAGTTTCCTATCAATACAATTCTAGCATGGATAATAAACGATTATCGTGAACAAGGAAATATAATAATAACCAATTTATTATTGCCTCTAGGGCATATTTCCAACACTGTCATCAACATATCTACATAACTCATTCAATACTATATCGCCAATGAACGTTAAGCGTGCGGACCCTATGGGTTCGAGAACTATGTAGACATGACCGAGACATCTCTCCCGTCAATAACCAATAGCGTAACCTGGATGCCCATATTGGCTCCTACATATTCTACGAAGATCTTTATCGATCGAACCGCATAACAACATACATTATTCCCTTTGTCATCGGTATGTTACTTGCCCGAGATTCGATCATCGGTATCATCATACCTAGTTCAATCTCGTTACCGGCAAGTCTCTTTACTCGTTCCGCAATGCATCATCTCGTGACTAACTCATTAGTCATTTTCTTGCAAGGCTTATAATGATGTGCATTACCGAGAGGGCCCAGAGATACCTCTCCGACACTCGGAGTGACAAATCCTATTCTTGATGTATGCCAACACCACAAACATCTTCAGAGACACCTGTAGAGCATTTTTATAATCACCCAGTTACGTTCTGAAGTTTGATAGTACACAAGGTGTTCCTCCGGTATTCGGGAGTTGCATAATCTCATAGTCATAGGAACATGTATAAGTCATGAAGAAAGCAATAGCACTAAAACTAAACGATCAAGTGCTAAGCTAACGGAATGGGTCAAGTCAATCACATCATTCACCAATGATGTGATCCCGTTAATCAAATGACAACTCATGTCTATGGCTAGGAAACATAACCATCTTTGATTCAACTAGCAAGTCAAGTAGAGGCATACTAGTGACACTTTGTTTGTCTATATATTCACACATGTATTATGTTTCCGGTTAATACAATTCGAGCATGAATAATAAACATTTATCATGATATAAGGAAATATAAATAACAACTTTATTATTGCCTCTAGGGCATATTTCCTTCAGTCTCCCACTTGCACCAGATTCAATAATCTAGATTACACATTAATGATTCTAACACCCATGGAGTCTTGGTGCTGATCATGTTTTGCTCGTGAGAGAGACTTAGTCAACGGGTCTGCAACATTCAGATCCGTATGAATCTTGCAAATCTCTATGTCTCCCTCCTTGACTTGATCGCGGTTGGAATTGAAGCTTCTTCTGATGTGCTTGGTTCTCTTGTGAAATCTGGATTCATTTGCCAAGGAAATTGCACTAGTATTGTCACAAAAGATTTTCATTGGACCGGATGCACTAGGTATGACACCTAGATCGGATATGAACTCCTTGATCCAGACTCCTTCATTTGTTGCTTCCGAAGCAGATATGTACCCGCTTCACATGTAGATCCCGCAACGAAGCTTTTCTTAGAACTGCACCAACTGACAGCTCCACTGTTCAATAAAAACATGTATCCGGTTTGTGACTCGGAGTCATCCGGATCAGTGTCAAAGCTAGCATCAACGTAGCCATTTACGACGAGCTCTTTGTCACCTCCATAAACGAGAAACATATCCTTAGTCCTTTTCAGGTATTTCGGGATGTTCTTGACCGCTGCCCAGTGATCCACTCCTGGATTACTTTGGTACCACCCTGCTAAACTAATAGCAATGCACACATCAGGTCTGGTACACAACATTACATCCATGGTAGAGCCTATGGCTGAAGCATTGGGAACACCTTTCATTTTCTCTCTATCTTCTGTAGTGGTCGGGCATTGAGTCTTACTCAACTTCACACCTTGTAACACGGGCAAGAACCCTTTCTTCGACTGATCCATTTTGAACTTCTTCAAAACTTTATCAAGGTATGTGCTTTGTGAAAGTCCAATCAAACGTCTTGATCTATCTCTATAGATCTTGATGCCTAATATATAAGCAGCTTGTGATGGCCTGGCTTATTAGGGATGATAGACTACTCGTATCAATAAGGAATTCCTTCTTTTTCGGGAGCCCATTCTGATAGAACTCCAAAGTTAAGCGTGCTCAGCTTGGAGTAGTTTCAGGATGGGTGACCGACCGGGAAGTTGCTCCCGGGTGCGCATGAGTGAGGACAAAGTGCGCAGAAAAGACTAGTATTGATCTGTGGGGCCAGTCTAGATCTCGCCAGGAGTAACGACCACCGGCGGGTGTGTCCGGGGCGTTACAAGTTGGTATCAGAGCCGACCCTCGCGGTTACACGGATGTTTGCGGACAGTTTGCAGTCATGTTGTGCATGACGTTTGTGACCCGTCGTGGCACACGGCATGGCACATGTGCTGTCCTGTAAGCACAGACGGTTGTGCCAAGAGGGAACGTTCGTGTGGCCCGACGAGGACGTCGGTTCCTCTGAGTGAGGGTGTATGTGATGCCTGGCTTATTAGGGATGATAGACTACTCGTATCAATAAGGAATTCCTTCTTTTCCGGGAGCCCATTCTGATAGAACTCCAAAGTTAAGCGTGCTCAGCTTGGAGTAGTTTCAGGATGGGTGACCGACCGGGAAGTTGCTCCCGGGTGCGCATGAGTGAGGACAAAGTGCGCAGAAAAGACTAGTATTGATCTGTGGGGCCAGTCTAGATCTCGCCAGGAGTAACGACCACCGGCGGGTGTGTCCGGGGCGTTACACAGCTTCACCGAGGTCTTTCATTGAAAAATTCTTATTCAAGTATCCTTTTATGCTATCCAAAAATTCTATATCATTTCCAATCAATAATATGTCATCCACATATAATATCAGAAATGCTACAGAGCTCCCACTCACTTTCCTGTAAATACCGGCTTCTCCAAAAGTCTGTATAAAACCATATGCTTTGATCACCTCATCAAAGCGTATATTCCAACTCCGAGATGCTTGCACCAGTCCATAAATGGATCGCTGGAGCTTGCACACTTTGTTAGCACCTTTAGGATCGACAAAACCTTCTGGTTGCATCATATACAGCTACTCTTTGAGGTATCCATTTGCCAAATTTCATAATCATAAAATGCGGCAATTGCTAACATGATTCGGACAGACTTCAGTGTCGCTACGGGTGAGAAAGTCTCATCGTCGTCAACTCCTAGAACTTGTCGAAAACCTTTCGCTACAAGTCGAGCATTGTAGACATTAACATTAGCGTCAGCAATGGTCTTCCTTTTGAAGATCCATTTATTTTCAGTGGCTTGCCGATCATCGGGCAAGTCAACCAAAGTCCACACTTTGTTCTCATACATGGATCCCATCTTGGATATCATGGCCTCAAGCCATTTTGTGGCATCTGGGATCGTCATCGCTTCCTCATAGTTCGTAGGTTCATCATGGTCTAGTAACATGACTTCCAGAACTGGGTTGCCGGACCACTCTGGTGTGGAACGTACTCTGGTTGATCTACGAAGTTCAGCAGTAACTTGATCCGAAGTTTCATGATCATCATCATTAGCTTCCTCACTAATTGGTGTAGGCATCACTGGAACTAGTTTCTGTGATGCGCTACTTTCCAATTCGTGAGAAGGTACAATTACCTCATAATGTTCTACTTTCCTCCCACTCACTTCTTTCGAGAGAAACTCCTTCTCTAGAAAGGATCCATTCTTAGCAACGAAAATATTGCCTTCGGATCTATGATAGAAGGTGTACCCAACAGTCTCGTGTGGGTATCCTATGAAGACACATTTCTCCGACTTGGGTTCGAGCTTATCAGGTTGAAGCTTTTTCACATAAGCATCGCTGCTCCAAACTTTAAGAAACGACAACTTTGGTTTCTTGCCAAACCATAGTTCATTAGGCGTAGTCTCAACGGATTTAGATGGTGCCCTATTTAACGTGAATGCAGCTATCTCTAAATCATAACCCCAAAACGATAGTGGTAAATCGGTAAGAGACATCATAGATCGCACCATATCTAATAAAGTGCAGTTACGACGTTCAGACACACCATTACGCTATGGTGTTTCGGGTGGCGTGAGTTGTGAAACTATTCCACATTGTTTCAAATGAAGACCAAACTCATAACTCAAATATTTGCCTCCACTATCAAATCGTAGAAACTGTATTTTCTTGTTACGATGATTCTCTACTTCACTCTGAAATTCTTTGAACTTTTCAAATGTTTCAGACTTGTGTTTCAATAAGTAGATATACCCATATCTGCTCAAATCATCAATGAAGGTTAGAAAATAACGATACCCGCCGCGAGCCTCAACACTCATCGGTCCACATACATCGGAATGTATGATTTCTAACAAAACAGTTGCTCGCTCCGTTGTTTCGGAGAACGGAGTTTTAGTCATCTTGCCCATGACGCATGGTTCGCAATCACCAAGTGATTCATAATCAAGTGATTCCAAAAGTCCATCAGTATGGAGTTTCTTCATGCGCTTTACACCAATATGATCTAAACGGCAGTGCCACAAATAAGTTTTTAATGCCCAGTATGAGATTATACCTCCTACGTGTCGAGGCACGACTTAAAGGTATAAGCTCATACTATAATGATCTCAAGTATGGTATCTTTGCACGACTCATGTAAAAGAGGGATGAAATTGCAAAAGAGTAGTTGGCTTACACTCGCCACGTCACACAATACATTACATAAGCAATCATCATCCAAATAACATCACAGTCCGACTACGGACGAAGATCCAAATGAAAGATACCAAATAAATAAAGCCACAAGGTCCGATCACCCCTAGTAGAATCCACTACTGATCCTCTGGGTAAGACACGTAGTATCGCCCACATTCTTCATCGAACTCCCAGTACAGCTCTGTCCCGTCACTTGTGTAGTTCACCATAGTACCTGCATCTGGTGTTGTGTAGAATCTGTGAGCCACGGCGGACTCAGCAATCCCGTTCCCGGGTAGCAAAACTATCTAAGCCTTGGGTGTGGAACAAGGCTGAAGAACAAAGGTTGCAGCTGCACTAGCACTAGCTTACGTGTATAGAGTGAGAAGAGAATTGCCACGAGCGTCAAAGTGTTCACGAAGTGATCCTATCTAAGCACGTCAAACATAACCCCACCGTGTTCACTTCCCGAGCCCCTGCCGGAAAATGACCGTCACGGTTACTCACGCTTGTAGTGTATTCTGAACATGGTGTCAAGTTTTCTACAACCGGATATTAACAAATTCCCATCTGCCACATAACCGCGGGCACGACTTTCGAAAAATCAAATCCTGCAGGGGTGTCCCAACTTAGCCCATCACAAGCTCACGATCTGCGGAGTCGCAACTCCAAGGTGGGAAGACCCGAGTATTCTCGGAATCCCGTGCTCAAGATATTCCGACTAAGGTAAAACTAATCTAGCAAATCCTCCCGGTGTGCCGACACCCTGATAGTAGCCGCGCGTATCTCGTCTCAGGCCACAATCGGATGGGCGATTCTACAGGTTTTTACCAGCCCTTGAGTTTCCTCGAGGTGGCCCCGTAGAACCCCCAGTCTGTACCAACACTCATGTGGAGCACTGGCCCGGGTTGTTGATTAAGAAAAAGGGTTTATAACTCCGTATGCAAGTTTTAGTTGTTAGGAAAATGTAGAACCAAAGTTGGGACTTGCTGGAAAAGCTTTAGCGCTAAGCGGGTTATCAAGGGGGGCCCATAAACCCCAACCGTGTTAGGGGCACATAATCAAGGAACATAACACCGGTTTAAACGATTCCTAGGGAGGCATGAGTGGAACAAAACACCAAGCAAGAGGCTTAGCCTTCCACCCATTACCAATATATAGATGATTTGGTTTAACAGGTTATATATATTGTGATATCCCAACAATAACTTCAATATGAAGCAAGAATCTTCAAATCTTCTCCTGCAACTAATCAATGCTATAAGAGGGGCTGAGCGAAGCTTACGTAGCCAAACAAAGGTTTGCTAGCTTGGGTGGTTAGAGAGATTCATGGTTACAATAGGAGGCTGACAAACAAACATGGGCATCGAGGCAATGAGCTAAAGAGCAAGACATCTAGCAATAGGCAAAGATAGTAATGATATCTGGGTCAGGTCATCTTGCATGCCGAGTCGTCGATGGGATCGTACGACGGCTCCTCGTACTCCACCTCGGTAGGAACCTCGTTCTCCGTCTCGGCTCCCGGCTCTACTCAACACAAGAACACAACATGGCACAACATCAAACACAGTACAATGCACAATCGACATGATGCAAGTATGATGCATTTCATGGCAAGGGATGAAGCACACAAGAGCAACACAAAACAACATGTTTAAATGAGACCGGAATCAACATATAGCAAATCCGGTAAGTCCCCATATGCATATTTTGAAATTGGTCCAGATCTGAACAAACCTTAAGTTAAAGTTGTTAAACATCAAGTTAAAATCCATCATGATGATCTACACGAAATTCTAGTCAAGTTTCATATAAAGTTTGTTTAATTCGGAGCTACGGTCTAGAAGATATGAGCAAAACAAGACAAGCATGGCAACGGTGTAAGATGCATCCAAACATCAAGCAAAAATACTCCAAACATGTAAACAACATGATATTATGATTCTACAGGCAAAATCGCACAAGTTTCATATAGGTCATGTTCAAAACGGAGCAACGGTTCAACACATACACACGAAACAAGATACAATGCAAAGCTGAAGTTACCAGCCACATAGCAACTTTGGAGCAAGAGATATATATGCTACAGCACCCAAACATGATGACAATAAGCATGGACATGAAGTAGACATATCCTAAAGCAAACAACTCCATTGGAGCAACTCCATAGGAGGCATGGATCAATAGCAACAAGCTACACCAAATTGATCATGCTGTTAAAAACCTGACAGATATAATTTATAGCAACTTGAGAGCAAGAAATAAATAAGCTACAGCAAGCCATATGATTAAGTAAGGACATGAATGGATAGACAACAACATGTATAACAAGGAATGATCATTGGCCACTCCAAAACAAGCATGGAATTGAGTGGGGCATCAAGCAAACATAGCATCAGGTTAAAACAGATTCCAGACTTAGCAGTTTATAACAAGTAGCACTCTTGCGACAGAGATTAGGGCATCTAGATGATCTCAAACAAGCATGCCACAATGGAACAAAACGTAGAGCACATCACCACGATCATTTTCATATATCACATGCACATTTTGGACAAGCACACTAAAAGTTACAGCCATGCAAAGATGTCAACAGAATATGCAAAACTGGGACTTAGAGAAAATATACCCTATGGAAAACTGGACGAGGAGATTCCGGGACGGAGGCGGGGGCGTTTGGATGGTCGGCCCGGTGGATCTGATTCCACTGGCCTGGATCTGGACGAAGGGGGCCCGGCGGCTCCGACGGCCGGAGCGGGCCGATGGGGCCGGTCGGGACGGCGGCGAGGGCCGGCGGGGCGGCCGTGGTGGCGTCGGGGTGCGGAGGCACCGGCGGGGAAGCAGCGGCGGAGAAGGCCGCGGGGAGGCGGCGGCGGAGGCCGGCGGTGGGGACCTCGGGCGACCGGTGGCGGACCTCGGGCCGGCGAGGAGGAGGGTCGGCCGGCGGCGAGGTGGTGCCGCGGCGGCGGATCCACCGGAGGCGGCGGGGACGGAGTCGGGCGACGCTGCGGAGGAGATGGAGGGAGACGGGCCGGGCGGTCCTCCCGCGGGCCCGGCGGGCCCCGTCGGCGCGGGTGGCGGCGGGGTGACGTGGCGCACGGGCAGTGGCTGAGGGCGGCGGTGGCGATTTGTCTGGTGCGGGTCGGACACGTCCGCCCGGCGCAGATTTCGAGGCGGGGCTGGAGGTGGAAGGGGACTAGGGTTTCTACCCGAAAAATGGACGTGGGGAGGCTAATTTATAGATTCTGGGAGCTAGGAAGGTCCAAATGGGGTGCGGTTTTTGGCCACGCGATCACGATCCGACGACCGAGAGGATGGGAGTGGTTGTGCTAGGTTAGTGGGCTGTTGTGGAGGGGGTCCTGGGCCAAAAGGAAGAGGTGTTTCTAGCCCAATAGATTAACCGTTGGAGAACCAAACGAACTCCAAACGCGATGAAACTTGACAGGCGGCCTACACGTACCAAAACAACAACGCACGAAAAGTCTCACCCCATTCCGGAAACGTTACACGGCCACACACGAAAGAAGGACTCGGGGATGTCACAGGCACGTGTGTGAGTGTCGGAACTCGAAACGGACAACGGGAAGAGGCGAGTGGGACCGGGTGCAAGTGTCAACACGAATGCAATGCAATGCACATGATAACATGACATGGATGAAATGCACACACGCACACGACAAAACGAAGGAACCCGAAATGAAAGAAAAGCCCAGAATGGAATTGATGAAGTCAAAGTTTCATATATTGCCATAATTGGAAAGTGTTACATCTGGGGCATTACAAAATTGCACTATCATTATTAACCTTGCATCTTTTGGCTTCAATATTATGAATATGTGTATCACTACGATCGAGATCCAACAAGAATAGACCACTCTTCAAGGTTGCATGGCCATACAATATATTACTCATATAAATAGAACAACCATTATTCTCCGATTTAAACGAATAACTGTCTCGCAATAAACAAGATCGAGATATAATGTTCATGCTTAATGCTCGCACCAAATAACAATTATTCAGGTTTAAAACTAATCCTGAAGGTAGATGTATGATGAACCACAATTGTAGGGGATCTATCGTAGTCCTTTCGATAAGTAAGAGTGTCGAACCCAACGAGGAGCAGAAGGAAATGATAGGCTGTTTTCAGTAAGGTATTTTCTGCAAGCACTGAAATTATAAGTAACAGATAGTTTTGTAATAAGGTAATTGGTAGCAAATAACAAAAGGTAAAAGTAAATAAGGTGCAGCAAGGTGGCCCAATCCTTTTTGTAGCAAAGTACAAGCCTGGACAAACTCTTATATAAAGGAAAGCGCTCACGAGGACACATGGGAATTATCGTCAAGCTAGTTTTCATCACGATCATCTGATTCGCGTTCGGTACTTTGATAATTAGGTATGTGTGTGGACCGGTGCTTGGGTCATGTCCTTACTTGGACAAGCCTCCCACTTATGATTAACCTCTAATGCAAGCATCCGCAATGACAAAAGAAGTATTAAGGCAAACCTAACCATAGCATGAAACATATGGATCCAAATCAGCCCCTTACGAAGCAACGCATAAACTAGGGTTTAATCTTCTGTCACTCTAGCAACCCATCATCTACTTATTACTTCCCAATGCCTTCCTCTAGGCCCATATAATGGTGAAGTGTCATGTAGTCGATGTTCACACGACACCACTAGAGGAGAGACAACACACATCTCATCAAAATATCGAACGAATACCAAATTCACATGACTACTAATAGCAAGATTTCTCCCATGTCCTCGGGAACAAAACTAACTACTCACAAGACATAGTACTGTTCATGATCAGAGGGGTATTAATATGCATAATGGATCTGAACATATGATCTTCCACCAAATAAACCAACTAGCATCAAGTACAAGGAGTAATCAACACTACTAGCAACCCACAGGTACCAATCTGAGGTTTGGGTACAAAGATTGGATACAAGAGTTGAACTAGTGTTTGAGAGGAGATGGTGCTGGTGAAGATGTTGATGAAGATAGCCCTCTGCAAGATGGGAGAGTTGTTGGGATCACGGCGGTGACGATTTCCCCCTCCCGGAGGGACGTATCCCCGGCAGAATAGCTCTGCCGGAGCCCTAGATTGGTTTCCGCCTCGAGACGGCGGCGTCTGGTCCCGACAGCCTCCTTATGATTTTTTTTCTAGGTCAAAATACCTCATATAGGATAAATGGGCATCGGGGGGCCTTCGGGGGGCCCACGAGACAGGGGGGCGCGCCCCCCACCCTCGTGGACAGCATGTGGCCCCCCTCGAGATCTTCTTCCGCCAGATATTTTTTATATTTTCTGAAACAGAGTTCTCTGAAGTTTCGGGGCTTTTGGAGTTGTACAGAATAGGTTTCCTGAGTTTGCTCCTTTTCCAGCATAGAATTCCAGCTGCCGGCATTCTCCCTCTTCATGTAAACCTTGTAAAATAAGAGAGAGAAAAGGCATAAGTATTGTGACAAAACATGTAATAATAGCCCATAATGCAATAAATATCAACATATAAGCATGATGCAAAATGGACGTATAAACTCCCCAAGCTTAGACCTCGCTTGTCCTCAAGCGAAAGCCGATATCGAAAAATATGTCCACATGTTTAGAGATAGAGGTGTCGATAAAAATAAAATACGGACATGAGGGCATCATGATCATTCTCATAACAGCAACATATATATATTGTCATATGATTGTTATGCCAAAGTAACAGTTCATTCACAATATCAAGCATGAATCATGAACTTCATTGAAAACTAACAAACTTTGATCTCGGTCATTGAAGCAATTGCAATTTATCGTAACCTCGGAAAGAATCAATATAAGAGCTTTTCAGCAAGCCTACATACTCAACTATCATATAGTCTTTCACAATTGCTCACACTCACGCAATACTTATGGTTTTGGAGTTTTAATTGGACACGAAGAAAGATAGGGGCTTACAGTGTTGCCTCCCAACCTTTTACCTCAAGGGTAATGTCAACAGTAATAGACCATGAAAACAGACATCCAAGTGGGTATATATGTCAGGATCTTTCCAACACAATGTGCTTGCCAAAGGATAAAATGTAAGAAGGAAAGGTGAATTTCACCTTGACTCTTATAAGGCAAGAATAATAGATAGGCCCTTCGTAGAGGGAAGCAGAGGTTGTCATGTGTTTTTATGGTTGGATGCACAAAGTCTTAGCACAGAAGAACGTCACTTTATATTGCCACTTGTGATAAGGACCTTTATTATGTAGTCCGTCGCTTTTATTACTTCCATCTCACAAGATTGTATAAAGCTAATTTCCACCACACTAATAAATCATACATATTTTAGCGAGTTTGAAACATGACAACTTACTTGGAAGGATCTTTCTCAATCCATAGGTAGGTATGGTGGACTCTCATGGCAAAACTGGGTTTAAGGATGTATGGAAGCACAAGTAGTATCTGTACTTGGTGCGAGGAGTTTTGGCTAGCATGAGGGGGAAAGGCAAGCTCAACATGTTGGATGATCCATGACAATATACTTTGTTTCAGCTATAAGAAGACATAACCCATTATGTTGTCTTCCTTGTCCAACATCAACTCTTTAGCATGTCATATTTTAATGAGTGCTCACAATCATAAAAGATGTCCAAGATAGTATATTTGTATGTGAAGTTTCTCTTCTTTTATTACTTCCTATTAATTGCAACGATGACCAAAACTATATTTGTTAACTCCGAACAGTTTTTATTCATCATACTCTTTATATTTGAGGTCATTACTTCCCATAAGATCAATATGATCTCTTGGATACTCTTTATGTTTTATTTCTTTTTATCATGACCAAAGTGAGGAAATCAAGCCCTTGACTCAACACTAATCTTTATTATATAACTCACGGACTCGATTACAATGGGTAAAGATCATAAAGCAAAATCTCACAACTAGATCATGCTAACTTTATTCTACCAGATCAAGATACTACCAAAAGGATCGAACTTAGAAAATGGTAAAGATAGGAGTGATGGTGGTACGATACCGGGGTCACTCCCCCAAGCTTGGTAGTTGCCGAGGGGAGTGCCCATACCCATCTGATTATGTCTCCTTCTTCGGTGGTGGTGACGATGGCTTCTTCCTTAGCTTGCGCTTAAGGGCAAAATTTTGCTCCCTTAGGTCATTGATCTCCCGCTCAAGGTTCAATATTTTCTTGCATAGTGCCTGCTTATTTTCATGCCTCCAGGTTGAGGTAGT
This sequence comes from Secale cereale, assembly GCA_902687465.1. NCBI lineage: Eukaryota > Viridiplantae > Streptophyta > Magnoliopsida > Poales > Poaceae > Secale > Secale cereale. The sequence continues at coordinate 163,881,845 of LR738710.1, read as the reverse complement.
GGGACTTCATCTTCATCTGAGCTAGTCCAATCCTTTCTCTTTGGATCATGGTCTTCTTCTTCTTTCGTGGTCCCACCATAATGCTCCCAGTCCCCATAGACTTTAGGGTCCGCGAGGAAGTCCACCACATAGCTTTCTCCCTCCGAATCCTGGGATGACATATTGCTCTTATCTACGCCAGAAACAGCTCGAAACAAAAACAGAGGATTTTTGTGTGATACAGAGGTCAAAACCTTCGGGAGTATAAATAATGATTTTTTACCGACCAAAAGGAGTAACATACAAGAAATCGGAGTCCGGGAGGCACACGAGCTACCCACGAGGCAGGGGGGCGCACCCAGGGAAGGAGGGCGCGCCCTCCACCCTCATGAATGGCTCGTGTCTCTTCCAGACTGCCACTTATTTTTCTATTTTTCCAAATATTCCAAAACAGAGAAAAATTGCCTTTAGAGCTGTTTTGGAGTCGTTTTACTTATCGTACCACATACATCTTCCTTTTAGGAGGCTGAGTCATTTTGGAAAGTATCCCTTACGTATTCCTTCGGGGTTAAGGTTTCAATAACATTGGTTTCAACAGTTATAGGGTTACCTGAGATATAATGTTTGATTCTTTGACCGTTCACCACCTTCGGATTTGTGCCTTCGAAGTTGTTGATTTTTATGGCACCGGAACGATAGACCTCCTTGATAACGTAAGGTCTTCCCACTTAGAGAGAAGTTTTCTTGCAAAAAATCTTAAACGAGAGTTGTATGGCAAGACATAATCACCTACGTTAAACTCACGCTTTTGTATCCTTTTGTCATGCCATCTTTTAACTTTTTCTTTAAATAGCTTGGCATTCTCGTAAGCCTGGGTTCTCCATTCATCAAGGGAGCTAATGTCAAATAACCTCTTCTCACCGGCAAGTTTGAAATCGTAATTGAGCTCTTTAATAGCCCAATATGCCTTATGTTCTAGATCAAGAGGTAAGTGACAAGCTTTTCCATAAACCATCTTATATGGAGACATACCCATAGGATTTTTGTATGCAGTTCTATAGGCCCATAATGCATCATCAAGTTTCTTGGACCAATTCTTCCTAGACCTATTAACTGTCTTTTGCAAAATTATTTCCAACTCTCTATTACTTAGTTCTACTTGACCACAGTGTCTGGGGGTGATAAGGGGATGCAATTCTATGGTTGACATCATACTTTGCAAGCATTTTACGGAAAGCACCATGAATAAAGTGTGAACCACCATCAGTCATTAAGTATCTAGGGACTCCAAACCTTGGAAAAATAACTTCTTTAAGCATCTTAATAGAGGTGTTATGATCAGCACTACTAGTTGGAATAGCTTCTACCCACTTAGTAACGTAATCAACAACAACTAGAATATGTGTGTACCAATTAGAGGCAGGAAACGGTCCCATATAATCAAAGCCCCAAACATCAAATGGTTCAATAACAAGTGAATAATTCATAGGCATTTCTTGACGTCTACTGATATTACCAATTCTTTGACATTTATCATAAGATAAGACAAACTTACTGGCATCCTTGAAGAGAGTAGGCCAATAAAAACCGGATTGCAATACCTTATGTGTAGTTCTATCTCCAGCATGGTGTCCTCCATAAGCTTCGGAGTGGCACTTGCATAGGATCTGCTCCTGTTCATGCTCAGGTACACAACGTCTAATAATACCGTCTACTCCTTCTTTATAAAGATGTGGGTCATCCCAGAAGTAATGTCTCAAATCATAGAAGAACTTTTTCTTTTGCTGGTATGTGAAGCTAGGAGGTATAAACTTAGCAACAATATAATTAGCATAATCAGCATACCTTGGAGCAGTACGAGAAGTATTTATGATAGCTAATTGTTCATCAGGAAAGCTATCATCAATAGGTTGTGGGTCATCAAGTATATTCTCTAACCTTGACAAGTTGTGTGCAACGGGGTTCTCTGCTCCCTTTCTGTCAACAATATGCAAGTCAAACTCTTGCACCAAGAGAACCCATGTAATAAGTCTAGGTTTAGCATATTTCTTTTCCATAAGGTATTTGATAGCAGCATGATCAGTGTGAATAGTTACTATAGAATCAATGCTATAGGGTCTAAACTTATCACAAGCAAATACAACTGCTAAAAATTCTTTCTCAGTAGTAGCATAATTTTTTTGGGCACTAACTAGAGTTTTACTAGCATACTGGATAACATTCAACTTCTTATCAACTCTTTGCCCTAAAACAGCACCTACAGCATAATCGCTAGCATCGCACATAATCTCAAAGGGTAAATTCCAGTCAGGAGGCTCGACAATAGGTGCACAGATCAATGCTTTCTTAAGTATTTCAAATGCTTCTAGACAATCATCATCAAAGACAAAAGGAATATCTTTTTGTAAGATATTAGTCAGAGGCCTGGAGATTTTGGAGAAGTCCTTAATGAACCTCCTATAAAATCCAACATGACCAAGGAAACTTCGTATACCTTTGATATCCTTAGGGCATGGCATCTTTTCAATAGCATCAACTTTAGCTTTGTCAACTTCAATACCTCTTTCAGAAATTTTATGTCCCAAGACAATGCCTTCATTAACCATAAAGTGGCACTTCTCCCAATTCATGACAAGATTAGTGTCTTCACATCTCTGCAAAACTCGATCAAGGTTGCTTAAGAAATCATCAAAAGAAGTTCTGTAAACAGAGAAATCATCCATGAACACTTCAACAATCTTTTCAAAAAAAAATCAGAGAATATAGCCATCATGCATCTTTGAAAGGTAGCGGGTGCATGCTACCTCTTGAGCTTGCGTTGTATTCCCACGAAGAGGAAAGGGAGATGCAGCACAGTAGCGTAAGTATTTGCCTCGGTTTTTGAGAACCAACATATCAATCCAGTAGGAGACCACGCGCGAGTCCCTCGCACCTGCAGAAACAAATAAGAACTTCGCAGCCAACGCGATAAGGGGTTGTCAATCCCTTTATGGTCACTTACGAAAGTGAGATCTGATAGAGATGATAGTTTATATTTTTGGTATTTTTAGTTTATAAGAACAGCAAATAAAAGCGGTAAAAGTAAAGTAGATGTAGATGGATATGTTGAGAATAGACTCGGGGGCCATAGTTTTCTCTAGTGGCTTTTCTCATGATAGCGATATTCTACGGCGGGTAAACAAATTACTGTCGAGCAATTGATAGAAAAGAAAATAATTATGACACTATCTAGGCATGATAATTGTATATAGGCATCATGTCCGAGACAAGTAGACCAAAACGATTCTAAAATCTACTACTATTACTCCACACATCGATTGCTATCCAGCATGTGATACGTCCAAAACGTATCTATAATTTCTGCTTGCTCAATGCTTCTTTTGTGTGATATTGCTATGATATTTATGCACTTACATACACTTTTGATCATATTTGAACTAACCTATTAACTCAGTGCACCACAGTGCCAGTTCCTGTTTTATGCTGTTTTTCTATTTCAGGTTTCCCCCATATTAAAAGTGCTCCAAAAATTCCGGGAAAAATATAGGAAAAATCAGCGTACAGGAAGATTCGAGAAAAACCAAAGCAGGGCCAGAGGGGTGCCAGGGGTGGCCCAGGCGGCCACCTGGCGCGGCCCCACCCCTGGCCACGCCAGGCGGCGCCTGGGGCCCCGGCTCCGCCTCTGGTGACCCACCTTCGCATATATATTCCTCGCGTCCCGAAACCCTCGAGGACGGAACCCTTTTTCGCGATCTCGCCTCTGTTCCGCCGCCGCCGCACTTCCAAGATCGGGAGCATCAGGAGAACTCTTCCCGGCACCCTGCCGGAGGGGAGAACCACCACCGGGAGCTTCTCCACCGCCATGGACGCTTCCCGGATGAGTCGTGAGTAGTCCACCTTGGACCATGGGTCCATGATCAGTAGCTATGTGATGTTCTCCTCCCCTCTTTGTTCTTCATGGTTTAGACCTCGTGAGCTGCCCTACATAATCGAGGCACATATGTAATCTTTATGTTGTTGCTCTGCTGAGTTTGCTGGGATCCGATGGATTATGAGATTATGTTCAGATTGTGTGTGAGTAATATATTTGATTCACCTCTTTTATATTTATGTTCTTGAGTAATTCTTGCATGTTCTCCATTGCTGCTTATTGCTTTGGCCGAGTAGTAGGTAGTAACTCCAAGAGGGAGCGTTATGCTTGATTGTGGGTTCATGCCCCCTGATGACTAGCTTGAGTGAGAGAAACATGAGTCTAGGGGATGCGTTGTTGCCACAAGGGGGGAAACAATGGTGCTTGTACTTGCGGGTGCAAGGATTGTTTACTTTACGCAAAGTTCTTTTAATGCAGTTGTCTGTTGTTTTGAGTCTACACTTTGGGTGGGATTCGCAACTTAATACCAGCGAGATGTTCTGGATAGATATCTCAAGGTGGATGATTAGTAGTAGATGCAGATGGATTTCGGTCTACTTGCCTTGGCGTACCGCCCATGCTTTTGAGCCTCTACCTTTCTTTGCAGCATAGTTAGCATTGGTTTGCGCACATAATCCTATCAATTGCCCAGCTGTAATTTGTTTACCTCGCTTTGCTGTTTATCATGTTTTGGGAGAGAGACATCACTAGTGAACATCATGGGACCCCGGTCCATATTACCACCACTGATCACACCCTCTATTTACTTCCTGTCTTTATTTCCTAGTTGAAGTCATACCTATCATTATTATCTCTTGTGTTTGATCCTTTGTAAACGACAAGGCCGGAGGGATTGACAACCTCTCTGTACTCGTTGGGAGCAAAGTTATTAGTATCTGTGTGCAGGTCCTGTCAACCGCTAAGTTTCTGGCGCCGTTGACACCTTCTTGTCGACCCTCGGAGTCTCACGGGATTCGATCCTTGGTACCTTTGCCAAGGGAAACTTGCTGCTACGCTACATCTCAAACCTTCCACTTGGGGTAACCAACGAGGGGCCAGAAGCCATCAAGCAAAGTTTCTGGCGCCGTCGCCGGGGACTCCACTCTTCATGATAGGGGAGTTGCACGCTATCTTTTATCTTTGCTTTTTAGTCTTGTTAGTTTACTTTTCAGTTTTTGCTTTAGTGTCCCTTACCAAAATAGTTATCTTGCTTGCTGCTGCTATGGGTTCCACCGAGAACACCAAGTTGTGTGACTTCACTAGTCATAACAACAATGACTTTATCTGCACGCCTATTGCTACACCTGCCACTTCAGCACCTTCTTATGAGATTAAACCTGCTTTACTGAACCTAGTTATGAAAGATCAATTCTCTGGTGCTGGAGATGATGCTGCTTTGCACTTAAATAATTTTGTTGAGCTCTGTGATATGCAAAAGTACACAGAAATAGATGGTGATATTGTTAAGCTTAAGCTTTTTCCCTTCTCCTTGAGAGGAGGAGCTAAAATCTGGTTTCAATCCTTGCCTAGGAATAGCATAGATTCTTGGGACAAGTGCAAGGATGCCTTTATTGGGAAGTACTATCCCCCTGCTAAAATTATCCAACTAAGGAGTAACATAATGAATTTTAAACAATTGGATAATGAACACGTTGCCCAAGCTTGGGAACGCATGAAATCTCTTGTCAAGAACTGCCCTACTCATGGTTTGACTACTTGGATGGTTATCCAAACTTTTTATGCAGGCTTGAACTTTACCTCGCGGAACTTGTTAGATTCGGCCGCGGGAGTAACCTTTATGTCAACTACACTTGGTGCTGCCACGAAGCTTCTCGACGAGATGATGACCAATTACTCCCAATGGCACACCGAATGCGCTCCAACAGGTAGGAAGGTAAACTCTGTCGAGGAGATTTCCTCCCTAAATGAAAAAGTTGACTTGATCATGTCTCTACTTTCCAAGCAATCTTCTATTGATCCTCATGATGTTCCTTTAAATTCTTTGATTGCTCAAGATCAAGTAGATGTGAACTTTATCTCTAGAAACAATTTCAATAACAATTCTTATAGGAGTAATTTTGGTAGCAACCCTAGACCGTTCCCCTCTAATTCCTATGGGAACAAAAATACTTATCCTAGCACCAAGAACTCCACCCCTAGAGATAGAGACATGCCTAGTTATGAGAAACTTCTAGAAATAGAGAAGGCCACTAAGAACTACATGCACACCCAATATGAACAAAACAAGACCTTCTCTAGGCAATTAGATGAGCATACTGCTATCTTGCAAGACATTGGTAAACAACTGGAGAGCCTAAATATTGAGATTTCTAACCTCCAGACTAGGCTCACCATCACTGAGACCCAAGTTTCCAATATGTCCCACACACAAACCACTTTGATAAACCAAATGGCAGCTAAACCTGAAGTAGTTGCACCCCTGAAGGAGGAAGAAGATAGAATTAAGAGCCTTCCTACCCACCACACTGTTGCTACTATCCAAGTTGTTGAGGATATCCAAACTCTTAGCACCCAATGCACTCCTAGTCCCATTGGACCTATTAATGGTGATGCTATGACCTCAATAGTAGAAGAAGAAACTCCTATAACCATAGAAGCTACCAAACAAGTGAGCCTAAAGGACACCACTACCACTTTACTTGATAGTAGTGACCTTAATTTTGATAATTGCACCCTTTCTGAAGTTATTGGTTTTCTTCACAAGATGTCTAGAGATCCCCACACTAGCACACTTAATCTTGCTTTCACAAAGCATATCACTAATGCTCTTATCAAAGCTAGGGAGGAGAAGCTTAAGGTAGAAGCCTCCATACCTAGAAAGCTAGAAGATAGTTGGGACCCTATGATTAAAATTAAGTTGAATAACTTCTCTTGCTATGCTTTATGTGATGTTGGAGCTAGTACCTCCGTTATGCCCAAAAGAATATATGATATGCTTGAATTGAAACCTTTTGATCCTTGTTCTTTTGGTGTTCGTCTTGTTGATTCTTCCGTAAAGAAACCTTTGGGGAAGATCGATGATGTTCTTATCATTGTCAATGACAATTATGTTCCCGTTGATTTTACTATTATGGATATTGAATGTGAACCTTCATGTCCAATTATTTTGGGACGTCCTTTTCTTCGCATCGTTGGTGCTATCATTGACATGAAAGAGGGGAATATAAAATTCCAATTCCCTCTCAAGAAAGGATTGGAACACTTCCCTAGAAAGAAGATTAAGTTTCCTTTTGAGTCCGTTATACGGGCTAGCTATTGTCTTACTCTTGATAAAACTTGATCTTCTCCTTTTTGCATCATGCCTAGCTTAAAGGCATAAAAGAAAGCGCTTTTGGGAGGCAGCCCACAACGAATTAGGTTTTATTTTGCTTTTATTGTGTCTTGATGTTTGTTACTACAGTAGCATCATCATTGTATCTTTTCTTTTCAGCTTTGTGCCAAGTTTAGCCTCCGATTGCAAGAAAGTTCAAAAGTTGTGACGTGCTGTCCAGAAAACAGATTCTGTCCTTGGACAGAAAAATTCGAATAAAATCACCAGTTCATCTTTTTGATCTGAAATTTTTTTGGCAGCGTGCTCTATACAATTGGCTTTCGGGCATCTGTTCTGAGTTTTTTGATTTGAGTTGCAGAAGTGCCCCGAAAAAATTATTTACTACCTGCTGGTCTGTTTTTCATAGATTCTGTCCTGTTTTGCCTTTTCTTCGTTTTGCAAACCTTGAGCTCGCTTTTTCTTTGCAAAAAACCTTTTCGTAATCTTGAGAAACAGTAGCACTTCAATATTATCTTTATTTTCAGTAGGGAAAAGTTATTTTATTGTGGGTACTAACCTCGCTAATCAGATTATGATGAGTTATGTATGAATGGAGTTTTCAAGTGTGCGAGGGAAGATGATAAAAAGATTCAGGAGGGTCAAACGCTCAAGCTTGGGGATGCCCCCATGCACCCCCAAGAAATATTCAAGAAGACTCAAGTGTCTAAGCTTGGGGATGCCCCAATGCATCCCCTTCTCCATCAACAATTATCAGTTCGTCTTTCGTTCCACTATAATTATCACTTCATGTGTTATGTGCTATGCTTGGAGCGTCTTGCTCTTAGTTTCCTTTTTATTTTTCTTTAGCTTTGCTTACTGTTCATAACAAGTTAGAACCCAGCTTTCTTTGTGTGGGAGAGAAACACGCTCCACTTCAACCTAGAACACAACATAGGATTTTCATGCTTATCTTTGTTGTGTATGTTCTTTGTCTTTCCATAGCTGCTGTCATGTTTAGCTCTTAGTTTTCATGCTTTTCTTTTTAAGGAGCTTTTGTTTAGTTGGTTGCTGAACTCTCTTGAGTTTTCATGTTTATCTTGTTAAGAGAGTTTGCCTGTTGCACTGAGTTGTGTGTCTTAACTTAAAGTAGGTAATTGAGGTTGCTATTTAATTTTAGTAGTAACTTGCAATAGTTTTGAGGTATTGCCATGAGTAATGTCTGAACTTTTGGTGTCAAGAGCTTTAGCCTATTAGTGATAGATGACGTATTTTGGGCAATCCGTGTTTATTTTCGAAAACCTACAAAATAGTTGGAAACTTTAGCTACTAAATGGATCACTAATCTTTGGAGGGATCGAATATTAGAGTACACTCACGTACCATGAGCCGAGGATGCGCAAGGATAACCAAACCCCCATACACTCCTCCTCGGGGTACTTGTCTCTTTGTGAACCTCCTAATTAGATTGAGAGTTACCGATAATAAGTGCATGAGTTCTTCGGACTAATGTGAGTATTCGAAAGTTGACACTTCCACCTAGCCATATTTTTCTAGCCTCTTCGGTACCGTGCATTGCCCTTTATCATCTCGAGAGTGGGCGCATACTTCGCCGGTGCATCCAAATCCTTGGCACGATACGCTTTGTCATCATAAGCCTCATTATATCCTTCCTCAAAACAGCCACCATACCTACCTATCAAGGCATTTCCATAGCCTTTCCGAGATACATTGCCATGCAACATCCATCTTCTCATGACTTGATTTTCATGTCATACATGCTTTTTGCTTGATCGATGAGCCGCATGCTAGTTGGGCCTTGCCTTAATCATTGCTACATGACGCGCTAGTATCATTGCATATCCTGCTACACCGGCGGAGGCATACATTTGCATACATCATGATAATTTCATTTTCTTTATGTTGAGTACTTTTGTAAAGTGTGAAAGATCTTCTATACTTCTTGTAATTTGTAGAGTGTTGCCCCTAAAGTGAGGAAAAGATCCCAAAGAGGACAAAATCAAAAGATCCCAAAGAGGACAAATGAGAGTTAAATAGAAAGAGCCATTGAGGCCACAAAAAAATAAAATAAAAAAGAGAAAAAGAAATAAAAAGAGAGAAGGGGGCACACTACTATTCCTTTTGAGAGATCCACACTCGTACTCCATCTTATACCTTGTACTCCATAGAGATTATCATTCATGCATATAGCTATGTGGGGACCTTCACACTATAGAACTTGGCTTGTATATTCCAATGATGAACCTCCTCAAAAGAGCTCTAGGTCTTCTTGAGCAAGCAAGTTGGATGCACCCCCACTAGTTCCATTGGAGAGCTTACCTTAGCTCATATGTGCATCCGTTACATGGCAATCCCTACTCCTCACATCATATCTATCATTTGGCTTTCTCTCGCCGATGATTGTCCTCATTGATGTGAGCCTTTCACACCTTTTTTGTCTTTCCCCTTCATCATTTTTCTCTCTTTGCCATCCTAAGTGTCAACTTTCTTGCTTACGCTCATCCATTGCATGAGTGCTCAAAATATCGAAAGGGAGTGGATCATTTTGACTTGTACCTGGCTGACGGTCTGGGGATGAGTCAAAATAAGATTCCAAAGAAGACCAAGTGTGAAACTTTAGTAGATTAAGTTCTCAACAATACAAAAACTATGTTTTAATCTCTCATATATCCCTATCCCTTTCTTGCACGCAAACACCATTTGGAGACATTCGAGTCACGGACAGCGAGAGCTCTTGCACCTTTATGTTCTTATGTTGCTTGTTACAATGCTAATATAGACTCTTGCTTGTTATGACTTGAATTGAATTACATGCCTTGATTACTTTACTTAAAAGTTCTTATATGGTTGATAGCATGTCACCACAGAAATTATGCTTGTTATCATTTACCTACTCGAGGACGAGCAGGAATTAAGCTTGGGGATGTTGATACGTCCAAAACGCATCTATAATTTATGCTTGCTCCATGCTTCTTTTGTGTGATATTGCTATGATATTTATGCACTTCCATACACTTTTGATCATATTTGGACTAACCTATTAACTCAGTGCACCACAGTGCCAGTTCCTGTTTTCTGTTGTTTTCTATTTCAGGTTTCCCCCATATTAAAAGTGCTCCAAAAATTCCGGGAAAAATACAGGAAAAATCAGCGTACAGGAAGCTTCGAGAAAAACCAAAGCAGGGCCAGAGGGGTGCCAGGGGTGGCCCACGCGGCCACCTGGCGCGGCCCCACCCCTGGCCGCGCCAGGGGGGCGCCTGGGGCCCCGGTTCCGCCTCTGGTGACCCCCCTTCGCATATATATTCCTCGCGTCCCGAAACCCTCGAGGACGGAACCCTTTTTTGCGATCTCGCCTCTGTTCCGCCGCCGCCGCGCTTCCAAGATCGGGAGCATCAGGAGAACTCTTCCCGGCACCATGCCGGAGGGGAGAACCACCACCGGGAGCTTCTCCACCACCATGGACGCTTCCCGGATGAGTCGTGAGTAGTCCACCTTGGACCATGGGTCCATGATCAGTAGCTATGTGATGTTCTCCTCCCCTCTTTGTTCTTCATGGTTTAGACCTCGTGAGCTGCCCTACATGATCGAGGCACATATGTAATCTTTATGATGTTGCTCTGCTGAGTTTGCTGGGATCTGATGGATTATGAGATTATGTTCAGATTGTGTGTGAGTAATATATTTGATTCACCTCTTTTATATTTATGTTCTTGAGTAATTCTTGCATGTTCTCCGTTGCTGTTTATTGCTTTGGCCGAGTAGTAGGTAGTAACTCCAAGAGGGAGCGTTATGCTTGATTGTGGGTTCATGCCCCCTGATGACTAGCTTGGGTGACAGAAACATGAGTCTAGGGGATGTGCTGTTGCCACAAGGGGGAAACAACGATGCTTGTACTTGCGGGTGCAAGGATTGTTTACTTTACGCAAAGTTCTTTTAATGCAGTTGTCTGTTGTTTTGAGTCTACACTTTGGGTGGGATTCGCAACTTAATACCAACGAGATGTTCTGGATAGATATCTCAAGGTGGATGATTAGTAGTAGATGCAGATGGATTTCGGTCTACTTGCCTTGGCGTACCGCCCATGCTTTTGAGCCTCTACCTTTCTTTGCAGCATAGTTAGCATTGGTTTACGCACATAATCCTGTCAATTGCCCAGCTGTAATTTGTTTACCTCGCTTTGCTGTTTTATCGTCTTTTGGGAGAGAGACATCACTAGTCAACATCATGGGACCTCGGTCCATATTACCACCACTGATCACACCCGCTATTTACTTCCTGTCTTTATTTCCTAGTTGCAGTCATACCTATCATTATTATCTCTTGTGTTTGATCCTTTGTAAACGACAAGGCCGGAGGGATTGACAACCTCTCTGTACTCGTTGGGAGCAAAGTTATTTGTATCTGTGTGCAGGTCCTGTCAACCGCTAAGTTTCTGGCGCCGTTGACACCTTCTTGTCAACCCTCGGAGTCTCACGGGATTCGATCCTTGGTACCTTTGCCAAGGGAAACTTGCTGCTACGCTACATCTCAAATCTTCCACTTGGGGTAACCAACGAGGGGCGAGAAGCCATCAGCATGCATCTAGTGTATTGAGTTCATACGAACAGAGTAACGCCTTAAGCAAGATGACATAATGTAGAGGGATAAACTCAAGCAATATGATATAAACCCCATCTTTTTATCCTCGATGGAAACAATACAATACATGCCTTGCTGCCCCTACTGTCACTGGGAAAGGACACCGCAAGATTGAACCCAAAGCCAAGCATTTCTCCCATTGCAAGAACTATAGATCTAGTAGGCCAAACCAAACCAATAATTCGAAGAGACTTGCAAGGATATTATGAGCACACATAAAAAGTTCAGAGAAGAACCAAATATCTTTCATAGATAATCTTGATCATAAACTCACAATTCATCGGATCTCGACAAACACACCGCAAAAAGAGATTACATCGAATAGATCTCCTCGAAGACCGAGGAGAACTTTGTATTGAGATCCAGAGAGAGAGAAGAAGACATCTAGATACTAGCTATGGACCCAAAGGTCTGTGGTAAACTACTCACAACTCATGGTGAGGGCGATGATGATGATGAAGAAGGCCTCCGTGATGGATCCCCCACCGGTGGAGCTCCGGAACAAGCTCCAAGATGGGATCTCCATGGGAACAAAAGGTACGGCGGTGGAATTAGGGTTTTCTCTTTGTTCACGGAGTTTCCGGGGTACGTGGACTTATATAGGAAGAAGGAGGGCACCGGGGGAGTCACGGGGGCTCCACGAGGCAGGGGGGCATGCCCCCACCCTAGTGGGCCCCTCGTGGTTCTTCTGACGTGGTTCTCAAGTTCTTCGTGCATGATTTTCTCCAAAAATATCTCTCGCGAAGGTTTCATTCCGTTTGGACTCCGTTTGATATTCTTTTTCGGCAAAACCCTAAAACAGGCAAAAGACAACAATCTAGACTGGGCCTTTGGGTTAGTAGGTTAGTCCCAAAAATGATATAAAAGTGAATGATAAATCCCATTAAACATCCAAGACTTAATAAATAGTAGCATGGAACAATAAAAAATTATAGATACGTTGGAGACGTATCAAGCATCCCCAAGCTTAATTCCTGCTCGTCCTCGAGTAGGTAAATGATAAAGAAAGAATTTTTGATGTGGAATGCTAACCAATATAGTTTTTCAATGTAATTCTCTTAATTTTGGCATGAATGTTCAGATCTGAAAGATTCAAGATAAAAGTCTATATTGACATAAGAAATAACAATACTTCAAGCAATACTAACAAAGCAATCATGTCTTCTCAAAATACTATGGCTAAAGAAAGTTATCCCTACAAAATCATATAGTCTGTCTATGCTCCCTCTTCATCACACAAAATATTCATATCATGCACAACCCCGATTTCAGCCAAGCATTTGTTTTCATAATCTATCTTTTCAAACCTTTCAACTTTCACGCAATACATGAGCGTGAGCCATGGATATAGCACTATGGGTGGAATAGAGGTGGTTGTGGAGAAGACAAAAAGGAGGGAGATAGTCTCACATCGACTAGGCGTATCAATGGGCTATGGAGATGCCCATCAATAGGTATCAATGTGAGTGAGTAGGGATTGCCATGCAACGGATGCACTAGAGCTAACTATGAATGGAAGCTCAACAAAAGAAACTAGTGGGTGTGCATCCAACTTGCTTGCTCACGAAGACCTAGGGCATTTGAGGAAGCCCATCGTTGGAATATACAAGCCAAGTTCTAAAATCAAAATTCCCACTAGTATATGAAAGTAACTAAGCATGAGACTCTCTACAATTAAGAACATGGTGCTACTTTGAAGCACAAGTGTGGAAAAAGATAGTAGCAATTGTCCCTTCTCTCTTTTCTCTCATTTTTTTGGAGGAGCTTTCTCTTTTTTTTACAAGCCCCTCTCTATTTTTTTGGGCCATCTCTTTTTTTATTGGCCTTTCCTCACATGGGACAATGCTCTAATAATGATGATCATCACACTTTTTATTACAACTCGAAATTACAACTCGATACTACAACAAGTATTACTCTACATGAATGCCTTCAGCGGTGTACCGGTGAAGGAAATATGCCCTAGAGGCAATAATGAAGTTATTATTTATTTCCTTATATCATGATAAATGTTTATTATTCATGATAGAATTGTATTAACCGGAAACTTAGTACATGTGTGAATACATAGACAAAACAGTATGTCCCTAGTATGCCTCTACTAGACTAGCTCATTGATCAAAGATGGTTATGTTTCCTAGCCATATACATGAGTTGTCATTTGATCAACGGGATCACATCATTAGGAGAATGATGTGATGGACAAGACCCATCCGTTAGCTTAGCACTATGATCGTTTAGTTTTACTACTATTGCTTTCTTCATGACTTATACATGTTCCTATGACAATGAGATTATGCAACTCCCGAATACCGGAGGAACACCTTGTGTGCTATCAAACGTCACAACGTAACTGGGTGATTATAAAGATGCTCTACAGGTGTCTCCGAAGGTGTTCGTGGTGTTGGCATAGATCAAGAATAGGATTTGTCACTCCGAGTGTCGGAGAGGTATCTCTGGGCCCTCTCGGTAATGCACATCATAATAAGCCTTGCAAGCAAAAGACTAATGAGCTAGTCACGAGATGATGTATTACGGAACGAGTAAAGAGACTTGCCAGTAATGAGATTGAACTAGGTATAGAGATACCGACGATCGAATCTCGGGCAAGTAACATACCAATGACAAATGGAACAACGTATGTTGTTATGCGGTTTGACCGATAAAGATCTTCGTAGAATATGTAGGAGCCAATATGAGCATCCAGGTTCCGTTATTAGTTATTGACCAGAGATGAGTCTCGGTCATGTCTACATAGTTCTCGAACCCGTAGGGTCCGCACGCTTAACGTTTGATGACGATCGGTATTATGAGTTTATGAGTTTTGATGTACCGAAGGAGTTCGGAGTCCCGGATGAGACCGGGGACACGACGAGGAGTCTCGAAATGGTCTAGACATAAAGATCGATATATTGGACGACTATATCCGGACATCGGAAAGGTTCCGAGTGATTCGGGTATTTTTCGAAGTATATGGGCCTTATTGGGCCATACGGGAATAGAGGAGAAAGGCAAAAAGAAGGAGGCGCGCGCCCCCCCTCTGGTCCGAATTGGACAAGGGGTGCAGCCCCATTTTCCTTCTCCCTCTCCACCTCTTTCCTTCTCTCCTACTCCAGAAAGGAAAGGGGAATCCTACTAGGACTTGGGAGTCCTAGTAGGACTCCCCACACTTGGCGCGCCCCCTCTAGGGCCGGCCTCTCCCTTGCTCCTTTATATACGGGGGCAGGGGGGCACCCTAGGTCACACAAGTTGAATTGTTTTAGCCGTGTGTGGTGCCCCTCTCCACAGAAACACACCTCGGTCATACCGTTGCAGTGCTTAGGCGAAGCCCTGCACCGGTAGATACATCATATCTGTCACCACGCCGTCGTGCTGGCGAAACTCTCCCGTGAAGCTCAACTGGATCAAGAGCTCGTGGGACGTCATCAAGATGAACGTGTGCTGAACGCGGAGGTGCCGTACGTTCGGTGCTTGATCGGTTGGATTGCGAAGAAGTTCGACTACATCAACCGCGTCACTTGACGCTTCCGCTCCCGGTCTACGAGGGTACGTAGACACACTCTCCCCCTCGTTGCTATGCATCTAATAGATAGATCTTGCGTGATCGTAGGAAAATTTTGAAAATACTACGTTCCCCAACAACCGGGATATGCAATGAATCAAGAGTGACATATATGAAAAATTATGCATGGTGGCTTTGCCACAACTATGATGTCAACTACATGATCATGCATGACAATATGACAATATGATGCGTGTCATATGAATGGAACGGTGGAAAGTTGCATGGCAATATATCTCGGAATGGCTATGGAAATGCCATGATAGGTAGGTATGGTGGCTGTTTTGAGGAACAATATGGTGGCTATTTTGAGGAAGGATATATAGTGGGTTTATGGCACCGACGAAAGTTGCGGTGTACAAGAGAGGCTAGCAATGGTGGAAGGGTGAGAGTGCGTATAATCCATGGACTCAACATTAGTCATAAGAACTCATATACTTATTGCAAAAATTTATGAGTCATCAAAACAAAAAATCAACACATGCTCCTAGGGGGGAGGTTGGTAGGAGTGAACCATCGCGCGCCCCCAACCTCCACACAAAGGTTGGCACTCTGCAAATACCTCATGCTCTAACTTCGTCACATAGCGGTTCACCATACGTGCCTGATACGGGAATCACTAAACTTAACACAAGTATTTCTCTATTTCATAATGACTCCACTAGCATGACTCTAATATCGCTATCCTCATGTCTCAAAACAATTATCAAGCATCCAACATCTCATTCTATTCAATGCACTTAGTGTGAAATTTTTACTACATTGACATTGGATGTCTATCATGTGAAGACTAGTTTCTTTAGCCTAAACACATTACCATGTTGTTTTAATAGACTCTCAAATAGATATAGGTGACGCATGAGAGTTCAACAATTTCTACAAAATATTACCACCACCGTGCTCTAAAAGATATAAGTGAAGCACTAGAGCAAAAACTATTCAACTCAAAAGATATAAGTGAAGCACATAGAGTGTTCTAATAATTTCTAGGCCATATTTAACTCTCTAAAATAGGTGTGTCCAGCAAGGATGATTGTGGCAAACTAACAAGCAAAGACTCAAATTATACAAGACACTCCAAGCAAAACTCATAACATGTTGCGAATAAAAATATAGCTCCAAGTATAGTTACTGATGGATGAAGACGAAAGAGAGGATGCCTTCCCGGGGCATCCCCAAGCTTAGGCTTTTCATTATATTGAATTTACTTGGGGTTCCATGGGCATACCCAAGCTTAGGCCTTTGCTACTCCTTGTTCCATAGTCCATCAAAGCAATACTCAAAACTGAAAAACTTCACAACACAAAACGTAGACAAAAATTCTCGTGAGCTCTGTTAGTATAAGAAAGCAAACCACTACTCAAAGTTACAGCAACGAATTCATTCTTTGTTTATATTGGTATTAAACCTACTGTATTCCAACTTCCCTATGGTTCATATCCTCCAATACTACTCATAGATGCATCGGAATACGCAAACAACACACGAAAAACAGAATCTGTCAAAAACAGAACAGTTTGTAGTAATCTGCAGGTTTCACCTACTTTTGGAACTCCAAAAAAATTCAAACTAAATTGGTAAATTTGCGGAATTTTTCTAGCAATAATTTTCATAAAGAATCAACTAAAAAGCACGCTCCAGTAAAATCTGAAGACTACTTTAGCGAGCGCTAACGATTCTGTTTTTCACAGCAAGATCACATAAACTTCACACAAGTCTTCCCAAAGGTTATACTTGGCACAAACTCTAAAAAAAGCATGAAAACACATCTAATCAGAGGATAGATGCAATATTTATTCTCTAACAGCAACAAAAACAAAAAATATAAAGTTGGGTTGCCTCCCAACAAGCGCTATAGTTTTACGCCCCTAGCTAGGCACGATACAAGATAAATCTAGGTATTGCCATCTTTGGAAGGCAATCCATAAGTGGCTCTCATGATAGATTCATATGGTAATTTGATTTTCTTTCTAGGAAAGTGTTCCATGCCTTTCCTTAATGGAAATTGGAATCTAATATTTCCTTCCTTCATATCAATAATCGCACCAATCGTTCTAAGAAAAGGTCTACCAAGAATAATAGGACATGAATGATTGCAATGTATATCAAGAACAATGAAATCTACGGGCACATAATTCCTATTGGCAACAATAAGAACATGATTAATTGTTCCCATAGGTATCCTAATAGTGGAATCCGCAAGATGCAAATTTAAAGAACAATCATCAAGCTCATGGAACCCTAGCAAATCACACATAGTTTTTGGGATAGTGGAGACACTAGCACCCAAATCACACAAAGCATAGCATTCATGATCTTTTATTTTTATTTTGATAGTAGGTTCCCATTTATCATAAAGCTTTCTAGGGATAGAAACTTCCATCTCAAGTTTTTCTTCATAAGATTGCATCAAAGCATCAACTGTGTGTTTGGTGAAAGCTTTATTTTGACTATAAGCATGCGGAGAATTTAGCACGGATTGCAACAAGGAAATACAATCAATCAAAGAGCCATTGTCATAATTGAATCCCTTGAAATCCAAAGTAGTGGGTTCATCACTATGCAAAGTTTTAATCTCTTCACTCCCACTTTTAGCAATTTTAGCATCAAGATCAAAAAACTCTGAATCATTGGGACACCTTAAAGCAGAATTATCTCCAGTCCTATCTTCATCAAGATTTATGCTAGAAAACAAGGATCTAATAGGAGACACATCAATAACTTTCAGATCTTCATCTTTATTTTCATGATAACTAGAAGAACACGATTTAATATAATCTTCTCCTTTAGCATGCATTCTAGTGGTTCTTTCTTCGCATTCATCAATGGAAATTCTCATGGCTTTGAGATACACATTGATATCATGCTTAGGTGGGATAGATCTATGTTTCAAAGAATCAACATGAAGGATAATTCTATCCACACTTCTAGCCAATTCATCAACCTTAAGCAATTTCTCTTCAAGCAGAGCATTGAAATTCTTTTGCGAGATCATAAACTCCTTAACACTAGTTTCAAATTCAGAGGGCATCCTTCCATAAGAGTTTTTGTAGGAATTACCATAATTATTAGAGGAATTACTAGGAAAAGGCCTAGGATTATAATTACCTCTATAAGCATTGTTACCAAAATTATTCCTACCAACAAAATTCACATCCAAAGATTCATTGTTATTCTCAATCAAAGTGGACAAAGGCATATCATTAGGATCATAAGAAGCACTCTTAGCAGCAAATAATTTCATAAGTTCATCCATCTTTTCACTCAAAACACTAATTTCTTCGATAGCATGCACTTTTTTCCTAGTAGATCTTTCGGTGTGCCATTGAGAATAATTAACCATAATATTATCTAGGAGTTTGGTAGCTTCTCCTAAGGTAGTTTCCATGAAAGTGCCTCCGGCGGCCGAATCTAAAAGATTTCTAGAAGCAAAATTCAAGCCAGCATAAAAGTTCTGAATAATCATCCATAGATTCAAACCATGTGTCGGGCAATTACGTATCATCAATTTCATTCTCTCCCAAGATTGTGCAACATGCTCATGATCTAGTTGCTTAAAATTCATAATATCGTTTCTAAGAGAGATGATCTTAGCAGGAGGGAAATACTTAGAGATAAAAGCATCTTTGCACTTGTTCCACGAATCAATACTATTTCTAGGCAAAGAGAAAAACCAAGTTTTAGCACGATCTCTAAGTGAAAACGGAAATAACTTCAATTTAACAATATCGTTATCCGTATCCCTTTTCTTTTGGATATCACACAAATCAACAAAGTTGTTTAGATGGGTAGCGTCATCTTCACTAGGAAGGCCGGAAAATTGATCTTTCATGACAAGATTCAACAAAGCAGCATTGATCTCACAAGATTCAGCATCGGTAATAGGAGCAATCGGAGTGCTAATAAAATTATTGTTGTTGGTATTGGAGAAGTCACACAATTTGGTATTATTTTGAGCCATGCTGACAAGCAAGCAATCCAACACACACAAGCAAACAAGAAGCAAGCGAACGATAAACACACGGTGAAAGAAGGGCAAATAAAACGGCAAGGGTGAAGTGGGGGAGAGGAAAACGAGGGGCAAATAAATGTAATGCGAAGGATAAGGGTTTGTGATAGGTACTTGGTATATAGCTTTTGCGTAAGCCTCCCCGGCAACGGCGCCAGAAATTCTTCTTGCTACCTCTCGAGCTTGCATTGTATTCCCTCGAAGAGGAAAGGGAGATGCAGCACAGTCGCGTAAGCATTTCCCTCAGTTTTTGAGAACCAAGGTATCAATCCAGTAAGAGACCACGCGCGAGTCCCTCGCACCTGCACAAACAAATAAGAACTTTGCAGCCAACGCGATAAGGGGTTGTCAATCCCTTTACGGTCACTTACGGATGTGCGATCTGATAGAGATGATAGTTTATATTTTTGGTATTTTTAGTTTATAAGAACAGCAAATAAAAGTGGTAAAAGTAAAGTAGATGTATATGGATATGTTGAGAATAGACCCGGGGGCCATAGTTTTCTCTAGTGTCTTCTCTCATGATAGCGATATTCTACGACGGGTAGACAAATTACTGTCGAGCAATTAATAAAAAAGCGAATAATTATGAGACTATCTAGGCATGATTATTTTATGTAGGCATCACGTCCGAGACAAGTAGACCGAGACGATTCTGCATCTACTAATATTACTCCACACATCGACCGCTATCCAGCATGCATCTAGTGTATTGAGTTCATACGAACAGAGTAACGCCTTAAGCAAGATGACATGATGTACAAGGATAAATTCAAGCAATATGATATAAACCCGATCTTTTTATCCTTGATGGCAACAATACAATACGTGCCTTGCTGCCCCAACTATCACTGAGAAAGGACACCGCAAGATTGAACCCAAAGGCAAGCACTTCTCTCATTGCAAGAACTATAGATCTAGTAGGCCAAACCAAACCAATAATTCAAAGAGACTTGCAATGATATTATGGGCACACATAAAAAGTTCAGAGAAGAACCAAATATCTTTCATAGATAACCTTGATCATAAACTCACAATTCATCGGATCTCGACAAACACACCGCAAAAAGAGATTACATCGAATAGATCTCTTCGAAGACCGAGGAGAACTTTGTATTGAGATCCAAAGAGAGAGTGAAGAAGCCATCTAGATACTAGCTATGGACTGGAAGGTCTGTGGTAAACTACTCACAACTCATGGTGAGGGCGATGATGATGATGATGAAGGCCTCCGTGATGGATCCCCCTCCGGTGGAGCTCCGGAACAGGCTCCAAGATGGGATCTCCACGGGAACAGAAGGTACGGCGGTGGAATTAGGGTTTTCTCTCTGTTCACGGAGTTTTTGGGGTATGTGGACTTATATAGGAAGAAGGAGGGCACCGGGGTAGTCACGAGGGCTCCACGAGGCACGCGCCTTGGGAAGGGAGGCGCGCCCCCACCTCGTGGGCCCCTCGTGGATCTTCTGACGTGGTTCTCAAGTTCTTCGTGCGTGATTTTCTCCAAAAATACCTCTCGCGAAGGTTTCATTCCGTTTGGACTCTGTTTGATATTCTTTTTCTGCAAAACCCTAAAACAGGCAAAAACATCAATCTGGACTGGGCCTTTGGGTTAGTAGGTTAGTCCCAAAAATGATATAAAATTGAATGATAAAGCTGATACGTCCAAAACGTATCTATAATTTCTGCTTGCTCCATGCCACTTTTGGGTGATATTGCTATGATATTCATACACTTCCATACACTTTTGATCATATTTGGACTAACTTACTAATCCAGTGCACCCCAGTGCCAGTTTCTGTTTTCGGCTGTTTTTGTATTTCAGGTTTTCACGTTTCAAGAACTGCCCAGAAAAATCCAGAAAAATTATATAGAAAATCAGCGATCCGGAAACAACACTGCCTCCGAAGGGCAGCCTGGGGGGGCCACAGGGGCTCCAGGCGCCCTGTGGGCGCCCCCCCCTCGGGCCGCGCCGCAGGGGCGCCTGGGCCCCCCGAGGCTCCCCCGGTGCCCTACTTTGGCATATATTTAAAGGGTCCTCCGTAACCCTGAGAACAGGAACCCTTTTCGCGATCCCATCTCTGTTCCGCCGCCGCCGCCGCTTCCAAGATCGGGAGCACCAGGAGAACTCTTCCCGGCACCCTGCCGGAGGGGAGGATCACCACCGGGAGCTTCTCCACCACCATGGACGCCTCCCGGATGACTCGTGAGTAGTCTCCCTTGGACCATGAGTCCATGACCAGTAGCTATGTGATGTTCTCCTCCCGTTCTTGTGCTTCACTAATTAGTCCTCGTGAGCTGCCCTACATGATCGAGGCACCTATGTAATCCTTATGCTGTTGCTATGTTGAATTTGCTGGGATCCGATGGACTATGAGATTATGTTCAGATTGATCTTGAGTAATATATTTGATTCACCTCTTTTATATTTTAGTTCATAAGTAATTCTTGCATGTTCTCCGTTGTTATTTATTGCTTTGGCCGAGTAGTAGGTAGTGACTCCAAGAGGGAACGTTATGCTCGATTGTGGGTTCATGCCCCTCGATGACTAGCTTGAGTGACAGAAACATGAGTCTAGGGGATGTGTTGTTGCCACAAGGGGGAAAACAACGGTGCTTGTGCCCGCGGGTGCAAGGATTGTTTACTTTACGCAAAGTTCTTTTAATGCAGTTGTCTGTTGCATTGAGTTTACACTATGGGTGGGACTCGCAACTTAATACCAGCGAGATGTTCTGGATAGATATCTCAAGGTGGATGATTAGTAGTAGATATTGATGGATTTCGGTCTACTTACTTTGGCGTACCGCCCATGCTTTGAACCTCAACCTTTCTTGCAATGTGTCAGCATTGGTTTGCGTTCGTGGTCTTGTCAATTGCCCAGCTGTAATTTGTTTACCTCACATAGTTGTTTTATCGTCTTTTGGGAGAGAGAGATCACTAGTGAACATCATGAGACTCCGGTCCATATTACCATCATTGATCACATCCACTATTTACTTTTCATTATTTATTTACTATTGCAAAACACTATCTATCACTACTATCAGATTGCTTTTAACCCTTTGTGAACTACAAGGCCAGAGAGATTGACAACCTCTCTGTACTCGTTGGGAGCAAAGTTATTTGTATCTGTGTGCAGGTCCACGTTGATTGCTAATTGCGCCGTTAGCAGTTGACACCTACCTGTTGAACCTAGGAGTCTCTGGGGATTCGATCCTTGGCATCTTTGCTAGGGGAAAACACTTCTAGTTACTGCATCTTACACCTTCCACTTGGGGTAACCAACGAGGGGTTCGAGGCCCATCAAGGAGTATTTTCTGGCGCCGTTGCCGGGGACTCCACTCTTCAGGATAGGGGAGTTGCATGCTATCTTTTACCTTTGCTTTTTAGTCTTGTTAGTTTACCTTTCATTTTTGCTTTAGTTCCTCTTATCGAAAATCACAAAAATATTTATCTTGCTTGCTTGCTACTATGGGTTCCACCGAGAACACCAAGTTGTGTGACTTCACTAGTCACAACAACGATGACTTTATCAGCACACCTATCACTACACCTGCCACTTCAGCATCTTCATATGAAATTAAACCTGCTTTACTGAACTTAGTCATGAAAGAACAATTCTCCGGTGTTGGAGATGATGCTGCTTTACACTTGAACAACTTTGTAGAACTTTGTGATATGCAAAAGTACCAAGAAATAGATGGTAATATTGTTAAGCTTAAGCTTTTTCCTTTCTCCTTGAGAGGAGGAGCTAAAATTTGGTTTCAGTCTTTGCCTAGAAATAGCATAGATTCATGGGACAAGTGCAAAGATGCTTTTATTGGAAAATACTATCCACCTGCTAAAATTATCCAACTTAGAAGTAACATCATGAATTTTAAACAATTGGATAATGAACACGTTGCCCAAGCTTGGGAACGTATGAAATCTCTTATCAAGAACTGCCCTACTCACGGTTTGACTACTTCGATGGTTATCCAAACTTTTTATGCAGGCTTGAACTTTACCTCGTGAAACTTGTTAGACTCGGCCGCGGGAGGAACTTTTATGTCAACTACACTTGGTGCTGCCACAAAGCTTCTCGATGAGATGATGACCAACTATTCCCAATGGCACACCGAACGCGCTCCAACAGGTAGGAAGGTAAAGTCTGTCGAGGAGATTTCCTCCCTCAATGAAAAAGTTGACTTGATCATGTCTCTACTTTCGAAGCAATCTTCTGTTGATCCTCGTTATGATCCTTTGGATTCTGTGATTGCCGATGCTTATAGGAGTAACTTTGGTAAAAATTCTAGAACGTTCCCCTCCAATTCCTATGGGAACAACAATGCTTATCCTAACATCAAGAACTCCTTCCAAAAAGATAGAGACTTGTCTGGCTATGAGAAACTGGTAGAAATGGAGGAGGCCACTAAGAACTACATGCACACCCAATATGAACAAAACAAAACCTTCTCGAGGCAATTAAATGAGCATACTGCTATCTTGCAAGATATTAGTAGACGATTAGAGAACATAAATATTGAGATTTCTAACCTCCAGACTAGACTCACTATCACTGAGACCCAAGTTTCCAATATGTCCCACACACAGGCCACTTTGATAAACCAAATGGCAGCTAAACCCGAAGTGGTTGCATCCCTAAGGGAGGAAGAGGAAAGAATTAAGAGCCTTCCTACCCACCACACTGTTGCTACTATCCAAGTTGTTGAGGATGTTCACACTCTTAGCACCCAATGTACTCCTGGTCCCAATGGACCTATTAATGGTGATGCTATGACTATAGAAACTACCAAACAAGTGAACCTTAAGGACACCACTACCACTTTACTTGATGCTCGTGACCTTGATTTTGATAATTGCACTCTTACTGAAGTTATTGATTTCCTTCACAAGATGTCTAGAGATCCCCGCACTAGCACGCTTAACCTTGCCTTCACAGAGCATATCACTAATGCTCTCATCAAAGCTAGGGAGGAGAAACTTAGAGTAGAAGCCTCCATACCTAGAAAGCTAGAACATGGTTGGGATCCTATGATAAAAATTTATTTGAATGACTTCTCTTGTTATGCATTATGTGATGTTGGTGCTAGTACCTCTGTTATGCCCAAAAGGATATATGATATGCTTAAATTGAAACCTTATGATTCTTGTTCTTTTGGTGTTCGTCTCGTTGATTCTTCCATAACGAAACATTTGGGGAGGATCTATGATGTTCTTATTGTTGTCAATGATAATTATGTGCCCGTTGATTTCACTATTATGGATATTGAATGTGATCCTTCATGTCCAATTATTTTGGGACGTCCCTTTTTGCGCACCGTTGGTGCTGTCATTGACATGAAAGAGGGTAATATAAAATTTTAGTTTCCTCTCAAGAAAGGGATGGAACACTTCCCTCGTAAGAAGGTCAAGTTACCTTTTGAGTCCGTTGTACGTGCTAGTTATTCTTTTACTCTTGATAAAACTTGATCTATGCATTATGCCTAGCTTAAAGGCATAAAAGAAAGCGCTTTTGGGAGGCAGCCCACATGAATAAAAAATTTGCTTTTGTTGTGTCTTGATGTTTTTTACTGCTGTAGCATCATCATTGTATCTTTGCTTTTCATATTTGTGCCAAGTATAGCCTCCGATTGCTAGAAAGTTCAAAAGTTGTGAGGTGCTGTCCAAGAAACAGATTCTGTCCTTGGATAGAAAAATTCGTATAAAATCACCAGATCATCTTTTTGGTCTGAATTTTTTCGACAGCGTTCTCTATATAATTGTCTTTCGTGCGTCAGTTCTGAGTTTTTTTATTTGAGTTGCGGAAGTATCCCGAACAGGTCACTTACTGCCTGCTGTTCTGTTTTTCACAGATTCTGTCATGTTTTGCTTTACCTTCACTTTGCAAATTAAGAACTTGCTTTTTCTTTGCAAAAACCTTTTGGCAATCTTGAGAAACAGTAGAACTTCAAGAATATCCTTATTTCCAGCAAGGTATAATTATTTTATTAAGGGTACTAACCTCGCTAATCAGATTATGATGAGTTATGTATGAAGGGAGTTTTCAAGTGTGCGAGGGAAGATGATAAAAAGATTCAGGAGTGTCAAGCGCTCAAGCTTGGGGATGCCCCTGTGCACCCCCAAGAAATATTCAAGGAGACTCAAGCGTCTAAGCTTGGGGATGCCCCCGTGCATCCCCTTCTCCATCAACATTATCAGTTCGTCTTTCGTTTCGCTATATTTTTATCACTTCATATGTTATGTGCTATGCTTGGAGCGTTTTGCTTTTAGTTTTCTTTTTAGTTTTTCATAACGAGTCGGAACCCAGCATTCCTTTATGTGGGAGAGAAACACGCTCCACTTCTACCTAGAACATTACATAGAATTTTAATGTCTATCTATGCTGTGTGTGTTCTTTGTCTTTTAATAGCTACTATCGTGCTCTACTCTTAGTATTCATGCTTATCTTTTCAAGAGCTTTTATTTAGTTGGTTGCTTGAACTCTCTTTCATTACCATGCCCACCTTATTAAGAGAGTTTTCTTCCGTTGCATTGGTTAATGTGTCTATGATAAAGATGCTACTTGCATGATGGTGCTTAGTAGTTCAGGTTTTCTTTTGGTTAATCTCAAATAGCTGGGGAGTTCCCAATGTGTTATTGGAATACCAACTTGGTTTGTTTGCCTATGATATGGTATGGTTTAGTAATATCTTCCTTCGAGAATTTATTTTGATTGACTTGGCGTATGCTCACGCATATTCAAGACTGTAAAGAAAGTCTGTCAAGCCTTGATGATTTTTTTGTTTCTAAGTAGCGATATAACTACCATGCCTGATTCAATATTGCTTTGTCGCTCTGCATGATTATGACCGTCATTGCTCTCTTAGTTGGTCGCTCCCAGTCTTTTGCTAACCTCCACCAGCACTAAGCAAACTAACCATGCAATACATAGCTCATGGGAAAGTAGCCTAAAAACTATTGTGGTAAAGAATATGTTGCTTATGTATCTTATTTCTTATAAGTTGCTTGCTGAGCGGTAACCATGTTTCTGGGGACGCCATCAACTATCACACTTTTGTTGAATATCATGTGAGTTGCTATGCATGTTCGTCTTGTCTGAAGTAAGGGTGATTTACCGTGGGTTGAATTAATATGCATATTGTTAGAGAAGAACATTGGGCCGCCAACCAAAGCCATGCATCATGGTGGAAGTTTTAGCTTGGACCTTAATCCTCAATCTCTTATGAGAATATGCTTATGCATTAAAGAGGAGTCCATCATCTATTTTCTATGTTGTCCCGGTATGGATGTCCTCAAGTTGAGATCTATCAAAAAACGAGAAATCAAATGCGATTTATCTCCTTGGACCTTTGTACAGGTGGCATAGAGGTACCCCTTTGTGACACTTGGTTAAAACATATGCAATGCGATGATAACCCATGGGAATCCGAGCTAATTAGGACAAGGAGCGAGCACTATTAGTATACGATGCATGAGGCTTGCAACTTATAGGATGTTTTATGCATGACACATATGAAGTACTACTACCGTTGACACAATTGCTTCCATGTTTTCAAAATAAAAAGCTCTAGCACTTAACCTTTCTTCTACTTTTATGTTAATGCACCAACTACTAAGAGCATGGTTGTCATTCTGAGTGTAAAGTGCATTGTCCCAAAGTAGCATTGTCTTTTGCATGATTGTGATATCGTTTATTCTGAAATGATTGTATCTAGTCATCACTTAAACCTTGAAGGTGCCCCTGCATTTATGTTTTGCATCACTAAAGGGGGCAAGCTAGATATCACTTTATCATATTTGCACATCATGTTCATTGCAAATCTTTTTGATGTTTCAGTTTCATGTTGTAAAACTTTCAGTCATTTGTGATTTTCTCTTGAGGCAACTTAATTACTCTAGAATCATTGTCTCAGTAAGCTTTTGTCATATGACTATGTGTGACGCCCGAAGACCGACGTCCCAGAAGATTCCAGAAGATTCCAGATGTTCCGAGTTCTCCCGTGGGTTTCAGTTGTGCTTATTTTATTTATTTTGCATTGCATCATGTCATCATGCCATCATGTCATATTTATTTTGCGTCTCAACCTTAAATAAATCGTGTGGACCTTCGGTCCATTTAAATCAAGGGAAGAATGACTTCTCTTTATAACATATAAAAGCCTCTCAATATTAGTAGGGAGCTATATAATAATATTCCAGCCACTGGCCTCCTTGAGCCTAGGCCCAACCGCCTCCTTCCCTGGCCATCTGGGCCTGCGGCCTTCCTCCCCCAACCGGCCCATTCCATCTCAGCCTCCAGCCCACCAGGCGTCGTTAACCCTAGCGACCCAGGCACTCCTCGCCCTCTCCCACCGATGCGCCGTCAGGCGTTTCCTTCGCTTCCCCGATCCCATCTCGCAGCGCCCCATCGATCTCCCCTTCGCCTCCCTCCGTCCTGCGAGCCAGGCTGCAGAGCGCCCGATTCGCTCGCGGCCTCGCCCGCATCGCCCCGCCCGGTCGAGGCCCCCGAGCTCCGCCTCCGTCGCCAGGCCGAGCAGCGCCGCTCTTTGGCCGCTGCGCCCTTCCCGAGCTGCCTCGCCTCCATGCCGCGAGCCGCCGGGCCGCACAGGAGCGCCTACTCCTCTTCGACGCCAGGAGCTCTCGTGCTCCTCGCCAGGTCGCCCGCAGGCCCCGCGCGCCGCGACCACCTTCCTCCATGGGAGCCGCGACCACCTTCCCCCGTGCGGCACCCTCTCCAGCGCTGCCGTGCGCCCGCGCAAGGACGAGCCCCGCCGCGCCCAATTCGTCGGCTCGCTGGCCTCGACCTCCGTCTCTTGCGGATCCAGCGCCCGCGGCCTCTTCCTCTGCGGCCCCGAGCACCCCGGCCCTCTGGCCCTCCTCCTCCCTCCGCGCCAGGCTTCGCCAGCGCCTCTGGACCGCCCCGAGTCCATCCCCATCATCATCGTCTTCCTGCTGCATCCCCGCCAGGGCCATCCCAAGCCCTGCGAGCCAGCCACTTCGCCTCGAGCAATCCCTCCACCGGCGCGCCTAGCCTTGCTGCTGCTGCTGTGCTTCTTCATCGGCTCGTGTTTTTGTTTTGGTCCAGCAGTTTTTCCGTCAAGTTCATCTACCGTGTTTCCGGAATCGACGAGTACCCCTCCGATCACAAGTACATCTACGAACGGGAACGCCTTCACGAAGACACAAGACGACGCGACAAGTACCTCTTCGGAGACGTGAACGACTACGAACGGGAACAACTTCACGGCGATACGGCAAGTACCACGACGTCGACGACCCTCAAGTTCGACTACACGGCGTAATGTCAAGTACCTCTACGTCGCGAGAACCGAGTCCGGCAAGACCACTACGAGAACGACTACACGTTGCGTCAATGTTCCTCTCCGGTTCTGAGAACCGAGTACCCCTACCGATGCCCCAAGTACCTCTACGGACGTGTACCACGACCTCGTGAACAACTACTTCCGCTACCGTCGACCCGTGTACCACTACTTCCACTACGTCCCTCTACGATCTCGAACCGCCCCGAAACGAGTGTTTCGAAGGTATAACCCCGAGACGATGACCCGTGTGATGCTCGTGTTGTATGAGTTGTTACCCTTGTGTGCATCGTGCCCGTTTCATCTTTTGTCGTGTTCCTCGGTTGCCTCGTCGCCGACCCGTGGGAACCCGGAAGCCGGGATCACCCCACCTTCTGCTTGCTTGACTTGCTCACGCCGAGCATTCTTTTGCACCGGACTCTCAACGAGTTACCGGAACCGAGATGTTGCGTTGCATCATTTTCGGATCATTGCCGTGGCACCTTTTTTCTTCCACCACGGTGACAATACTTCATATCTTCTTCATGTCAACCTTTTAATAAAAGTTGCATAAACTTGATCATGTCATCCACATCATGTTAACAACATTTAAACGTGTGAATTGTTGTTGTTTAAAAAATTACTAAACATGCTCATGGGGATTTTTCCGGAATTGTTGTTGTTATTTCCGGCCTCATTTAAAATGCCTAAATAGTATAGTTTTATTATGCTTCACCTCTTGCCACGTTAACAAACATTTAATCTTGTCTTGTAAATAAACGAGAGTCAATTAAATAAATAAATGTGGTGTTTCGTCAATATGCAACTCGTTGCATATTGAGCTCCACTTAACTTGTAGTGTTGTTTGTGCACTTTGCCATGCCATGCATAATTAAACCGGACATGCATCATACTTGGATGTGCATCGTATGCCATGTTTATGCTTGTGTGTTTACCGTGTTGTTTGCTTCTTTCCGGTTGCTTCTCTTGTTAGCTTCGGTTTCGTTCTGGAGTTGTGAGGATTCGCTCGACTATTGCTCCGTCTTCTTCATGGATCCGTTCTTCTTCCTTGCGGAATCCCAGGCAAGATGATCATACCCTTGGATACCTTTACTACCATTGCCATGCTTAGTTGTCTCGATGCTATCGTTACATGTCGCGCTACCCATGTTTTATGTCAGCCTCTCCTTGTTGCCATGAAACCTCTAACCTTGAAACCTTCCTTGCAAAACCACTGTTTGGCTATGTTACCGCTTGCTCAGCCCCTCTTATAGCGTTGTTAGTTGCAGCTGAAGATGAAGTTTGTTCCAGGAGGGAACTTGTTGTTGGAATATCACAATATCTATAATTATTATTAACACACCTATATACTGGGCATGGGTGGAAGGCTTGGCCTTTTGCTCGGTGTTTTGTTCCACTCATGCCACCTTAGGCGCCGATAAACCGTCATTATGTTCCTTGATTTTGCGTTCCTTACACGATGGGTGGATGGGGACCCCTTGACAGTTCGACTTTGAATAAAACTCCTCCAGCAAGGCCCAACATTGGTTTTAATTTGCCTCGTAATAACAACTTAATTAATTAATTAAAATTGCATAGGGGGTCGCGTCCCCGGGTTCTTAATTCTACATAGCAGGGGGGGCCAGTGCTGATGGTGTTGGTCCCAAACGGGGAGCCTGCGGGGCCACCACGGGGAAACTCAAGGATTGGCTCCCGTAGCTTCACCCATCCGGTCGTGGCCTGAGACGAGATACGCGCGGCTACTATCAGGGTGTCGGCACGCCGGGAGGTCTTGCTGGACTTGTTTTACCATTGTTGAAATGTCTTGTGCTACCGGGATGCCGAGCCTGATCGGATTTCCCTAAGATAAGGAGTGATGATATTATATTTATTGCTTCAGCTAATTGTGAGAGCTTGTGATGGGCTAAGTTGGGACACCCCTGCAGGGTTATGATCTTTCGAAAGCCGTGCCCGCGGTTATGTGGCAGATTGGAATTTGTTAATGTCCGGTTGTAAAAAACTTGACAGATGATCCGAAGTAAAACACACAACGGTGTGAGTAACCGTGACTGTCTCTTTTCACTTTGAGAAGAGAACATGGTGGGGTTATGTTTGACTCGTATGTAGTTTAGGATCTTTAGCGATCACTACTTTTGCGACCGTTTGCCTAGATGCTCATCTTATTCTTGTACTCGTAAGTTAGCCACCATATTTTGCTCAGCCGCTGCTGCAACCTCACCACTTTACCTCCTCCTACCCACAAGCTTTGCTAGTCTTGATACCCATGGTTATGGGATTGATGTGTCCTCGTGGCTCACAGATACTACAACACCAGATGCAGGTTCAGCCGAGTTTGATGCAGGAGCTGGTTCAGAGCTTCACCGGGAGTTCGATGAAGAGTGGTCGTATGCTTGTGACGTTTTCGACGATCAGTAGTGGTTTCTACTAGGATTCGATCCTGACCTGTGGCTTTATGTTGTTTTGGTATCTTTCTTTTGGTTCTTCACCCTTAGACGGGTTGTGATGTTTTGAATGATGAATTGCTCATGTATTGTATTGTGTGAAGTGGCGAGTGTAAGCCAACTATCTCCTTTTGCAATTTAATCCCTCTTTTACATGAGTTGTGCAAAGATACCAAACTTGAGATCATTCTAGGATGGGCTTATACCTTTAAGTCGTGCCTCGACACGTAGGAGGTATAGTCCCATCCTGGGCATTACAAGTTGGTATTCAGAGCCTTCTCCGACCTAGAAGCCCCCACTGATTGATTGAATCGTTGACGGTTGAGTCTAGGCACACACTTGAAAATGTTTTGAGTCCTATATATATATCGGAGAGTAGGATTTCTGTTTGCTTCTCATCTCTTTTCACTCTGGTGAGGACTCCTGACGACTACTCTTGCCTCTTCTACTTTCAAAAATGCACCAAATTTTTTTTTAGGATCACGCGAGTATTGTTTGGATTGTTCCGATGTCTTTGTGACGAGAACATTGTTCTCGATGCCTCCTGTCATTAGGGGTTGTGGCAGTGTCCCGGGGAGTTCAGCTCCGAGGTGTTGTCGTCACAAATCCATCGCGGCAGTACTAGAATACTTAAGACGGCCGACATCGAAAACTCTCCTATGCGGTTAGTGGCAAGATAACCCCGACATCACCCAGTACTGGGGAGGTAGTTCGGGAGTATTGCCATAGCTTGTATAGTAGATGTGTTTCGAAGGTCCGAGGTAAACGGTTTCCGGAAAAGACTGGTTATGTGTTGAAGGATGGATACAGCTGGATGTAGGTTTAGAGTTGATTGCGCGGTGCTTCCCCTGTATCCCCAACACCTGATTGCATAACTGGAAACTTTCGGAAATTAATAGGTGGGTTCATCCAGTAGTTCTAGGCATTCTTCCAACGAGTGCATGATATGAAGTTCGGGGTTCTACATTGAGTGAAGTGGTTTTATGGGCTTGTTCCGATCGGGAGTTGCATCTTAAAGGGTCCTTGGCTATGCTGATCCGGGGATTGCAAAACCCTTTTGTAACACGTTCCATGAGCTTTCAGCACGAAGATGTCGAACGAAACTTCTATCTTGTGTTTGTTCTATTTGCTCTTTGTTCCTTTTATTTACCTTTTGTTCTCCAAAAGGCTTCTCGACAAGTTGATGTACCTACGGAATTCATTCGTTCAATTCTCTATTCGGATAGATATGTTGCAACATAATCTTCTTCATAAACACATCTATCCTTTGTTTCGTTTTGATTCTGGTATTCGAGTTGCTTCGTTGTCAAATGTTGATTCCATACCTTTCCTAATCGGTGTTCTCATATTTCTATGGGAGTGCTAATTCTTCTTGATCATCAAGATCTTCATGTTAATCCATTTCAACCGGTGTGCCTTCTCTTCAAGTTATTCCATACGGACGCCGTTGAGAAATCTGACGATTTGTCTGTTTCATTCATCCCAAGTTTTCTTTGTTTTACCCACCCTCCCACTCTTCTTCTACTCGAAGCAAGAAATTCTCAAATGAAATATCCATTTTATTCATGTGATATTTCTTCATTCTTTTCCTTCTATGTTCTTATCCGGTGATTTATCGTGAAGTTGCTCAAGAGCTTCAAGTTCATCATTCTTTTCTTCTCAAATTCTGCCGGTGGATGTAATTCAATATTTCGATGTTGAACTCATCCTTTTCCTCATTTCATAATGCTTTCTTGATCCGGTGCACCAATTAATCATTCTCCTCTTGCTATTCATATCCGGAGTGCTGAAGATTCATAATTCCATTCTTAATCCGTTCAAGCTATTTTTGAGGATTGTTATCTTATTCAAGCCATTTAATTCAACCGGTGCAATATCTCTTAAGCAATCTTGTCCAACGGTGTTTTCTTTTGAGTGGGCCATAACCCACAGGTCTTTTTCCAGGATCTTACGTGACTCTTCCAATTTTTCTGGAGTTATACTCAGATTCTTTTAAAGTGTGACGTAAGAATGATTCCCATCAGTCACAGTCCTTCTCCAGGACCGCTTTCAATTCTTTTCACCTTTGGTTCAACCTTTTAATACTTCATTCCGGAGTGCCTCAACAATTCTTATGACATTTCTAGTCTTCTCAGTTTTGAAGACTCGAAGACGAGTTCCTCTTGAATCCTTATCCGTTCTCTCAAGATTCTTCATGAATTCTTCCTATTGTGATCCTCCGAAGGCCATCATTTCAGAATATTTCTTCGTTCTCAGTTTTCAACTTCGCCCTCCAACTATTCTTCATTGATGCCTCTTCGTTCGTCTCCATATTCTTACGGTGGTTCTTTCAAGATTAACCTTCCGTTGTTATCGTTTTAATTCATTTGTTCTTTTCACAATCCTACCGGTGGTTCGTTGAAGATTTACCCAAGTTTGTGCTAGATCTCTCTTTAATTCCTTGCAACGAGAATAAGTAGCATGCCAAATCCTTTGGTTGTCATCAATTTAAATTGGTGAAGGAGATGCATAACATAATTCTTATTCTTATTCCTTCAAGGTGATTTAATCTCTGTTTTCCGGAGCTTGTTCATCATATCATATTCTCGGTTCTAAGTTGTCCATCTTGTTTTCCGGAGCTCCAAGTTATTTC
The DNA here is from genome assembly GCA_902687465.1 of Secale cereale. NCBI lineage: Eukaryota > Viridiplantae > Streptophyta > Magnoliopsida > Poales > Poaceae > Secale > Secale cereale. Next base: position 163,848,065 of record LR738710.1, on the reverse strand, counting down.
AATTATATCATTTCAAAGCTCCATCTAATTCATCGCAGGCCTTGAATCTTATTCTTTTCATCTTTCACTTCTCATGCTTTCATTACCGGAGTTCTCATGGTGGTTCATCATGATTTTAATTCATCCTCAGAGTCTTCATCTAGATTCTTGTTGAAGCTCAAGCATTCTTCATCAGGCATTCCAATTGCAATTATTATCTTTTCAGATGGTGTTATGTCATTCTTGACAATTCCTTCATGTTTTATGATTCACGAGTTATCAAGAATGAGATATTTAAAACCATCATTTTCCTTGTTAAAGAGATCTTTTCAACCATTCAATTTATTTGTTGGACTAATCTTGGGTTGTATTTCACCGAAAAGCTTTCCCTAAGGATTGTTGCTATTGTGGTGCTTATAAATGACCCAAGTTCTTCATTTATCCTTCCGGTGAGATAAGTTTTTTTTTCATCTCATTGTTGATATCAATGCAATCAATTGTTTCCGTTAGTGGCTGGTTATCACCTCTTAATTTTGAGATGTTTTCCATAAGCCCACAACGAGCTTATTCTTTTCGTTGTTGATTTTTTCCATCAACCCCATTCAACCCTTCTTTGTAAGGAGGATTTCCTAATTCATTCGTGGGAGAAGTTGTCATCTTCTTCTCCGTTCTTTTCTTCCCAATGATCTAGCATCTATTCTTCGTTCCAGAGGCTTTGTGATATTGCTCTCTCTTAACCCTCATCCCGTTTTGTCAAGATCATGTTCTTTTCCTTGTTTATCTATTTAACCGGAGTGTTGTATTGTTCATTCTAGTTCCCTCATCTTATCAAGTTTTGCCTCTCTTTTCAACCGGAGTGCTGTCTGAATCTGTCTTAACCTTGTGCCATTCTTTTAATTGTTTCGGAGGCAATATGCTGTTGATTTCTTCAAGTATCATCCCAACTTGGCAAGTTCTTGTCCATTTCCTTCCATTTTCAGACGGAGTGCTGTCAAAATTCTGTCATTCTTATTCCTTGGCTATACCGTTGCGGTTTCATATTCTTTTGGTCCGTGAGCTCTTGTTTCATGAATTTCAACCTATAAGGTTCTCATAATGCTCCTTGTTCCTCTTTTCTAACGGAGTGTTTCATCTTCGTTCATCTCCATTCTATTCTTTCTTTCAAGTTTGTTTAACCTCTCAAGGTTCTTTGGTTTCACTCGTCTGTCAAAGAAGCAACTTTGTTTTACCTCTTCCTCTTCCGTTTTTACCCGGTGCTATCTCTAGGATCTCGGGTCGAGATCCTCTGTTACTGTGGGAGAGTTGTGATGCCCGAAGACCGACGTCCCAGAAGATTCCAGAAGATTCCAGATGTTCCGAGTTCTCCCGTGGGTTTCAGTTGTGCTTGTTTTATTTATTTTGCATTGCATCATGTCATCATGCCATCATGTCATATTTATTTTGCATCTCAACCTTAAATAAATCGTGTGGACCTTCGGTCCATTTAAATCGAGGGAAGAATGACTTCTCTTTATAACATATAAAAGCCTCTCAATATTATTAGGGAGCTATATAATAATATTCCATTTGTTTGGAATTAACCAACACACGTGCATAATTTTCCCCATGCTTTTCCTACTTCGAGTTTCTCCTTCAAAAACCTTGCCAATAATTCTTTTCCGTTGTTTCGAGGTTCCTCCAAAAATCCGAACATTTTTGGGCTCTTCTAAATCATAGTCTTTGTTCACACCATTTGAAATGAATTCAAAGGAATTTGAATTCATTTTCCATTCGTGCCCCTTTCTGTTTCCTCTCTCTTTTCTTCTCTATTTTTGTTTTTATTTTTAAAGAGAGGGAGAGAGAGATTCCAGCCACTGGCCTCCTTGAGCCCAGGCCCAACCGCCTCCTTCCCTGGCCATCTGGGCCTGCGGCCTTCCTCCCCCAACCGGCCCATTCCATCTCAGCCTCCAGCCCACCAGGCGTCGTTAACCCTAGCGACCCAGGCACTCCTCGCCCTCTCCCACCGATGCGCCGCCAGGCATTTCCTTCGCTTCCCCGATCCCATCTCGCAGCGCCCCATCGATCTCCCCTTCGCCTCCCTCAGTCCCGCGAGCCAGGCTGCAGAGCGCCCGATTCCCTCGCGGCCTCGCCCGCATCGCCCCGCTCGGTCGAGGCCCCCGAGCTCCGCCTCCGTCGCTAGGCCGAGCAGCGCCGCTCCTTGGCCGCTGCGCCCTTCCCGAGCTGCCTCGCCTCCATGCCGCGAGCCGCCGGGCCGCACAGGAGCGCCTGCTCCTCGTCGACGCCAGGAGCTCCCGTGCTCCTCGCCAGGTCGCCCGCAGGCCCCGCGCGCCGCGACCACCTTCCTCCATGGGAGCCGCGACCACCTTCCCCCGTGCGCCCCCCTCTCCAGCGCCGCCGTGCGCCCGCGCAAGGACGAGCCCCGCCGCGTCCAGTTCGTCCGCTCGCTGGCCTCGTCCTTCGTCTCCTGCGGATCCAGCGTCCGTGGCCTCTTCCTCTACGGCCCCGAGCACCCCGGCCCTCTGGCCCTCCTCCTCCCTCCGCGCCAGGCTTCGCCAGCGCCTCTGGACCGCCCCGAGTCCATCCCCATCGTCATCGTCTTCCTGCTGCATCCCCGCCAGGGCCGTCCCAAGCCCTGCGAGCCGGCCACTTCGCCTCGAGCAGTCCCTCCATCGGCGCGCCTAGCCTTGCTGCTGCTGTTGTGCTTCTTCGTCGGCTCGTGTTTTTGTTTTTGTCCAGCAGTTTTTCCGTCAAGTTCATCTACCGTGTTTCCGGAATCGACGAGTACCCCTCCGATGACAAGTACATCTACGAACGGGAACGCCTTCACGACGACACAAGACGACGCGACAAGTACCTCTTCAGAGACGTGAACGACTACGAACGGGAACAATTACACGGCGATACGGCAAGTACCACGACATCGACGACCCTCAAGTTCGACTACACGGCGTCACGTCAAGTACCTCTACGTCGCGAGAACCGAGTCCGGCAAGACCGCTACGAGAACGACTACACGTTGCGTCAATGTTCCTCTCCGGTGCCGAGAACCGAGTACCCCTACCGATGCGCCAAGTACCTCTACGGACGTGTACCACGACCTCGTGAACAACTACTTCCGCTACCGTCGACCCGTGTACCACTACTTCCACTACGTCCCTCTACGATCTCGAACCGCCCCGAAACGAGTGTTTCGAAGGTATAACCCTGAGACGATGACCCGTGTGATGCTCGTGTTGTATTAGTTGTTACCCTTGTGTGCATCGTGCCCGATTCATCTTTTGTCGTGTTCCTCGGTTGCCTCGGCGCCGACCCGTGGGGACCCGGAAGCCGGGATCACCCCACCTTCTTCTTGCTTGACTTGCTCACGCCAAGCATTCTTTTGCACCGGACTCTCAACGAGTTACCGGAACCGAGATGTTGCGTTGCATCATTTTCGGATCGTTGCCGTGGCACCTTTTTTCTTCCACCACGGTGACAATACTTCATATCTTCTTCATGTCAACCTTTTAATAAAAATTGCATAAACTTGATCATGTCATCCACATCATGTTAACAACATTTAAACGTGTGAATTGTTGTTGTTTAAAAAATTACTAAACATGCTCATGGGGATTTTTCCGGAATTGTTGTTGTTATTTCCGGCCTCATTTAAAATGCCTAAATAGTATAGTTTTATTATGCTTTACCTCTTGCCATGTTAACAAACATTTAATCTTGTCTTGTAAATTAACGAGAGTCAATTAAATAAATAAATGTGGTGTTTCGTCAATATGCAACTCGTTGCATATTGAGCTCCACTTAACTTGTAGTGTTGTTTGTGCACTTTGCCATGCCATGCATAATTAAACCGGACATGCATCATACTTGGATGTGCATCGTATGCCATGTTTATGCTTGTGTGTTTACCGTGTTGTTTGCTTCTTTCCGGTTGCTTCTCTTGTTATCTTCGGTTTCGTTCCGGAGTTGTGACGATTCGCTCGACTGTTGCTCCGTCTTCTTCATGGATCCGTTCTTCTTCCTTGCGGAATCCCAGGCAAGATGATCATACCCTTGGATACCTTTACTACCATTGCCATGCTTAGTTGTCTCGATGCTATCGTTACATGTCGCGCTACCCATCTTTTATGTCAGCCTCTCCTTGTTGCCATGAAACCTCTAACCTTGAAACCTTCCTAGCAAAACCACTGTTTGGCTATGTTACCGCTTGCTCAGCCCCTCTTATAGCGTTGTTAGTTGCAGGTGAAGATGAAGTTTGTTCCAGGAGGGAACTTGTTGTTGGAATATCACAATATCTATAATTATTATTAACACACCTATATACTGGGCATGGGTGGAAGGCTTGGCCTTTTGCTCGGTGTTTTGTTCCACTCATGCCACCTTAGGCGCCGATAAACCGGCATTATGTTCCTTGATTTTGCGTTCCTTACACGATGGGTGGATGGGGACCCCTTGACAGTTCGACTTTGAATAAAACTCCTCCAGCAAGGCCCAACATTGGTTTTAATTTGCCTCATAAAAACAACTTAATTAATTAATTAAAATTGCATAGGGGGTCTCGTCCCCGGGTTCTTAATTCTACATAGCAGGGGGGGCCAGTGCTGATGGTGTTGGTCCCAAACGGGGAGCCTGCGGGGCCACCACTAGGAAACTCGAGGATTGGCTCCCGTAGCTTCACCCATCCGGTCGTGGCCTGAGACGAGATACGCGCGGCTACTATCAGGGTGTCGGCACGCCGGGAGGTCTTGCTGGACTTGTTTTACCATTGTCGAAATGTCTTGTGCTACCGGGATGTCGAGCCTGATCGGATTTCCCTAAGATAAGGAGTGATGATATTATATTTATCGCTTCAGCTAATCGTGAGAGCTTGTGATGGGCTAAGTTGGGACACCCCTGCAGGGTTATGATCTTTCGAAAGCCGTGCCCGTGGTTATGTGGCAGATTGGAATTTTTTAATGTCCGGTTGTAAAAAACTTGACAGATGATCCGAAGTAAAACACACAACGGTGTGAGTAACCGTGACCGTCTCTTTTCACTTTGAGAAGAGAACACGATGGGGTTATGTTTGACACGTATGTAGTTTAGGATCTTTAGCGATCACTACTTTTGCGACCGTTTGCGTAGATGCTCATCTTATTTTTGTACTCGTAAGTTAGCCACCATATTTTGCTTAGCCGCTGCTGCAACCTCACCACTTTACCTCCTCCTACCCACAAGCTTTGCTAGGCTTGATACCCAGGGATATGGGATTGCTGTGTCCTCGTGGCTCACAGATACTACAACACCAGATGCAGGTTCAGCCGAGTTTGATGCAGGAGCTGGTTCAGAGCTTCACCGGGAGTTCGATGAAGAGTGGCCGTATGCTTGTGACGTTTTCGACGATCAGTAGTGGTTTCTACTAGGATTCGATCCTGACCTGTGGCTTTATGTTGTTTTGGTATCTTTCTTTTGGTTCTTCACCCTTAGCCGGGTTGTGATGTTTTGAATGATGAATTGCTCATGTATTGTATTGTGTGAAGTGGCGAGTGTAAGCCAACTATCTCCTTTTGCAATTTAATCCCTCTTTTACATGAGTAGTGCAAAGATACCAAACTTGAGATCATTCTAGGATGGGCTTATACCTTTAAGTCGTGCCTCGACACGTAGGAGGTATAGTCCCATCCTGGGCATTACACTATGAGAAAGTCCTATATGGTTAATAGCATGTCACCACAGAAATTATTCTTGTTATCATTTACCTACTCGAGGACGAGCATGAATTAAGCTTGGGGATGTTGATACGTCCAAAACGTATCGATAATTTCTGCTTGCTCCATGCCACTTTTGGGTGATATTTCTATGATATTCATACACTTCCATACACTTTTGATCATATTTGGACTAACTTACTAATCCAGTGCACCCTAGTGCCAGTTTCTGTTTTCGGCTGTTTTTGTATTTCAGGTTTTCACGTTTCGAGAACTGCCCAGAAAAATCCATAAAAATTATATAAAAAATCAGCGATCCGGAAACAACACTGCCTCCGAAGGGCAGCCTGGGGGGCACAGGGGCTCCAGGCGCCCTGTGGGCGCACCCCCC
>LR738710.1:163764797-163841928 GCA_902687465.1 Secale cereale | reverse complement strand
GGGGGGGGCCTGGGCCCCCCGAGGCTCCCCCGGTGCCCTACTTTGGCATATATTTAAAGGGTCCTCCGTAACCCTCAGAACAGGAACCCTTTTCGCGATCCCATCTCTGTTCCGTCGCCGCCGCCGCTTCCAAGATCGGGAGCACCAGGAGAACTCTTCCCGGCACCCTGCCGGAGGGGAGGATCACCACCGGGAGCTTCTCCACCACCATGGACGCCTCCCGGATGACTCGTGAGTAGTCTCCCTTGGACCATGAGTCCATGACCAGTAGCTATGTGATGTTCTCCTCCCGTTCTTGTGCTTCACTAATTAGTCCTCGTGAGCTGCCCTACATGATCGAGGCACCTATGTAATCCTTATGCTGTTGCTATGTTGAGTTTGCTGGGATCCGATGGACTATGAGATTATGTTCAGATTGATCTTGAGTAATATATTTGATTCACCTCTTTTATATTTTAGTTCATAAGTAATTCTTGCATGTTCTCCGTTGTTATTTATTGCTTTGGCCGAGTAGTAGGTAGTGACTCCAAGAGGGAACGTTATGCTCGATTGTGGGTTCATGCCCCTCGATGACTAGCTTGAGTGACAGAAACATGAGTCTAGGGGATGTGCTGTTGCCACAAGGGGGAAAACAACGGTGCTTGTGCCCGCGGGTGCAAGGATTGTTTACTTTATGCAAAGTTCTTTTAATGCAGTTGTATGTTGCATTGAGTTTACACTATGGGTGGGACTCGCAACTTAATACCAGCGAGATGTTCTGGATAGATATCTCAAGGTGGATGATTAGTAGTAGATATTGATGGATTTCGGTCTACTTACTTTGGTGTACCGCCCATGCTTTGAACCTCTACCTTTCTTGCAATGTAGTCAGCATTGGTTTGCGCACATAATTCTGTCAATTGGCCAGCTGTAATTCGTTTACCTCACATAGCTGTTTTATCGTCTTTTGGGAGAGAGACATCACTAGTGAACATCATGAGACTCCGGTCCATATTACCATCATTGATCACATCCACTATTTACTTTTCGTTATTTATTTACTATTGCAAAACACTATCTATCACTACTATCATATTGCTTTTAACCCTTTGTGAACTACAAGGCCGGAGAGATTGACAACCTCTCTGTACTCGTTGGGAGCAAAGTTATTTGTATCTGTGTGCAGGTCCACGTTGATTGCTAATTGCGCTGTTAGCAGTTGACACCTACCTGTTGAACCTAGGAGTCTCTGGGGATTCGATCCTTGGCATCTTTGCTAGGGGAAAACACTTCTACTTACTGCATCTTACACCTTCCACTTGGGGTAACCAACGAGGGGTTCGAGGCCCATCAAAAGCCCATTAAACATCCAAGACTTCATAAATAATAGCATGGAACAATCAAAAATTATACATACGTTGGAGACGTATGAGTGCATTACATAAACCAAAAGGCATACGTCTATAAGCAAAGGTATCGAAAGGACAAGTAAAAGTGGTCTTTTCTTAATCCCCTTTTGACACAGGTATTTGAGAGAAACCAGAATAACCATCTAGAAAGCAAAAATGAGTATGTTTGGATAACCTTTCTAGCATTTGATCAATAAATGGCAAGGGGTAATGATATTTCTTAGTAGCTTTATTTAACTTACGGAAATCAATTACCATCCTATAACCTGTAACTATTCTTTGCGGGATCAATTCATCTTTATCATTAGGAACGACAGTCATACCTCCCTTCTTAGGGACACAATGGACAGGACTTACCCACTGGCTATCAGCAACTGGATAGATAATACATGCCTCCAGAAGCTTTAGTATTTTCTTCCTTACCACTTCTTTCATCTTAGGATTTAACCTTCTGTGATGGTCAATAACCGGTTTAGCATTTTCTTCCAATTTTATCTTGTGTTGGCATAAGGTGGGACTAATGCCCTTAAGATCATCCAGAGTATATCCAATAGCAGCACGGTGCTTCTTCAGAGTTTTCAATAGTTTTTCTTCTTCCTGCTCTGAAAGGTTAGCACTAATAATAACATGATATATCTTCTTTTCATCAAGATAAACATACTTGAGATTATCAGGTAAAGGTTTAAGTTCAAACACAGGATCACCCTTGGGTGGAGGATGATCCCCTAGGATTTCAACATGCAAGATGTTTTTCAATACGGGTCCCTGATTAAAGAATATTTCATCTATTTCCCTTCTCTCATTCATATGCATATCATTTTCATGGTCTAGCAAGTATTGTTCTAAAGGATCATTAGGAGGCACAACAATAGAAGCAAGACCAATAATTTCATCCTTACTAGGTAGTTCTTTATCAAGGGGTTATCTACGGAATTTAGCAAAGTTAAAATCATGAGACATATCCCCTAACCCAATAGTAACAATATCTTTTATGCAGTCTATCTTAGCATTAACAGTATTCAAGAAGGGTCTACCAAATATAATGGGACAAAATTTATCTTGTGGGGAACTAAGAATAAGAAAATCAGCAGGGTATTTAACCTTCCCACACAAAACCTCAACATCTCTAACAATCCCAACTGGTGAAATAGTGTTTCTATTAGCAAGCTTAATAGTAACATCAATCCCTTCTAACTCAACAGGTGCAATATCATGCTCAATTTCTTGATATAAGGTAAGATGGATAATACTCGCACTAGCACCTACGTCGGATAAACCATGATAGCAATGATCTCCTATGTTAACAGAGATAACAGGCAAGCCTACAATAGGTCTATGTTTATTCCTAGCATTGGCTTTGGCTATCCTAGCGGACTCTTCTTGGAGGTAAATAACATGTCCATCTAAATCTTCTACCAAGGGATCTTTAACCATGGCAACACTAGGTTAAACTTTAATTTTCTCAGAGGGTGTAGGTGTCCTAGTATTACTCTTACGAACTACAGTTGAAGCTTTAGCTTGATCCTTTTCCTAACAGGGAAAGGTGGTTTCTCAATATAAGCAGTAGGAATAATAGGATCAACATTATAAGTGATAGTCTTTTCTTCAACTTTAATAGGTTCAACTACTTTAACTTCAATAGGGGGTGGTATTTAAACCACTTCTCCTTGGGGAGATCAACATGAGTAGCAAATGATTCACAGAAAGAAGCTACTATCTCAGAGTCAAGTCCATATTTAGTGCTAAACTCACGGAAAACATCGGTATCCATAAAAGCTTTAACACAATCAAACTGAGGGGTCATACCTGACTCCTTACCTTCGTCGAGATCCCAATATTCAGAGTTGCGCTTAATTCTTTCCAATAAATCCCATTTGAATTCAATAGTCTTCATCATAAAAGAACCAGAATAAGAAGTATCGAGCATGGAGCGATTATTAAGAGAAAGCCAAGCATAAAAATTTTGAATAATCATTTCTCTTGAGAGCTCATGATTGGGGCATGAATATAGCATTTACTTAAGCCTCCCCCAAGCTTGAGCGATGCTTTCTCCGTCGAAAGGCATAATATTGTTCATGATCAGAGGGGTATTAAATATGCATAATGGATCTGAACATATGATCTTCCACCAAATAAACCAACTAGCATCAACTACAAGGAGTAATCAACACTACTAGCAACCCACAGGTACCAATCTGAGGTTTGGGTACAAAGATTGGATACAAGAGATGAACTAGGGTTTGAGAGGAGATGGTGTTGGTGAAGATGTTGTTGAAGATAGCCCTCCCCAAGATGGGAGAGTTGTTGGTGATGACGGCGGTGATGATTTCCCCCTCCCGGAGGGAAGTATCCCCGACAGAATAGCTCTGCCGGAGCCCTAGATTGGTTTCCGCCTCGAGACGACGGTGTCTGGTCCCGAAAGCCTCGTTATGATTTTTTCTAGATAAAAACACCTCATATAGGAGAAGATGGGCATCGGGGGGGGGCACAAGACAGGGGGCGCGCCCTATAGGGGGCGCGCCCCCCACCCTCGTGGACAGCAGGTGGCCCCCCTCAAGATCTTCTTCCGCCAGATATTTTTTATATTTTCTAAAATAGAGTTCTGTGAAGTTTCGGGGCTTTTGGAGTTGTGAAGAATAGGTTTCCAGAGTTTGCTGCTTTTCCAGCCCAGAATTCCAGCTGCCGGCATTCTCCCTCTTCATGTAAACCTTGTAAAGTAAGAGAGAAATGGCATAAGTATTGTGACAAAACATGTAATAACAGTCCATAATGCAATAAATATCAACATATAAGCATGATACAAAATGGACGTATCAATGTAGAGGTCGCGTGCCGACGGTGATCACATCGACTTTGGAACCATTTCCCACGCGCATCATCACCTCGTCCTTAGCTAATCTTCGTTTAATCTGTAGCCCCTGTTTCGAGTTACAAATATTAGCAACCGAACCAGTATCAAATACCCAGGTGCTACTACGAGCATTAGTAAGGTACACAACAATAACATGTATATCATATATACCTTTGTTCAATTTGCCATCCTTCTTATCCACCAAATACTTGGGGCAGTTCCGCTTCCAGTGTCCAGTCCCTTTGTAGTAGAAGCACTCAGTTTCAGGCTTGGCTCCAGACTTGGGTTTCTTCATGGGAGTAGCAACTGTCTTTCTATTCTTCTTGAAGTTCACTTTCTTTACCTTGCCCCTTTTCTTGAAACTAGTAGTCTTGTTAACCATCAACACTTGATGCTCCTTTTTGATTTCTACCTCCGCAGCTTTGAGCATAGCGAAGAGCTCGGGAATTGTCTTCTGCATCCCTTGCATGTTATAGTTTATCACGAAGCCTTTATAGCTTGGTGGCAGTGATTGAAGAACTCTATCAATAGCACTATCTTCGTCATCTTTGCAACCAAGTTGAGTCATATGATTGTAGTACCCTGACATTCTGAGCAAGTGTTCACTGATACAACTGTTCTCCTCCATCTTACAGCTGTAGAACTTATTGGAAATCTCATATTTCTCAATCCGGGCATTTGCTTGAAATATTAACTTCAACTCCTAGAACATCTCATATGCTCCATGACGTTCAAAACGCGTCGAAGTCCTGGTTCTAAGTCGTAAAGCATGGCACACTGAACTATCGTGTAGTCATCAGAACGAGCTTGCCAGACGTTCATAACGTCTGGAGTTGCTCCTGCAGCAGGCTTGTCACCTAGCGGTGCTTCAAGGACATAATTCTTCTGTGCAGCAATGAGGATAATCCTCAAGTTATGGACCCAGTCCGTGTAGTTGCTACAATCATCTTTCAACTTAGCTTTCTCTAGGAATGCATTAAAATTCAATGGAACAACAGCACGGGCCATCTATCTACAACAACATAGACATGCAAAATACTATCAAGTACTAAGTTCATGATAAATTAAAGTTCAATTAATCAAATTACTTAAGAAGTCCCACTTAGATAGACATATCTCTAATCATCTAAGTGATCACGTGATCCATATCAACTAAACCATGTCCGATCATCACGTGAGATGGAGTAGTTTTGAATGGTGAACATCTTCTGTTGATCATATCTACTATATGATTCACGCTCGACCTTTCGGTCTCCAGTGTTCCGAGGCCATATCTGCATATGCTAGGCTCGTCAAGTTTAACCCAAGTATTCTGCGTGTGCAAAACTGGCTTGCACCCGTTGTATATGAACGTAAAGCTTATCACACCCGATCATCACGTGGTGTCTCGGCACGACAAACTTTCGCAACGGTGCATACTCAGGGAGAACACTTATACCTTGAAATTTAGTGAGAGATCATCTTATAATGCTACCGTTAATCTAAGAAAATAAGATGCATAAAAGATAAACATCACATGCAATCAATATAAGTGATATGATATGGCCATCATCATCTTGTGCCTTTGATCTTCATCTCCAAGGCACCGTCATGATCACCATCATCACCGGCGCGACACCTTGATCTCCATCGTAGCATCGTTGTCGTCTCGCTAACTATTGCTTCTACGACTATCGCTACCGCTTAGTGATAAAGTAAAACAATTGCATGGCGATTGCATTTCATACAATAAAGCGACAACCATATGACTCCTACCAGTTGCCGATAACTCTGTTACAAAACATGATCATCTCATACAATAAAATTTAGCATCATGTCTTGACCATATCACATCACAACATGCCCTACAAAAACAAGTTAGACGTCCTGTACTTTGTTGTTGCAAGTTTTACATGGCTACTACGGGCTAATCAAGAACCGTTCTTACCTACGCATCAAAACCACAACGGTATTTCGTCAAGTATGTGATGTTTTAACCTTCACAAGGACCGAGCGTAGCCACACTTGATTCAACTAAAGTTGGAGAAACTGACACCCGCCAGCCACCTGTGTGCGAAGCACGTCGGTAGAACCAGTCTCACGTAAGCGTACGCGTAATGCCGGTCTGAGCCGCTTCATCCAACAATACCACCGAATCAAAGTATGACATGCTGGTAAGCAGTATGACTAGTATCGTCCACAACTCACTTGTGTTCTACTCGTGCATATAACATCTACGCATAAACCTGGCTCATGATGCCACTATTGGGGAACGTAGTAATTTCAAAAAAAATCATACGCACACGCAAGATCATGGTGATGCATAGCAACAAGAGGGGAGAGTGTGTCTACGTACCCTTGTAGACCGAAAGCGGAAGCGTTGATCAACGCGGTTGATGTAGTCGTACACCTTCATGATTCGTCCCGATCTAGCACCGAACGTACGGCACCTCCGCGTTCAGCACATGTTCAGCTCGATGACCACCTCGCCTTCTTGATCCAGCAAGATAGGCGAAGTAGTAGATGAGTTCCGGCAGCACGACGGCATGGTGGCGGTTGTTGATGAAGAACAATCTCTATAGGGCTTCGCCAAGTACTACAGAAACTAGACAGAGGATAAACTAGAGGGTCGGGGTTGCTGGCACACGGCTTGGTGTATCTTCGTGTGCTTTGGGTGCTAGCCCTACCCCTCTATTTATATGTTGAGCCTTGGGGTCGAAACTTTGAGTAAAAGCCACCATAAAGTCGGTTTCACCCGAAAGGCAAGATTCCTTCTCGGACTCCAGGGCCAGACGCCAGGGTTCCCGGCGTCTGGACCTAGACGCCAGGGACCCTGGCGTCTGGCCCCTGGACTCCGCAAAACTTTCTTTTGCGCTTTCCAAAAACCATGTGGGCTTTCCCCTTTGGCCCAAATAAAGTGTCCTCGTACCCAAACATTTCGGGAAACATCCGGAACCCCTTCCGGTGAATTCCGGAACCCTTCCGAAGGTCAAACACTATTATCCCATATATTAATCTTTATCTCCGGACCATTCCGGAGTTCCTCGTCATGTCCGTGATTACATCCGGGACTCCGAATAACATTCGGTCATCAACATACATAACTCATTCAATACTATATCGTCAACGAACGTTAAGCATGCGGACCCTACGGGTTCGAGAACTATGTAGACATGACCGAGACATCTCTCCGGTCAATAACCAATAGCGGAACCTGGATGCCCATATTGGGTCCTACATATTCTACGAATATCTTTATCGGTCAAACCGCATAACAACATATGTTGTTCCCTTTTGTCATCGGTATGTTACTTGCCCGAGATTCGATTGTCAGTATCATCATACCTAGTTCAATCTCGTTACCGGCAAGTCTTTTTACTCGTTCCGCAATGCATCATCTCGTGACTAACTCATTAATCATTTGCTTGCAAGGCTTATAATGATGTGCATTACCGAGAGGACCCAGAGATACCTCTCCGACACTCGGAGTGACAAATCCTATTTTTGAACTATGCCAACGCCACAGACATCTTCGGAGACACCTGTAGAGCATCTTTATAATCACCCAGTTAAGTTCTGACGTTTGATTGTACATAAGGTGTTCCTCCGGTATTCGGGAGTTGCATAATCTCGTAGTCATAGGAACATGTATAGGTCATGAAGAAAGCAATAGCAGTAAAACTAAACAATCAAGTGCTAAGCTAACGGAATGGGTCAAGTCAATCACATCATTCACCAATGATGTGATCCCGTTAATCAAATGACAACTCATGTTTATGGCTAGGAAACATAACCATCTTTGATTCAACGAGCTAGTCAAGTAGAGGCATACTAGTGACACTTTGTTTGTCTATATATTCACACTTGTATTATGTTTCCGGTTAATACAATTCTAGCATGAATAATAAACATTTATCATGATATAAGAAAATATAAATAATGAATTTATTATTGCCTCTAGGGCATATGTCCTTCAGGAATTTGGCTCAAGGTGGAGATTGTTAAATTGTGATCCAAATTATACTGTATTGGACTAGACGTAGTACATACAGCGTGGGCCTTTGCGTTGGTACCGACGCGTATGAGTACAAGTCGTTTACTTGTCCTCCAAGGACTCTCATATATTGCCCTCTTATATACCTCACGTAGTCGCACCTAAGACGGCATGTCCTCTCGTGCTTGTAATACTCCTCCTCATAGTGATTGCGCCTTCGTGCGTCCGTGGTTTTCTCCCACAAGGGTTTCCATGTTAAATCTGTGTCTCTCATGTCTTGTTTATTTCTCGTTATTATCTAACAGTTTGGATGGCGGTTATGTAATAGGATAGGCAATTAGTTGTCCTATCTTTGTTTTGCCAGCCGGTTGTAGCCTCATGTTTGCTTACTTTGTTTTGCTCTTTGTGAGATTTTTTTCCTTTCATTCAGACTGTAAGACTTTTGTTGAGCCTATTTACTTTTTTATATAACTTGGCTGTATGCATCTTTTTGATGCAGAGGCCGGGGAGTCCCCCCTTCTCCAAAATAAAAAAAATGCTTCATATAATCTCTGATATATGCTCGTGATGCACCAGGTTCTTCGTCGGAATTGAGAGCCACATCCACCAATAAATGTTACGTTTAACAAAAAGACTGATATGGCTTCTTACGAGGTGCTGCAGTACCCCATTCTCTTTTTAGTCAGAATCGACATTAGGACTTCTACTAGCTTGTGCGATATTCTTTCCATTCACATGTGTGATATTCTTTCCAACGGCGGGCATGTCTGCACAGGAAGCCGTGGCATACAACAAGTTGAAGGAGTTCTTGTGACACCCCGAGACCGGTGCACCAGGTGTCAGCCAGTTATTCGTTGCCAGTGCCATGTCATCTTCTTGCGTGTTGCATCTTGCCATGTCATCTTGTGTGTTGCATCAGCATGTTTTCAAAACTTGCATCCGCCCGAGTTCCCTCGTCCTCTCCGTTGTCCGTTCTGAGCCCACACACACTTGCACGCGCCAGCGGTGCCTCCGAATTTTTATTTTGTGAGTGGCCAGAAAATGTTCTCGGAATGGGATAAAACTTGTCATGAGGTCTTATTATAGTGTAGACAGGTCGCTTGCCAAATTTCATCGCATTCGGAGCTTGTTTGATAGCCCAACGGATATATATAGCGGCACTAGTCGCCGGTTATTTCGTCGGACGTTTACGGTCTCCGAAAACCTCCGCGAGCCTCTCTCCCTCTCCTCTCACCTCAGCCCAACTACCCTACACAGCCCACCTAGGCCTTTCTAACTTCCCCTTCGCTCCGTTGCAGTTGGATCGCAATCCGATGGCTCTAAAACCCCTCCAAACTCCAAACCCTAGCCCTCCTACTATAAATGGACTCCCCCTAGTCCATTTTTGGCTTTTCCCCTACCTCCCTCCTCAAATTCCGCGCAGTGCTTCCACCGTTGCCGTCGCGTGCTTCCACCGTTGCCGTCGCGTGCTTCCACCGTTGCCGTCGCGTGCTTCCACCCCTGCAGCCGCGTCGTGCTTCCACCGGAGACGCGTCGTGCTTCCACCGCGCCACCTGCCCGCGCCTCCCGCCGCCGCCCAGGCCTCGCCTCCGGCCAGATCCGGCGAGGAGCCGCCGGAACCAGCCGGCCCCGTCCTCCCCGGCCCTCCCCTCGCCGGAGGGCGCAAGGTAGCCGCCGTTCGCCTCCAGGCTCAAACGCCGCTCGCCCTCATCGGGAGGAGGACGAGCGCCTGCAGCCGTCGCCCCGCCTGGGCCTCCTCCCTCCGCCAGGCCGAAGCCAGCGCCCAGCTCCGCGCCCCAGCCGCCTGGGCCCGACCGCCTGCTCCCGCGCCCAGCTCCAGCCGGTGCTCAGCGGCCCAGATTCGCCAGGCCCGGTCTCGCCTCCTCCGGTTCCACCGCGTGGGCCGGCCCAGCGCCAACCCCGCCGGCCCGTCCAGCCCCAGCGCGCCTCCAGGCCGCCTCCCTCTCCAGCCGGGCCTCCTAGGCCCAGATCCCGCGCGACCTCCAGCGCCAGGCCCAGCCGCCAGGCTAGGCCGCGAGGCCCAGTTCCGCCGGGCCCAGCCGCTTCCAGCCGGCCTCCTCCACTCCTCTTCTTTGGGCCGAGTCTAATCGGTGAGCAGCCCCATAGATCCTCGCCCGTGCGTATAATAGTATCTTGCGCTCAGTTGTACTAGTAGTTTTTCTGCTAAGTCTTTTTCTGTCATGTTTCTGATGCATCTTGGCATGATGATAATTTTTTGTGTGCTTATCCGTTTTGAGTGAATGACATGTCAAAATGATCGTGGTGATATGCTCTACACTTTGTTCCATTGTGCCATGCATGTTTGACTTCATCTAGATGCTTAAATATCTGTTGCAAGGGTGCTACTTATTATAAACTGCTGCTACTTGTTATTTTGTTGCCATGTTCGTGATGTGATAACTTGGTACATGTTTATCCAAATGATGCAAATGATATGTCCACATGTTCATCATGAGATGCTCTACATGTTGGTTGTTTTAGCTTGCATGATAGAATTCATCTTGCCATGTTTATCTCCTATGCAAAAGTGCTTGTGGCTGTTATGTTGTTAAACTTGTTATGAGATGCTGATTTCAATTGCTCGTTGCTATTGTTGTGTTTGTCCCCTTGTCACATGCCTAGATGTTTTAGAATCTCCATGATGTGCTCTTTGATGTGGTGCTTTTAACTTTCCATGATATGCCTTGTGTTGACTTAAACATGCTCACAAACATGCCATGTTGTTATTGTTGTTTTAACACTTAGTGAAATTTCACTAAGTCTGGAATCTGTAATGTCCGGATGCTATGTTTGCTTGTTGTTCTAGGCAAATCCATGTTAGTTTTGGGGTGACTATTGATGATTCCTTGTTGTATATGTTGTTGGCTATCCATTCATGCTCTCACATGCTCTTTTGGGTGGCTGTAGCATATTTAACTCTTGCTCCCAAGTTGCTATAAATTACTGTTGTCAGGATTTTGTTGTCATGTTCAAAATGTTTTAGCTTGTTGCTATTGATCCATGCCTCCTTTGGAGATGCTCCAATGGACTTGTTTGCTGTAGGATATGTCTACATTATGTTCATGCTTCTTGCCATGATGTTTGAGTGCTTTAGCTTATTTATTTCTTGCCCCCAAGTTGCTATGTGGCTGTTAATTTCAGCTTGTTGTTATATCTTGCTTCATGTGTATCTTTTAGCCCGTTGCTCCGTTTGGGGTGTTCTTTATATGAAACTTGAGTGTTTTGCATGTAGATTCACATTATCCTCTTGTTAACATGTTTTGAAGTTTCTTGCTTGATGCATATTGTCATGTTCCTTGTGATGTATCTTTGTGTTTCCTATGTTGTCTTTCTGTGCATCCTTAGTGCATCTGCTGTGATTCCTTAGTGCATCAGTCATGCTTCCTGTATAGATTTTTCATGCATCATATCTTGCCATGTATCGCATCATATAAACTTGTGTTGTTTTTCTATCCTTCCTACATTGCCATGTAATGCTTCCTGTATAGACTTGCTGTGCTTCCTGTATAGACTTGTTGTGCTTCCTATATAGACTTGTTTGCTTCATACTTGCTTAAGCACATTGCCATGTTTCCAGTGATGTTTTCTGTGCTTCTTACCTTGCCATGTTATGCTTCCTGTTTAGTCTTGTCATGCATCATACCTTGCCATGTATTGCATCATATATAAACTTGTGCTGTTTGATGTGCTTCCTACCTTGCCATGTTTTGCTTCCTGTGTAGACTTTCTGTGCATCATAAGTAGACTTGTTTTGCATCATACTTGGTAGTGCCTATTGTTATGTTCTTGAGTGTTTTTGTTTACCGTATTGCTTGCTTCTTCTCGTTAGTGCTTGTTCAGTTGCGTCGTGAGGATTCATTCGTCTACCCGTGGTTCTTCTTCAAGGCTTCTTCTTCGTCTTCTTCATGGAACCGTTCTTCTTCCTTGCGGGATCTCAGGCAAGATGACCATACCCTTGGATACCTTTACTATCTTTGCCATGCTTAGTGTCTCGATGCTATCATTACATGTCGCGCTACCCTTCTTTATTGTCAGCCTCTCCTTGTTGCCATGAAACCTCTAACCTTTGAAACCTTCCTAGCAAAACCATTGTTTGGCTATGTTACCCGCTTGCTTAGCCCCTCTTATAGCGTTGTTAGTTGCACGTGAAGATGAAGATTGTTCCAGGAGGGAACTTGTTGTTGGAATATCACAATATCTAAAATTATTATTAACACACCTATATACTGGGCATGGGTGGAAGGCTTGGCCTTTTGCTCGGTGTTTTGTTCCACTCATGCCACCTTAGGCGCCGATAAACCGGCATTATGTTCCTTGATTTTGCGTTCCTTACACGATGGGTGGATGGGGACCCCTTGACAGTTCGTCTTTGAATAAAACTCCTCCAGCAAGGCCCAACATTGGTTTTTAATTGGTCATAATAACAACTTAATTAATTAATTAAATTGCATAGGGAGTTAGCGCTACCCGAGTATTCTTTCTACATAGCAGGGGGGCCAGTGCTGATGGTGTTGGTCCCAAACGGGGGTTCTGCGGGGCCACCACGGGGAAACTCGAGGTTTGGTTTTACTCGTACTATCACCCATCCGGTCGTGGCCTGAGACGAGATACGCGCGGCTACTATCAGGGTGTCGACACACCAGGAGGTCTTGCTGGACTTGTTTTACCATTGTCGAAATGTCTTGTGCATCGGGATGCCGAGCCTGATCGGATTTCCCTAAGATAAGGGGAGATGATATTATATTTATCACTTCAGCTAATCGTGAGAGCTTGTGATGGGCTAAGTTGGGACACCCCTGCAGGGTTATAATCTTTCGAAAGCCGTGCCCGCGGTTATGTGGCAGATTGGAATTTGTTAATGTCCGGTTTTAGAAAACTTGACAGAGGATCCGAAGTAAAACACACAACTGTGTGAGTAACCGTGAGTGTCTCTTTTCACTTTGAGAAGAGAACACGGTGGGGTTATGTTTGATTCGTATGTAGTTCAGGATCTTTAGCGATCACTACTAGTTGCGACCGTTTGCGTAGATGCTCATCTTATTCTTGTACTCGTAAGTTAGCCACCATATATTTTGCTTAGTCCCTTCTGCAACCTCACCACTTTACCTCTTCCTACCTATTAAGCTTTGATAGTCTTGTTACCCATGGTTATGGGATTGCTGAGTCCTCGTGGCTCACAGATACTACAACAACAGTTGCAGGTGCAGGTTTTCCGATGTCTTGACGTGAGAGCGTTGTTCGTTGTTTGGAGTTCTTCTTCTTCAGTCTTGGGTTAGGTTCCGGGTCGGCAGCCTGGGATAGCAGATGGATGTCTTGTGGTTTTCATGTTTGTATCCGTAGTCGGATACTTGTATTGATGTTGTTGTATTCTTTTGACTTGTATGTATTGTTGTATCCCCCATGTATGTATGTAATGGTACGATGTAATGATATCCATCTTGCTAAGCGCCCGAAATGCGGTTGTGCCCCAATCACGTAAGTGTCACGTGATCGGGATAGAATCGCATCTTGGGCCTGACACGTCGGTATCAGAGCCTTGACCGACCATAGGAGCCCCCTTGATTGATCGTAGCTTGGTCGTTGTCGAGTCTAGCAGAAAACTTTTTCGGAGTCTAGTTATATCGGAGAGTAGGAATTCTTTTTACTCCTCTGCCCCTTCGTCGCTCTGGTGAGGAATTTTGACGTAGGTGTTTTGAATTACCCCTCTTCCCCTTCAAATTTTTTTAGGATCACATGGTTAGTTTTCGTTCGTTGCGTTGTTAGTTCTTTCATCTGGTGCATCTCTCATCAAGTGGATTCAACCCTCTTCTTCTTTGCAAGTCCAACCTCAGTTCCTTTCAACCGATGGTGTTTTTCCCGTCCGAAGTGGTCTTTCTTTTTCCCACCCTCCCACCCTTTTGTTTCTCGGAGCCGGAGTCCTTAATCGAGTATCCATCCTACTCGTGTGAAGTCTTTGCTTTCTTTCATCAATTGTTTCAACTGGTGAATTCTCGTCTAGTTCGTCATCCTTCATATTTTTTCCTTCTTCGATGGATTCTCCTCTCGTTCGATATTCTGCACCTCTTCTTCTTTTCCGGTGGATTCAACTCAAGTATTCGGTGTTCTTCATATTCTTCTCCCTCTGCTCAAGTGTTCTCCTCTTGCTCGTTCGTCTCTTGTCATTTAATTATTCCGGAGTTCTGAATATATCTCAGGATATTCGTCTGTCTTCCAATTAATTCAAGGTTGTCACCTCACTTGAGTTTCAATCATTTCCGGTGCATCATCTCCTTTGCATTCCTTTCCAACGGTGTTTTCCCTTCGGTGGGCTCATAACCCACAGGTCTTTCCCAGGATCTTACCTGACTCTTCTAATTTTCCCGGAGTGTTCCTATATTTTTTTCAAATGTGATGTAAGTATGGATTCCATCAGTCATATGCCTTCTCCAAGATCGCTTTTAATTCTTTCCATCGTTGGTCCAACCTTTCTTCATCCGGAGTATTTCAGGAATTCTTTTCTTTGTGTTCCTCCGAAGGCCGTCATTTCAGAAGATTTCTTCGTTCTCAGCTTTCAACTTCGTCCTCTAAATATTCTTCGTTGATGCCTCTTCGTTCGTCTCACATTTTTCTGGTGCTTGTTCAAGCATTCTTAATCGGTCACAATCTCTTCGTTCTTGTCATTCTAAATTCCCCAAGTGCTTTATTCTTCTCGGTGATTCATTCTCTTATGTTCACTCAATCGCAATTCTTCATGATGGCTTGTCCTCTTGCATCGTTCAATTTCATTCCTTATGGTGGTTATTCACGTTCTTCACTCGATTGTAATTCTTCTCGGTGGTTTGTTCTTTTCATCATTCGATTAATTCTTCCCGATGGTTCATTCATTTTATTCACTCGGCTTTAATTCTTCACGGTGGTTCGTTCCTTTTCTTCACTCGGTTTCAATTCTTTACGGTGATTCGCTCAACAGTTCTTTTCCGGTGCTATCATATCAATCCATTCATTTCATTCCTACCGGTGGTTCATGAAGACTTTCTCAAGCTTTGTGCTATATCCCTCTTTAATCCTTTTCATCGTGAATAAGTAGTATGCGAATCCATTTCTTCTCATAAATTTAATTGATGGAGGATAAGCATGACATAATTCTTATTCGTTCTCATCGAGTTGATTTATCCCTTCCTTCGGAGTTTATTCTTCATGAATAAATTCTAGTTCCAAGTGCTTAATCTTTTCTTCCCGGAGTTCATAGTTTCTCGGCCATCTCGTCGGTACCCCTATCTAAATCATCATAAGGCTTTAATCTTATTCTTTTCGTCCGTCATTTCTATATCATCATCTTTTCATTACCGGAGTTCTTCGTGGTGGTTCTTCATCATTTAATTCATTCTTCAAATATTCGTCTAATTCTTCTAGAGCAGCTCAAGCATTCTTATTCTTGCCTCTCGAGTGCAAATAATTCTCCGTATCCTTTTGTAGTGGAGTTTTGCATTTCTTTCTTCTTCTCACCTAATCCTTCTTTTGGTTGCGGCATAATTCACCTCAACTTTTGAGATGATTTCTATAAGTCCACAATAAGCTCATTCTTTTGTTGTTGATTTTCTCAACAACTCCGTTCAAGCCCTTTTGTGAAGATGCCCTTTCAATTCATTCGTGATGTAAGTTGTCATCTTCTTCTCCACTCTTTTAATTCCATCAATTCAATTCTTCCGGAGGCATTGTGTTGTTGCTCTCGTCGAGTATCATTTCATCTCCTCAGGTTCTTGTCCTATTCCATTCATATTCAACCGGTGTGCTATTTCTTTCAGTTTCAGCAGGAGTGCTGCCCGTATTCCTTTGTTCGAATTCCTTTTCTATCTCTTTTAACCGGAGTGGTTTCGAATTCATTCTTATTCCTTCAACCTTTCGGTTCTCGTCGTATTCCTTCTTCCTCTTGTCTAACAAAGTGTTCGCAACTTCGTTCATCTCCGTTGTATCCTTCTTTTGAGTTGTTCATCCTCTCAGGGTTCTTTCTTTCACTCTTTTGTCCTCGAAGAACTTTGTTCTTCCTCTTCCTCTCCCATCTCGTTCCTAAGATCTCGGGACGAGATCTCTTGTTAGTAGGGGAGTGTTGTGACACCCCAAGACCGGTGCGCCAGGTGTCAACCAGTTATTCGTTGTCAGTGCCATGTCATCTGCTTGCGTGTTGCATCTTGCCATGTCATCTTGTGTGTTGCATCAGCATGTTTTCAAAACTTGCATCCGCCCGAATTCCCTCGTCCTCTCCGTTGTCCGTTCTGAGCCCACACACACTTGCACGCGCCCGTGGTGCCTCCGAATTTTTATTTTGTGAGTGGCCAGAAAATGTTCTAGGAATGGGATGAAACTTGTCATGTGGTCTTATTATAGTGTAGACAGGCCGCCTGCCTAATTTCATCCCATTCGGAGCTCGTTTGATAGCCCAACGGATATATATAGCGGCACTAGTCGCCGGTTATTTCGTCGGACGTTTTCGATCTCCGAAAACCTCCGCGGGCCTCTCTCCCTCTCCTCTCACCTCAGCCCAACTACCCTACACAGCCCACCTAGGCCTTTCTAACTTCCCCTTCGCTCCGTTGCCGTTGGATCGCAATCCGATGGCTCTAAAACCCCTCCAAACTCCAAACCCTAGCACTCTTACTATAAATGGACTCCCCCTAGTTCGTTTTTGGCTTTTCCCCTACCTCCCTCCTCAAATTCCGCGCAGTGCTTCCACCGTTGCCATCGCGTGCTTCCACCGTTGCCGTCGCGTGCTTCCACCGTTGCCGTCGCGTGCTTCCACCCCCGCAGCCGCGTCATGCTTCCACCGGAGACGCGCCATGCTTCCACCGCGCCACCTGCCCGCGCCTCCCGCCGCCGCCGAGGCCTTGCCTCCGGCCAGATCCGGCGAGGAGCCGCCGGATCCAGCCTGCCCCGTCCTCCCTGGCCCTCCCCTCGTCGGAGGCCGCAAGGCAGTCGCCGTTCGCCTCCAGGCTCCGACGCCGCTCGCCCTCGTCGGGAGGAGGACGAGCGCCTGCAGCCGTCGCCCCGCCTGGGCCTCCTCCCTCCGCCAGGCCGAAGCCAGCGCCCAGCTCCGCGCCCCAGCCGCCTGGGCCCGACCGCCTGCTCCCTAGCCCAGCTCCAGCCGGTGCTCAGCGGCCCAGATTCGCCAGGCCCGGTCTCGCCTCCTCCGGTTCGGCCGCGTGGGCCGGCCCAGCGCCAACCCCGTCGGCCCGTCCAGCCCCAGCGCGCCTCCAGGCCGCCTCCCTCTCCAGCCGGGCTTCCCAGGCCCAGATCCCGCGCGACCACCAGCGCCAGGCCCAGCCGCCAGGCCAGGCCGCGAGGCCCAGTTCCGCCGGGCCCAGCCGCTTCCAGCCGGCCTCCTCCACTCCTCTTCTTTGGGCCGAGTCTAATCGGTGAGCAGCCCCACAGATCCTCGCCCGTGCGTATAATAGTATCTTGCGCTCAGTTGTACTAGTAGTTTTTCTGCTAAGTCTTTTTCTGTCATGTTTCTGATGCATCTTGGCATGATGATAATTTTTTGTGTGCTTATCCGTTTTGAGTGAATGACATGTCAAAATGATCGTGGTGATATGCTCTACACTTTGTTCCATTGTGCCATGCATGTTTGACTTCATCTAGATGCTTAAATATCTGTTGCAAGGGTGCTACTTGTTATAAACTACTGCTACTTGTTATTTTGTTGCCATGTTCGTGATGTGATAACTTGGTGCATGTTTATCCAAATGATGCAAATGATATGTCCACATGTTCATCATGAGATGCTCTACATGTTGGTTGTTTTAGCTTGCATGATAGAATTCATCTTGCCATGTTTATCTCCTTTGCAAAAGTGCTTGTGGCTGTTATGTTGTTAAACTTGTTATGAGATGCTGATTTCAATTGCTCGTTGCTATTGTTGTGTTTGTCCCCTTGTCACATGCCTAGATGTTTTAGAATCTCCATGATGTGCTCTTTGATGTGGTGCTTTTAACTTTCCATGATATGCCTTGTGTTGACTTAAACATGCTCACAAACATGCCATGTTGTTATTGCTGTTTTAACACTTAGTGAAATTTCACTAAGTCTGGAATCTGTAATGCCCGGATGCTATGTTTGCTTGTTGTTCTAGGCAAATCCATGTTAGTTTTGGGGTGACTATTGATGATTCCTTGTTGTATATGTTGTTGGCTATCCATTCATGCTCTCACATGCTCTTTTGGGTGGCTGTAGCATATTTAACTCTTGCTCCCAAGTTGCTATAAGTTACTGCTGTCAGGATTTTGTTGTCATGTTCAAAATGTTTTAGCTTGTTGCTATTGATCCATGCCTCCTTTGGAGATGCTCCAATGGACTTGTTTGCTGTAGGATATGTCTACTTTATGTTCATGCTTCTTGCCATGATGTTTGAGTGCTTTAGCTTATTTATTTCTTGCCCCCAAGTTGCTATGTGGCTGTTAATTTCAGCTTGTTGTTATATCTTGCTTCATGTGTATCTTTTAGCCCGTTGCTCCGTTTGGGGTGTTCTTTATATGAAACTTGAGTGTTTTTGCATGTAGATTCATATTATACTCTTGTTAACATGTTTTGAAGTTTCTTGCTTGATGCATATTGTCATGTTCCTTGTGCTGTATCTTTGTGTTTCCTATGTTGTCTTTCTGTGCATCCTTAGTGCATCTGCTGTGCTTCCTTAGTGCATCAGTCATGCTTCCTGTATAGATTTGTCATGCATCATATCTTGCCATGTATCGCATCATATAGACTTGTGTTGTTTTTCTATGCTTCCTACATTGCCATGTAATGCTTCCTGTATAGACTTGATGTGCTTCCTGTATAGACTTGTTGTGCTTCTTATATAGACTTGTTTGCTTCATACTTGCTTAAGCACATTGCCATGTTTCCTGTGATGTTTTCCGTGCTTCCTACCTTGCCATGTTATGCTTCCTGTTTAGTCTTGTCATGCATCATACCTTGCCATGTATTGCATCATATATAAACTTGTGCTGTTTGTTGT
Organism: Secale cereale; assembly: GCA_902687465.1. Taxonomy (NCBI): domain Eukaryota; kingdom Viridiplantae; phylum Streptophyta; class Magnoliopsida; order Poales; family Poaceae; genus Secale; species Secale cereale. The sequence goes on along the minus strand of LR738710.1, from coordinate 163,822,708 downwards.
GCTTCCTACCTTGCCATGTTTTGCTTCCTGTGTAGACTTTATGTGCATCATAAGTAGACTTGTTTTGCATCATACTTGGTAGTGCCTATTGTTATGTTCTTGAGTGGTTTTGTTTACCGTATTGCTTGCTTCTTCTCGTTAGTGCTTGTTCCGTTGCGTCATGAGGATTCGTTCGTCTACCCGTGGTTCTTCTTCAAGGCTTCTTCTTCGTCTTCTTCATGGAACCGTTCTTCTTCCTTGCGGGATCTCACGCAAGATGACCATACCCTTGGATACCTTTACTATATTTGCCATGCTTAGTGTCTCGATGCTATCGTTACATGTCGCGCTACCCTTCTTTATTGTCAGCCTCTCCTTGTTGCCATGAAACCTCTAACCTTTGAAACCTTCCTAGCAAAACCATTGTTTGGCTATGTTACCCGCTTGCTCAGCCCCTCTTATAGCGTTGTTAGTTGCAGGTGAAGATGAAGATCGTTCCAGGAGGGAACTTGTTGTTGGAATATCACAATATATAAAATTATAATTAACACACCTATATACTGGGCATGGGTGGAAGGCTTGGCCTTTTGCTCGGTGTTTTGTTCCACTCATGCCACCTTAGGCGCTGATAAACCGGCATTATGTTCCTTGATTTTGTGTTCCTTACACGATGGGTGGATGGGGACCCCTTGACAGTTCGTCTTTGAATAAAACTCCTCCAGCAAGGCCCAACATTGGTTTTTAATTTGCTCATAATAACAACTTAATTAATTAATTAAATTGCATAAGGAGTTAGCGTTACCCGAGGATTCTTTCTACATAGCAGGGGGGCCAGTGCTGATGGTGTTGGTCCCAAACGGGGGTTCTGCAGGGCCACCACGGGGAAACTCGAGGTTTGGTTTTACTCGAACTATCACCCTTCCGGTCGTGGCTTGAGACGAGATACGCGCGGCTACTATCAGGGTGTCGACACACAAGGAGGTCTTGCTGGACTTGTTTTACCATTGTCGAAATGTCTTGTGCACCGGGATGCCGAGCCTGATCGGATTTCCCTAAGATAAGGGGTGATGATATTATATTTATCACTTCAGCTAATCATGAGAGCTTGTGATGGGCTAAGTTGGGACACCCCTGCAGGGTTATAATCTTTCGAAAGCCGTGCCCGCGGTTATGTGGCAGATTGGAATTTGTTAATGTCCGGTTGTAGAAAACTTGACAGAGGATCCGAAGTAAAACACACAACTGTGTGAGTAACCGTGACTGTCTCTTTTCACTTTGAGAAGAGAACACGGTGGGGTTATGTTTGATTCGTATGTAGTTCAGGATCTTTAGCGATCACTACTAGTTGCGACCGTTTGCGTAGATGCTCATCTTATTCTTGTACTCGTAAGTTAGCCACCATATATTTTGCTTAGTCGCTACTGCAACCTCACCACTTTACCTCTTCCTACCTATTAAGCTTTGATAGTCTTGTTACCCATGGTTATGGGATTGCTGAGTCCTCGTGGCTCACAGATACTACAACAACAGTTGCAGGTGCAGGTTTTCCGATGTCTTGACGTGAGAGCGTTCTTCGTTGTTTGGAGTTCTTCTTCTTCAGTCTTGGGTTAGGTTCCGGGTCTGCAGCCTGGGATAGCAGATGGATGTCTTGTGCTTTTCATGTTTGTATCCGTAGTCGGATACTTGTATTGATGTTGTTGTATTCTTTTGACTTGTATGTATTGTTGTATCCCCCATGTATGTATGTAATGGTACGATGTAATGATATCCATCTTGCTAAGCGCCCGAAATGCGGTTGTGCCCCAATCACGTAAGTGTCACGTGATCGGGATAGAATCGCATCTTGGGCCTGACAGTTCTGTTCCAACATCATCAAGAAGCTGGCGCCCCCATTGCTCAAGGAGTAGCAAGCTGCCAAGTTGAGGCCAGATGCTACTCCCTTCACCCCTAACCGTACAACACGGGCAACGAAGAAGACCACCGCAAGTCGCACCAAGGACAACCCAGCAGAGAATGTGCTGCTACACGCACTTGGGATGGTACCAGAAGACATGGTGGCAGACGTTGGGATGGTGCATGAGTTGCTGGCTCTGTTTGACTCACCACTGCGTGAGCAACACATTCGGATCATCGCGGGACTGTTTGGCAAGGCTGTGCCGGCGGCAAAGAACGTGGAGGAGCGGGACACGGTGGTGCTTTGCTCGCATTAGCGACTTAGCATGGGTGGTCGGTGTATGCTTCCTTGATGGATATACACCCACAGGTGTTGTGCTGGAATGTGAGGGGTCTCAATAATCCAGCTAAAATGAAGGCAGTTCGGGAGTTTGTGGAAACGGTGAAGGTGAACCTAGTTTGCTTCCAAGAAACTAAAATGGATGTAATGGATCATTATGTTATTATGCAATGCTTGGGGCCATCGTTTGATGGTTTCGCGTATGTGCCGGTGGTGGACACTTGTGGTAGTATTCTCCTGGCGTGGGATGGCTCGGTGTTAAAGGTGGATAACCTCATGCTCAACACTAGTTTCTCACGGGTAGGGTACATGCCAAGATGGGGGACCCTTGGTGGATCACTGGGGTGTATGGGCCACAGGGAGACGAAAGGAAAACTCAATTCTTACAAGAGATCAAGGACTGGCATGCGGGGTGCCCCGGGCCTTGGATGTTGCTTGGGGACTTCAACATGATCATTAGGGCCACGGATAAAAACAACACCCACATAAATAGAAGGATGATGGGGCGTTTCCGGGACTTTGTGGACGATCACGAGCTAAAAGAGATGTACATGGATGGTCGGAGATACACGTGGTCCAACGAGAGGGACACACCCATTTTGACCAAAATTGATAGGGTCCTCACGACCGTGGACTGGGAGCTCGACAACACAGAGTATCTCCTTCTGGCACTTTCCACAGGTCTTTCAGATCATGTACCCTTACTGCTCACTACTAGTGCGAGCTTTTGCACCAAGCGGCACTTCCGGTTTGAGATGTTTTGGACAAAGTTGGATGGGTTTGAGGATGCAGTCAGGGAAGCTTGGAAGTGTAATAACGAGATAGTGGATTTGTATAAGAGACTTGATGCCCTGCTAAGGAACACCGCCAATTACTTGCAAGCTTGGGGGCAAAGGAAGGTGGGCAATGTCAAGATGCTGATGAGGGTAGCTAACTGGGTGATTCATAGGTTTGACATTGCGCAAGAGGGAAGGGTGCTGGAAGGAGGAGAACTTTGGTTGCACCGGAGCCTGAAACAAACCCTCCTAGGTCTGGCTGCGCTGGAGTGCACCATTGATCGCCAAAGATCTAGAATGAAGTGGCTGAGGGAGGGCGATGCCAACACAAAACTCTTCTAGGCTTTCGCGAATGGGCGGCGAGGGAAGAACTTCATTACACATATTAAAAGTGAGGGGTCATTATCTCGGATCAAGAGCAAAAGGAGGAGGCTTTCTTCTAGGCTTATGAGAGGCTTATCGGACAAGAGCAGGCTAGAGAGCATGCCCTGGACCTGCAGTTCCTGGGGACGCAGAGCCACGACTTAAGGGAGCTGGAGGAAATGATCACCGAGGAGGAAGTTTGGGCAGTCATCAAAGAGCTTCCCCCTGACCGCGCCCCAGGACCGGACGGATTCGTGGCAGCCTTCTATCAAAGAGCCTGGCCAATCATCAAGTATGACATTTCGGCTGTCATGATGAAGCTTTATGTTGGGGATGGAAGAGGGTTTGGGAAACTAAATAAAGCGCATATCATCCTCATCCCTAAGAAGCCGGATGCGGAGGAGATTGTGACTTTCGGCCTATTAGCTTGACGCATAGCATGCCCAAGCTGTTTGCCAAAGTTCTTGCTAACCGGCTCCGTTTGAAGATGCAATTGATCGTCGAAGGCAACCAATCTGCATTCATCAAGGGCAGGCATCTTCACGATAATTTCCTCCTCGTAAGATGAGTGGCCAGGAAGATCCATACAAGGAGGAGGTTCAGAGTGTTCCTGAAACTTGATATCTCAAGGGCCTTTGACTCCTTGTCATGGCCCTTTCTCTTCGAGGTCATGTCTGCCAAAGGTTTTGGTATGCGCTTGAAGACTTGGGTGGCAATCTTACTGCAATCCGCGACCACCAAGGTGACTGTCAACGGTGCGGCTCGGAAGAGCTTTGGGCACTCGTGTGGGCTGCGCCAGGGGGATCTTATCTCGCCGCTGCTCTTCGTTATCGCTATGGATGCTATGACAAAGCTCATACAGAGAGCTATGGAGGTTGGCGTGCTAAGCTCTTTCCCAGGTATCACGGCCATGCAAAGGATCTCGATTTACGCAGATGATGTGGCCTTGTTTATCAAACCTTCCGCCTTGGATCTGTGCTTTGTGAAGGAGGCCTTGAAAGCATTTGGTGTAGCATCAGGGCTTAAGGTGAACTATTGGAAATCATCGGCCATTGTGATTAGGGGCGATGCTGAGGAAAAACAGAGGGTGGCCGAGCTGCTGCAGTGTGATCTGGCAGAGTTCCCATGCAGATACCTTGGCCTACAGCTTGCGGTCAGGAGCTTGACTCGCGCAGAATGGCAGCCCATGCTAGACAAAGTAAGATACTTTGTCCTAGCATGGCAAAGGGGGCTGATTCAACGACCTGGCAGGCTCATCTTGGTGGAATCTATTGTCTCCGCCAGGCCTGTGCATCACCTGATGATCGCGGAGGCGGCAGTTTGGGTGATGGAGGAGATCAACAAATGGATGCCGTCGTTTTTTTGGGCGGGCAAGGATAAGGTTAACAGGGGCAATGCCTCGTCGCGTGGGATAAGATTTGCCGCCCCAAGGCTCACGGAGGGTTGGGAGTCAAAAACCTGCAATATCAATCCCTGGCGTTGAGGTCCGATGGGAATGGCTCAAGCGTACGGAGCCCAACAGGCCCTGGCAAGGATTACCGATGATAGAAAAGAGGCTAGCGAGAGAGGTGTTTGACAGTTTGGTCCACATCACAGTTGGAGCGGGTGACAAGGTGCTGTTCTGGCGGGACCGCTAGATTCACGGATTTGCGGTGGCAGACATAGCACCTCTCCTTCTGCAACGGTCCAAAGGAGGGTGATCAACACTCGAACGGTGCAACAGGCGCTTCTCAACGACTGTTGGCTGGAGAAATGCCATACAGAGAGCTCATTCATGGCCCAAATGCAATGCATGCATCTATGCCATGCGATGGCGACTATGCATAGGAATGCGATCGAGCAGGATGTCTTCACCTGGACGTGCTCAATTTCTGTCCAATACTCTACGAAATCTGTTTACAACAGTCTATGTAGTGGGTGGCCCAAATCCCCTCTGGCAAAGTGTGTCTGGAGGACATGGGCTCCTCTAAAGTGCAAGCCCTTTTCTGGTTGGCGATGCAGTACAGGATTTGGACGTCGGACAGAAGAGCTAAGCATGGACTACAGGACGCGAGCTCTGCTTGTTACACTTGCATGCATGATGAGGATAACGCTGACCACATTCTCCTGCAGTGCTTGTACGCACGAGTGGTGTGGCACTCCACTTGGGACACCCTGCAGATTAACACCCCTACCCCGTCAACAACTGAGACCACCCTGGAGTGGTGGATATGAGCGAGGAAGAGTTTTCATGGGTCGGATAGGAGAGGATTTGACACCACGGTCACTGCAGTTCTGTGGGCTTTGTGGAAGCAAAGGAATGCGAGAGTCTTCATTAGGGTAGATCAGCAAAAGAATCCTTTCGAATTAGTCACATGCACGTTAATTGAGATAGCAGAGTGGAGGCAAGCGACAGGCGGTGTTGGTGGTTTACAACGTTTTGTGAGGAGTTAGCCTAGGTGTAGTCTGGTTGGTGTTGGTGTTGGAGTTATCGTGTGTGCCGTGTGTTCGCATCTGGGCCACATGTCTTGTAATTATGTTTTCTTCTTCTTCTATAAAATTATGGTACGCCTTTGGTGTACTCTCGAAAAAAAACAAATTGTCACCTTTTCTGCCATTCAAACTAGGGGCTTTTATGATTATAGGGTAGAAAAAACATGTATCTACTCAAATACGCACAAGCATGTCCATCATATATTACTCCATGTAGATTTTTTTGCAGCAAATATATTACTCCATGTAGATGAGTTACAAAAATAACACACCCAAACCAAAACAATACAACAACCAATATAAATTACTCCTCACGGCGTCACGCCTAACCCACGCTGAAAGCTCTCCAAAGAAACGCTCGAGGTCGCCTTTGAGCAGCCCAGCCTGCCTTCGTGCGCTTCCTTTTGATAGTAGCCTCCTGCCTACATGCTCTAAGGATGGAGAGACGCCTTTGAATTCAAATACGATGGTGTTCCTATGTTTCCACAACTCCCAAAAGACAACGACCAGGATAGCCAGAACGTCCTTCCACTGACCATCTCCGACTCTCTGTTGTCCTTCCCCGCACACCACATATTGAGTGTCCTCCGCAGTTGGCACCCAACCATGGCTATCAAGTGTGTAGCAAATTCAGTACCACACTGTTCTAGCGAACACACATCCTAGGACAATATGACTAATTGTCTCATCACATTGGTTGCAGAAAGGGCATGAGTCCTAGTGAGGTAACCCTCGCCTCATTAGTCGATCCAAGGTCTAACATCTATTCAGGGGCGGAGCCAGGATTTTGGTATAGGGGGGGCCAAGTCATTTTCATAACTTTTTTCTAGAACGAAAAATAACTATCATCATAATGTAACATGCGCTACACACTACAAAACATTGATACAATTGTATGAGTTTATATTACCTCTGCAATTGCTGTCAATGACAAAATATTAATAATTTTACCTGAACAGAACTTACCTGCTAATTTTTTTCAGCGTATATAATCATGCAATACCAAAGTAAATCTCCCGTTTGGCGCTTAAAAGATACTAGATTGATATTTAGAGTGTTTGGGAGCACTTCTCAGCTGATATTGTCCCTCAAATATATATAAGTGGCGAGTTTCATCTTGCTTGTCTGGTGGCAGCTCCCAATTTGACAATCTCACAATTAGCTATATTGGATAAGTTGGACATAGGAAAAAATTGCATCACAAATAAGAACTCAGACAAGATACTGAGTAATTTGCATCACGATCACAACAATTTTGGGGGCACGCACAGGGGCGGAGCCCATTGGGCCGACCCTGATGCACAGGAATATGGGTCCAACTAGTTTTTTAGCGGTACTAATCATCTGAAAACAGCCTGGGCATCAGGTTGGGCCTGTGGCAGTGCATCAGGGTCCAAGTTGCCAGCCCGCACACCAAGTCCGCTCGCCTGTGCGCTTCCCCGCATAGGTCTGAGCCCACGTCCGCGCGTGTGGTCGTTTAAGTCGTGCGATCGTATAAATTCAACCAAAACATAGATACAAGATAGAAATTCTTCATAGCTAGAATCATAGCATCACAAATCACTCAACCAAAACAAGTAAAGAACAAAATCTGATGTATAAATTCAACAACGATACAAGATGACGATGGGGATTAGTAGATGCATGATGTGATGTACTGATGTGTTAAACCTTGGGTTCTTGGCTAATTCCCGTTGGTTAGATCCAGAAGATTTGACAAGTGAAGAAGGTTGCGTCGCATCGTTGCCGTGTGAATTGGATCGGCAGCAGCAGGGCAGGGAGAGCGAGTAGAGGCGGTCGGGCAGGCGAGGGCACAGAACGGCGGCGGCTAATTTCTCTGTACTAATCCAGGTACAGGCTAATCACACGAGAACGCAACGCCAGGCCAAGAGGCAGAGTCGATCGTCCAACCTGGCCGCTTGTGGGCTTCATATGGGCTTTTTCCCTTTTTCTAAATTAACGTTGAGATAGAGGGGGCCAAGTACGTATAAATCTGGGGAATACGAGCGTTCGCATCGCTAATTATGTAGCATCGCTCGATCGTTAGGGGGGGCCAGGCCCCTGCTCGCCCCCCCTTGGCTCCGCCACTGCATCTATTCTTCAATGCAAGCTAAACGAAGAAATGACACTGCAACGATGCTCTAGATTTCCATGTTAACTCTGATGTTGGGTTAACCTCTCTTCCCGCAAACTTAGTTGTGTACGCCGGCCGAACCGAACACTCCTCGTTTCTTTTGCAGGCCCAACACAACTTTCCGGCGTGGCAGGATCAAGCTAGACAACAAAAGGTTAGCCAAAGATCCAGGTACTCCGGCAGGGTGTCGATGCCTAGGTTCGAACCAATGTTCAACGACCAGCTTCCCTCCTGGATCTCCCGCGAGATAGTCAGACTTGCACGCTTTCATGGTGGAACTCGTGCATAGATCATTGGTGTGATATGGGGTGGATATGGGGCGGTCCGGGCGTGTTCACGGCATCGGCTTGGCCCACCCGTGCCCCACAAATATCCCTATCTGGAAAATCCTAGACCGTAGTTAATCAAACTCCACTGCACCCCCCTCTCTGAACCACTCCACTTCCGATCCCATTCGATGGTCGACGAATGCAACGGTGCTCACTCGGTTCCGACGACAGGATGAGGTTGTTACATGAAGCATAGCCCGACATGTCAGGGAGGTCGCCCTCTGCATCGCATTGAGGTGGTCACAACTCGACCAAGGCGGATTTGGTAGGGGCAGGTCAACTTCGTCAGTGCCCGTCATTCATCGACGCAACACCGGAGACGTCACCGGCCCGTCCCGCAGCTTCGGGCGCTCAGCTCTGCTCCTTCAGGTACGCCGCTGTTCGCACACGAACACGTCACCGTGTACCCTCGACGCCGGGGGTGATGCACCGCAGCTCACGTCGAAGGAGACCCGCCGGAAGCGCGGTACGCAAGACAATCCGGCGGGCGCTTTTGTAGACCCGAAGCCCCGCTTGCCCGGGAGGGACCCCGTCAGGGCGCGCGGCAGCTAAGGGCTGCCCTAGGTCGGCCTGACCGACCCTAGAGCCTCGAGGTTCGCCGCCCTGCAAAAGAAGAACAGACGAAGAACGAGGAAGAAGAAGAACTAGGGTTAAGGAGAAAAGATAAAAGATAAAAAGTGGTAGATGATTTGTTCGATTGTGTGTTGTTCAATCGGCCGTCATCCCTTAGGTATATAAGAGGCGGCTGGACTTCCCGTGCAAGGAAAAGGCTTGGATTCACGTCCAAAACCCTAGCCAAATTCGGATTGGTTTTGTCCGAACTTTCCAAAACTGTTCGGTTTAATCTGGCTGTACCTTGCGGGCAATTATTGAGGTGGTAAACGATCTCGGATGGAAAAGAGCCCAAAAGCAATCTTGACCGTTTCGACGAGACGAACAACTTTCGTGTTGAACGTTTTTCGATTTGAAGCCATCTTCTAGGCCAAAACAGTCACGCAATACAGGCTGTTATTCGCGCTACCCATCAGACGGCTGGTGGGGCGCGCCACTTATGGCTCTATGACAGGGCTGTGTTCGGATGGCTGTAACTTTTGCATACGAACTCGGATTGGGACGATTTTTATATCAAAATCGACCGTTTCGACGAGACGAAGACAATTCGTGCAGAAAGTTTTTCCATATGAGGCAGTCTTGGTGGTCTAATCTGCCGAATGCTGATCTAGATATAAAATCTCAGTGCTTTGAGCATAGTTTTGGCACTCGAGATGAGATCGGATGACGATGGCCCAAACATCAAAAATGTTCACCTCGACAATACGGAACTATTTTACTTTGAGCACTTTTCCATTTGAATCCATCTTATTTGCTTTTTATGCCGTGCCAAAATCTGGTGTCAACACATGCCCCCCTGTTTTCTGGCAGAGCTTGCGTGCCAGAAAATACTTCAACCAAGCACGATGTCAACACTACATCGGCTGTGCATGCTAAGAACGATAATTGTTATCGGTCATATTCTTAAGCGTGTTGCTTCTTGGGTAGAGCCTCTTGGATAATAGTCGTCTGAGAACAACAATTGGACGTCACAAAGGCCTCCACGTAAGTTTCTTATGTCAATCCGGACCTTGCTTTGTCCAGGCACTCCCTGGGAATATTAGAACCCTTTGACGATAAGCCGGTTGCTGAACGATTATGACCATGCACCACAAGGGAATACTGTCAACTGTTCGGCGACTCAACTCATTATTGATCAAAGTAAACCATCAAGCCTCCGCCGAACAATGTCTCTCTCCCGACTTGGGTCCTACAAATAACTAACACCAGGAGTCAGAGTTTTTTATGTACTAGACCCTTGATCAGTGGCCGACTCAATAATTAAGTTGGCCTTGCCAGTATTGGCAAACACTGAGCATCGGCTATAGTAGTAGGAGATCAACCATGGTGAACACCGTTAGCCAGATGCCGGCTTTGCCAACACAATGAATTCTGAGGGCGATATGCAAATATCGGCCATGCGTTCTCATCTCAAAGGTGCTCGGAAATCCGTCCACCAAAGTGTGAATAACCGAAATAAGTCAGATGTTTTGGCCAAGGATAAATTCCATAGTGTTGATTTTGATGATACGATTGAAGAATGTGCATGACACGCCTCTTGGAGTTTCCTATAGTGAGATGAAAATTGTCATCCTCGCCTACGGGATTTACACTTTTACTCCCTTATTTCTGCCTGCTTCGCAACAGGAGATGTGATGCCGCACTTGTCTCGAGGATTTTCCTTAGGAACCCAGGCCATGTTCCTCTTCTCCAGCTCTTTGGCCCTAAGCTGCTTCAGCTTCTTCTGTTGCGAATATGGTAAGCCGAGAGGGCATTTCGGCTGGGATTTTGGTTTATGCACTGGCAAGTTCTTCCTGGCTTTGGGAATCTCCGGCTTGGCATGTCCAAAATCGGTGATCGGATCCCTGAGATTTACTTGCTTCAGTTTCTTGTCCTTAGCAGCCAACATAGACTCGACTGGCTTTTTGTCATTTGGAGTCGGATCTGAAATAGCACTCTTGCGGCCATCCTTTTCTTTCTTCACTTTTTTAACACTTGTTGCAATAGAAGGTCGGACATCATTTCTATTTTGACTGCTCCTCTTGGGAACCCATGTCATGTTCTTCTTTCTCAGCTCATGTGCACTAAGTTTTTGTAATTTCTTCTCTTGCCAATGCGCTAAGCCGAGTGGGCACCTCGGCTATGATTCTGTTTCAACCAATGCCAACTCTTTTTTGGCCTTGTGCACTCTCAACTTCTTCCCTTCAGATTTGGCACTTGATTGACTTGCCTCGTTGCCTTTTGTAGCCAATGCCAATACTTTAACTGGCTCTTTGTTATTTGAGAACAAATCCGAAGTAGCACACTTACGACCATCTTTCTTGACCTGGTACACTTGCTTGACCACCTCTTTCTTGTTCCTTGAGCTCCGGACCGATTCCTTATGATTGAAACGGTCTTTGACGTGTGATTGTTCATCAAATGTTGATCTTTTTGGAGCTGCATAATGTTGGCGAGATGATCTAAAATAAGATGGATAATGTGCCCTTGTATCATACCTGCCCCATGATAGATATGGATTAACATGAGCGTAGGGAGGCATCCACGACATTGGCATTGGCGGCCCAAAAGGAGGATATGAAGTCTGCTTGCTCAACGTCTTCCTTTGCCAATTCCGGTCTTCAGATTTATGCCTTGGGGGTGACCTCGATGCTTTTGCTTCACTCGGCCGATAAGCACTCTTTCCCTCAATTATCTTTTGGTACTTTTCTAATAACTGCGCGAAAGTGACTTTCGGCTTTTTGCTTTTGTGCTTACCATGGCCTTTGCTTTCTTTGGTTGTGCATGCAACGGTCTTTGAATTCTCTTTTTGCCCCCCAGTGTTATATGTTACCATTTTAGCTTTGATGGAATTTCCGTCTTCAAGATTGTTCTTGATGCACTTTTTAACAATATCCTTGCTCGAAGACTTGACCCCATCATCATTTACGTGTACATCTCCACTTTTAGATAAATCGGCTGGAGATAGCCAAGTCAACATTTGATGGCCGTCAAAATGATCCGACTGTCCAAATGATCGTGCCTCAACAAACTCCAATCGTCCTATCTTGTCCGATTGCTTGACTTGATGGATCATGTTGCAATCTTTGACATTTTGCTTGAACGAACATTGTGTTGGCTCTTGTCTTGACGGCTCGACATCGTGATCAATTATAATAATAGGATTTGTCAGCGATCGATGTATCGATGATGTGATCAACTATGCCTGCACTGGACGTACACTCCTGGTCCATTAACTGATATTGTGATACCGGCTTTGATACAAAACAACCGAGCGGTGTGAGTTTAACATCATCTGACTCGGGTATGCATTGATTTTCGTCCTCCTTTCCCGATGCTCTTGAATCGGCTAACCTAGAGAACTTTGAACCTGGCTTTATATTCCCGCAACCAAAATAATTACAGTATATACGTCTCATCTGAGACCAAATGTTAGCTAGGCATGAAACAAACAAAGTTGTCCATATGAATATAAAGTTCAGTCGGCATGACGGGAAAAACTTTGGTTGCGATAAGTTGTCACTATTAGCCTCTATGAATGGTGCCATGTGTTGATCAGCATGATTAGTAACAAGATAATTCGAAGCAAACAGATTACTCATCTCGATCGGTCTTTCAAAATTAATTAGAATCTTACTAACGAGTGCATCAACAATATGATTTTGACCGAATCGAAAACTGAGTAAACTCTCGGCTAGGTGTACCTTTGTGAAGCCGTTGGAACGAGAAGATGGCTGCACCACTGGAGCAATATCTTGCTCCACTTCTGAATAATTCTCGAATGCATCTTCCTCTTTTTCTGGATCTCGTGCCTCACCACTCGGATTGCCTGAGTAGATTTCACTTGGATGCTCTTCGTGAGTTGAACTTTGCTCGACTGTACTTTCTTGTTCTTGATGTTCATTGTTAATCGAACTTTGTTCGGCCATACTACTTTGTCCGTTCTTTTGCTCGGTGAAGCTTGCATCTTCTATTTTGGTACACGCAGCAATAACTGGCTTGATGCACTCGGCTTTAGCGGCTTTAGCGGCTTTAACCGGTGATGCACTCGTCTGACAAGATGTACTCGGTTGGCACGATGCACTCGACTGGCTCGATGCAACGCACTCGGCCTTAAAAGTCTCAGTGGTCAATTTGGTTTCAATTGAATCCACCATTGTCTTGTTACTAAAGGAACTGTTCAACTCAGCTGTAGACGACTTAGTCATATTTGACTTGGTTTCAACCGAATCAACCGTATTAGCCGAGTGAACCCTTTCTTGATGATTTTCTTGCAAAGCTTCTTTTTCATCTTGCTTCAAAAGTGCAGAAGAGCCAACATGGTTGCTATATGGAGGAAGGCACTTGATGTATTTTTGCAAATATCCCACTTCACGCTTCTTCTTGAGTGCTTCATAAGCATGTCAATATTCTGCTGGTAATTCCTCAAGAGTTGGCGTAGTAAATTCGTTGACGCTATTCCCTGTGAGTTTTGACTTGATCCTGTCCACTTGGGCCACATATTTTTCTTTAAACTCAGCCCTGCTTGGATCGGCTTGCCCCCCAATACTTTTACGAACTTTCGGCAATGAATTGATGTTGCCGAAACTTTGCGATTGTATAGGGGGTGTATAACATGCTGCACTGATAGGTGAAGATGTGTGCACTGTTGTTGAATATTTTCTCACGCTAATTTGATCAATCGGCAACACTTCGTCTTCTTTTAAAACCCTAGCTCTTATTGCCTCATAATCAGGAACCAATCCCTTTTCGTGTTGCTCAAGGCAAATAGCACTAATCTTCTTATTTTGGGCTAAACTTTTTAATGCAGCCAGAGCCACCTCATCTCCTGCAATATTAGGCATATTTGCTCCTATAGAATCTCCACTCACTCGGCCATAACCGCGAAGGCGAGCCGAGTCATGAATATTAGTTTTAGTTACATATGCCCCTGAACAATTAATCTCATGAGGTGTAGTATCTGATGACTGAGGATAACCAGCCAAATAACTACAGGAAGCATGGCCGATTCCCCCGTCCATCGGCATGTTTGGGGATGAACCCGCAAATCGTGAGTCGGCTGCCGATGGACAAAATTGTGAGATGCCCTCATGTACATGAGGTGTCATATATTGATCGCTCGAACAAATCATGTTATTCATCGGCATATTGAAAGGTGTTGCCGATGCACGAAAGTTCAGATTCATAAGTTGCATGTCGTGATTCTGTAAATTCCAAGTTTCTCCAACGGAATAACTAGCCGGCCTTTGCTCGTTAGGGCTAGCCGACATGACATGTCCATTAAAAGATCTAGCAACATCAACATAATGGCTTTTTGCATCTACATAAGAAGATTGATGATACATGTTACCGTTGTAGATTGTAGCCGCTTGATGACGCTCTCCTCATAGACAGAACAGGCTGGAGACTGTTCAAAGCTTCGTCCCCAGCGGAGTCGCCAAAAAATGTGTTCGCACACGAACACGTCACCGTGTACCATTGACGCCGGGGGTGATGCACCGCAGCTCACGTCGAAGGAGACCCGCCGGAAGCGCGGTACGCAAGACAATCCGGCGGGCGCTTTTGTAGACCCGAAGCCCCGCTTGTCCGGGAGGGACCACGTCAGGGCGCGCGGCGGCTAAGGGCTGCCCTAGGTCGGCCTGACCGCCCCTAGAGCCTCGAGGTTCGCCGCCCTGCAAAAGAAGAACAGACGAAGAACGAGGAAGAAGAAGAACTAGGGTTAAGGAGAAAAGATAAAAGATAAAAAGTGGTAGATGATTTGTTCGATTGTGTGTTGTTCAATCGGCCGTCACCCCTTAGGTATATAAGAGGCGGCTGGACTTCCCGTGCAAGGAAAAGGCTTGGATTCACGTCCAAAACCCTAGCCAAATTCGGATTGGTTTTGTCCGAACTTTCCAAAACTGTTCGGTTTAATCTGGCTGTACCTTGCGGGCAATTCTTGAGGTGATAAACGATCTCGGATGGAAAAGAGCCCAAAAGCAATCTTGACCGTTTCGACGAGACGAACAACTTTCGTGTTGAACGTTTTTCGATTTGAAGCCATCTTCTAGGCCAAAACGGTCACGCAATACAGGCTGTTATTCGCGCTACCCATCAGACGGCTGGTGGGGCGCGCCACTTATGGCTCTATGACAGGGCTGTGTTCGGATGGCTGTAACTTTTGCATACGATCTCGGATTGGGACGATTTTTATATCAAAATCGACCGTTTCGACGAGACGAAGACAATTCGTGTAGAAAGTTTTTCCATATGAGGCAGTCTTGGTGGTCTAATCTGCCGAATGCTGATCTAGATATAAAATCTCAGTGCTTTGAGCATAGTTTTGGCACTCGAGATGAGATCGGATGACGATGGCCCAAACATCAAAAATGTTCACCTCGACAATACGGAACTATTTCACTTTGAGCACTTTTCCATTTGAATCCATCTTATTTGCTTTTTATGCCGTGCCAAAATCTGGTGTCAACACATGCCCCCCTGTTTTCTGGCAGAGCTTGCGTGCCAGAAAATACTTCATCCAAGCACGATTTCAACACTACATCGGCTGTGCATGCTAAGAACGATAATTGTTATCGGTCATATTCTTAAGCGTGTTGCTTCTTGGGTAGAGCCTCTTGGATAATAGTCGTCTGAGAACAACAATTGGACGTCACAAAGGCCTCCACGTAAGTTTCTTATGTCAATCCGGACCTTGCTTTGTCCAGGCACTCCCTGGGAATATTAGAACCCTTTGACGGTAAGCCGGTTGCTGAACGATTATGACCATGCACCACAAGGGAATACTGTCAACTGTTCGGCGACTCAACTCATTATTGATCAAAGTAAACCATCAAGCCTCCGCCGAACAATGTCTCTCTCCTGACTTGGGTCCTGCAAATAACTAACACCAGGAGTCAGAGTTTTTTATGTACTAGACCCTTGATCAGTGGCCGACTCAATAATTAAGTTGGCCTTGCCAGTATTAGCAAACACTGAGCATCGGCTATAGGAGTAGGAGATCAACCATGGTGAACACCGTTAGCCAGATGCCGGCTTTGCCAACACAATGAATTCTGAGGGCGATATGCAAATATCGGCCATGCGTTCTCATCTCAAAGGTGCTCGGGAATCCGTCCACCAAAGTGTGAATAACCGAAATAAGTCAGATGTTTCGGCCGAGGATAAATTCCATAGTGTTGATTTTGATGATACGATTGAAGAATGTGCATGATACGCCTCCTGGAGTTTCATATAGTGAGATGAAAATTATCGTCCTCGCCTACGGGATTTACACTTGTACTCCCTTATTTCTGCCTGCTTCGCAACAGGAGATGTGATGCCGCACTTGTACTCTGCAGACTACCGTGTCTTCTCGCCTTCCCAGCTCAAGCTCTTGCTCTCCCAAGAACGCAGCAAATGCACCGGCGCGGCAGCACAGTATATAGGCTCCTTGAGCTCTGTGTGTTCCATCCACCCCATCTCACCAGCCGTTTCTCACCCCTCCTGCCACACACCGAAACACAAAGCTCGGATCGAGCGCGACTGATGGCGGTTCCGGCGGGCTTCATCTTCGGGGCAGCCGCCGCGGCGGTGATCGCCGTGGGCGCGTACATGTTCTTCTGGCCGGCGTCGGCCGTGGTCATGATGAAAGCACCTAGATCCAGCGGACTGCTGATATCCCGCCTGGCGTTCGAGGCCAACCCGCAGCGCTACTACCACCTCCTCCGCACCGCCGGCGCCGCGGTGGCCGCTGCCGCTTTCGCTCCGTGATTGCCCGCCTTCCTAAGCTGTTTCACCGAGATCTTCAGCGTATCCAGCGGAGTATACCAGTAGTTCTGTAGTTGCCTGTCCAATGCATCAGTCGTACGCTACTGCAGTACTGAACTAAACCGTGGAGCTTGTGCACCAACAATCGTTTGATGCTGACAAGTTCGGTGAACAGAACAAATGTGTCACTTCTCACTTGTCGTCAAAATGTTGCAATCGATAATCATAGTTAAATCTTTGTTCGATGATGTAGGCAGTGATTGTGCCGAGAACAGCATCTCTTATTCTAACTCGACGACAGGTACCAGCAGCCAAGCATACAGTACAAGCCGCGTCGCCATCTCCGGCGTCATGTGGTTCACCCAGTCTCCGGCGACCCCTTTCCTGAAGAAAGAGTCCCGGGGCATGGCGTGGTACGCGCCCGACGAGCCTTTCTTGTTCACCTCCAGGCCTTTCATCTTCTCGAAGCTGCACAGCTCCACCACGGCTTCCACGGCGCCGGCGCCCTCGTCGGCGGACGAGAACGGCCAGCCCATGAACTCCGCCAGCCTCCTCACGTGCTTCCCCGTGTCCAGCAGCAGGTCCTCGTACCTGAGGAAGAGCACCCTGTCGGGCCGCGCGAGGCTCGCGCGCCAGTAGGTGAGCACGTGGTCCCAGATCGGGCCGACGGCCACGGCTCCGTCGCAGACGTCCTCGAACAGCTCCGCGAACGGGAGGTCGGGCTGGCGGCACCGGAGGAAGTGCCACAGGGAGACGACCATGTCCTTGGGGTCCCTGCAGACGTACACGACCTTGCAGCCGGCGACGGCGGCGCCGGTGACCGACTCGGGGAGCAGGGTGTGCGGCATGTGCGTGTTCATGATGCGCGGCGACGGCAGCTCCTCGAGCTTGGCCTCCTGCCCGTCGGCGAAGATCTCGTCCAGGAAAGGGATGCAGTCGTGCGGGTTGAGGCGGAGGAGCGGGTGCTGCGCCGGCGCCGGGTACGCGTCGCGCGTCATGGTGGCGAAGGCCAGCGCCTTGAGCCACGTGGTGCCGCACTTGGGGTAGCTGGTGAGGATCACGTCGTCGGGGCGTGGGGCGAAGCGCCGCTGGAAGACGACGGTGCCCGCCACCCAGCGGTCCGGCAGCCACAAGCCCTGGTACAGGCGCAGCTCCAGGCCGGCCTGATGCTTGCGCGGCAGCGCTGCCACGAGGCCCCCGAACTCCTCCTTGGCTGGGCGCTTCGGCACCGTGCCGTCGTCGACGTCCATGAACGGAACAGGGCCGGAAGTCCACTTGGTGGCCATGGCGGCCATGGAAGATGGAAACAGAGTGTCTGCACGCGGCGTCGCGGGCAGAAAAGTGTAGTGTGCTCAATCAAGTGAGAGCAAGGCGACACTTCCACTCGTTTGGGGGAGAATATATAGAACGTTGGCACGTTGTATTACGCATGTGCAACGATGGATTTGGCATGGGAAATAGATGTGCGCGCGCGAAAAAGCGGCCGGATGTGCGGCAAATTTGCGCACTCGATAAAAACCCGTGCGCGTGTGCCCATCAACCATCACTCCAGCGCCTCCTTCTCCCCGTCTCCTCTTTCTTCCTCGCCTTCAGCGCCCCCCCTCTGCCACCAAGCCCTTCTCCCGACGTCGCCGCGCCTTCTCCCATGTCGTCGACATGCCGCCGCGCACCCGGAGCAGCTTCGGCTTCCGCGGCGTCCGCGCCCACCCTCCGGCATGTTTTATGCGGAGATGCGCTCTGGTGATGTATGTCTCGGTCTCGGGACGTTCGAGACCGCCCACAAGGCCGCCCGCGCGTACGATGCGGCGGCGTGGCGCCTCAGTCACTAATAGAAAATAGGGCTTTGGTTCTGGCCGGGAAGGCCCATTAGTCCCGGTTCAGTCACGAACCAGGACCCATGGAGGCATACTGATGCGGAGCATCCTAAGGACATCATCATGTCAAGAGTCCGTTTGGCAAGTGACACGTGCGACCTCTACTTCTCATACATAAAGGTGAATCATCTCCTTTACACGTGTTCACTTGACCCCTTCGAGGATGGTATACTACTTGACACTCCACTCGTGTGCATGCATAGGTATTGTCGGAGCTTCACGGACGACGACGAGGAGTGCAAGCGCCGAGGAACACCTACACCATCCGCGAGGGAAGCTTGGAAGAGAAGACGGAAGAAGACGGAGCGGCTGAAGTTACAGCCACCGGACATCCGGCGCCAGCCCGGACATCCGGCGCCAGCCCGGACATCCGGCGACCAGCCCGGACATCCGGCGCTTCAGCAGAGGCCGGACATCCGGCATCACCCCGAAAATCCGGCAAGGGCAACAGAAGCACCCGAAGAACGGCCATCGCCAGGCCGGGCATCCGGCCCGTGCCCGGACATCCGGCCACCCATGAACGGCCGGACATCCGGCCCCCAGCCCGGACATCCGGCGCCTGCCTGCGCGCAGAGTCGGGCCAGAGGCCCATGTATCCTCTCCCACTTACCCCTTCGTGTACTAGACTATATATACTCCTCCACCTCCACCATTTTAGGGTTAGCAAATGTGATAGCTCATTTTAGACTAGAGCTTTGCTCATCTATGTGGTTCTACTCCTACGAGTGACCGCGGCCCCTCTACGGAGAAGATCCACACTGGATTCAAGACCCCTAACGGGAAGATCCTTCACGGATTCAAGGCCTCCTCTTGGAGATGAACTCTACCCATGTATCTTTCCCTTTGTTGTTCATGTATCTTGTGATCTTGTGTGTTTGATTGTCTAGTGGATGTGTGATTGGACTTGTTCTTGAGTGTTTCCCTCGTGATTTCCCTTTGTGTTCTTCGTGTTCATCGTGTGATCCCCTCCATTTCGTGAAAGATCGGCCACATAGGGTTCCGCCCTACATCATATGGTATCAGAGCCAGGTTTCTCACGAATTTGGAGCCTCTCCACCATTTTCTAGCTTGTTTTTGTTGTGTTCTTTCCCAATTTCGAAAATTCCCCACCAAAAATAGCCCCAAAATTTTGGAAGTCCCGATTCAGATCTGGAATCGTCGGGCCGGACAACCGGGCCATAGGCCGGACATCCGGGCCATCGGGCCGGACATCCGGCTCCTGGAGGGCAAAATCCCGCGCGGTTCTGGACATCAGGCCCCGGAAATCCGGACCCGGCCCCGGATGTCCGACCCCTGGGAATTTCAGACTTTTTCGTTTCACCGTTTTGTCCATAACTAATTCATCCGAACTCCGATTTCGACGTTCTTGAGCTCGTTTTGAAGCTCTTGACATCCCCCATAACACAAAAATACCACCATATTCATTTGACTCCATCATATTTTGTGGATTTTGGCATCTTTGCCTAGGGCTTCCACCATATCATCCGCATAACCACCACCGACTTCCGCAACCTAACCTTTTTGTCCCCCATAGCATTTGTGGTTGCTTGAGTAGTGATTTGAGTCTGCTAAGGTGTTTAGGCTACTTAGGGACCATTACTTCTTCATCAACCACCACCACCACTTCCGCATAGCCTAGTCCACCATACATAGCCAACCCAACTTAACCAAATTTTTGTTCGAGCTTGTTTGAGTTGTGGCTTGTGTCTCCTAGGGTGTTTCGGCTACTTAGGGACCGTGACTTCAACTCCGACATCGTGTATAGCCCATCATTCCACTTCCGCAACCACCACGGCATTGCCGCTACCACCATTTGATATTTGTCCTTGAGATTTTGAGTTGTGGTTTTTCCGTTTCCTAAGGTGTTTTGGCTAATTAGGAACGGTTCTACATCAAGAGCACCACCTCTCATCATCGACACGGACGGTAACTTCAACGACATCTTTGTATATTCCCCTTGCAGTTGCATTGTTAACCCCTAGCCCATTTTGCGTCACTTGCCTATCGAGACTAGCCTTTGAGTATTGCCGGCAACGTTACTTGTGCACATTAGTGATCATCGATCCGCCTTCCATTGCATACATACCATATCATCTTGGTATCATCATATCACCCCTTGTGTCACAAGATTGTTCCCGCATATACACAATTGCTATCTTGGTTTGTGCATCGTGGCCACATATACAAAAAAAAGAGAGAAAGAATAAGCTTTTAAGCAAAAAGAGAAAGACAAAGAAGCTTGTAAGCAAGAGACATAGCATAGCATCATATGATATCATACTTGATCATTTTGGATCATACCACCGGAATACTATACATATAGCATACTTGGGATAGAAGTCGTTGCATACATTTCCGCCTATAGAGCAATCGTGCTAGCGTCTCTCTTGAGTTGTGCAACACGAGCGTTTTCCGTGGACTCCACATTTTGTGCTCATTCCTTGGTTGCACGACCCCATCTATCTATCCGTGTGTGTGTTTCCGTGTGCCACATATTGCTATTGGTCTACTTGTTTCACTTGCGAATTTGTGAATCTCTTTCAACATTATTGACTCTTTCTAACATTTTGCATCAAATTTTTGTGCCACTATCCTCACCGAGCCACTCGATAAGCTTTACTTGCTAGGTGTGAGTGAACAAGTCCGGTACCAATTCCACTATTCTTTCATTTCACATTGAGTGAAACGGGATACATCCTCAACATTCGGAAAAGGTAACTTGGTATTGTTTATCTCATCTCCTACTCACCTTTGCTCGAGTCTTGTGATGGATAGGCAAAGCATTTCTTCTACTTCGGTCTACACCAACAACGACAAGTTCGATGCCATGACGAACAACTTGTGCGCCAACATGAATGCTCAAATGGAGGAGCTCAAAGCCCTCATCAAGAACCACAAGAGGTCTCCCTCATCTTCGAGAAGACGCTCAAGTGCACATCCTTCCGTGCTACCATCTCCAGCAAGATCTCATCGGCATCGACACCATCAACGACAAGAACGTGAAGGTCAAGAGCTCAACACCAACAACCGCTCAACGACTTCACCGTACACCTTGGCATCTTCGCCAAGCGACTCCAAGGCATCTTCGCCTTTGGACATGCGGCATCTCCGCCCACAAGAACCTCAAGCTTATGATCAAGAGAAGCTCCCCAAGCTCAAGTCCGCGACTTCCACGAGCTACTACGACCTCGACAACAACGACCATGAGATTCCTTTCTATGGGACTCAAGACCCCGAGGAGTATCTCGAGTGGGAGCGCAAGATGGACGACTACCTCAAGCTACATCAAGTTCCCTACGAAGATCAAGTGAAGTGCACCACAAGACACCTCCACGACAACGCGTCCACATGGTGGCTTCACACACCTTCGACGAGCTTCAACGTGAATTGGCCCAAGATGAAGAAATCTATGCGAAGAGAGTTCGTGCCTCCCACCTACACGGAACAACTTCTACGCCAATTGGAGAACACCATTCAAGGATCCAAGTCCATCGACAAGTACTTCAAGGAGATGAAGATAGCCTTGCAACGAGCCGGCGTGGACGACCCCATTTCAATGAAGCTCCACTTCATGATGGGATTGCACAATGACGTCTACAAGACTATCTTCTTCGAGAACTACAAGTCCCTCGACGACAACTACATTGGTAATCTCAAGGCGGAACAAGAACTTATGAAGGCCAAGGCTTCTCCACCGCAAGCACACTTCTCGAAGACCAAGCTCCAAGATGGCGAGCATGAGGCTAGTACCACCATGATGTCCAAGCCCGACGAGCTCCAAGACGACGTTCCCAAGTTCGACTTCATTGCCATCCCTCTTTGTGGCATTGATGATGCCGAGTCTACTTCGACTCTTTTTCAAGACGGTGTGGCGACGACTACGACTACGGAGCCATTCGAGGACCACGCTTTGGAGGCGAACGACATGGTGACGAGCAAGGTTGATGCTTCCATCTTTGGAGGCGAGAGTGATGATGTGCCATCTTCGGCCTTCATCCATGACGACAATGAGGAGATGGTTGAGCATGGGATTTTCCTTTCGACCACGGCGACGTATGATGACTTGAGTGACTTGTGCCACATATTGAGAGTGAGAGTGAATTCACCACTAGCCCCATATATGATGAGCTGCCCCAATTCCCATGTGAGGAGAGCCACAACCCCCACCACTTGAGTGAGATGAGTGACTCCACCATATGCGAGCTTGAGTGCACCTACCTTGAGGGAGTGAGTGAGCCACCACATAGAGAGAGTGAGATAGTTGATAGGTCATGTGAGGCCACTTTCAACACTAACGACTTGACCTCTACCTCTATTGTGTCTTCTCATTCGGTGCTAGGTCCCACATTTGATGACACGCCGATCCTCGACGACTTCGTCCTTCCATTGGACAAGACGATGGCCATGGTGGAATATTATGCACCTCCCACATGGTTCCATCAAGATGAAGATGATGACCACCATTTGGTCTTTCCCACCTCACCTACACCACATGAGTGGAATGAAAAAGGTAACAAAGGTGAAGGTGATGCTCTCGTCCCACTAGTGGACTATGTTGACATTGATTGCTTGCATGATGTTGATCCACCTATTGCCATGCTTCATGCTAGTATGATTGCCCCATGCGATGATTTACCCATTTATGATGAGTTTGATGATTGCCATGTGGAGTCTATTAGTTGTGATGCCACGTTGCATAGGATTTCATGTGATAACTCTCTCGGTCACATCATGTTTGACAATCCTCTTGACTTGTCATATGCTATGCATGAGATCTATAGTATGTCCTATTTGCAATCTCTTCGTAGTAACTATGCTTATGCCATTAAGATGAACCCAATTTGCACATATGGCATAGATGACAAGCCCATGGTTATTGGCATTTGTTTTTCTTGTGATGATATTGACATGCTTCCTTTGCATCATATCCATCATATGCCATGCCATGAACACCTAGCTTCCGATATGCATTGTTTTGGATGTTGTCCTTTTTCTCCAAATGATGTTTTCAATATTGCTCATGAGGAGACCCCCATAGTTTCCTCATACATTTTAGGAGATTTTGGTCCATCCTATCCTTTGCATGATCCCCATACTTGTATGCTCAATTTGCATCCACATCATGCTATACGCAATAACTATTCATTCATGATGGATGACATGTTCTTATACCATGCATCAAATTTCTTTGAGCAATGCTTATCTTGTGCTAACTCATACGTGCACATACACATCATGATGGATGATGTGTACATTTACCACGCGCACAATTTCTTTGGTTTGTGTCTCTTTTGTGTAGGTACCCATCCATATTCGTCAACTTCACAAACGCACGAGTTGACGAAAAGAGCTCTAGAGAGCAACGATGACTTGGGATATCGTGGATTGTCTTTCCCACCGCTCCTTTTGCGCAAACACTTCGCGCATTCCTTCTACATGGCACTCACATGGTTATGGGTTATTGTCCATTATATCTCTTATGCCCACCTTGCCATGTTCACTTTGCATGATATGCTCATTTATATGCCTTTGCCATGCATTCGTGACCCATGCTTTGCATTACACTTGATGATTCATTCTCATACTTGGAAGTGTATTTGCAAGCTTGGTGGAGATATTGCTTGTTATTGCCATGATTCCTTTGCACACCATGCCTATTATGATGCTTTGACCTTGATTTGTGATCGTGCTTGCGATATGTCATGTGCATTGCCTATATCCACTATTTGCTCACATGACATGATTGCCATGCCTTCTCCTAGTGTGTTGCATCTTCGCTCCACTAGTTTGCACAACTTGATCACCATGCTTGCTTCATGTAATGCATCACCCATGATTCATACTTGCTCCTTTCATGCGGTTGATGACAACCATTGCCATGCTTTGCACATGATTGATATTGCTTGTTTTAGTCTTGCTAATGAGATTGCCCCCATAGCATTCTCTCATTTATTTGGAGATTTTGACATCATTCTTGTGAAGCATGCTTGTCTTACCTCTTTGCACCATATGCCTAGTGCCATGAATATAGCCATTGTTGCACCATCTTATTCATGCACTTTTGCTCCTAATGGTTATGTGCAAGAGAAGAGAACCATCATGATGGATGATGTGTTTATCTACCATGCGCATACGTTCTTCCTTTTGTTGTGTGCATGTGTAGGATACTTGGACTATGTGTCGACTTCCACTTCACGTGAGTTGACCATTCGAGCTCTTGAGAGCGAACCACTTTCTACCACGACGCTTCGACATCGCACTTGCTTGTGCTTCGGCATTGTTGAGGATGCACAAGGACACGTTTTCAAGGTGATATCCTTCTCTTTCGAGAACCCAAAAACCATGAGCATGACTATTGTGGATCATACTACATGTGTTGCTTGCACCATGAGACTTATTTGTCATCTTGGACCCCTTGATCGCGCACATGTTAGTGATATTGCTTTCTTTCACGATAGCCAAATTGTCATGCCTCATCTTATATATGCCTTGTGTGTTGCATCCAATTCTTGGATTACTTGTCCCTATCATATGCTTGGTTGCAACAATGTCATCTCTTCACATATGCCATGTCCCATTGCTTTTCACATGATTGACTTGATGGCCTCACACATGTTGAACAATTGCTCTTTCTATTGTGTTGAGTGCCATACTATCTTCACTACACCCTATGCACATTATGCTTGGATTGTCTTGCACGTGACCCATGTGTTTAGACACTTCATTTTACATGGTGTTGTGAATGATTCTTATGCCTACCATAGACCTTTCATGGAGCGCTTTATGCATGCTTGCTATGACCATGAGGTAGATGCTTATTCTCTTGACACACATATGTGCATCTCTACCTCACATTTACATGCTTGCTTCCATGATGACCTTGATTGTGCTCAATTCATATGCTTACATGCCATGTCACAATCCTTTATCACACCACATGCTATGCTTGATGACCACACTTGTTGGGTGAATCACCTCTTGAATGCTTGGTTTTGCACTACCGCTAACCACATTTGTTTTTCCAAGTGTTTGTTATCCTTGCTCCTTTTGAAGGAATCACTAGATGGTGCGACATTGGAGAGTGCCCATTTCGAGCTTCAAGATGATGAGTGCTTGGTGATTGACCGCTTCGACATGGCGACGCCATCTCTTTCCCATGGTGATTTGGCTTTCGATCCGAGGTCGGATCTTTTCCAAGGGGGAGGGGATGATGCGGAGCATCCTAAGGACATCACCATGTCAAGAGTCCGTTTGGCAAGTGACACGTGCGACCTCTACTTCTCATACATAAAGGTGAATCATCTCCTTTACACGTGTTCACTTGACCCCTTCGAGGATGGTATACTACTTGACACTCCACTCGTGTGCATGCATAGGTATTGTCGGAGCTTCACGGACGACGACGAGGAGTGCAAGCGCCGAGGAACACCTACACCATCCGCGAGGGAAGCTTGGAAGAGAAGACGGAAGAAGACGGAGCGGCTGAAGTTACATCCGCCGGACATCCGGCGCCAGCCCGGACATCCGGCGACCAGCCCGGACATCCGGCGCTTCAGCAGAGGCCGGACATCCGGCATCACCCCGGAAATCCGGCAAGGGCAACAGAAGCACCCGAAGAACGGCCATCGCCAGGCCGGGCATCCGGCCCGTGCCCGGACATCCGGCCTCCCATGAACGGCCGGACATCCGGCCCCCAGCCCGGACATCCGGCGCCTGCCTGCGCGCAGAGTCGGGCCAGAGGCCCATGTATCCTCTCCCACTTACCCCTTCGTGTACTAGACTATATATACTCCTCCACCTCCACCATTTTAGGGTTAGCAAATGTGATAGCTCATTTTAGACTAGAGCTTTGCTCATCTATGTGGTTCTACTCCTACGAGTGACCGCGGCCCCTCTACGGAGAAGATCCACACTGGATTCAAGACCCCTAACGGGAAGATCCTTCACGGATTCAAGGCCTCCTCTTGGAGATGAACTCTACCCATGTATCTTTCCCTTTGTTGTTCATGTATCTTGTGATCTTGTGTGTTTGATTGTCTAGTGGATGTGTGATTGGACTTGTTCTTGAGTGTTTCCCTCGTGATTTCCCTTTGTGTTCTTCGTGTTCATCGTGTGATCCCCTCCATTTCGGTGAAAGATCGGCCACATAGGGTTCCGCCCTACATCACATACGTCCCGGTTCATGCGCCCAGGGGGCCGGCCGGCCTCGTGGGGCATCTGTACCGGTTCGTCTGGTCCCATTTGTCCCGGTTCCAGGTACGAACCAGGACCAATGGTCCTCGCTCCTGGCCCACACTCATTGGTCTCGGTTCGTGGCTGGAACCGAGACAGAAGTGGGGCCTTTAGTCCCGATTCCTGCCACGAAACGAGACCAATGTGTTGACTATATATACCCCATCGCCTGCGAGCAGAGCACTCCACACTGCTCTGTTTTTTTCTGGCCGGCGATGGGGAAAAGCTTTGTGGTGCTCTAGCTCACCTCCTATGCACATGAGGTGTTCGATGAAATGCCCGAGCCACACTAGTTAAGCTTTCTCCTCTCGAAGCTCGACCTCCAAGCTCCATTTTCTTCGAGATTTTTCTACATTTAGCGGTCTGTCACGTCCCGTCCCCGTCTTCACCGCCTTCGATCGCCCGCGCCGATCTCGTCGCTGGCACTACCGTGGTGAGCCTCTTGTTCTGTCTATGATTTTTTACTTTTATTATTGCTTGTTATTATTGCTTTAGATAGATATTTGTCTAATTTTCTTACTTTTATTATTGGTTGTTATTATATAGTGCGATGGTTTTGGTAGCCGCCCACGTCGGCCCTCGTCCTGTCTATGATTCAGATGTGGTATATTATCTTTAATTTATAACTATTTGTTTTAGTGTTTATGACAATTATGCCGACCAACGTGACATAGATGTTTTTATCTAGGAGGTAGTTGAACCAGAAATTCCAACCGACCCTCTTGTGGAGAGGTTAAATTTAGTTGAAAAGGAAAGCATCTACTTGAAGAAAAAATTGGAAAAAACGGAGGAGAAGATGGAATTGGAGTTGCATGTTGTGGAAGTCGTCGATGATCACAAGATCAAGATGGAACCTATTGTCAAGAGGTTAAATTTAGTTGAAGAAGAAAACAATTATTTGAAGGAAAAACTAAAAAAAATTGAGGAGGAGAAGATGATATTGGAGTTGCATGTTGCGGATGTCGTCGATGATCACATGATCAAGATGTATGCCATGCGCTTGAAGATTAGAAAGATTAGAAAATATGCCATTCATACAGAGGCTTGGTATCATTATGTCGTTGGATCAATTGTTACCTTGGTTGCGATTATGATCGCATTTGTTGTTGCGTTGAAATGTTCTACATAATTTCAATGTATGGTTTAATTAGATGCTCTGGAGAGCTATGTATGTACTTTCGAATTTAATGTGATGATGAACTTATATTAATTTGGTCACTTATCTATCCATGATGTTCTGTAATGGTTTTTGACACACTTAATTATATATAAATGTAAGCAGATGAACCGGCAATGAATGTACGGTGACAGACACACCTCCGAGTACATTAATGGCGTGCATAATTTTCTCGAAGTGGCTGAGGCAAACAAGCAGAATGGTTTTATGTGTTGTCCATGCACTAGCTATGGGAATACGAGGTCTTATTCTGACTCGAAAACCCTTCACACCCACCTGCTTTATATGGGTTTCATGCCACACTATAATGTGTGGACCAAGCACGGAGAAATAGGGGTTATGATGGAAGACAACGAAGAAGAAGAGGACGATGACAACTATGTGCCCCCGGAATACGGTGATGCTGCAAGGACGGAAGATGCTGATGGTCAAGAGGAACCAGACGATGTTGTGCCCGATGATGATCTCCGCCGGGTCATTGTTGATGCAAGGAGACTGTGCGAAAGTGAAAAGGAGAAGCTGAAGTTCAATCGCATGTTAGAGGATCACAAAAAAGGGTTGTACCTCAATTGCGAAGATGGCAACACAAAGCTCGGTACCGTACTGGAATTGCTGCAGTGGAAGGCAGAGAATGGTATGCCTGACAAAGGATTTGAGAAGCTACTGAAAATATTGAAGAAGAAGCTTCCAAAGGATAACGAATTGCCCGACAGTACGTACACAACAAAGAAGTCCGTATGCCCTCTAGGATTGGAGGTGCATAAGATACATGCATACCCTAATGACCGCATCCTCCACCACAGTGCATACGAGGATTTGAATGCATGCCCGGTATGCGGTGCATTGCAGTATAAGATCAGACGAGATGACCCTGGTGATGTTGACGTCGAGCGCCCAAGGAAGAGGGTTCCTGCCAAGGTGATGTGGTATGCTCCTATAATACCACAGTTGAAATGTCTGTTCAGAAACAAAGAGCATGCCAAGTTGATGCGATGGCACGCACAGGACTGTTAGAAAGACAGGAAGTTGAGAGCACCCGCTGACGGGTCGCAGTGGAGAAAAATTGAGAGAACATACTAGGAGGAGTTTGCAGGTGATGCAACGAACGTATGGTTTGGTTTAAGCGCGGATGGCATTAATCCTTTTGGGGAGCAGAGCAGCAATCATAGCACCTGGCCCGTGACTCTATGTATCTATAACCTTCCTCCTTAGCTGTGCATGAACCGGAAGTTCATTATGATGCCAATACTCATCCAAGGCCCTAAGCAACCCGACAACGACATTAATGTGTACCTAAGGCCATTAGTTGAAGAACTTTTACAGATGTGGAATGGACAAGGTGTACGTGTGTGGGATGAGGCCAACCAGGAGGAATTTGACCTACATGCATTGCTGTTTGTAACCATCAATGATTGGCCTGCTCTCAGTAACCTTTGAGGACAAACAAACAAGGGATACCACGCATGCACGCACTGTTTAGATGACACCAAAAGTATATACCTGGACAAATGCAAGAAGAATGTGTACCTGGGGCATCGTCGATTTCTTCCGACCAACCATCAATGTCGAAAGAAAGGCAAGCATTTCAAAGACGAGGCAGATCACCGGAAGAAGCCCGCCATGCGTACCGGTGATCATGTACTTGCTATGGTAAATGATTTATAGGTAATCTTTGGAAAGGGTCCCGGCGGACTATCTGTTCCGAATGACGCAGAGGGACGCACACCCATGTGGAAGAAGAAATCCATATTGTGGGACCTACCCTACTGGAAAGACCTAGATGTCCGCTCTTCAATAGACATGATGCACGTGACGAAGAATCTTTGCATGAACCTGATAGGATTCTTGGGCGTGTATGGGAAGACAAAAGATACACTGGAGGCATGGGAGGACCTGCAACGTTTGCACGAAAAAGACTACATGCCTTCAAAGCAGTATGAAGGTCCTGCCAGCTACGCTCTTACCAAAGAAGAGAAGAAAATCTTCTTTGCATGCCTGCTCAGTATGAACGTCCCATCTGGCTTCTCGTCGAATATAAAGGGAATAATAAATATGGCAGAGAAAAAGTTTCAGAACCTAAAGTCTCATGACTGCCACGTGATTATGACGCAACTGCTTCCGGTTGCATTAAGGGGGCTTCTACCGGAAAACGTCCGATTAGCCATTGTGAAGCTATGTGCATTCCTCAATGTAATCTCTTATAAGGTGATCGATCTAGAAATCATACCAAGGCTAAGGAGTGATGTTGTGCATTGTCTTGTCAGTTTCGAGCTGGTGTTCCCAACATCCTTCTTCAATATCATGACACACATCCTAGTTCATCTAGTCGACGAGATTGTCATTCCGGGCCATGTATTTCTGCACAATATGTCCCCCTTTGAGAGGTTCATGGGAGTCCTAAAGAAATATGTCCGTAACCGCGCTAGGCCAGAAGGAAGCATCTCCATGGGCCGTCAAACAGAGGATGTCATTGGGTTTTGTGTTGACTTCATTCCTGGCCTTAAGAAGATTGCTCTCCCTAAATCACGGTATGAGGGGAGACTGACTGGAAAAGGCACGCTTGGAGGGGACTCAATAATATGCAGGGACGGGCATTCTTGGTCTGAAGCACACTACACAGTTCTACAGAGCTCTACCTTGGTGACCCCGTAGGTCGATGAACACAAGAACAATCTGCGCTCCAAACACCCGGAGCAGTATGGCGATTGGATTACATGTGAACACATCAAGACTTTCGGCAGTTGGTTGGAAACACGTCTCAGAGGTGACAACACTGTTTGTGATGAGCTGTACTCGTTGTCCAAGAGACCATCTTCGACTATATTGACTTACAAAGGATACGAGATAAATGGGAATACATTTTACATGATCACCCAAGATCAAAAGAGCACCAACCAAAACAGCGGTGTCCGCTTTGATGCAGCAGCCAAGAAGGGAAAGGACACATATTATGGTTACATAGTGGACATATGGGAACTTGACTACGAACATGATTTTAAGGTCCCTTTTTTAAGTGCAAATGGGTCAATCTGTTAGGAGGCGGGGTACAGGTAGACCCAGATTACGGAATGGCAACAGTGGGTCTGAACAATCTTGGGTACACAGACGAACTGTTCGTCCTAGCCAATGATGTGGCGCGGGTTTTCTATGTGAAGAACATGTCTACAAAAAACAGAAAAAGAAAAGATAAGTAAGCGAACACATCATACGATGAGCCCAAGCGCCACATAGTTCTTTCAGGAAAAAGAGACATCGTGGGAGTGGAGGGTAAGACAGACATTTCCGAAGATTATGAAAAGTTTCATGAAATTCCCCCCTTCAAAGTCAAGGCTGACCCAAGCACCCTGATAAACGATGAAGATTATCCATGGTTACGGCGCAATAAACAAAGGACACAAGCGAAGAAAAAGTGAAGACTTTCTCTCCACAACTATTATGATGATGCCTTTGATCTAGAATATCACTACAGTTACATGTGAAGAAATTAAATCCCTTTGTAACAGACGAGTTTCTGTATGAAATGAAATGCTTTTCAATTTCAGGGTCATATAGCTCATAAATATCAGTAAATGCATGAAAAATAACAAATGAAGTCAGAAAGGGTTGAAAATTGATGATGTGGCTTTGAATGGTGCATTTTGAACACACAAAAAGTCTGGAGTTCAAATAAGTTAAAAAATGAAATCCCTTTGTAATAGACGAGTTTTCGTGTGAAACCCTGATAACTCGAAACAGATAGTCCGTTTTGTACACGAAGTGCATCCATTTTTTGCCGTAACCCTCTCTACTTTTTTTGCACATGCTATGTGGGTGAATGATGATGCCATGCCAACTTTCAACCTTTTGAGAGTTCATTTGAAATGATTTTCAATTTCAGGGTCATTTAGCTCAACCAAATCAGTAAATGCATGAAAAATAACAAATGAAGTCACAAAGGGTTGAAAAATTGATGATGTGGCTTTGAATGGTGCATTTTGAACACACAAAAAAGTCTGGAGTTCAAATAAATGAAATCCCTTTTGTAACAGATGAGTTTCCGTATGAAACCCTGATATGTCGAAAAAGATTGTCCGTTTTGTACACGAAGTGCATCCAGTTTTTGCAGTAACCCTCTCAACTTTTTAGCACATGCTCTGTCGGTGAAATGATGATACCATGTCAACTTTCAACCTTTTCAGAGTTCATTTGAAATGATTTTCAATATCAGGGTCATATAGCGCAAAAAGAATGAACTAATAACAAAAAGAATGAACTTAAAATAATCAATTAAAATATTCGGTTATGATCAACTAAAACAAAACTACAATATTCTTCAATAGCAAAAAGAATCAACTAAAAAGCTTTTATAAAACTCTAATGGCAAAAGGAATCAACTAAAAAGCTTTTATAAACCTCTAGTGTTTTTAAACTAATATTATATAAAATTTAAGCAACTAAAATTATCAAAGTATTTTCTGTTCAAAACTAATGCAAAAAGAATTTTGATAAAGAAATTTTTTTTGAAACTTTAATAGCAAACTAAAATAACAAAATAGGTTCTTGATTAAAACAGACAATGAAAATAACCTAAAAATTAGCAAATTTAATATAATAATAAAACACAATAATATTAAATAGCAGGAAAAATAATCACTCAAAAATCTATTTTTATTATAAATTTATTCACAAACTAGTGATTCACACAAATTTAAAAAAAATTCAAATTTAAACTATTCAAATATAAAAATTAATGGCACTAACAAAAAGCCTATAATTTTTGTGACCTAACAGCAAAAAGAATCACTGGAAAAGTGCAAAAAAATTTCAAAAAAAGCAAAAAAGAAAACAAAAAAGCAGAAAAAAATGCCACCTACTAGGCCAACACGGCCTGGATATTACTAGAAACCCAGCTAGCTGGGCCAGGATTCAGGCCAGTAGAAGGCCCAACAAGTCCACATGCAGAGCAATGTGAGATTAGGCCTGTAGGCCTGCAGTTCAGAGGAGTTCGAGTGAGTAGGTGATACGTCTCCAACGTATCTATAATTTTTTATTGTTCCATGCTATTATTTATGATGTTTTGGATGTTTAATGAGCTTTGTTATACACTTTTATATTATTTTTGGGACTAACCTATTAACCCAAAGGCTGAGTCCAGATTGCTATTTTTTGCCTATTTCAGGGTTTTAGAGAAAAGGAATATCAAACGGAGTCCAAACGGAATGAAACCTTCGGGAGAGATATTTTTGGAGCAAAATACGCACGTGAGACTTGAGAACCATGGAGTAGGGCTAACGTGGCGTCCACGAGGTGGGGGCACGCCCCCTGCCTCGTGGGCACCACGTCTGGCCCCCGATGCCTCCTTCTTCCTATATATATCTACGTACCCCGAAACCATCAGAACAATTGAGAAAACCCTAGTTCCACCGCCGCAACCTTCTGTTCCCGTGAGATCCCATCTTGGGGCCTGTTCCGGAGCTCCGCCGGAGGGGGGGGGTCTTCCACGGAGTGCTTCTACATCATCATCATCGCCTCACCATGAGTTGTGAGTAGTTTACCATAGACCTTTGGGTCCATATCTAGTATCTACATGGCTTCTTCTCTCTCTCTTTGGATCTCAATACCAAGTTCTCCTTGTGGTGTGTTTGTAATATCTTTTTGTGGTGTGTTTGTCGAGATCCGATGAATTGTGGGTTTATGATCAAGATTATCTATGAGAAATATCTGTTTCTTTTCTGAACTCTTTATGTATGATTATAATATCCTTGCAAGTCTCTTCGAATTATTGGTTTGGTTTGGCATACTAGATCTATAGTTCCTGCAATGGGAGAAGTGCTTGTCTTTGGGTTCAATCTTGCGGTGTCCTTTCCCAGTGATAGTAGGGGCAACAAGGCACGTATTGTATTGTTACCATCGAGGATAAAAAGATGGGGTTTATATCTCTATGTTTGAGTTTATCCCTCTACATCATGTCATCTTGCTTAAGGCGTTACTCTGTTCTTATGAACTTAATACTCTAGATGCATGCTGGATAGCGGTCGATGTGTGGAGTAGTAGTAGTATATGCATAATCGTTTCGGTCTACTTGTCTCGGACGTGATGCCTATATATAATGATCATGCCTAGATAGTCTCATAATTATTCGCTTTTCTATCAATTGCTCGACAATAATTTGTTTACCCGCCGTAGAATACCGCTATCATGAGAAAAGCCACTAGAGAAAACTATGGCCCCCGGGTCTATTCTCAACATATCAATCTACAATCTACTTTACTTTTCCGCTTTTACTTTCTGTTCTTATATCCAAAAATACCAAAAATATCAATCTATCATCTCTATCAGATCTCACTTTCGTAAGTGACCGTAAAGGGATTGACAACCCCTTATCGCGTTGGCTGCAAAGTCCTTATTTGTTTGTGCAGGTGCGAGGGACTTGCGCGTGGTCTCCTACTAGATTGATACCTTGGTTCTCAAAAATTGAGGGAAATACTTACGCTACTGTGCTGCATCATCCTTTCCTCTTCGAGGGAATACAACGCTAGCTCGAGAAGTAGCAAGAAGAATTTCTGGCGCCGTTACCGGGGAGGCTTACGCAAAAGTCATATACCAAGTACCTATCACAAACCCTTATCATTCGCATTACATTTTTGCCTCTCGTTTTCCTCTCCCCCACTTCACCCTTGCCGTTTTATTTGCCCTTCTTTTGCCGTGTTTACTGTTCGTTTTCCCTCATGTCTGAGATGGGGGAAGATCTTATCGAGAAAGGTAGTAATGTTGAGGGCAACGTCTATGTTGACCCCCCGGATGAAACTACCACTTTACATATTAAGAAGTTCTGGGTTGGCAGTGGTAATATCATTGGGAAAGGAGTTCTTGAAGACTCTATTCTTCACATAACTAGTAGCCTTGCGGATGCTATATCTATGCTTGTACTTGAAATTGAAAGTCAATTTATCCATATGCATCCCTGTATTCAGAGAATCTTTCTGGAGTTTTCCAATATTGAGCATTCTTCTGTTAAGCGTGCAGCTACTATCTTTTTGGCTCATGAATTTAGATTTTTCATGAAAGAGGCCAAAGTAATATTTGCTCATTACGGGGTAGATGTTGGTCGACCTCCCATAGAGGCTATCTTATTTAATCAAGAAGACATAATGCGGTTACGATCTCCTGATCATGTTGCTTTTAGTGAAAACCTTAGAAAAAAGGTTCCTACCGATGTCTTGGTTGATAGAATTTCTGATTTGAATGATAATTTTGCTATTCAAAACAATGGGTTAGGCTTCTCCCTTGAGCGAAGGCTCATGACCTTCTTCCAAAAGAATGACTATAAAGATGAATTGGTTGTACACTATAAAGGGCCAAAAGAGGAACATTTACCTCCTGAGCTTGATATGGGGGACTTTTGTCATATTAAATTTAGCCTTTTTGATTACTTTTGCTTGCCACAAAGGAAACTTGCTGCTGAGCGTAGGGAATATGAAATGATTTTTCGCGATATATCTTATCATTATGGCATTCTCTAGATCTATCCATGTATCGTGCCTAGCTAGGGGCGTAAAACGATAGCGCTTGTTGGGAGGCAACCCAATTTTATATTTTTTTTTTTGTTTTTGCTTCTGTTTAAGAATAAATATTGCATCTAGCTTCTGTTTAGATGTGGTTTTATCTTTTAATTAGTGTTTGTGCCAAGTAGAACCTTTGGGAATACTTGTGTGAAGTTTATACGATCTTGCTGTGAAAAACAAAATCATTAGCGCTCGCTAGAATGGTCACCAGATTTTACTGGAGCGTGCTATTTAGTTGATTCTTTTTGAAGATGATTAATAGACAAATCCCTCACGTTTACCAATTTAATTCAATTTTTTTGGAGTTACAGAAGTATGCGAAAGTTACATATTACTACAAACTGTTATGTTTTTGACAGATTCTGTTTTTCGTGTGTTGTTTGCTTATTTCAATGCATCTATGAGTAGTATTGGGAAGTACGAATCATAGAGAAGTTGGAATACAGTAGGTTTAACACCAATATAAACAAAGAATGAATTCATTGCAGTACCTTTGAGTAGTGGTTTGTTTTCTTATACTAACGGAGATCACGAGATTTTTGTCTAAGTTTTGTGTTGTGAAGTTTTCAAGTTTTGAGTATTGCTTTGATGGACTATGGAACAAAGAGTGGCAAGAGCCTGAGATTGGGGATTCCCAAGGCACCCCAAGGTAAAATTCAAGCACAACAAAAAGCCTATGCTTGGGGATGCCCCGAGAAGGTATCCCCTCTTTAGTCTTCATCCATCGGTAACTATACTCGGAGCTATATTTTTATTCACCACATGATATGTGTTTTACTTGGAGCGTCGTGTGATATTTGAGTCTTTGCTTGTTAGTTTGCCACAATCGTCCTTGCTGGACACACCTATTTGAGAGATTTAAATATGGCCTAGGAATTGTTAGAACACTCTATGTGCTTCACTTATATCTTTTGAGTTGAATAGTTTTTGCTCTAGTGCTTCACTTATATCTTTTAGAGCACGGTGGTGATTATATTTGGTAGAAATTGTTGATCTCTCATGCTTCACTTATATAATTTTGAGAGTCTATTAAAACAACATGGTAATGTGCTTTGGCTATAAAACTAGCCTTCACATGATAGGCATCCAAGATGAATGTAGTAAAAACTTTCATACTAAGTGAAATGAATATGATGAGAAGTTGGATGCTTGATAATTGTTTTGAGATATGAGGATAGTGATATTAGAGTCATGCTAGTGGAGTTATTATGAAATTGAGAAATACTTGTGTTAAGGTTAGTGATTCCCGTAGCATGCACGTATGGTGAACCGCTATGTGACGAAGTTAGAGCACAAGGTATTTGTAGAGTGTCATCCTTTGTGCGGAGGTCGGGGGCGCGCGATGGTTAACTCCTACCAACCTCCCCCCTAGGAGCATGCGTTGATTTCTTTGTTTTGATGACTTGTAAATTTTTGCAATAAGTATATGAGTTCTTTTGACTAATGTTGAGTCCATGGATTATACGCACTCTCACCCTTCCACCATTGCTAGCCTCTCTTGTACCGCGCAACTTTCGCCGGTACCATACACCCACTATATATCCTTCCTCAAAACAGCCACCATATAGCCTTCCTCAAAACAGCCACCATACCTACCTATCATGGCATTTCCATAGCCATTCCGAGATATATTACCATGCAACTTTCTACCGTTCCGTTCATATGACACACTTCATATTGACATATTGCCATGCATGATCATGTAGTTGACATCGTATTTGTGGCAAAGCCACCATGCATAATTTTTCATACATGTCACTTTTGATTCATTGCATATCCCGGTACACCGTCGGAGGCATTCATATAGAGTCATACTTTGTTCTAGTATCGAGTTGTAAATCAATAAAAGTGTGATGACCATCATTATTAGAGCATTGTCCCATGTGAGGAAAGGCCAATAAAAAAGAGATGGCCAAAAAAATAGAGAGGGGCTAAAAAAACAGAAAGCCCCTCCAAAAAAATGACGGAAAAGAGAGAAGGGACAATTGCTACTATCCTTTTCCACACTTGTGCTTCAGAGTAGCACCAAGTTCTTCATGATAGAGATTCTCATGTTTAGTCACTTTCATATACTAGAAGGAATTTTCATTATAGAACTTGGCTTGTATATTCCAACGATGGGCTTCCACAAATGCCCTAGGTCTTCGTGAACAAGCAAGTTGGATGCACACCCACTTAGTTTCTTTTGTTGAGCTTTCATACATTTTAGCTCTAGTGCATCCGTTGCATGGCAATCCCTACTCACTCACATTGATATCTATTGATGGGCATCTCCATAGCCCGTTGATACGCCTAGTTGATGTGAGACTATCTCCCTCCTTTTTGTCTTCTCCACAACCACCATTCTATTCCACCCATAGTGCTATGTCCATGGCTCACGCTCATGTATTGCGTGAAAGTTGAAAGGTTTGAAAAGATAGAGTATGAAAACAAATGCTTGGCTGAAATCGGGGTTGGGCATGATATGAATATTTTGTGTGATGAAGAGGGAGCATAGCCAGACTATATGATTTTGTAGGGATAACTTTCTTTAGCCATAGTATTTTGAGAAGACATGATTGCTTTGTTAGTATGCTTGAAGTATTATTATTTATTATGTCAGTATTGACTTTTGTCTTGAATCTTCCGAATATGAACATTCATGCCACAATTAAGTTGAAAATTATGTTGGTTTTCATTCCACATCAAAAATTCTGTTTTTATCATTTAACTACTCGAGGACGAGCAGGAATTAAGCTTGGGGATGCTTGATACGTTTCCAATGTATCTATAATTTTTGATTGTTCCATGCTATTATTTATGATATTTTGGATGTTTAATGAGCTTTATTATACACTTTTATATTATTTTTGAGACTAACCTATTAACCCAAAGGCCCAGTCCAAATTGCTGTTTTTTTTGCCTATTTGAGGGTTTTACAGAAAAGGAAAATCAAACGGAGTCCAAACGGAATGAAACCTTCGGGAGAGATATTTTTGGAGCAAAATTCGCACGGGAGACTTGAAAACCATGGAGTAGGGCACACGTGGCGTCCACGAGGGTGGGAGGCGCGCCCCCTACAGGGCGCGCCCCCCTGCCTCGTGGGCCCCACGTCTGGCCCCGGTGCCCTCCTTCCTCCTATATATATCTACGTACCCCGAAACCATCAGAACAACAGAGAAAACCCTAGTTCCACCGCCGCAACCTTCTGTTCCTATGAGATCCCACCTTCGGGCCTGTTCCGAAGCTCCGCCGGAGGGGGGATCTACCATGGAGTGCTTCTACATCATCATTATCGCCTCACCATGAGTTGTGAGTAGTTTACCACAGACCTTCTGGTCCATAGCTTGTATCTAGATGATTTCTTCTCTCTCTTTGGATATCTATACCAAGTTCTCCTCGGTCTTCGAGGAGATCTGTTCGATGTAATCTCTTTTTGCGGTGTGTTTGTCGAGATCTGATGAATTGTGGGTTTATGATCAAGATTATCTATAAGAAATATTTGGTTTTTTTCTGAACTCTTTATGTATGATTATAATATACTTGCAAGTCTCTTCGAATTATTGGTTTGGTTTGGCCTACTAGATCTATAGTTCTTGCAATGGGAGAAGTGCTTGGCTTTGGGTTCAATCTTGCGGTGTCCTTTCCCAGTGACAGTAGGGGCAGCATGGCACGTATTGTATTGTTGCCATCGAGGATAAAAAGATGGGGTTTATATCATGTTATTTGAGTTTATCCCTCTACATCATGTCATCTTGCTTAAGGCATTACTCTGTTCTTATGAACTTAATACTCTGGATGCATGCTGGATAGCGGTCAATGTGTGGAGTAATAGTAGTAAATGTAGAATCATTTCGGTCTACTTGTCTCGGACGTGATGCCTATATATAATGATCATGCCTAGATAGTCTCATAATAATTCGTTTTTCTATCAATTGCTCGACAGTAATTTGTTTACCCGCCGTAGAATACCGCTATCATGAGAGAAGCCACTAGAGAAACCTATGGCCCCTGGGTCTATTCTCAACATATCAATCTACAATCTACTTTACTTTTCCACTTTTACTTTCTGTTCTTATATCCAAAAATACCAAAAATATCAAACTATCATTTCTATCAGATCTCACTTTCATAAGTGATCGTAAAGGGATTGACAACCCCTTATCGTGTTGGCTACGAAGTTCTTATTTGTTTGTGCAGGTGCGAGGGACTCGTGCGTGGTCTCCTACTGGATTGATACCTTGGTTCTCAAAAACTGAGGGAAATACTTACGCTACTGTGCTGCATCGCCCTTTCCTCTTCGAGGGAATACAACACAAGTTCGAGAAGTAGCAAGAAGAATTTATGGCGCCGTTTCTGGGGAGGCTTACGCAAAAGTCATATACCAAGTACCTATCACAAACCCTTATCCTTTGCATTACATTTTTTTGCCTCTCGTTTTCCTCTCCCCCACTTCACCCTTGTCGTTTTATTCGCTCTTCTTCTTCCGTGTGTTTTACCGTTCGCTTGCCTCTTGTTTGCTTGTGTTGTTATGTGCCCTTTATTAGCTTGCATCTTCGCTTGCTAAATTATGGGTCCTCATCCACTGGCTAATCTTTTTAAAAGATCCAATTATGTTGAACCTATTGCTAGTGAGATGCGTGCACTAGATTATCTTTATGGGGTTTTACTTGAAATTCATGAATCTGAAAATTGTGAGGAATTGTTAAAGAAAAAGTGATTCATGATAGCTCCTTAAATAAAAAGCATGATAGCAATGATGTTACTATAAATTCTATTAATGTCAATTGTGCTAATGATATGCCAAACCCTAAGCTTGGGGATGCTTATTTTGCTATGCCCACTACTTGTTGCAATGATTATGATTGGGGTGATGCTTCTTACGATCTTGAAAATTTATTTAATCCCCATGATATATATGAGATTGATAATAATGTTTGCAACAATATTGAAAGTGGGTTTGGAAGAGTGTCAACTTTAGATCCCACATATTTGGAGAATGTTCAATCTTATGAAATTTTTGATAAAAGTGGGTTTGGAGAGGTCATGA
Source organism: Secale cereale (assembly GCA_902687465.1). Lineage (NCBI taxonomy): Eukaryota > Viridiplantae > Streptophyta > Magnoliopsida > Poales > Poaceae > Secale > Secale cereale. The sequence continues at coordinate 163,782,229 of LR738710.1, read as the reverse complement.
CTTTAGTTAATGTTGATCCCACTATTTTGGAAGAACGTCAACTTTGTATGCATGTGGATCGTGTGGAGAATATGTTTTGTGATAGCTATATTGTTGAATTTACTTATGATCCGACATGCAATTATTATGAGAGAGGAAAATATGGTTGTATAAACCTTCATGTTACTAAATTACCTCTCTTCATGTTGGGATTGATCTCGTTCCTTTCTACTTCCTTGCATATGCTAGTTTTTGCTTGCCTTGCTAATTTGTTTGCTTATAATATGCCTATGCATAGGAAGTATGTTAGACTTAGATGTTTTTTTCACATGCTATGTGATGCTCTCTTTGTGTTTCAATTGCTATTCTTCATGTAAGCATCATCAAAATAATCTATGCCTAGCTAGGGGCGTTAAACGATAGCGCTTGTTGGGAGGCAATCCAATTTTATATTTTTTGTTTTTGCTTATGTTTAGGAATAAATATTGCATCTAGCTTCTGTTTAGATGTGGTTTTGTGTTTTAATTAGTGTTTGTGTCAAGTAGAACCTTTGGGAAGACTTGTGTGAAGTTTATATGATCTTGCTATGAAAAACAGAATCGTTAGCGCTCGCTAGAATGGTCACCAAGTTTTACTGGAGCGTGCTATTTAGTTGATTCTTTTTGTAGATGATTAATAGAAAAATTCCTCATGTTTACCAATTTATTTCAAATTTTTTGGAGTTACAGAAGTATGCGAAAGTTACAGATTACTACAGACTGTTCTGTTTTTCGTGTGTTGTTTGCTTATTTTGATGAATCTATGAGTAGTATTGGGAGTATGAATCATAGAGAAGTTGGAATACGGTAGGTTTAACTCCAATATAAACAAAGAATGAATTCATTACAGTACCTTTGAGTGGTGGTTTGTTATCTTATAATAATGGAGCTCACGAGATTTTTGTCTAAGTTTTGTGTTGTGAAGTTTTCAAGTTTTGAGTATTGCTTTGATGGACTATGGAACAAAGAGTGGCAAGAGCCTAAGCTTGGGGATGCCCAAGGCACCCCAAGGTAAAATTCAAGGACAACCAAAACCCTAAGCTTGGGGATGCCCTAGTAAGGCATCCCCTCTTTCGTCTTCATCTATCGGTTACTATACTCGGAGCTATATTTTTATTCACCACATGATATGTGTTTTTCTTGGAGCGTCGTGCGTTATTTGAGTCTTTGATTGTTAGTTTGCCACAATCATCCTTGATGGACACACCTTTTTGAGAGATATAAATATAGCCTATGAATTGTTAGAACACTCTATGTGCTTCACTTATATCTTCTGAGCTGAATAGTTTTTGCTCTAGTGCTTCACTTATATCTTTTTGAGCACGGTGGTAATTTTATTTTGTAGAAATTATTGATCTCTCATGATTCACTTATATCCTTTAGAGAGTCTATTAAAACAGCATGGTAATGTGCTTTGGCTATAAAACTAGCCTTCACATGATAGGCATCCAAGATGAATGTAGTAAAACCTTTCATACTAAGTGCATTGAATATGATGAGAAGTTGGATGCTTGAAAATTGTTTTGAGATATGAGGATGGTGATATTAGAGTCATGCTAGTAGAGTTATTATGAAACTGAGAAATACTTGTGTTAAGGTTAGTGATTCCCGTAGCATTCACGTATGGTGAACCGTTATGTGACGAAGTTAGAGCATTAGGTATTTATAGAGTGTCATCATTTATGTGGAGGTCGGGGGTGCGCGATGGTTAAATCATACCAACCTCCCCCCTAGGAGCATGCGTTGATTGCTTTGTTTTGATGACTCGTAAATTTTTGCAATAAGTATATGAGTTCTTTTGACTAATGTTGAGTCCATGGATATTACGAATTCTCACCCTTCCACCATTGCTAGCCTCTCTTGTACCACGCAACTTTCTCTGGTACCTTACACCCACTATATACCTTCCTCAAAACAGCCAGCATATATCTTCCTCAAAACAGCCACCATACCTACCTATCATGGCATTTCCATAGCCATTCCGAGATATATTGCCATGCAACTTTCCACCAATCTGTTCATATGACACGCTTCATATTGTCATATTGCCATGCATGATCATGTAGTTGACATCATATTTGTGGCAAAGCCACCATGCATAACTTTTCATACATGTCACTCTTGATTCATTGCACATCCCGGTACAACGCCGGAGGCATTCATATAGGGTCATACTTTGTTCTAGTATCGAGTTGTAATATCGAGTTGTAATTCAATGTAAGTGTGATGATCATCATTATTAGAGCATTGTCCCATGTGAGGAAAGGCCGAACAAAAGAAATGGCTCCTCCAAAAAAAAAGAAAAAAAAAGAAAAAAAAGAAAAAAAAGGGACAATTGCTACTATCTTTTTTCCCACACTTGTGCTTCAAAGTAGCACCATGTTCTTCATGATAGAGAGTCTCATGTTTAGTCACTTTCATATACTAGTGGGAATTTGCGTTATAGAACTTGGCTTTTATATTCCAACAATGGGCTTCCTCAAATGCCCTAGAACTTCGTGAGCAAGCAAGTTGGTTGCACACCCACTTAGTTTCTTTTGTTGAGCTTTCATACATTTTTAGCTCTAGTGCATCCGTTGCATGGCAATCCCTACTCACTCACATTGATATCTATTGATGGGCATCCTCATAGCCCGTTGATACGCCCAGTCGATGTGAGACTATCTCTCTCCTTTTTGTCTTCTCCACAACCACCATTCTATTCCACGCATAGTGCTATATCCATGGCTCACGCTCATGTATTGCGTGAAAGTTGAAAGGTTTGAAAGAACAGAGTATGAAAACAAGTGCTTGGCTGAAACCGGGGTTGTGCATGATATGAATATTTTGTGTGATGAAGAGGGAGCATAGCCAAACTATATGATTTGGTAGGGATAACTTTCTTTAGCCATAGTATTTTGAGAAGACATGATTGCTTTGTTAGTATGATTGAAGTATTATTATTTTTTATGTCAATATAGACTTTTGTCTCGAATCTTTCGGATCTGAACATCCATGCCACAATTAATGGAACTACATTGAAAATTATGTTGGTTAGCATTCCACATCAAAAAATTCTGTTTTTATCATTTACCTACTCGAGGACGAGCAGGAATTAAGCTTCAGGATGCTTGATACGTCTCCAACATATCTAATTTTTTTGATTGTTCCATGATATTATTTATGATGGTTTGGATGTTTAATGAGCTTTATTATACACTTTTATATTATTTTTGGGACTAACCTATTAACCCAAAGGCCCAGTCCAGATTGCTGTATTTTTGCCTATTTCAGGGTTTTACAGAAAAGGAATATCAAACGGAGTCCAAACGGAATGAAACCTTCGGGAGAGATTTTTTGGAGCAAAATATGCACAAGAGACTTGAGAACCTTGGAGTAGGGCACACATGGCATCCACGAGGGTGGGGGGCGCACCCCCCCTACAGGGCGCGCCCCCCTGCCTCGTGGGCCCCACGTCTGGCCCCGGTGCCCTCCTTCCTCCTATACATATCTACGTACCCTGAAACCATCAGAACAACAGAGAAAACCCTAGTTCCACCGTCGCAACCTTCTGTTCCCGTGAGATCCCATCTTGGTGCGTGTTCCGGAGCTTCGCTGGAGGGGGAGGGATCTACCACGGAGTTCTTCTACATCATCATCATCGCCTCACCATGAGTTGTGAGTAGTTTACCACAGACCTTTGGGTCCATAGCTAGTATCTAGATGGCTTCTTCTCTCTCTTTGGATATCAATACCAAGTTCTCCTCGATCTTCGAGGATATCTATTCGATGTAATCTCCTTTTGCGGTGTGTTTGTCGAGATCCGATGAATTGTGGGTTTATGATCAAGATTATCTATGGGAAATATTTGGTTCTTTTCTGAACTCTTTATGTATGATTATAATATCCTTGCAAGTCTCTTCGAATTATTGGTTTGGTTTGGCCTACTAGATCTATAGTTCTTGCAATGGGAGAAGTGCTTGGCTTTGGGTTCATTCTTGAGGTGTCCTTTCCCAGTGACAATAGGGGCAGCAAGGCACATATTGTATTGTTGCCATCGAGGATAAAAAGATGGGGTTTATATCATGTTATTTGAGTTTATCCCTCTACATCATGTCATCTTGCTTAAGGCATTACTCTGTTCTTATGAACTTAATACTCTGGATGCATGCTGGATAGCGGTCAATGTGTGGAGTAATAGTAGTAAATGTAGAATCATTTCGGTCTACTTGTCTCGGACGTGATGCCTATATATAATGATCATGCCTAGATAGTCTCATAATAAATTGTTTACCCGCCATAGAATACCGCTATCATGAAAGAAGCCACTAGAGAAACCTATGGCCCCCGGGTATATTCTCAACATATCAATCTACAATCTACTTTACTTTTCCGCTTTTACTTTCTGTTCTTATATAAAAAAATACCAAAAATACCAAAAATATCAAACTATCATATCTATCAGTTCTTACTTTCGTAAGTGACCGTAAAGGGATTGACAACCCCTTATCGCGTTGGCATCGAAGTTCTTATTTGTTTGTGCAGGTGTGAGGGACTCGCGCGTGGTCTCTGTGACGCCCGAGACCGACGTCCCAGAAGATTCCAGAAGTTTCCCGAAGTTCCAGATGTTCCGGGTTGCCCGTGTGTTTCTTTTGAGCTTGTGTTTTTATTCTTTGCATTGCATCATGTCATCATGCCATCATGTCATATTTTATTTTGCATCTCAACCTAAATAAACCGTGTGGACCTTTGGTCCATTTAAATCGAGGGAGGAATGTCTTCTCTTTATAACATATAAAAGCCTCTCAATATTTAGGGAGCTATATTAAATATTCCAGTCTTTGGAATTACCCGCAACACACTTGCAAATATTCCCCATGCTTCTTTAATTCAAGTTTCTCCGTCAAAACCTCCCCTATATTCTTTTCTCAATTTTCGAGGCTCCTCTAAAATCTAGACTCCTTTTTTTTAAACTCCTTTAAGACAAGCTATTTATTTTAGTTTGCACTTCCCTTTTTGTTGGAACTATTTTGTGAGGTTGGAATTATTCCGTAAAGCCTTACAAAAATGTCCATCATTTTTTCTTTCTTACTTTGCCTCTTTTCTTTTTATTTTTTTGGCTCTCCTTATTTGTTTTATTCTGCTAAGTAATAAAAAAGAGGAGCAGCCAGGCCAATAGGCCTCCCTGGCCCAAACCTCCCTCCTGGCCATCTGGGCCTCCTCCTTCCCCTTGGGCCTCCCAGGCCGCAGCCCACCAACTTCTCCCTCCAGCCCGACCGCACCGAACCCTAATCCTATCGACCGCACTCCCTCACGTTCCCTCGAGCCCCCCTCAGCGCCGCCGCACCCTCTCGCTCGCTTCCCTCTCTTCCCGATCCCGTTTCTCTTTCCCTCTCGCTCTCTTCTCGCTCTGCCTCGACCCCTCTCTGTCCCTCTCGACGACCGCATCTCGCCCCGATCTCCTCGCCTCCAGGAGCACGCCCGTCCCTCCGCGGCTCCCTCCTCCTTCAGCGTCCCGCAGCGCCTGGTCCCCGTCGCCCCGCGAGTCGCTGGCCCTCCTCCAGTTCGCGGCCGTCCCGAGCGCCCCTCCTCTCCTTCTCCAGGGCAGGAGCTCTGCCTCCTCCGTCCTCCAGCGCGCCCGCCGCGCCAGGAACCCCTCCCGCCGGCCAGGCTCTCGCCTCCAGCGGCCAGGAGCTGCCGGCGCCCTGATGCCTCCGTTCGCCAAGGCCGACCCCGTCCTCCAGCGCCAGGAGGCGGCCCGACCACGTCCTCCTGCCTTCGAGTGCCACAGGCCGGCGCCCGTCCCGTCCTCGCCGCGGCCAGAGGCCCTGCCGCCGCGCCCGACCCTCTCTGCTCCGGCCCCGAGCGCTCTCCAGCCGCGCCTCTGCTCTGCCTCCGGTGCGCCGCGCGACCGCGCCTCCAGCCCCGAGCGGCGCCCGGCTCGTTCGTCCTCCAGGGCGCAGCCACCGCGTCTCCTCGCCGCCTAGCCTTGCTGCTGCCCTTGCCTCCTTGCTGCCTTTTCTTTGTTTGTTTTGTTGCTGCTGTTTGTCTCCAGGTTGACATGTACAGCTACGAGATCGATAAAACGGCAAGTTCGACAAGTACCTCTTCGGAGACAAGAACAACTACGAACGAAAACGCCTCCGAGAACGACTACCGACGCCCGGAAACACCAAGTACCCCCTCCGATGGCTTGAACAACTACGTAACGAGAACGTTTACTGTCGACAAGACCAAGAACGACCAAGTACCACGACGACCCGAACGACTACCGTCGCCGAGACCCTCAAGTACGACTACGAACGAGAACGACTTCATGGACAAGTACCACTACCGTCGCTCGACGACCGGGAGTACCACTACCGTCGCCCCGTGTACCACTACCGTCGCCCGGAAACGAGGAATTCGCCAAGTACCACGACACGATGACGTGAACCACTACTTCCTCTACGAGTTGCGAGAACAACTACTTCCCTCTACGGAACGACTTCTTCCTCGTCGGACACGTGAACGACTCCTTCCTCTACGATCTCGAAACGCACGCTTCAAAGGTATAGCGAGACGACCCCGTGACCCGTGAGATGCTTGTTGTGGTTGTATGAAATGTTTCCCGTGTGTGCTTCGTGTCCGTTTCGTCCGTTTGTCATGTTCCTCGGTTGCCTCGTCACCGACTCGTGGGAACCCGGTAACGGGATCGCCCCACCTTTCATCTCATTGACCCGCTCACACCATCTTTCTTTTGCCCGGACTCTCAACGAGTTACCGGAACCGAGTTGTTGCCTTTGCATCATTTTGGATCGTTGCCGTGGCACCCTTTTCTTCCACCACGGTGACAATACTTCTTATCTCTTTTAAGTCAACCTTTTAATAAAAATTGCTTAAACTTGATCATGTCATCCGCATCGTGTTAACAACATTATATGTTTAATTGTTGTTTGCTTATAATTATTAAACATGCTCATGGGGATTTTCCGGATATGTTGTTGTTATTTCCGGCCTCATTTAAAATGTCTTAATAGTGTAGGTTTATTATTGTTTCACCTCTTGCCATGTTAAAACATTTAACCTTGTCTTGTAAATAACGAGAGTCAACTAAATAATTAAAATGTGGTGTTTCGTCATTATGCAACTCGTTGTATATTGATCTCCACTTAACTTGTAGTATTTGTTTGTGCACTTTGCCATGCCATGCATAATTAAACCGGACATGCATCATACTTGCTTGTGCATCGTATGCCATGTTAATGCTTGTGTGTTTACCGTGTTGTTTCTTTTCTTTCCGGTTGCTTCTCTTGTTAGCTTCGGTTTCGTTCCGGAGTTGTGAGGTTTCTCTCGACTGTGTTGCTCCGTCTACTTCGTGGATCTGTTCTTCTCCCTTGTGGAATTCCAGGCAAGATGACCGAACCCGGATACCATTACTATTTTTGCCTCTTGCTAGAAGTCTCGATCTGTAGTTTTGCCTCGATGCCCATGTCTTTCCTGTCAGCCTCCTACTTGTAACCAATTGCCATGTTTAACCACCCTACCTATGCAAACCGTTGCTTGGCTATACGTAGGCTTCGCTCAGCCCCTCTTATAGCATTGTTAGTTGCAGGTGAAGATCGAAGATGCTTGCTTCATGTTGAAGTTTGGTTGGGTTATATCACACTATATAAATGCTTAAAAATGAAATCATCTATATACTGGCAAGGGTGGAAGGCTAAGCCTTTTGCTTGGTGATTTGTTCCACTCATGCCGTTAGGAACCGTATAAACCGGTGTTATGTTCCTTGATTATGCGTTCCTAACACGGTTGGGGTGTATGGGACCCCCTTGATAAACCGCTAAGTGCTAAGTCTTTTCCAGCAAATCCCAACATTGGTACTATTTGCCTAATAACTAATAAAAAAACTTGCATGTGGACTAGCTATCCCTTTTATTTTTAATTCAACCCCCCGGGCCAGTGCTCCACATGAGTGTTGGTCCGAAACGAGCAGACTGCGGGGCCGCCTCGGGGCAACCTGAGGTATCTGGCATACACCTGTAGGATGACTCATCCGGTCGTGTCCTGAGACTTAGATACGCGCGGCTACTATCAGGGTGTCGACACGCCGGGAGGATTTGCTGGATTAGCCTTACCTTAGTTCGGTTTAACTTGAGCACGGGATTCCGAGAATACTCGGGTCTTCCCACCTATGGAGTTGCGACTCCGCGGATCGTGGGCTTGTGATGGGCCAAGTTGGAACACCCCTGCAGGGTTTGAACTTTCGAAAGCCATGCCCGCGGTTATGTGGCAGATGGGAGCTTGTTAATTCCGGTTGTAGAAAACTTGACACAATGTTTCTAATACACTACCAGCGTGTGTACCGTGACTGTCAATTTCCGAATAGGGATTCGGGAGTTGAACACGGTGGGGTTATGTTTGACCGGCTTAGCTAGGATCACTTCGTGATCATCCTTCGACCGAGGCACTTCTCTTCTCGCTCTCTATTACGTAAGTTAGTGCTAGTTGCTGCTGCAGACTCTTGTTGTTCCTTCACCTCTCGTTCTTTCTTCAGCCTTGTCCTCACCCAAGGCTTAAATAGTCTTGTTACCCGGGAACGGGATTGCTGAGTCCTCTGTGGCTCACAGTTACTTCACCACACCAGATGCAGGTTCAGCCGAGTTTGATGCAGGAGCTGGTTCAAGTACTTCATCGGGAGCTCGATGAAGAGTTTGGATGTTTGCTTGTGACATTTCGACGATCAGTAGTGGTTTCTACTAGGATTCGATCCTGACCTGTGGCTTTATGTTGTTTTGGTATCTTTTTTTGGATCTTCACCCGTAGTCGGGTTGTGATGTTTTGAATGATGTATTGCTTATGTTTTGTATTGTGTGAAGTGGCGAGTGTAAGCCAACTATCTTCTTTTGCAATTTAATCCCTCTTTTACATGAGTCGTGCAAAGATACCAAACTTGAGATCATTCTAGGATGGGCTTATACCTTTAAGTCGTGCCTCGACACGTAGGAGGTATAGTCCCATCCTGGGCATTACAAGTTGGTATTCAGAGCCTTCTCCGACCTAGAAGCCCCCACTGATTGATCGAATCGTTGACGGTTGAGTCTAGGCACACACTGAAAACTTTTTGAGTCCTATATTATATCGAAGAGTAGGATTTCTTTGCTTCTCATCCCCTTTCTCTCTGGTGAGGACTCCTGACGTCTACTCTTGACTTCTTCTACTTTCAAAATTGCACCAAATTTTCTTTTAGGATCCCGCGAGTATTCTGGGATTGTTTCGATGTTCTTGTGACAAGGATATTGTTCTCGATGCCTCCTGTTCCCGAGGAGTTGAGCTTAGGGGTATCATTGTAACAAGCATATCGCGGCAGTACTAAATACTTAAGACGGCCGACATCGAAAATCTCTCCTATACGGCCAGTGGCAAGATAACCCCGACATCACCCAGTACTGGGGAGGTAGTTCGAGAGTATTGCCATAGCTTGTATAGTGGATGCTTTTCGAAGGTCCGAGGTAAACAATTTCCGAGAAAGACTGGTTATGTGTTGAAGGATGGATACACCTGGATGTAGGTTTAGAGTTGATTGCGCGGTGCTTCCCGTGTATCCCCAACACCTGATTGCATAACTGGAAACTTTCGGAAATCTATAGGTGGGTTCATCTAGTAGTTCTAGGCATTCTTCCAACGGATGCTCGATATGAAGTTTGGGGTTCTACATTGAGTGAAGTGGTTTTATGGACTTGTTCTGATCGGGAGTTGCATCTTAAAGGGTCCTTGGCTATGCTGATCCGGGGATGACAAAAACCTTTTGTAACACGTTCCATGAGCTTTCAGCACGAATATGTCGGGACGAAGCTTCTATCTTGTATTTGTTCTATCTGCACCTTGTTCCTTTTTATTTACTTTTTGCTCTCCAAGTGGCTTCTCATCAAGTGATGTACCTGCGGAATTCATTCGTGCAATTCTCTGTTCGGATGATATTGTGAAGATCATGTTGCACATCTACCCTTTGTTTTTGTTTTGATTCTGGTATTCGAGTTGCTTCGATGTCAAATGTTGATCCCATACCTTTTCTAATCGGTGTTCTCATATATCTATGGGAGTGATAGTCCTTCTTGATCATCAAGATGGTCATGTTAATCCTTTTCAACCGGTGTGCCTTCTCTTCAAGTTATTCCATACGGACGTCGTTGAGAAATCTGACGATTTGTCTGTTTCATTCACCCCAAGTTGTTTTTGTTTTTCCCACCCTCCCACCCTTCTTCTTCTCAGAGCAAGAATTCTCAGATGAAATATCCATTTTATTCATGTGATGTTTCTTCATTCTTTCCTTCAATGTTCTTATCCGGTGCCTTATCATGAAGATGCTCAAGAGCTTCAAGTTCATCATTCTTTTGTTCTCTAATTCTGCCGGTGGATGTAATTCAAGATTTCGGTGTTGATCTTATCCTTTCCTCTTTTCACAATGCTTTCTTATTCCGGTGCACCAATTAATCATTCTCCTCTTGTTATTCATATCCGGAGTGCAGAAGATCCATAATTCCATTCTTAATCCATTCAAGCTATTTTGAGCTTTGTCTCCTTATTCAAGCCATTTAACTCAACCGGTGCAATATCTCTTAAGCAATCTTTTTCAACAGTGATTTCTTTGAGTGGGCCCTAACCCACAGGTCTTTTTCTAGGATCTTACCTGACTCTTCTTTTCCGGAGAATTCTTTTCAAAGTGTGACGTAAGAATGATTTCCATCAGTCTCATGCCTTCTCCAAGCTTGTTTTCAATCATTTCCATCTTTAGCTCCACCTTCCTCTTGTCATTCGTCCGGAGTATCTCGATATTCTTCATGGCATTTCTCGTCTTCATTCTCAACATTTGAAGACCAGAGAAGTGTTTCTCTTAATCTTGGCCCGTTCTCTTGAAGATTCGTGGTTCTAGCTTCATGCCATCCTCAGTATTGTTTCGATTGTGTGGAATTATTTTCATACCCATACGAAGCATTTCATGAATTCTTTTTCTTTGTGTTCCTCCGAAGGCCATCATTTCAGCATATTTCTTCGTTCTCAGTTTTCAACTTCGTCCTCCAAATATTCTTCATTGATGTCTCTTCGTTCGTCTCCATATTCTTACGGTGGTTCTTTCAAGTTTACTCTTCCTTGTTATCGTATTAATTCACTCGTTCTTTTCATAATCCTACCGGTGCTTTGTTGAATACTTATCCAAGCTTGTGCTAGATCTCTCTTTAATTCCTTCCCAACGAGAATAATTAGTATGCCAAATCCTTTTGGTTGTCATCAATTTAATTGATGAAGGATATGCATAACATAATCTTATTCTAGTTTCTTCAAAGAGTTTAATCCCTTCCTTCGGAGCTTGTTCATCATGTCATATCCTTGGTCCTAAGTGGTTCATCTTGTTTTCCGGAGTTCCAAGTGATTTCAACTATATCATTTCAAACCTCCATCTAATTCATCGCAGGCCTTGAATCCTATTTTTTCATCTTTCACTTCCCATGCTTTCATCACCGGAGTTCTCATGGTGGTTCATCATCATTTAATTCATCCTTGAAGTCTTCATCAAGATTCTTGTTGGAGCTCAAGCATTCTTCATCATGCTTTCCAATTGCAATCCTTCTACCTTATCCTTTCAGATGGTGTTATGTCATTTTGACAATTCCTTCATGTTTCATGATTCACGAGTTGTCAAGAATGAGATATTTAAACCCATCATTTCCTTGTTCAGGAGATCCTTCTAACCCTTCAATTTATTTGTTGGAGTAATCTTGGGCTGTATTTCACCTAAAAACTTTTCCTAAGGATTGTTGCTATTGTGGTGCTATAAATGACCCAAGTTCTTCATTTATCATTCCGGTGAGTTAAGATTTCATCTCCTTGTTCATCTCAATCCAATTATATGTTTTTCGTCAGTGGCTGGTTGTCACCTCATAACTTTGAGATGTTTTCCATAAGCCCACAACGAGCTTATTCTTTCGTTGTTGAATTTCCAACAAATCCGTTCAACTCTTCTTCGTAAGGATGCTCTCTCAAATTCAATTTTGAGAGAAGTTGTCATTTTTTCTTCTCCGTTCATTTCTTTCATTGAACTATATTCTATTCTTTCGTTCCGGAGGCCTTGTGATATTGCTCTTTTGGTACCATCATCTCGTTTTTATCGAGATCATGTTATTTCCCTTGCTTATCATTTAACCGGAGTGTTGTATTTTTTTTTCATTCAAGTTCCCTCATCTTATCAAGTTTTGCCTATTTTTTTTAACCGGAGTGTTGCCTGAATCTTTCTTACCCTTGTGCCATTCTCTCAATTGTTTCGGAGGCAGTATGTTGCTGTTTTCTTCAAGTATCATTCCTACTTGGCAAGTTCTTGTTAATTCCTTCCATTTTCAGACGGAGTGCTGTCCAAATTTTGTCATTCTTATTCCTTGGCCATACCATTGCAGTTTCACATTCTTTTGGTTCGTAAGCTCTTGCTTCATGTCTTTCAACCTTCAAGGTTCTCATAATGTTCCTCTTTTCTAACGGAGTTTTCATCTTCGTTCATCTCCGTTGTATTCTTCTTTCATCTTGTTCAACCTCTTAAGGTTCTTTGGGTTTCACTCGTTCGTCTAAGAAGCAACTTTGTTTTACCTCTTCCTCTTCTGTTTCTACCCGGTGATATCTCTAGGATCTCGGGTCGAGATCCTCTGTTAGTGTGGGAGAGTTGTGACGCCCGAGACCGACGTCCCAGAAGATTCCAGAAGTTTCCCGAAGTTCCAGATGTTCCGGGTTGCCCGTGTGTTTCTTTTGAGCTTGTGTTTTTATTCTTTGCATTGCATCATGTCATCATGCCATCATGTCATATTTTATTTTGCATCTCAACCTAAATAAACCGTGTGGACCTTCGGTCCATTTAAATCGAGGGAGGAATGTCTTCTCTTTATAACATATAAAAGCCTCTCAATATTTAGGGAGCTATATTAAATATTCCAGTCTTTGGAATTACCCGCAACACACTTGCAAATATTCCCCATGCTTCTTTAATTCAAGTTTCTCCGTCAAAACCTCCCCTATATTCTTTTCTCAATTTTCGAGGCTCCTCTAAAATCTAGACTCCTTTTTTTTAAACTCCTTTAAGACAAGCTATTTATTTTAGTTTGCACTTCCCTTTTTGTTGGAACTATTTTGTGAGGTTGGAATTATTCCGTAAAGCCTTACAAAAATGTCCATCATTTTTTCTTTCTTTCTTTGCCTCTTTTCTTTTTATTTTTTTGGCTCTCCTTATTTGTTTTATTCTGCTAAGTAATAAAAAAGAGGAGCAGCCAGGCCAATAGGCCTCCCTGGCCCAAACCTCCCTCCTGGCCATCTGGGCCTCCTCCTTCCCCTTGGGCCTCCCAGGCCGCAGCCCACCAACTTCTCCCTCCAGCCCGACCGCACCGAACCCTAATCCTATCGACCGCACTCCCTCACGTTCCCTCGAGCCCCCCTCAGCGCCGCCGCACCCTCTCGCTCGCTTCCCTCTCTCCCCGATCCCGTTTCTCTTTCCCTCTCGCTCTCTTCTCACTCTGCCTCGACCCCTCTCTGTCCCTCTCGACGACCGCATCTCGCCCCGATCTCCTCGCCTCCAGTAGCACGCCCGTCCCTCCACGGCTCCCTCCTCCTTCAGCGTCCCGCAGCGCCTGGTCCCCGTCGCCCCGCGAGTCACTGGCCCTCCTCCAGTTCGCGGCCGTCCCGAGCGCCCCTCCTCTCCTTCTCCAGGGCAGGAGCTCTGCCTCCTTCGTCCTCCAGCGCGCCCGCCGCGCCAGGAACCCCTCCCGCCGGCCAGGCTCTCGCCTCCAGCGGCCAGGAGCTGCGGCGTCCTGATGCCTCCGTTCGCCAAGGCCGACCCCGTCCTCCAGCGCCAGGAGGCGGCCCGACCCCGTCCTCCTGCCTTCGAGTGCCACAGGCCGGCGCCCGTCCCGTCCTCGCCGCGGCCAGAGGCCCTGCCGCCGCGCCCGACCCTCTCTGCTCCGGCCCCGAGCGCTCTCCAGCCGCGCCTCTGCTCTGCCTCCGGTGCGTCGCGCGACCGCGCCTCCAGCCCCGAGCGGCGCCCGGCTCGTCCGTCCTCCAGGGCGCAGCCACCGCGTCTCCTCGCCGCCTAGCCTTGCTGCTGCCCTTGCCTCCTTGCTGCCTTTTCTTTGTTTGTTTTGTTGCTGCTGTTTGTCTCCAGGTTGACATGTACAGCTACGAGATCGATAAAACGGCAAGTTCGACAAGTACCTCTTCGGAGACAAGAACAACTACGAACGAAAACGCCTCCGAGAACGACTACCGACGCCCGGAAACACCAAGTACCCCCTCCGATGGCTTGAACAACTACGTAACGAGAACGTCTACCGTCGACAAGACCAAGAACGACCAAGTACCACGACGACCCGAACGACTACCGTCGCCGAGACCCTCAAGTACGACTACGAACGAGAACGACTTCATGGACAAGTACCACTACCGTCGCTCGACGACCGCGAGTACCACTACCATCGCCCCGTGTACCACTACCGTCGCCCGGAAACGTGGAATTCGCCAAGTACCACGACACGATGACGTGAACCACTACTTCCTCTACGAGTTGCGAGAACAACTACTTCCCTCTACGGAACGACTTCTTCCTCGTCGGACACGTGAACGACTCCTTCCTCTACGATCTCGAAACGCACGCTTCAAAGGTATAGCGAGACGACCCCGTGACCCGTGAGATGCTTGTTGTGGTTGTATGAAATGTTTCCCGTGTGTGCTTCGTGTCCGTTTCGTCCGTTTGTCATGTTCCTCGGTTGCCTCGTCACCGACTCGTGGGAACCCGGTAACGGGATCGCCCCACCTTTCATCTCGTTGACCCGCTCACACCATCTTTCTTTTGCCCGGACTCTCAACGAGTTACCGGAACCGAGTTGTTGCCTTTGCATCATTTTGGATCGTTGCCGTGGCACCCTTTTCTTCCACCACGGTGACAATACTTCTTATCTCTTTTAAGTCAACCTTTTAATAAAAATTGCTTAAACTTGATCATGTCATCCGCATCGTGTTAACAACATTATATGTTTAATTGTTGTTTGCTTATAATTATTAAACATGCTCATGGGGATTTTCCGGATATGTTGTTGTTATTTCCGGCCTCATTTAAAATGTCTTAATAGTGTAGGTTTATTATTGTTTCACCTCTTGCCATGTTAAAACATTTAACCTTGTCTTGTAAATAACGAGAGTCAACTAAATAATTAAAATGTGGTGTTTCGTCATTATGCAACTCGTTGTATATTGATCTCCACTTAACTTGTAGTATTTGTTTGTGCACTTTGCCATGCCATGCATAATTAAACCGGACATGCATCATACTTGCTTGTGCATCGTATGCCATGTTAATGCTTGTGTGTTTACCGTGTTGTTTCTTTTCTTTCCGGTTGCTTCTCTTGTTAGCTTCGGTTTCGTTCCGGAGTTGTGAGGTTTCTCTCGACTGTGTTGCTCCGTCTACTTCGTGGATCTGTTCTTCTCCCTTGTGGAATTCCAGGCAAGATGACCGAACCCGGATACCATTACTATTTTTGCCTTTTGCTAGAAGTCTCGATCTGTAGTTTTGCCTCGATGCCCATGTCTTTCCTGTCAGCCTCCTACTTGTAACCAATTGCCATGTTTAACCACCCTACCTATGCAAACCGTTGCTTGGCTATACGTAGGCTTCGCTCAGCCCCTCTTATAGCATTGTTAGTTGCAGGTGAAGATCGAAGATGCTTGCTTCATGTTGAAGTTTGGTTGGGTTATATCACACTATATAAATGCTTAAAAATGAAATCATCTATATACTGGCAAGGGTGGAAGGCTAGGCCTTTTGCTTGGTGATTTGTTCCACTCATGCCGTTAGGAACCGTATAAACCGGTGTTATGTTCCTTGATTATGCGTTCCTAACACGGTTGGGGTGTATGGGACCCCCTTGATAAACCGCTAAGTGCTAAGTCTTTTCCAGCAAATCCCAACATTGGTACTATTTTCCTAATAACTAATAAAAAAACTTGCATGTGGACTAGCTATCCCTTTTATTTTTAATTCAACCCCCCGGGCCAGTGCTCCACATGAGTGTTGGTCCGAAACGAGCAGACTGCGGGGCCGCCTCGGGGCAACCTGAGGTATCTGGCATACACCTGTAGGATGACTCATCCGGTCGTGTCCTGAGACTTAGATACGCGCGGCTACTATCAGGGTGTCGACACGCCGGGAGGATTTGCTGGATTAGCCTTACCTTAGTTCGGTTTAACTTGAGCACGGGATTCCGAGAATACTCGGGTCTTCCCACCTATGGAGTTGCGACTCCGCGGATCGTGGGCTTGTGATGGGCCAAGTTGGAACACCCCTGCAGGGTTTGAACTTTCGAAAGCCGTGCCCGCGGTTATGTGGCAGATGGGAGCTTGTTAATTCCGGTTGTAGAAAACTTGACACAATGTTTCTAATACACTACCAGCGTGTGTACCGTGACTATCAATTTCCGAACAGGGATTCGGGAGTTGAACACGGTGGGGTTATGTTTGACCGGCTTAGCTAGGATCACTTCGTGATCATCCTTCGACCGAGGCACTTCTTTTCTCGCTCTCTATTACGTAAGTTAGTGCTAGTTGCTGCTGCAGACTCTTGTTGTTCCTTCACCTCTCGTTCTTTCTTCAGCCTTGTCCTCACCCAAGGCTTAAATAGTCTTGTTACCCGGGAACGGGATTGCTGAGTCCTCTGTGGCTCACAGTTACTTCACCACACCAGATGCAGGTTCAGCCGAGTTTGATGCAGGAGCTGGTTCAAGTACTTCATCGGGAGCTCGATGAAGAGTTTGGATGTTTGCTTGTGACGTTTCGACGATCAGTAGTGGTTTCTACTAGGATTCGATCCTGACCTGTGGCTTTATGTTGTTTTGGTATCTTTCTTTTGGATCTTCACCCGTAGTCGGGTTGTGATGTTTTGAATGATGTATTGCTTATGTTTTGTATTGTGTGAAGTGGCGAGTGTAAGCCAACTATCTTCTTTTGCAATTTAATCCCTCTTTTACATGAGTCGTGCAAAGATACCAAACTTGAGATCATTCTAGGATGGGCTTATACCTTTAAGTCGTGCCTCGACAGGTAGGAGGTATAGTCCCATCCTGGGCATTACAGTCTCCTACTGGATTGATACCATGGTTCTCAAAAACAGAGGGAAATACTTATGCTACTGTGCTGCATCACGCTTTCCTCTTCGAGGGAATACAACGCAAGCTCGAGAAGTAGCACGCCTACAAGCTGCCCCTCTGCCTCGCCGTCGCTGTCATCGCCCTGCCTCCGACGTCGTCCCGCGCCGTCCCGAAGCCGTCCCGCGCGCCCCGGTGCCGTCACCGCCCCGTGTCGCCCCGACGTTGTCTCCGCCCCTCGCCGAGCCCTGCTCCGACCACGCCGCCGCTCCCCTGCACTGTGAGCCTCACC